>CM076580.1:1754464858-1755204708 GCA_034641835.2 Pinus albicaulis
GTTGAGTGGAAGCACTCAACTAGTTTTTCACAACCTATTCTGATTCTAAAATGGAAATGGGAGGTAATTTCCATGGATTTCATTATAGGTTTTCCGAGGACATCAAAGCACCATGATTTCATCATAGTTTTGTTTGACAGGTTGAGCACAGTAGCTCGCTTCATTCCAATGAAGACTACTTATACATCTAGTGAGGTTGCATAGTATTCTGAAGAATATTCTGTTAGACAGAGATGTTAATTTCACTTCCAGGTTTTGGAAGGTGTTATTCATAGGTTTGGGTATAGAGTTTTGCTTCAGTATAACTTATCATCCACAAACAGATGAATAGACAGAGAGGGTCAAAAGGATCTTGGAGGATATGTTGAGTATGTATGTCATTCATCAACATTAGAAGTGGGAGGAGTATTTTCCGCTCGTTGAGTTTCCTTACAAGAAAATTTATCAGGAGTCGCTAAGGATGAGTCCGTTTGAGGCACTTTATGGGTATAGTTTTAATAATCCCATCAACTGGAGTGATCCAGTAAACATGGTACTTATTGGATCGAAGATGTTAGACAAAATGGAACAAGAAATGCAAGTTATAAAGAAGAATCTAAAGATAGCACAAGATAGACAAGAGTTATGTAGCCCATCACAGTGCATTTAATGAATTTCAGGTTGGGGAGAATGTGTCCTTGCGCATCAAGCCCAAGAAGAGCTCCTTGAGGATTGGATCATGTGCCAAGTTGGCACCTCGGTATTGTGGGCCTTTTGATATCCTTGAGAGGATTGACCAATGGCTTATAGACTTCCGACAATGAAATTCCATGATGTTTTCCATTTTTCCTTACATAAGAGATATGTAAAATATTTTGATCATGTTATTGATTGGTCTGTATTGTAGTTGTATCCCTAAGGAGGATTAGAGTGGTAACCTTAGTGCATATTGTAGCAGAAACAACTGATGCTATGGAATAGAGAAATAGAGCAAGTTAAAGTGCACTGGAAGTACTTTGGGCCCGAAGAAGCTACATGGGAGATGGTTGATCATATGCAGGCTATGTATCCTTCATTATTTTCCAGTGGGGGAAAATGTGTTTTTGGTATATATACATATTTATGTATGGTTGATATTGTAAAAACCATAATGAGCTATGTTATAAAGATCCAATAAGTGGTATGGTTGTAAGGTTGTCATGTTTTTCATGATGGTTTTTGCTTTTAAGTAGGTTTTTTATTGTAAATACTACAACGAGCTGCGGTACAAAACTCCATGGGAAGTATGTTCTGGTTGCTCAGTGGTTTTTCTAGTTGTAGGTGTCATTGAACACTGAGGACGGTGTTTCCCTAAGGGGGAGGGGTTTATAAAAATATCAGGTTAAAAATTCATGTATTAAAGTTAATAAAGTCAAAATAATACCAAGGTCATGGGACACGTATTCCAAGCTGAATGTTGGGAAAAGTATCCTAGTGGACGTCACTTGTTGTTTATTGTGGCTAAGGGGAAATTGGAAAAGGCATTATTGACATTTTATTTATGAAAATAATGGAAATTAGGAGAAAAGGAAGGTGAAAGGTCACATGTTGCATGCAAGGAGGAAAATGAAGTAAAATAGAGGAAACTGAAGAAATTAGAGGCATCAATAATGAAAAGGATTTTGAGGATCAGTTCATAGCTTTTAAGAGCCTTTTGTTAGTTCAGTTTTGGTTAGTGTAAGAGAGGAGAAGAACACCCAGAGGAGAAAGAAAGTAGGAAATAAAAAGAAAGACAAGGAGAACAAAATAACTTGGTTGTGATTTTGTAATTTAATGTTTCGGTAACAAACATTGTGCTTTTGTAATTTAATGTTCAATGATACTCATCTACCACTTATAATAATGGAACTATTTTCTTGCATTCCTTTATTGGAATTTCAGATCCTTATCCTGGTCTTGTCTATATTGAGGAACATCTTTCAGATCCTTATCTTTAATGAGAAACCAATTTGAATTTTCATCTCATACCAATCTCCTCATTTTGGTGATGAAAGAGGTCGTTATGTTCGCTGTAGGCTATTCATTCATTTATTCGTATCAATCGCAGCAGTTTCTCTCAAGTTTCTACTGTTTGTCAAGTTTCTACGATTTATACATTACAGTGATGTGCTCGTGTTTGAAGATATTGCAGAAACATGTCTTCCGCACTGATAGGTTCAATGCCAATTAACGTCAAGGGCACGCAATGTTTTTCTTAAGATTTTAGTGAAGGCCATCAAACTTCAAGGGAATGTAATGATATTGGACGAGGCCACCTAGTTTTATATTTACCCTAGAATTCAGATTACATTGAAATTTTTTTAATTGGATGATCTGACATTAAAGAAGAACATCATTCAGTTAGTTAAGGCTTAACATTATAGAAGTGCAAGACAAATTGATTCTGCCAACTGTTTTAGTTCTTGCAGCTCTTTGTTGCAACTTTCTTTCCTTCGTTGCCCTGAGTGGTGAATGGAGATTTATGAATTTTATCAGGCTTCAATCCCATATTGGTGTAGCACTCAGAGGTGAGCGTAAGCCTATTCATAATTTATGTACCTGTTGAGAAAAAATTATTTCATTGATGAATAATGTGGACAGAAAATTAGGGCTTTGATTTCATAGGAATTTTCATGGATCAATTCATGCGAGGGTGCACAGATGATGACCTTCTCAAAATAAGTCGCCAATTGGAAATCATCTGGTTACGATGCTATCATCCAAACACCTATGCTGCACTGGGGCGCATTCACCGTGGAAATTCAGTGGAGGTCAGGTTGCAGCTTTAAGGAAAGCATGGTGAAATACTCCCGAACATGAAGTTTGATCATTCTTCTTCGCAACCGTGGGGTCGAAGCCGTGGGAACGAAAAGTGACGAGAATCTCAACATCCTGTACCAATTAAGAAGTGACAATGCCCTGAGAGCACTGCGAGGGCTCGTTGCAGCGGGTGCTGTCGAGGTCGGTGGGCACCATCAACATTTGGGGAGCTTCAAGGTAAACGACAATAATCGTTCATATTTTGAGGATTATGTGAATTGGGTTGTAGCCGATGGAGGAGCTTGCATCATGCTCCTTTATGAAAGGATTTTCAGTGTTTCATCAAGAACGTCCTATTTCATTGGGAGGTTTTTATGTAATGATTATCTTCATTAGGTTGGATTTTTACTTTTTCATTGATTAAAAAAAATATTAAATTATTAAATGTATAAATTTTGGAAATATTAAAGGATATTTTATTTCAAATTTAAAATTAATTATGGAAATATGAAATATATTAGTTTTATTAAGATACATTAATTAATCAACTGCCTAAATATGTTGAATTTGTACTTTGTTTATTGATTAAAAAAGATATTAAATTATCAAATGTATAATTTTGGTAGTATTATTATTATTAATTTTTTTTTGGGTGTCAGGATGAAAACCGGTAACGAGTACCATACAATCATAGCTGCCATCCAAGATCACATCGCGCTTCTGCGAATGAAAACCCCCCTAGCTGGCATCATTCCCGAGTACCATACAATCATAGCTGCCATCCAAGATCACATCGCGCTTCTGCGAATGAAAACCCCCCTAGCTGGCATCATTCCCCACCAACAATACACGACATTTTTCACAGGCTTACGCCTGACGGGCTACCCACGAGGTTTGAACTAGTGACCTTTACAAACGAGTGCCTTAACAGAACATTCAATCACCAACAAGTCGCCACCCCATGGGTTGTAGTATTAAAAGATATTTTATTTCAAATTTAAAATTAATCATCGAAATTAGAAATATAATCAGTTTTGTATTTTATTAAGATATATTTTTTAATAAATTGTGTGACTATGTTGACTTTATACATTTTCATTGATTGAAAAACATATTAAATTATGAAATGTATAAATTTTGGAAGTGTTATAAGATATTTTATTTCAAATTTAAAATTAATCATGGAAATTTGAAATATATTAATCAATTTCGTATTTTATTAAGAGATATTAATTAATAAGTTGCATGATTATGCTGACCTTATACTTTTTCATTGATTAAAAAAATATTAAATTATCAAATGTCTAAATTTTGGAAGTATTTTTTACAAGTGGTTCAGACACCATATCCACGATCTTAAAGAATCGTGGTAAATCCTCCAAAGGATTTATTGTCAAATCAAACATTGAGACCTAACTCGTGAAGTCGCCTAAGAGACTTTGATCCTCTAAATTTCCACCCCGAGTGCTTCCAAGTGAGGACTCAACCAATTGAGCTAACCCTTTGGAGATTAAATTTTAGAAATATTAAGAAATATTGTATTTCAAATTTAAAGTTAATCATAGAAATTTGAAATATATTGATCAATTTCGTATTTTATTAACCTACTTTAATTAATCAATTGCTTCTATATAAATGGGTTTTTATTATGGATTTGAATTAGATGTCATGATCGGTTGTATAATATGTGGAAAGCTAGTGGGTAGGTGAGGTATTTAATCCAAGAATATTCGGATTCATGAAGTTTAGTGGAAAAAGAGTTCAAATTTGTGGGGAAAATGCAAGCAATAAACAAGCATATGAAGAGTGGAGGATTTATAATTTCTTATTAAGAATTATATTTGCTAATGATTAGTGAAGAAATAAGGATATATTAGGAGTTGAGGATTTATAATTATTTATTAACAATCATATTGGTTAATTTGTTAATGTAATAGATTATATTGTCATGACTATGAGGAAAAATAGAAAATTTGGTTTTATTTAGGACCACTCAAGGTAATTGTAATTAAATGCTAATTCTTTTAGTCTTTTATATATTTTTTATTTTTTTTGTTCTTGCTTTCATCCAAGCTCATCTCATCCTTCCCTCTCTTGATTACATCTCATGTTTTTATATTCAAAATCATTATTAGTATTATGTTTGTCACTTTAGTTTCATTATTAGTATTTGTCACTTTAGTTTTAGTCTCAAGTTTCTATATAACTTTATTGTTTCTATTGAATTATATTATATACTTATTATTTTTATTTTTATTAAATTATATTATATATTTTTATAAACAATGGCTGAAACAATTTCATAAAATTTAGATAAATAATTTAAACTTAATTTCTGTTTTCACGAGTCTTAAACCACCAAAAGCCAGTGCACTTTTTTATACTCAATTTAATATAGATTTTTTTAATTCTCATTAAATTGACATGATTCAAATGTCCATCAAACTTCTGTGATTTGGTGTTTTAGAGAACAACTTCAAGTAATGTAAAAAATACAGAAATGAAAATGATTCAAGTATTAATCAGATATGTAAAATTTAAGTTATTCGTCAAAATTGATTGTATCTATAATATAGAGTTTCACTTAATTTTTTAATTAATATTTTTAGATTTTCTATATATATATATATATATATATAATTAAATAAATGATAAAATAAAAATTTTAAATGTAATTGACTTAAATATAATCTTTACTAAACTGTATAAATGAGAAATATAATTTATGTATTATAAAGTCATTTTCATTTTATTTCAAATATAGTGTATTTTAGATGCAATATAAATATAAATTATATTGCATAGTACTCATAAAATTAATACATTAAGTTAATCTAGATTAAATAACTTCAACCTTTATTTTTAACCTTTATTTTTAACAATATCACAGATTTTTAAAATATATAATAAATAATATTAAATGTAATATTAAAATTATTAAAAATTTATAACCGTTGAGGAGGATTTGGATTAGAATTTTTGGATTAAAAGTTTTAGACATCGTATTTTTATTTTTGGATCTGAAATTCTTGACCTACCACCATTATCCCAATCAGTATTATACGTTTCAGCCTGTCTTTGTTGTTAGTTATGGTTGTCAAAATAGATTAGTGTGATAATTCACTTTGATTGAAATAGACATGACTCTAGGAATTAAACTTCTCATGCCCCTTGTCACATATTCTGCCACTGTAGAAGGGACATTTGAGGTGCTAGTGCGCCCTGGGGTAGGGAGAAATTGACCCGGGATAGATTCACTCGCTCGTTCGTGGTGGAAAAGGCTAATCAAATCCAGCTTTCTGCAAATGCGTGCATGTAACATGGATTGGCATACTTCGCTAAACATGCAATGGGCTGAATCGAGCGCTCACTATGTGGGATCCGATGGTTCACTTTGACCGCTTTTGGTTTATAAGTGTAATATTTAATCCTATCGCATGTTATTCCTAAATAGTTTTAAGTCACGTATTCATGTTATCAATTTATATGCGCCATACTTTGACAAACTCCCCTTCTGGGAGAAGATGGATCGTTGCAGTTTCCTTGAACTCCAAAACACTATCCTTGCTGGGGATTTCAATGTGGCACTTAAGGCAGATGAAATATGGGGAATCAAGGGAATACCTGATAATGATGTTGATGATATCTACCAAATTCTACAACAGGCTGATTTGATGGACATCCCAGTGGTAAAGAATTCTCCCACCTGGTTCAACGACAGAAAGGGCTTAGAGTTTATTGGTAAGAGAATTGATCGAATTGCGATTAGTTTTGGCCTCAAGTATCGAATGGGGGTTATCTTGGCCACGGTTGAAGACCTATTAATTTTAGACCACAAGATGATATCTATTGAATGGGATTTTGAGAACAAACTGAGTGGATATCCCTTTAAATTTAATAGAATTTGGTTAGAGGATGAGGGCTTTAATATACTTATTAAAGAGTATCTCAAAAGCCATCAGCGAGGTTTGGATGTCACAGCAATGGATTACCTCTCAAATAATTTAAAGGGATTGAAGAAGGTGGTTCGAGTGTGGGATAAGGCAAAAAATTCGGAAAATAATGGCAGGATAAGATATATCCAGAAAGAAAAAGTTAGGATTTTAAAAGGAGTGGCTGAAGGTAGCAGAATGATGATTTCTGGGTAAGATTAAAAAGTTTAGAAGAAGAATTCAAAACTTATCTATATAGGAGAGAGATGACCTGGAGGCTGAAAAGTCGAGCCAATTGGTTGGATGCTGGAGACAAAAACACAAAATATTTCCATAAATTTTCATCAGGAAGGAGGAGTGCAAATACTATATGGGAGATTGATGATGGGGATAGAGTGGTGTGCTCTTCAGAAGATATAAAAAAGGTGGAAGTGGAATATTTTCACAACCTTTATAAGAAAAGGGAGGTTCTGGTTATGGACGCTTAGCTGGATATGGTTTAGCACTTCCCTGTCATGTTCGATAATGCAGAATTTTTATATTTTAAAAGGGAGATTTCCCCACAAGAAGTAATAGATGTACTAAAATCCCTTGGAGCTGACAAAATTATAGGTCCCGATGGGTGGACTCTGAATTTTTTCATTCAATTTTTGGAGGAGTTTGTTAAGGATTTGACTGATATGGTGGAGGAGGCTAGGGTTAAGGGGCGGATTCATGGGGCCATTAATTCCACTTTCATTGTTTTAATCCCAAAGAAGAAAGGGGTGCGGCCGTCTAATGATTTTAGGCCCATTTCATTATGTAATACACTATACAAAATCATATCAAAGGTCATTGAGGAAATACTCAAAGGAGTTCTTTCCAAGTTCATCACGCTCGAACAATCAAGTTTCTTGAAGCAGAGAAGCATTCATGATGCTGTCGCTGCTACACAAGAGATTATTCATACCATTTAGTCAAGGAATATGGAAGCAGTGGTTCTTTAGATCAACCTTGATAAGGCATATGATAGGACTGACTGGGTCTTTATGAGATTAGCTTTACATAAAATTGGATTGGATAAGGAAGTAGTGGAGTGGGTGATGAGCTGTACTACTAATATCTCTATGGTTGTTATTATAAACGGTTCGGCTTCTGCATTTTTCTACCCGAGCAAGGGGCTCTGCCAGGGGTGCGCCCTTTCCCCTCTATTGTTTATTTTGATTATGGATGCGATGAGTCTAAAATTGAAGCATGTTGTTGAAGATAGTCAATTTCAAAGGATAGACATTGGATTAAATTATAAGGCTTCTCATAGCCTATTTTTCAATGACATTCTTATTTTCGTAATGCTACAAGAGTTAAGTTGGAAGCGTTTTCATGATATTTTTCAGGAGTTTTGTGAAGCTTCTGGAATGCTGATTAGTGAGGGGAAATCCTGTCTCTATTGCATAGGTGGTGAGGAAGTGGTTATATGTCAAATTATTTCTATGTTCAACTATGGGAGAGCTCCTCTCTCGGAGGGATTGACATATTTGGGTTTTAGAATGAAGCCTTGAAATTACATAGCCAAGGATTGGAAATGGATCTTGGAAAAATATAGGAAAAAGTTAAATTTATGGTCTACAAAATGGCTTTCAAGAGGGGGAAGGTTGATTTTATCTCAGGTTATTTTACAAAAACTCATGGTTTTTTGGGCACATCTTTATATTATTCCAAAAAATATACAAAATGACATAAACAAGATTATGGCTCACTTTATCTGGGGAGGAGGGGGGTGATAAGAGATGCATCCATTTAGCAGGATGGGACACCATAGAAACTCCAAAGGACAAAGGGGGTTGGGGTATTTTGGATTTGGAGATTTTTGGTAAATATCTTCTGACTAAATCCCTGTGGAGATGCCTAAATCACAAAGGAAAATGTCAAGAAATTGTAAAAAAATAAATACTTGGGATAGGAGGATATGGAGGGACAAGAGAATATGGAGGTAATAACCACTATGGGGTGGAGTGCACACAGTAAACAGTCTAACATTTGGAAGGGTTTCATAATTATTTGGCCTGCATTACATGAAAATATGAAATGGTGTTTTGGAGATGGAATTTTTTTTTTTATTAGTAGTAATCACATGCTGGGATTTGGTAGTTATCTATCCATAGAAGGTGAATTAGTAATAGCACTAAATCAAGGTGGCCTCTTTTATATAAACCATATCGTTTTTGGATGGGACAATGAGACTATAATCTGGATGAAATTCAAGGAAACATGACTGAATGTAAGGTGGGAACAGGCATGGATAAATCTAACGATAGCCTTCAGACATCTGGGGCTATGTTGAAATATTCAGGGTGATTGAATAATCTGGAGAGACAAAAAAGTAGAGGGTGGAAAAAAGGCTAAAGAAATTTATTTGGCGCTCATTGACTCGAAGCTTGATCATGGTGCTGACAGGTGGTATAAGGTAGCATGGCAGGTAAATGTCCAAACTAAAATGATTATTTTTCTATGGTTAGTTTGGAGGGACAAGAATCTTACTTGGAAAAATTTGCAAAGAAAGGGTTGGCAGGGACCAGGTTATTGTATTTTATGTGGTGAAGAATGTGAAGATAACCAACACCTCTTTTACCAGTGTATTTTTGCTAAGAAAATCCTTAAAATGTTGTGTTCAATTTGGAAATTTTCTGTCCCAGATTATATGAATACAGTGGATTACATTAGGTGGTGGTTTAAAAGAGGGAAAAATTTTAGAGCTATTCCTATCCTTTTCCATTGGTTCATACGGTGCAATAGAAACCAAAAATTATTTGATGGGAGACCATGCTCACCAGAAAGGATGGTTCATCAGATTTATATATATTGGGAGAGACATAAGCCTAAACAGAAACAACCTTTGGATTTATCCAGGAGATTAAGACCCCATGAAGTCCATTTCCCGGCTGGATACTTTGATGGGGTGAACAAAATACAAATTTTGGTTGTGGTGTATGGCTTATGCTCTCTCCAACTTGCCATTATAAATTCTACTAGAATGGAGGGACTGGTATGAATATGAGGATGGAATGCATGGCTTTATGGGGTCTTCTATGGGTGAAATCACATCTATATGTGGAAAGGTTATGGGTTTTCGAGGATTCTAAAACCCTTATTGATCATATGAATAACAAGTCCAATCTAAATCCTAGTTGAGTTACACACTGGATTGAGCGTATTCATGTACTAAAGAATAATTTCAACTTGATTTCTTTTTGTCATGTTTACAGGGACAAAAATGAGGAAGCTGACTGATTATCAAAAAGAGGTTTGGAGGGCACTTTTGGATATATGAATTATGAACTTATTAACTCTCATGGTCCTAGCGCTGAGGATTCGATCAATTTAGCATAATGTGTTGGCCTACCATGACACTTGTTCTACTAGTTTTGTTTTTTGTCTATCTCTCCCTCAGTCGGATGGGCATATGTCGCCTGATAGTGGTATTTAACCTTATGTATGTCTTTCGACTTAAATATGATCTCTGTTAGACAAAACTATATAAGTCCAGGATTTTAACTTCTCGAGTTTTGATTTTAATAGTATGTTGGAGAAGATGGAGAAGTATGCTTTTTCTCTATTTCAAGATTGATTCTTGCTAGGCCTGGCTTACAAGTCTGGTTTCACCGAACTATTTTGTCTCGGATTTTGTTTACTTTTTGTCGTATAGTTACGTTTTCCATTTTTTAATGACTAGTATGACGTTCTCTCCTATATTTTTTCGAATCGACGATGTTTCTAATGATGTTTTTCCTTTTACATTTTTCTCCGGTACATAATATAAACCAATCGTATTTTCAAAAAAAATTGCACTATGGGAAAAAAAGTGTGTACGTGATCCGGTGGTGTTACTCTTTAATGTTTGGTATATCTCATATTAATCACGAATATTGGCATATCTCATATTAATTACGAAGATTGTAGAGAGTAGATTTTATTTCAAATTCAATCAAGTAAAGTTATTAAGTGTATAGATGTTCTTATTTTTTTAAATATAATCAAATTTATTAAAAATAATAATCAAACTTATTTTTTTATTTGATTAATTTTATTTATGGTATTATTTTTTTTTAATATATATATATATATATATATATATATATATATATATTCTGTGTAGAAAATGTTCTTAATATTTTATATGTAGAACATATGTTTCAATTTATTATATTATAAGTTTAAAGTCATCACATTAAATTTTATTATGTTATTTGTGGAAATCGCAATTAGGTAGGGAGGGTCTCAATCATTCCTACCAACCATCTAAAATGAACTACAATAGATATATAATAACTATATATAACTACACTTTATTTACTAGCACAATCATGTAATTAAAGGTGGTTGAAATATGTTTATTAATATTAATAATAATAACTAAAATATGGAAATTAATACTAATTTGGTAGATCTCAACCACTCTTAATTATGTAGTTATACTACTTGATGGTGAACATGTGAATTAAAATATTAATATCAATAAAGTAAAAAATGGGTGCTCGCACACTAATAATGGACCCAAAAGGGGAAATGGGGTCATTAGGAAGGTTTCCCTCATTTTTCATATGGAAAATGTATCTTTACAAAATTGAAAATGAACCACATTTTTGTTTCCTCGTAGGATGACTGAGTGATTGGCACAATGGGATGTTATCACCTCCATCCAATTTCAAATCCCATGAGGGGACATCTTTCGCCCGTTGTGATAAGACTCCAGTAGTAGGCTCCCACACTTTTGTGGAGTCTCACCTCTTGCTAAGTCTTAAGTTCCTGGTATATTTGGCTTATGGGATGGAAATAATCTTTTTTTTTTAGTGGCAACCACTAGCTTTGATCTTGTGTCTCACCTAGATTACTCCAATGAGTTACTAATTCACCATGGTAAAGAAAAAGAGAAAAAAAGAAAGCACACCACATTTTTATTGACAAGCCTTCATGTTCCTATGATTCATTGGTGAACGTAGACATAACAAAGGAAAACAAAGTTAGACTCATTAATTAATAATAAATAGTATAAATTTATAATTTAATTGAAAAAATCATACCACATACCACATAACAAATAAAAAATAAAATACATAAGACATACTTGACTACCTACCTATGGTTATTCATGTAAATAGGTTCACATCTAATACTAATGATCTCCATTGACTTCTCCTGTTCATGGTTAGGTATGACGTATTATATCTTTGATGAGTTCTTTCTTGGCATTGTTTGTAGTTGGAGGTTTGTACCAACAACTAAGTTTGTATAGAGGTATACAGAATGACCTATTTTAAAATATTCAAATATAAACCCTTTTTTCTTCCACGTTATTTCACTTTGTGTTAGATATTCTCCTTTTATAGTCATTGACCCAATTGGAAAATCAATGCCTTCAAAATTTGTTAATGTGACATTAAGGCTATTATTTCCCTCTATCCAAAATCCCAAATAATAGTCATTTCCCAATTCAATACCTTTTAGGGAAACCATTACGCATATGTTCCCTACAAAAAATGGAGTGCTAACATGTGAGTCCACTAAATAAACAAAACATAGTTTTTTAATTCTAGTTAATGAAAATTAATAAAAATATTCATTGAACTTGTTGTATAGATATAAGATGTGATCATAATCTATTGAAATACTTAATTGTTCTTGTAACAACCCAGGTTAAAAGTTCATGTAATAAATTTAATAAAGGAAAAATAATACCAAGGTCATCTGACACATATTCCAAGTTGAATGTTGGGAAAAGTATCCTAGTGGGCATCACTTGGTGTCTATTATGGCTAAGGGGGAATTGCAAAAGACATGGAAAATAAAAAAATACATTATTGGCATTTTATTTATGAAATTAATGGAAGTTAGGAGAAAAGGAAGGTGAAATGTCACAACTTTCATGTGAGGAGGAAAATGAAGGAAAATAGAGGAAAATGAAGAAATTATAAGCATGAATAATAAAAAGGCTTATGAGGATCACTTCATAGCTTTTGTCATATTTTTGTCAGCTCAGTTTTACAATTAGTCTCAGAGAGGAGAAGAGCACCAAGAGGAGAAGGAAAGCAAGAAATAAGAGGAAGGACAAGGAGAGAAAAGGAAATCAAAGGAAAGAAAAAATGAAAGCGATGATCAAGCAAGGAAAGGTTGGATCAAGCGCCTTCAATAGGAATACTTGCAGGTAACAGGTTGCTTGTATGATTTCCTAGCTGGTTTTGGAATGCATGGTATATGCATGTGTGTATTTGGTTCACTTGTTCCATTGACATGGGTTTTGTCAGGTTTCAACAATGGTTTTATCCTTGCCTTACCATTTCTGGATAACCATGTTGTGATGGGATTCATTATTGGTTGATCTTTCGATTTACAGAAGGTTCTGGATCAGGATGAGATGGTCTCAGGAAAATCCCAACGGTTGGGGGTGGATATGGTTTTCTAGGGGAAGCCCTCAACAGGTGGGTGCAAATAGGAAAATTACTCGAGGGATGGTGAAGGAATTCTGAGGCATCCAAGATCAGTTTGGTTTTGTGATTTCGGGACCAGTTTA
The DNA here is from genome assembly GCA_034641835.2 of Pinus albicaulis. Lineage (NCBI taxonomy): Eukaryota > Viridiplantae > Streptophyta > Pinopsida > Pinales > Pinaceae > Pinus > Pinus albicaulis. Next base: position 1,754,478,092 of record CM076580.1, read on the forward strand.
GGTGAGATCACAGTAGTTCGAGGGTGCAAGTGGTTTAACATATGTATTCCCTTGGTTGTTTATGGATTGGTTTATGCCATGATATACCACATTCATGCTTGGAATATGGCATGGGGGTGATTGGCAGAAAGAAATATTTGGTTCAGCCCAATCTATGGTAGGGTGGTACGTGGAATTCCCTCACTTGGTTGGCTTTTGCATATGTCAGTAAGAGCTAAGTTTCCCAATGTATCTTATGAGTAAATATACTTTTTATTATGTGGATTTAATGGTTGTACTATCAATGTTATTTATATACTTATATGATGGTTATAATCATGGTTTTAGGATAGGTTCATGTTATGGCTCTTTGTAATATCCCTCGTTAAAAATTCATGTAAAAAAATATAAGACCAAGGTCATGGGAAACGTATTCCAAGTTGAATGTTGGGAAAAACATCTTAGAGGGGGTGTTCATATGGTTTATTATGGCTATGGAAATTGGAAAATACAATGGCTAAGTCTTTTGAAAGGCAAAGTGGCATTTATTGGAATTTATTTATGAAAATAATGGAAAATAGGAGAAAAGGGAGGTGAAAGGTAACATGTCACAAGTTGCATGTAAGGAGGAAAAAGAAGGAAAATGATGAAAAATTGAATAAATTAGAGGCGTCATTAATAAAAAGGCTTATAAGGATCAATTCATGGATTTTTTCAGTGTAACCCTTTGTCAGTACAGTTTTGGAGCTCTCATTACTCTCTCTCTCTCTCCCATACTCTTGGATAATTAAAGTTTTCTTAGAGAACTCCTGGAGTGTGTGGCATACTTGGAGATTTGGAGTAAGAAGGAAAAGGAAGAGTAGGAAAGCGCACGAGGACATCAATATCAACAAGTACAACGGATTCTGTTTGCAGGTACCGAGTTGCATGTTGTATGTTTTGATCAGTGGATTAAACAGGTACAGGTACAAATGGCTTAAGTACAAGGCTCAGAAATCAAAGTGTTCGAAAATCCTTCGAACCAAGTTCAAGTTGTAGATCTCGAAATTCTGAATCCAACGGCGCAGACGACACTCAATTCCGAGTCCGTATGAAGGAGTTAGGAGCAGTCAAAGTTCAGAGGTTGACTTGGTGATGTGGCAGACTAAGGAGGCAACAATTTTGCTGAAACCTGACCACCGGATTCTGGCAAACCTGGCCAGATTCTGGGTGAATTTGTGGGACTCTTAAAAGCACTCCTTCGGTCAAAAATCGGAAGGTTTAAAAAACGACAATTTGTTTTATAACAAAATAAAACAAATATATATATATATATATATATGGGTGGCGGGCCACCAACCCCGCCACCTCATACCAATCCATATATATATTAAAAGAAATGTTGTTGGGGGCAGGTGGTCAACCCCGCACCCCACGGTCTTCAAATAGGAGCGGCCATATCAAAAGGCCGACACACATATGTGCCACGGTTTCCAATGGACGAGTGTTTAAAATTGGGGCGGGGGTTGTTAACCCCACTGCCCGCCGCCGCCACATGGCGCGGTTTCATACGGGGCGGGCCGCCCAATAAGGGTCTGACCCCCACGTAAAACATCAACTGCTGCGGTTCACACAAGTTTTAAAAAAATAAAACAAAACAGTTCAAACAGTCGGCTTTTAATGGCGGGGTCGGGATTTGACCACCCAACCTCCGCCCAAACAAACCGGATCACCAACCAATTCAGCTACGGAGCGCCTTGTGACTACCGCCCACGCTTTATTATTTAAACCTTCATTCATTTTTCCGCCCAAGGACGGACAGGAGCGGGCACGGAAAACGAGGCAGTGGAACCTTGAGCAGTGTGCAGGAGGGGGCAGAACCATGATCTGAGCCATTTTTCCAGAGGGGCCAGATTTTCACTTTGTCCGATTGGGGCAAGTTTTATATGGATTCAGCACTACTCGACGCCACAAATCCAACGGTGCTGCCCATTTTGTCATCAGAGGTCTGCAATTTTCGGCCATTTCCAGATTGGGCAGGTATAAGGGTGTAATTTCTCATTTTGTACTTGTACTTTCATTTTTCCATTTAATGAAAGCAAGGCCTCCCCACTATTAGAGAAGGGCCCGGAGACGTAGTCCCTCCTGGACGAACTCCGATATCAACTCTTGTGTCTTCGTGCATGATGTTAATTGCTTCTCTCTTTTTCCACTTATGCCTTTAAAGTTTCTTGTTTAAAAGCTACAATTTTCACATGTTAATTCTTTTATACATCTCAAACAAAAGATTTTGGATGAGTTTCCTCACTAGTTTTGGCATGCATGGCATATGCATGTGGTTTCTTGGTCATGATCTATCATTTGCATGGAGTATTTCCTGGATTGAAAGTGGATTTTCCTAGCCTTTCCATTTCCTGGATAGCCATGGTGTTGTGGGTTCATTTCATTGCTTGTTTTACTGGTTGGTTCTCATGTACTTTTGGCTGTGGATTGTCTTATTAGTTCCTGGAAGCCTTGGTTGGACAAACGCTTTGGAATCCCTATAACAACTTGAGTTCAGTTACTAGTCCTAGAAGCCCTAGTTGGAAAAACGCTCTAGAAGCCTCTAGTGGGTTGAGTTACTATTCTTGGAAGCCATGGTTGGACAAACACTATGGAAGCCAGGTTATATAAAAAAATCCTCAATACGTTATTCCACTCTATTACAAAGCATCAAACTTATCTCCTAACACTCGTTGTTGGCCCAGGTATACAGTAAACGATACCAAATAGGTCGACTTGTCTTTTCTTGTCCGATGTTATCCCACAAATACACCAAGGGGGTCTACACTAGCCACACAACACACGATGAAGCCAAAATCCAGCTCCATTTTCCAAAATCCACACTTAACGTAATAGGCCACAACTCCTCCTTTTAGATTTTCACTCTAAGAAACTAGAGTGCTTCTCCACAAAAAATAGCTAAATACATAACACCCTTTTCATAATAGATCCTTGTGATTCTCAAGGTGTTAGATTCCATGGGTTTACACAGTCCATGCAACGACTTCACCCGTCCATAGCCTTCAAGGATCAAATAAAAATCAAATTCACAATCGACTCTTGCAACGTCCTCATTCCATAATCGACCCTCCACTCAAGTGAAACTCGATGCTCTGTGCACCATAGTTGACTCTCCACTATCATTTGATCAAGATCACACAAACATAGCCATAGGCTCTCCACGGTCTACTCTCCACAGGCTCCCATCAAGAATCACTCCTCAGGATGAGAGGGTTTCTCTTTAACGAGCACTCAATCAGGAAAATCAGTGAAATAATCACGAGATCACCACTCGAGCTCTCAAATCACAACTCATTCACGCCAATCTAGTCGGCCCCTCACAACTAGACTTACACCATGAAAACATAGCTGGACATATTAGCCACCAGTCCAAAAATGCACATGCCACACGCAATTCACTCTCGCAACTTGATCAAAAATTGTAGGTGCAATATCGTTGCTATAAAGCATAGTCTCCTCTCACTGCTACACACCATGTGTGCTTAGCTTGCACCTACACCTCCCCAGTCAATTACCATCATGCTCCTCGTCGATTCTCCATGCTCACTGCACTTGCAAGCCTACGTATCCTATCGAATAGCTGACAATGAGATGTGGATCCCCTTCTAGTTGACTCCTCTGCACTATCAAAAAAATTGATTGCTAGAATCAACCCTTTTTTTAACCAAAAAACAAGTCAATTTCCAAACTTGCATGTACAATAGGTTTCTGCAACAACCAGGCTCTTGCGACTTAAAAATCCACCTTCACCTTCCCAACATCAACAAGGAATTCATTCAACAGCTCTCAAGCACCTTCCCAGAGTTAATTTCCACCTCATAGTAGATCACAGATTATGGCATGTGGCTAGCAACAACAACAACATGGTCAATGATACAGTGTCAAACAATGACTTCACACACAACTCCAACACATAGGATCAACTCTCATCTCATCTTGCAATAGCTAGATAATATCCATGCCAACCATGCCAATGTACCACACCAAGCTCGGGCCCTCATCTTAGCACAACATCAGTAATGTCCATAGCACCCACTCACACCACTACAACAAGCAACAACGGTAGTCCTGATGCCACTTGGTTGTGATTTGAAACCCAAACTAGAACCATTGGAAAATATCGTAATAAGGTACATATTCACTTAGATATCTTAGATCTGATGACCTTCACGCATCAACAACATTCACAATCTGCTTTCACAACCTTGGATCTCGCACCCGACACATAGATCCTGGCAAAGAAAATAATTTCATAGATTTGACCAATCTTCGACACGATCTCAACCAAAAATATCAAACCAATCACTTTATCTTTTGTATCCACATCTTTAGGAGAGAAGGTGGATAATTTTAAGATTTGATTCGATCTCAACCACTATAGAACAAACTATGAAAATTCCAATCCTGAAAATATTTCTACAGTGATAGATGTATTTCTCCTGCTTATTATTTTCAATAATTTATTTACATAATTCTTCCAGTAAATTTCTAAATAAATACTAATGCAACCTTTAATCAAGTATACACAGAAAATCGAATAGTAAGAAATACAAGCATAAGAATCAATCACATAGACACAATTATTTTTGGACAATTGTCTCCAGAAAAACCCAATGTGGGAAACGGGTGCAACAAATGAGGGTTTATATATTATTCTTTGGCAATGAAATTATTTACAAGGAAAACACTGAAAAACTTCTTTAGAAAATACCTAAGATAAATTCTCACGAACCCTCTAGAGAATTTTTGACACCCGGGAAACTCACAGTAACTCTCTGCGTCCCTCTGTGTGTCTCTCTGCTCGGTTCCTATGTGAGACTGCATCACTTTGCATGAGCTCTCTGCGTTGCTGCTATGTGCTTCCTTCTCCAGCCTTCTGCATCCTTCTTTCCCCGACCCTTGTCACTACCGACTCCCTCTTCTTCCTCTTCCCTGCAACTCTCCCTCTAAAATCGAATTTTATTCCTTCAGAATCAACTTCCTTCGGGTTACTGTGTATGCCTGACTTACTTTCCAAATGGCCCTTAAGCCTTCCTTTATAATCTTCTCATTGATGAATCAATGACCGATAATAGAAGTCTAATCAATGCTTAAGATTAAAATTTCACTTGGTCTTCATTCTCTAGAAGATTCACACTCTGTTATAAATACCCATTAATTATTTAATTTCCCTATGTTTAGACTTAGAGTCTCCATCAAAATAATTAATTATTTTAATAAAACATGAACCGAATGAAATTTCCACAAACGGTTTTTTGGTTCTTCCCATGCTATAAAAATCAACACAAACCTGGAAAGCAGGCCTAAAACAAACAACTCTTAAACGAATTAAACTCTTAAATATTTAATTCTTCTAAATATTTAAGAAAATTAATTCTACATTTAAAACTATATAAAAAAAATTTAAAAAAAATTATTCATGAAATTAACTTTTATCTCAAAATATATTTACATAAATAAATAATAATCACAAATAATCAATTCATACTTAAAAAATAAAAACAGAAATCAAATTAATCCAAAAACTTGGACTTCAAAGTCAAAAACAATTATAACATATCTTTCATTATTTAATCAAAACATACTTGTAAAATATTTTTCTTTGATTTCATTGAAAATAGTTGTCTAGATCACCACAACTATTCACAAGTACTTTCACAACATTCATTGATATAACAATTTTATCAATTTTTTATCATCTTCACAACAATTTACTGAAAAAAGCATTCAATCGTTTAATGATATATTTAGCTAGTTGGTACCTCATAATTCTAGTGCTTAGAATTTATATCAAACCATTAAAAAAAACCAAAAAAATTGAAATCCTTTGCTATGCAACTTCTAGGATTGCCATTGTTATGAGACATTATATCATAATTTTGCTCAATTTTTATCATCTTCACAACAATTTATTGACAAAAGCATTCGGTGGTATATTTAGCTAGTTGGTACCTCATAATTCTAGTGGTTAGAATTTATATCAAACCATTAAAAAATAACCAAAAATTGAAATCTGCTATGCAACTTGCACTAGCAAGAGTTGCCATTGTTATGGGACATTTATGTTAGTGTATTTTTCTTCTTAAATTAAACCTCACATATTTTTAGAAGGTATATAGAAACTCAAACCTCTATGGCATTTTATTGTGTGTGTGTGTGTGTGTGTGTGTATATATATATTCTAAGTCACCAGATTCACCTAAAAGGACCACGAATCTCGAATCCTAAAATATCGGAGTACGTATACGTATATGGGATTACGCGCCCCAATTCAATGGATCACGAGTATCGAATAGGCTCCCGGATACGGTCGGGCCCGCGGGTTCAAAAAAGCGTTGTTTTTTTATTATAAAGGGGGGCTTTTGCTCATTGTTTTTCACCAATTGAGGAGGATTTTTCAGGAGAGGGCATCAAGCCTATGGCCCTAGTATTTATATGTGATTCATGGTAATGTTAAATTCTTAAAGTAAAAGGATGAAAATTGTCACTTTTACTTAAATTTTTAACATTACCATGAAATGACTCAGGATGTTTGAGAGTGGTTCCGACCTCATTGGATTTCATATGGAGAAAGTAGAATTTTAGATCTCATTCAAAATCCAGTAGACTTATCAGTTTTTCAGGATTTCAGGATTGGGTTATTGCAATGTTTCCATCGAATTTTGTCATGTATTAGGGTATGGAACTCGTATTTAATCAAGAACACCAATCCCTCTATGTACCTTGATGTTAGTGACATTGGTTGTCAAACTCCTCTATCATGACCCTACTAAAAATGTACCCATCACTCAAACAAAACCTTGACTATCTAAGATGATAGATAAATCTATGTTTAAATCAATGAATTAAGTATGAATTTGTGTAAAATATATATATATATATATATATATATATATATATATATATTTTAATAAAATAATATACTCTTGTCTGATACAGAAGTATCTTGTTCCTAGGTCAGGTACCTATATCGACTCTTAGAATCCCGGTATCCTTGTATCAAGTGACTTAGATTATATTTTACTTCATTATTTTTCAAGTTCCCAATATTTTTAATAGGAGTTTTTTGCACTTCTTAGTGCAATTGATAGTTTTACATTGTGATGGTGGAGAATCCAATCCTACTCTATACCAATAATAATGTTTTTTACTGTTGTCTCAAAAGTTTGCTAATTTTACATTGTAATAGTAGAGAATCCAATCCTACTCGATAACAATAATAATGTCTGCTTTGTAATGATTATTTTTCTTACTGTTGTCTCAAAAGTTTAAATTTTTGTGTGTCAAGTATATGAAGTACATATATTTTGAAAGGTAAGTATTCTGAGCCGGCACAAACCATGTAACCTGGTTATGAGAATCAGAAATCATGCACGTTTTGAGAATCTCCAATAGCTATAAGGATAACTCGGTTGTGATTTTGTAATTTAATGTTTCGGTAACGCATATTGTGCTTTTGTAATTTAATATTCAGCCGTAGTCGTCTAGCGGTTATAATAATGAAACTGTTTTTGAGCTTTCCTCTATTGACATTTCAGATCCTGATCCTGGTCTTATCTTTATTGAGGAACATGTTTCGGATCCTTATCTTTAATGAGAAACCAGCTTGAATTCCTTTTCTGCATCTCGGATACCCGTCTCTGTCTTTGGTGAGGAAAGAGGTTTTTCTGTTCAGTGCAGGCTATTCATTCCGAAGTTTCTACGATTTATAAATCACAGTGACGTGCTCCCGTTTGAAGATATTGGAGAAACACGTCTTTCGCACTGAGAGCTTCAATGCCAGCTAACATCAACGGCACGCTACGTTTTTCTACGATAGCCACAATTCAATCCCTCTCCTTCTGCACAACGTAGTTGAAATTTCGATGACGTCTTCTGCATTTCAGACACTCTGGAATTCCGTTGGGTCTCTGGTTAGAAATTAATAATTTACTGTCATAAATTATATGAATGACATCATGGAATAACTGTAAACATCGTCCCTGGGTCGATATACATTTTCATCAAAATATTTGTGTGACGACGTAACGTGCTTTACGTACGTATTTATTTTATTAAAAAATGTGTTTATGTAAAGTTGATAGCTTCGTGATATTGATGGTAGATCACACATTAATTGTATCTCTAGTCTTTTGATGAAATGTGAAGTTTTCGTTCTTTTGGTTATTCAACTTTTTGTTATTTGTGAACCCTGTGAAAATAAAATAGAGTAAGGAAGTTGTTAATGGTAGTGTAGGTGATTGGGAGGGTTTAATGATAATTTGTTGTATCATATTTTTTTATGAAGGGTTTTTTAGTATTTTATTAGGAGTTTTTTTTTTCAATTGAAGAATGGTGCTTGGAACAACTCACATGTATACATAGTCTTATCCAGGGTTGGACGAAAAGACTTGTAGGACCAAACTTTTACACCTAACAATTGGACCACATCCTTGGGACTAAGAGTAGCTTCTTATTTCAATGGGAAATTTTTATGTAATGATTTTCTTGATTATCTAGACTTTGTAAATTTTTATTGATTAAAAAGATATTAAATTATCAAATGTATAAATTTTGGAAGTATCAAAAGATATTTTATTTCAAATTTTAAATTAATCATGGAAATTTGAAATTTTTTAATCAATTTAGTATTTTATTATGATACATTAATTAATCAATTGCTTATTTATTATAAAGTTTAATAGTCAAATCGTTGGGTGGAGGTGGATCCCTTGTCCTACAAATAACGAATCAGGAGGTGAATCCCTTATCCTACAAACAATGAGTCTCATACATATCTGGATTATATATATATATGAATTGGGTGTTACTATAGATTTGAATGGGATGTCATCATAGATTGTAAAATATTAATTAATCAAATGTGTGATATATGGAAGGTGGGTGGGTAAGTAGGTATTTAGTCCAAGAATATTTGGACTTTGTGAAATTTAGTGGCAAAAGAGATAAAGGTGTGGGAAAAATATAAGCAATAAACAAGGATACCTGAAGAGTTCGGGATTTACGATTACTTATTAACAATTATATTTATTAATGATTAGTAAAGAAATAATGATATATTAAGAGTTAAGGATTTACAATTATATTAATAATTATATTTTTTAATATAATGGAGTATATTGTGATAATGTTGAGTACAAATGAAAAATTTTGATTTATTTAGAACTACTCAAGGTAATAGTAATTATATGCTAATTCTTTTAGTTCTCCATATATTTGTTGCATTTTTTGCTTGCCTCCATCTAAGCCCATTTCATCTTTCTCTTCTCATGTTTTTATAGTAAAAATCATTATTAGTAAAATGTTTGTAAACTTAATTTTAATCTCATATTTCTATACAACTTTGTTGTTTCTATTGAATTATATTATATATTTTTTAACATTATTTTTATTATATTATATTATGTATCTATGTTATAAAGATTGGGTGAAACAATCTCATAAAGTTTGGATGAATAATTAAGACCTAATTTCTTTTTTACAAGTCTCAAACCACCAAAGACAATGTATTTATTACGCCGTAAGGCGTTTTTATTTGAAAACAACTTTTCTAGCTGTCTTTCTGTCATAATCTGTATCATTTGATCCTTTGTTAGACGATTGAATCATGATCAGCGATAGATTCAAATTGTAGCCGTTAACACTTGGAAGCAGTTGCCTGGGAAGTAGTTGCGACTTTATTGACAAAGAAGAGTGAACTAGCTTTTTCTTGGCATAGAAGAGTGAACGAACGCTCCTCGCAGCTTTTTCTTGGCATAGAAGAGTGAACTATGTCTCTCGAATTATGAGTTTTATTGTAAAGCTCTGGAATTATATAAGTTTTATTGTAAATCTAGGTTTCCTATATTTGTTGTATTTGTTTTATAGAATGAAGAGATGGGGCGGTACAGCAAATTAGCACTCTGTTTTGTTTTGGTGTATGCGAGAATTATGAGTTTTATTGTAACGCTAGGTTCCTGTATTTGTTTTAGAGAATGAAGAGATAGGGCGGTACAGCAAATATGAGATTGTTAAGTTTTTCATTTTTACTGAAACAACTTCATATTATAATCTTTTAGAACTGTGTAAATGGATTTTTTTAGATTCAAATTGTGGCAGTTAACACTTGAGGCAATTGCGAGTGTTGGGTAGCAGTTGCGAGTTTCCTTATAGTCATCATTCTCGCTTCTCGCAGCTTTTTCTTGGCATAGAAGAGTGAACTATGTCTCTCGAATTATGAGTTTTATTGTAAAGCTAGGTTTTCAGTATTTGTTGCATTTGTTTTAGAGAATGAAGAGATGCAGCGGTACAACAAATTAGCATGTTGTTTTGTTTTGGTGTATGCGAGAATTATGAATTTTATTGTAAAGCTAGGTTCCCTCTATTTGTTTTAGGGAATGAAGAGATGGGGCAAACAACTCCATATTATAATATTTTAGAACTATGTAAATGGATTTTTTTTAGCATTCATTGTCCAAAACCTTGCGCATTTCAATGTTCTCTTATAAGGTTTTATAGGCACAATCTCACTTTGAATTTCCAAACAATGTTTACAAGGAATGGATAAACTCACCTTATACTCTGTTCTAGTTTTGCAGACGGTCAATTTGGCCGTCGTTGAGAGATGCGTTAATGTGTCGTTGAAAGATGCCTTAATGTCCCATTGAGAAATGCTACGTCGGCCTTCCACTGCACACATGATCATTTGGACTTTTAGCTGCAGAGACCGTCAAAAAAATGAAAATGCTCCGGCCGTTTAAATATTGGATTCTCTGTTATCGTACAGTTAGCAAATTCCAGCACTAACTCGCATGTATAAGAAATAAAAATAATGTATAAAATTGAAGTTATCTTGTTGCATTCATTTTATGAAATTTCCAAGAAAGTTAGAAATTTACTTCTTGATAGCAGAGCAGTGCTTCGATGTGAGAGGCGCGGTAACTTTTTGAACCATGGGTTAAAGAAGAATAGCCAAAAGTTCCAGTTTGGTGAATTTGTCAAAAAAGAGGGCCGATTCGTAAGGAAAAAAGTCCAACAAAGTAATGGAGTGGGGCCAAGTTGGTTTGGATGCAGTGAAAATGAACTAATTTTCTAAACAGTGCATTAGTGATCTGACTCTTTCGAATAATGTTGATGCTAGTCAAAATGAATGCACATAACCCCTATAGAATTAACCAGGAAAACTGTAATGAAAATGTGAAATTTCATTTGGGAAATATAGGGGAAAGGAAAGAAACAGAACCCTCAAGATTGTTTACTCTGGCATCAGACTTTGAAACTTCAAAGTCAATGAATTGGGGTTTCAATTGATCACTAACCTAAATTAGGAGATTTGAGTTATTTGTATTTAAATTGCAAATTTAAAGAATATTTCAGAATCAGATTGTTGCGTTATTTGTTTAACTTTGGCGATGGCGGTGTAGATATTTATAAATACATGGAATAAGTAACCTGAGTTAAGCGAGGTTTAAATTTGGTCAAGGCTGTGTAGATATTTATCTAAGCATTCGGTTGTCCCCTAATATAAACAATAAATTACCGTAAGTGGCTGCTGCAAGTAACATGGTCGCATTTAAAAATTTAAATGTGGACTTCTGTTCCCACTCCGGTCATGATATTCCACTATTATCTTTGTCAACCGTCTTCTTAGTTTTCCTTGTTCGACCTCTTGAATCTATATTGACAATTTGACATCACTGTTAACTTTTGGATTGTTTTGCTTTTCTTGTAATATTTGCATGGAAAATTTACTTATTTTTCCCGCATATTTTACGAAGTTGTCTTTTCTCTCATGGAGCTTGAAGGTTCGCAATTCATTTTAACATTCACCAGTTTGCATTTTAGTATTTTTTTTTTAATTCTTTTACTAATTAAATAAGCTAACTATTTCTCAGTTTTATGGCTTTTTGCTTTCAAAAATAATGATGTGTCACGTCTATAGCTTTTGGATTTTAAAAAATAATCAGATAATTATTAAGATAAACAATGATTAGGTCAAATATTTAGATAACTTTCAATCATAATCTTTAATAATCACTCTTACCCACTTATATATATATATATATATATATATATATATATATATATATATATATATATATATATATATATATATATATATATATATATATATATATATATATATATATATATATATATATATATATATATATATATATATAATTTAATAATATTAAAAAAATCTTCTTCTTCTTTTTTCCGAATTTTCTCAAGCAAACAATTAAAATTATTGTTGACATAAATCCCTTTCCTCTATATTATTTAGAGGAGATATAATCAATTATAATAATTTTTTTAATTACAAACGCTTTTTTTGATTAGTTATTTAAATATTTCATTAACATAAATAATGTTAAATAATTTTCATAGTTGTTGTAAATATTGGTCAATGCTTCAGAGATTCAAAGAGGATGATGTCTTAGTAGTTGCATAAGTTATATCACATTTAATGATGAAAACTATGATGCCTCCATGACATGTTCTACAAGATCTTGGATAGACAATTCTTTGTTAAGAGAGTCTTTGATGTCAAGTCACGTGTTCAATTCCCCACCTCAATCAGGGTGATTATTGGACATGATGATGATGTAGTCCCACCCAAATTTTAAAAATAATAATAATAATAATAATAATAATAAATAAATAATAAATAATAAATAAATAAATAAAATAAAATAAAATTACACAAATTCGTTAAGGCACTCCTTGATGTGAAGTCATGGGTTCAATGCACTGCCTCTACCGAGGTGATTATTGGACATGATGATATGTAGTCCACCCAAACCAAAAAACAAAAAAACAAAAAAACAAACCAAAAAAAACCATCACTTAAGTAACAAATTTGATCTTCTAACATTTTTTTATAATAATTTTATTTGTAAGTATGAATTTTTTTATAGTAAATTTATTTGTAAGTTTGATGCTATGATAAGAGGATTAATGGTGAAATAAACTATGAAAAAATAAAATTGTTTTTAAAAAATATTTAGAGATCCTCATATATTTATCACTCTGAAGCATAGCAAAAGGAAAAAATCTATTATAAGCCAATTGTGTATCCAAAGCCAATTATGTATCCAAAATATTCACAGGGATTAGATTGTTTAAATAACTGATTTTATTTGGATAACCATGTGCACATTTTTCTAGGCATATTAACAAAGAAGTACCTTTACATATGAATTACCCCTATAAAAATAGAAATTGATATTTAAGAAAGGGGTTTGAGTAGTATTGAGGAGAGTTTCAATGAACAAAGGGACCCCATGTTCAAGAGAGAGTTTGAATCAAGAAAAGGAATAAAAGCCACCTAAGTTTTATGAAAGGATGGACAATTCAAATGAATGGTGAAATTGAATGGCGAAGAAGAAATTATTAACAATTAAAAATAAATTCTCATGAGTATAATAACAATATCAAAGCCCATGAATTTGTGGTTCTTCCCATAGCCTTGAGTTTTTTATATATTCTATCAAAAATACATTGCTAGGTACACAATTCCATGTTGATCATTACCCATAATAAAATATGAACTATGTAAAATATGAAAAAAAATTGGAACAAAAAATAAAAATAATATCATTCCCTTGAGGGATTATAATTGTAACACCCTCTTCCCACATGTACCCAAGTACTCGGCCAACCAGGGTAAACATGCGACGAGAGGCTACTAATATGAGATTCAACCTCCTAGATGACCTTAAGGAAACGGAACCAACATAAACAAGACAAACACATCTTACACAACATCAAAAAAATCTCTAGGAGGTAACCCAACCTCCCAGTCCCCTGAACCTTGAGGGGCAACTGATTTTTTACCCTTTTGAACCTTAGCCGCAGGCATGCCAAGGAAAGGTAGTGGATGTAAGCCTATAGTCGTAGGCTTGCGAAGGCATATTTGAATTGAGGATCCTTCATTCCTTCATAACCAAACTTTCTACAAATTTCCAAATTGGGATCAATTTTGAACTTTGGGCCTTTTCTTACCTTCGTCTTTGAAACCTTCTTCCATTTGGAATTAATGACATCAACAAAAAGTTTACAAATTAAGTCCTTCTACCACTCACATCACAATTCAAACATTTTGGTATCACTCTCAAACATAGAAAAAGGAAAAAATCTATTATAAGCCAATTATGTATAAAAAATACTCACAGGGATTAGATTTTTTAAATAATTGGTTTTATTTGGATAACCATGTGTGGATTTTTCTAGGTATACTAACAAAGAAGTACCTTTACATATGAATTACCCCTATAAAAATAGAAATTGACATTTAAGAAAGGGGTTTGAGTAGTATTGAGGAGAGTTTCAATGAACAAAGGGACCCCATGTTCAAGAGAGTTTGAATCAAGAAAAGGAATAAAATCCACCTAGTTGTATGAAAGGATGGAAAATTCAAATTAATGGTGAAATTGAATGACAACGAAGAAATTATTCACATGAAAATTAAATTTTCATGAGTCCAATAACAGTATAAAATCCATGAATTTGTGGTACTGCCCATAGCCTTGAGTGTTGTATAGATTCTATCACATATACATTGTTAGGTCTACAATTGATCCAGGTGGATATCGGTGGCCACCCACCTATTCCATTTGGACCAGCACCATCAATTCTTGCAGCTTTTCATATTCAGCACAACTTACTATTTTTAGCAGGTTTTTGGGTCCTCCACTCTCGGAGCCGTTTTGGGGGCTTAATGATCCAGGTGGATATTGGTGGCCACCCACCTATTCCGTTTGAACCCCCATCTCCAGTTCTTTCAGTTTTTAAGTTGCAACAAAACTTACTATTTTTAGCAGTTTTTCAGGTCCTGAACTTCCAGAGCCGTTTTGAGGCCCTAAACGACGTTTTTTGGGCATCGTTTTTCCAATAAATTTCATGGAATGAAATTCATCCCGAAAGTTGTGGTCCTCGGATAGATCTTTCTAATGAGCTATTGAGCGCGTCAAACGGAGATCGGATGCCAAAGTTACGCCCCCGGGAAGTTGAACCACCAATTTACCCAAACGGGCGCCCACAGTTTTGGCGCCTCATCTCCTACGGTTAGGTTTTTGGACGTTTCGGATTCTACATTGTTTCTAAACAATAAATAGGCCCTCGAGCCTCATTGTAACACAGTTCAAAGGCCTGTAGCTGCCACATATCTTCTCAGAGATAGCTACCAGTGCCCTAGCTAGTTTATTTCCATTTTGTCTGTAAGCAAATTTCAGTTCTTTGATATTAATGAAATGAAATGTTATTTCCGTTGCATCTCTGTATTTATGGTTATGTGATCAACAATTCTATTTCGATCGTTACCCATTACATCGCCTCTTGTGGTAAGATTTTTATGTAGCTCTATCATTATGTTACCTCTATTTGCAACCATTTCTCCAACTGTGTGTAGTTCTAAAATACCTATTTCTGCGGAATCCAACCCCAGGTGCTCTAAAACATGTGTCAAGTTTGTCATTATATCATGAGCATATTTTCTC
The DNA here is from genome assembly GCA_034641835.2 of Pinus albicaulis. NCBI lineage: Eukaryota > Viridiplantae > Streptophyta > Pinopsida > Pinales > Pinaceae > Pinus > Pinus albicaulis. The sequence continues at coordinate 1,754,493,592 of CM076580.1, forward strand.
CTTGTCTCTTCACATTAAGACAAATTTCACGACATGGAAATCCATTCCCGAGAACAATATTTGTACAATAGTGTAGTCACATGCATGTAGTGCCATACCAAGGAATTTAAGAATTTTAATGGAATATTGCAGATAATTTTTCTTAAGCCTTGTGTGCCCAACAAGAAATGGATTTATGAGATTGAAAAAGATATCTTGTCCCATGTAAAATTAGGCATATCAAAGTACAATGAGGCTGAGTGATGAGCTGACAGACTGCATTATTTTTTGTGTAATAGAGGAAAAACACAAGATTATAGTAGTGCACATGGGGGGCTATACAACATTGTAGTGATTTGTGTACTGAGAACACAATATAAACATTATGGCATATTTACAAACGATGGTTAGATCCATTCATACTTGATTTTTTCATGGCTGGTTTGTTAACTGGCATGTTTTCTTGACTAAATGTTGTTAGGGAATGAGATTTGTAATGGTTGATTTGTTAATTGAAATATTTTGTTGACTAAATGTTGTAAAGGATTGAGATCTGTCATAGCCAATGGTCTATTAATTGACATGTTTTATTGACTGAATGGGGTATTGAAAACGTCTATGGCTAATATGCATTAAAAAGTGATTCCGCATGAGACTTGGATTGATCAGCTCCTCATGTAAAGGAATCTCCTCTTGTTTTATTTCTATATGTTGTGAACTTTATGTTTTCTGTCATGATTATCGAGTGCCATGAGATGATGTCATACCTCTATGCATTGTAGTCCCTTCCCACAGTGTCAGATCATTCTGCATTAAAAGATGATTCTGTGACATTCTGCATGAGTCTTGGATTACCAATACCATTTTAATCTCAATCTCAATTTAAACATATATCATTCTTACTTCTTCCCTCTGGCCAAGGGGCATCACTCTGCGCTTTCTATCAACATCTACAGTGTCAACATCCAATATATTTTAAACCTCGAGTGTCACTCACACTTCCTTTCTAATATGTTGATTGTGCATCTCAAGTTGGGTGGTATCTCAGTGCCAGTTTTTTGTATGCAAAAGAGCATAGTGATCATGTTTTCTCCTGAAAGCAATATCGATCTTCTCTTCTGTTGCAAGGTCTTGTCTCAGGGTATGAATATCATCTCTTGTCGAGTAGACATCAAATTGTGAATCTGAAAAATTTGATAGTGATTGATATGGTGTAAAGTTGTATGGAAAGTTATGCACAAAATAGGATAAACATCGATTTCACTACACATATCTTTCTTAGCAACTATTCGATCTCTTTAAGAATCTTACGGTGTTTCCTTTGCAACATTTGGTGATGGTGCAATTGCTAGTTAAGTGGATTTTGGAGTATGATTTTGTGATATTTCCTTTCTTGATCTCGTCAAAATGGATGAAATATGTCCATGGTATTTACAGTGGTATTTTCCCATGGTATTTACCAATATTTCCATGGTATTTACCATGGTAATTTCCCATGGTATTAGCCCATGGTATTTACCTTGAGGGAAAATAATAAAATAAATTTCTAAAAATTCATTCAAGCCTTTAAAAGGGGATAGAAGCTAGGCATTTGGATGATCTGGGTTTATCTATCTTATTGTGTTTTTCTTGATAACAGGTCTAGTTTGTTATTTGTCTGGTGGATCCATCCAAGGTCCAAAATTGTGCTTCAGTCTTTATTGTTCTCATTTGATGAGCAGTCGTGCATGCCATTTCAAGGGCTTTGATACTTTGTATGCACATGTACTATTTTTCTTCAGTTATTAATATAAACATTGATGCATTTTCATATTTAGTTAGATCAACTACAAGGAAGATTCAGGGTTTCAAGAGAAATTAGTTTTCGGTGAGTTCACCCTAGCTAGAATCCCAACAATTTCGATAGATTTCTATAGCCACCCTAATTACCTCATTATTATTGAACTGTCTGGAGTTGATTTTCCTGGAGGGTATTCTCTGAGACAACCATTTTTGCAAAATAAATATCATTTTATTAAGGAGGGAAAATATTATTTATTCAAATCCAAATTGTTTATTCTTTAAAAAGGACGAGAACTAAAGCCAAACATTTATTCTACTTGGCCTTTAAATATCTTTAAAGGGGCCAACTTCTACATTTTGTGAAGGTGGTAGGAGTTGAGTTATTATCTTTGGTAGAGTGAATTATTATTGGTTTTCTGTTTTAATGAGCAGCTGAGCATGCCACTGCAAAGGCTCAGATATTTTTGGTGTGGGCATGTATCTTTGTTTTCAGTTAATAATATAAATAAAAGGGCTACATTTCTAGATATGTTTTTTTTCTTGTTTTTGATGAAAATTAGTTTTAAATCAGAACACTAACATGTTCTAGATCTATCGAAATTTTCACTGCTTGGAATTTTACAGTGGTATCAGAGCTATGCATCCTGCCAGCCTGAGGGTTTCATGCAAGGAACTTCAGTGACATTTATTCTCACTCTAGCTGGCATCTCCATCTTCGGTGGTATTCGACATCACCCTAGTTGGTTTTATTTTATTTTGTTGATTGAAAGAGAATTTTTCTGAGTTGCAGAAGAAGGGCAAACATTACCTTTGCCAAATTATTTATTAAAAAAAATTTCAGATTGGATTGGGGTCTGCTTTACCATATCGGTCCATTCATGTTTAAGACGACCAGATCTAAATATTCAACAAAATTTTAGCCCTTATATCTATGAAGTGAAGTTCGTGGATGAGCTCCGTGTAGCTACCAAAGATCTAGCTTCTACAAGATATGTGCAAACTCTATCACCACAAATGACTTAAGAATTTTGAATAATTCTGCCAGGATTGTTTAGCTGTGGAGTTAATTTGATGTGATGACACCAATAGAATTTGAATCTTCTGAGAGCTCACGCTAGTTTTCGATTGAGGATTTTTCAGTATTGGTACATGAGAATAGAAAAAGGAAGCGTGAAACCTTGTTTGTGCTCGATTGGGGTATTGTTTTGATTAAGGGTTGAATATAATTGAGATCTCACACACAGAGGTGATGATCTCCTATCGCGGCCTCCCCTTTTCAAGCCAGAGCAACGTGTTCTGAAGGGAAATTGAGTCACATTATTTGATAGGAGATCAGGCTATCTCCCATTGACTACAACAACATAGAGGGGAAATATCGACCATCATTGGGTAAGGCCAATGTTAGCTCACTATAGTGCCACCAGGAATGTGGATCGCAAGTTATTAGGCAGGACAGAGGAGCGATCTTCCTATGGCATTTGCACAACACCGGAGGGCATAGATATGTATCTGCCTGTGGAATTTGCGCAATACTCGAAGGGCGTAGATCTATTCACCGTGTCACCATAGTGTCAAAGTTGGAACAGAGCAATGTCATCTCACTAAACAGGCAAGGCCAATATTTGGAGTAGATGGGCTGACATTGCAACGGTTTACTAGGCGAGGAGGGGTCATGATCTGACATGCCAGGCCAAAGTAAGTGCGGCCACTGAGAAATAGCGTGGTGATCGAAGCCCGTAGTCTGTGAGGAACCTGAACAGTGGAAGGGACGGGTGTCACACCAGTCGACCTACACGTAGAAGAGAATTGGATGACGTTTGCCTATGTAGAGGCTACATAACCAGAGTATGAGTCAAGGAAGTTTGTGAGGTTGTTAAGCACCAGAGGCACGGGTTGAACAGAAATTTAATTATTTCCCATCGCCCCTGCTAGATCTGCCATAACACTAGCCAAGTAGATCCCTTGTAAGGACACAAAACACATTTTTGAACCGAGCCAATTGCGTGTTTAGTGGATCGGGAGAGATCAGTCACATTTCCAGGTAAGACGGACCACTTATTGGCATAAGTAGGCTATCGAAACACCGTATATCCCACACAGAGTTGATCATACAGGAACGTGGAGTTGGAGGCCCATTTCTCATTGTACAAAATAAATTGGGGCCTAGGGTGCCATCCTCTCACTTTGAGGGGGAGTAGAAAGTCTCTGGGATTCATAAAGAGTATTATCATGGAAGTATTATTTAATAATAGCAAAACCACAATTATGTTATTGCAACGTTGATGAGCAGCCCTGGAAGAAGCTAATCCAACGTTATAGCTTGTATATAGCCTCTTATGAATAAATGTACCCATGATATTTATTCATGTGTATGGAAGACTCATATCTTTCTTGCAAATATGGTCATTGTTGAAAGGTTGGAAAGTTAATTGCTAAATACAGATCATTCCTAGGTTTCTCATTGGCTAAGTATTGAGATCCATTGATGCCAAGTCATAACGTCGTCATTTTATTTTTGGAAACACCACAAGAATCAACATAATGATATATCAGTCGATTCTCTAGGCTACAATACTTCTGTGGATCAAAGATGGCAACAACATACAAATCAGAAGCAAGAGCATAACAACAGAACCTTCTCTTGAAAGGTCCATGTTATCCTTCAACAGTCAAAAGATACCCGGAAGGAAGATGTAAAAAGTAAGTGTCTCTCTGATCTTGGATCCAAATTGCAGGGTACAAAGTCAAAAGATGTTCTCCTACAACTAGACACATTAGATATGACTCTAAGCTTGATAGAGTAATCAAAATGGAAAGGGTCAAGTTGGGCCTTGAAGCCATCCATGCTTTCTTTGATACAACCTAGATTATTGGAACATTCTTCTGAAAGGGTTAGACTCACAGCCACCTCTTGTCTCAGTAAAATCGTAGCCTTAACAACACTGCTACTAGCCTACAATGATGACATTATGAGGATGAATTTTCGAGTAATGGTAGAAGCACTCCAAGGGTTGGACAACACCATCGTTCTTACTTTTTTCCAGAAGCGCACAATTTTGGAACACATGGCGAAATTCAGATTTGGTATGCTTATGCTGGATCTAGAGTGTGAAGATTTAATCCTTCAAATGCTCCAATACTTCTGCACCGGAATTACAGCGTCTCATCCAAACTTCATCAAAACAGATATGCAAAAGATCATGTCTCCAATCTTAGGAGAAGATAGGGCCATCTGCAAACAATTGAGATCCAAATTGTTGGCCATTTGGAGGAAGGAGCTAATTGTATTACCTGCTGCTTATGAACTAGCTGAGGGGTTGATCAAATAGAGCATCAAACTATTTAGAAAGAACTTAACCAAGGAGGAACTAACAAAGATTTGCGGAGACAGCAAGAATGAACTAACGAGGAAAGGCTTATGCTTTGTATGCAAGGGAGTTTGGGCACTGGACGATTCATGTCCAGATGTTAAGGAGGCGACAAGGATGGAAAAATTAGAGACCTCTTTATATCATGTGAATTCATCCATAGATGGACTCACCGGTTTTCAGGAGAGGGCCTATGAAGGATCTGAGCAGTCAAGTACCAATGGTGAGCAGCAACACCATGCTCTTCAAAGAAACTTGCAAGACAAGTTGATCAGTCAACTTGACAAAGTACATGACGAAATGAAGGAGGTAATTCCCCTTGATGATGTGGTAGCTGAGTCTATAAATACACCAGAGGAGATCCATAAAGAGTATGGGCAATCAGGTATAAACAACAGTCCACCAGTACATCCATGTTGGACAACCAAAGAGGATGGACAACTTATCCTCACATGTAAAGAGGTCTAAGAAGAATACACTCAAGTAGAATCAAATGAGGATCCAACCGTAATAAATCGATATGATGAGCATGATCATGCAGGGTAGCATGAAAAATATAGTATGCACGATGAGTCATTTCTAAGGGGCCAATCAAAGGTTCATGTTGAAGTAGTGGTTGTGGGGCATCCAATGCAATAAAAAATAGAGACATTCTGCAGTGCACTAGAATTGCTAGTGAAAGACTTTCGAGAGAGTATCATGCATTTCAATACAGATCTTATGTTGTTGAAGCAAAGAATCTAGACAACCCGAGACACTGTCTTACAGGAGAACAGAAAATTTGAGGAACTCATAGGGAAATGTGCCAAATCATCGACCAAGCTGTCTAGTATTGAGGAACAACTCAAGTCCCTCACAAGGCCGCATGAGGAGTACAATTGGGAGTTCCATAGCAGCGCTCTACAGGAATACATAGATAAGGCTTGCAACACCAACAACCCACTTTTATACATTGAGAAGAGCAGGGCAGAGTTCCTCAAATACATCATGTTGGGAAACCAAGTAGAGCAGCATGAATCAAGCATTGAACAACATCAACATAGTAGATTTGCATATATTCATTCTTTCCCAAGTATGGATTGGCGAGAGATTATGAGTTGGTATTCCATTAATGGATTGATTCTTTGGAGGATACCCATAGCCAAGAGAAAATTACAGCTTGGGCCATTTGGTGAGGGCAGCGATGGAGGGTTGAAATGGTACAATAACCCACAGGTCCTAGGATTTAGGCGGCATTGGCATCCAGGAGAATCCATTGGGGGAAGGATTGGCCAAAGGATTGTTTGGGATCTAGGTAAAACTATTGAGGGAAGGATTGGTCAGAGGATTGTTTGGGATCCAGGTATCGAAGGATCCATTCAGGACCATTCAACATGGAGGGATGGAACAATACATCAGGTTGTATGGGATCCTGGTATCAATGTACAAATGCTTCTGTTGTGGGTAGAAGTGGATCGCTTGAGAACAAGCAATCTTTGGGCGGGATGATTTGTAATATTCGCTTTCTTGATCTGGTCAAATTGGACGGAATCGTTCCATGGTACTTACCATGGTATTTTCCCATGGTATCGGCCCATGGTATTTGTTGCCGATTTTCGAGAAAAATAATAAAATAAGGTCTCTAGAAAGTCCATCAAACCTATAAAAAGGTAAGAAGCTAGCCACTTAGAATCATTTCGGTTTATCTATCTTATTGTGTTTTGGTTGAGAACTTGGCATTGCCAGTTCTAGCATTGATCCCGAGATGAAAACCTCGTGGTGAATTTTGTATGGTGGATCCATCCAGGGTCCACGATTGTGCTTCAGTATTGGGTTTCTATTTTAATGAGCAACCGAGCATGCCACTACAAAGGCTCAGATATTTTTGGTGTGGGCATGTATCTTTGTTTTCAGTTAATAATATAAAGAAAAGGCTGCATTTCTAGATATGTTTGTGTTCTTGTTTTTGATGAAAAGTAGTTTTAAATCAGAACACTAATATGTTCTAGATCTATCAAAATTTTCATTGTTTGGAATTTTATAGTTGGATCTAGAGTGTGATGACTTAATTCTTCAAATGCTCCAATACCTATGCATCGAAATTACAACATCTCATCCAAACTTCATCAAAACAGACATGCAAAATATGATGTCTTTGATCTAAGGAGAAGATAGGGCCATCTGCAAACAATTGAGATCCAAATTGTTGGCCATTTGGAGGAAGGAGCTAATTGTATCACCTGATGCTTAAGAACTAGCTGAGGGGTTGATCAAACAGAGAATCAAACTACTTAGAAAGAAGTTAACCAAGGAGGAACTAACAAATATTTGTGGAGACATCAAGAATGGAATAAGGAGGAAAGGCTTATGCTTTGTATACAAGGGAGTTTGGGCACTTGACCATTCATGTCCAGATGATAAGGAGGCCACAAGGGCAGAAAAATTAGAGACTTCTTCACATCATGGGGATTCATCCATAGTTGGGTTCACTAGTTTTCAAGAGAGGGATTATGAAGGATATGAGCAGTCAAGTACAAATGGTGAACAACAACACCATGCTCTTCAGAGAAACTTGCAGAACAAGCTAATCAGTCAGCTTGAAAAAGTACATGGCGAAAGGAAGGAGGTAATTCCTCCTGATGATGTTTTAGTTGAATCTATAGATATGCTAGAGGACATCCGTAAAGAGTATGCGCAATCAGATATAAACAATATTCCACCAATATATCCATGTTTGAAAATCAGAGAGGATGGACAACTTATCCTCACATGCAGAGAGGGCCAAGAAGAAAACACTCAACGAGAATCAAATGAGGAGCCAATAGTAATAAACTGATATGATGAGCATGATCATGCAGGCTAGCATGACATATATAGTATTTAGGATGAGTCATTTTTGGAGGAACAGTCAAAGGTTCGAGTTGAAGCAGTGGTCGTCGAGCATTCGATGCAGGAAAATACAGAGACATTCAATAGGGCACTAGAATTTCGAGTAGAAGACTTTCGGGAAATGATCATGCATTTCAAGACAGATTTTATGTTGTTGAAGTAGACAGTCTGGACAGTCTGACACTGTCTTATAGGATAACAGAAAATTTGAGGAGCTCATAGGGGTATGTGCGGAATCAATGACCAAATTGTCTAGTGTTGAGGAACAACTCAAGTTCCTCACAAGGCAGCAAGGAGTACAATTGAGAGTTCCAGAGCAGCCCTATATAGGAATACATAGATAAAGCTTGCAACACCAACAACCCACCTTTATACATTGGGAAGAGCATGGAAGAGTTCTCCAAATGCATCATGTTGGGTCACTGAGTAGAGCAACATAAGTTGAGCATCAAGCAACATCAACATAGTAGATTTGCAGGTATTCATCATTCCCAAGGCATGGATTGGCAAGAAGTTATGAGCTAGAACTTTATCGATGGGTTGATTCCTAAGAGGATACTTGCAGCCAAGGGCATATTGAAGCTTGGGCCCTTTGGCACGAGCAGTGATGGAGGGCTCAAATGGTACCATAACCCACAGGTCCCAAGGCATAGGTGGCATTGGGATATAGGAGAATCCATTGGGAGCATAATATTCCCAATTAGCTTTGCTAATTGGAATATTGCATTTTTGTGTTATTTTGCTGCTTTAGATAGAAATAATAAATAAAGTGGGAAATAAGAGGGGTCACCTCACTTTAGCCACCTCACTTTATAATAAAGTGTTCTTTTTCCTAGTAGCTTGACGTTGTAACTTAGAGAGGTACTGTTATTTCCCTTTGGGGATATTACGAAGACGCAGTCACTGCGAGGATTGATTGGAATCCAGTTATCGAAGTATCCATTCAGGATCTTTTAGCATGGCACACTCGGTTGTATGGAATCCTAGTATCAATGCTTCTCTTGTGGATAACAGTGAATTGCTTAAGGGCAAGCAATCTTTGGGCATGAGGATTTGTAATATTCCCTTTCTTGATCTGGTCAAAATGGATGAAATATGTCCATGGTATTAACCCATGGTATTTACCTTTGGTTTTCGAGGGAAAATAATAAAATAAGGTTCTATAGAGTCGATCAAGCCTTTAAAAGGGGACATAAGCTAGGCATTTGGATGATTCAGGTTTATCTATCTTATTGTGTTTTTCTTGAGAACTTAGCGTGGACAGTTCCAGTTTGATCCTAGGGACGAAAACCCCGCGGGTGTTATTTGTCTGGTGGATCCATCCAGGGTCCACGATTGTGCTTCAATATTTATTGTTCCCTTTTGATGAATAGTTGTGCATGCCATTGCAAGGGCTCGAATACTTTGTATGGGCATGTACTATTTTTCTTCAGTTATTAATATAAATAAGGCTGCATTTTTAGATCCCGTTGTGTTTAATGTTTGATATGTTGATTATTTCATTGTTCGAGATATTACCGATTTAACACGCTTTTTCTTTGATTAAGAGGATCCACTAATTCCAGAGATTCAAAAGTAGAAATGAATGTATACTTCTTAGAAGCCACCCACAAGGTAATTAATTTTAAGTGGCTTGAATTTTCTTCCCTTTTTTTGGAAAATCTCCTTTTGTAACCTTTGTAGTTCACATATTCAAAAGGGTTTGATTACAAGCAAATTCAAAATTAAAAGTGTAGTTCCTTATGCTATATTGTTAAGTGAAACATGGTTTGCTCCTATTGAAGCAATTGCTATGGTGCGGGTCATAAGGTATTAAAAGAAAAATGAACAAATGGAAGAGGGAAGATGGCCTAAGGTTGTGTTTAATGACATATTGTGCAAAAGAAAGAAGACTTGGATGCAACAAAATAACAAATGGTTTAACAAATGGGGCATTTGCTTAAGCATGTGTACCATAAACAATAAAGAGAAAAGTTTTTTTTTTATGGATAAGCTCCACAAATGTAATTGGGAGCACAAGCAAGGGAGAAAGAAAAAGTATTATATTGAAGATTTTAATCCCACTCATAATCATCAACAAAAAGCGTACATAGGGGGCAATATTTCTTGGAGAGCCAAAATTCTTATTGCTCAATTAAGGACTAATTCTCATCAACTATGTTGTGAAACAGATTGCTCGAAAAGGCCAAAAGAAGTGTGGGAGGAAAGAGTATTTTTTGCTCTTCCGGAGACATAGAAACATTTCATTTTAGAATGTGAGGCCTTCAAAGACAACAGGGAAAGTTATGCAGATATTTTGGTAGCAAGCTCTTCGGATAATCTATTCACCCAGGGGTTTGTTTAGAAGTTAGGAGAGTGTAAAACTTCATAGGAAAATGACAAAATACAAGAGCCAGATATAGAAGCAATCTCTCCCATCTATCTTTAGCCTCATGAATATTAAAATAACTTCTTCTTCTTTTATGATTTTTATGAAAAATGATAATAATAAATTGCTAAATAATAATTATGCTAAACTTCTATGCATAAGACAGAAAAAACTAAAATCACAAGCTTCTAAAGATAAAATAAACAAAATTAAAGTCAACAAATAACAAATTTACATATAAAGGTGGGTTAGCTTTCACTATTCCAATATTAATTTGACAACTAAATTATTATAATTTTTATTTTATTTTTTATTTAAAAGGAAAACAATATAATAATAATAACCAAATTAAATGAATAACGAATAATTTACCCATCAATTTTCCGTCTCTGGACCACCTAGAGAAACAACCCTATTCTATTTCTTCGGTTATGAGTCTCAAAGCTGTGCCACAGAAAATTCAAAGTGGTAGCCGGCCACGACTTGCCATCAAATCACAAATTAAATTCCAATATCTGATTTATGCGCTGGTCAAGTCAATGGTAGTATACGGGGGTGTGTGGAATCCGGCCATAGTAAGGCACATTGTGATGTAATAACAAGGATAAGTTCAGTGGCTAGAATTAAAGTGAACTTACTGTTATTCAAACCAGTTCTCAGGCCCGTGATCGAGAGAGGAATTCAAGTAATGCTTCGAATGACATAGAATTCACAAACACATCGAAGAACCGAATGTGTTTCGCGTTTCCTGTTTCAGTGCTATACGCGTCAGCCATGTCTCCACTCTCTGCTTCTGTTGCGCTCCTTTTCATCATGCCTTTGCTTTCTTCTTTTGTGATTACAGAAGGATTCGCAGACAGCAGAGATGGTGAGCTCTATCGATACTGGTCATTGGGCAACTAGTAATTATATTTATTTTTGTGACTTTTTAACACAAAGGTACTGCTGATGTAAGTGGGTAATGGCGAATTTCATTGTGTCCCAGTGAGCACGATGTTGTCGCTGAAAAATCAATTGGGAAATACACCATCGACATGGAAAGGCGGAGACCCCTGCGGTTCGAAGTGGGATGGCATTTATTGCATCGGTTCCCGAATAATTTATTTGTAAGTATTTTGTGCATCTTGGTTTCAAATCATAGCAGCAACTCGTAATCGAAGCGAACATCCATGCCGCTTTTGGAATTTTCTTGAATTTTATAGAAAATTTTGGTAACTGAATCCTGAGCTCTTTTTCCATGGACAACATTTTACAGGACACTCTCTTCAATGAATCTCAAGGGGCAGCTGCCGGGTGAAATTGGACGCCTTTCAAAACTACAAATTATGTAAGTTGACTGAAGTCATCACAATAGAGTACTGCATACCTGGTACCACCCAAACCTGGGTCTGAAATGAATATATTGAAGTTGCTAAGAGAGTTATATGTGGTTCACAGTTTTGGAGATTTGTCATCACGAAGTTTTTAAAGGCTTGATACTCTAGCAGTGAATCTAGTGATGGATCTTCCACACCTACCTCCTATACAGAGCACATTCCTTCTCCAGACACAATTAGAATAGTACTAACTAAACATCCTCCTGGGGCTTGCATGGGAAATAGGAAGGTATAATTACTGAAATATGTAGATTGGGGATTGCGTGGGAAATAAGAGCGTATAATTACTAAAATATGTAAATAGACTGAACGAAGCCATTATTGCAGTGTTTTATCGTACAATCCAGGATTGACAGGAACGATTACGAGTGAATTGGGAAATTTGCAGCAACTTCAGACGTTGTAAGCATTTTGAACCCTGTAATTCAATTGTGGGCTTTTTTGCTCAAATCGTTCACAACCGACTAATTTCTAATTTCTGGTTCGTTTTAGGATTTTGATAGGCTGTAGGTTTTCTGGGCGCATTCCAGAAGAGCTGGGCAAGCTGCACAAGCTCGTTTCTCTGTAAGAGAATAGTCCTGATAAAACCCTTATTTTGTTCATACTCTGTCAGATTATACTCCAGATAAAACCCTTATTTTGTTCATACTCTGTTAGAATATGCTCCAGATAAAACCCTTATTTTATGAACAAGTACACTTTATGACACTTTGAATCCTCGTTGATTTGGGTAGGGACATGAATTCAAATGATTTATCAGGAAGTATTCCTCCATCTTTGAGTAATCTTACAAAACTCTACTGGTTCGATCTTTCCAACAATTCCATTAGCGGAGAATTTCCAGTTGAGTTGAAAAGACTAGTTAATTGCGCTCACTTGTAAGTGTGATATATGTATTTTTTTGCCAGTACAATTTAATTTTTCCCTGTAGAAAGGAATATGCATTTTTATGTTGCTACCTTCGCAACTGATGGTTGTCATTGATTATTCAAGCCACTTCAATAAAAACAAGCCTCCGATCGATTCCATCGGAGGTTTTTCACAAAAATATGACCCTAGAACATATGTAAGTAACCATGTTTACTGTAATGTAAGGATTTTATCAAATTAGAGACTGAACATAGGGCAACTGGGTGCAGATTATTCGATGACAATTCATTTACAGGAAAAATCCCCTCAACCATTGGAAGCGTTTCATCCTTGACTATCCTGTGAGTCTTCTATATGTAACGCCGTGTTCTCTTAATCTAACAACGTTCTGCTGCATTTTCTCAGTACCTCAACATACAATCTAAATCTTTTTCTTATATGATTAACAGGAGGCTTGATGGAAACTCTTTAGAAGGCCCAATTCCGTCCAGCATCGCTCATTTGGAACTTAATGATTTGTAAGATTAACGCGGATTGCCCCTCCCCTGTTCAGAGATTTTAGATCATAGTATTAACGAAAATAATTGACTGATTCTTTGTATTTTGCCAGGCGTCTATCAAATAATCATCTCAATGGTTCTATACCTGACTTACAATGTTCCACCAAGTCCCCTGGAGACTTGGAGCTACCAATTTTCAGGAAAGGTGGGGGACGTCGGGGTCATAAAAATTATAAAATTTAATATTTATAATGTAACTATATTTTTGCAAGGAATGTATATACAGTCATCATACACTTGCATCATGAAAGATAAATCATAAATGATAAAATTACAAATCGATGAACGATGAATGATGAATCATATAATTGAAACAAATTTAAAAGTTAAAAGTTAAAACATACATCATACAATCATGCATGTAAGTTTGTAAGTTTGTAACTATATAATCATTAATGTAACTACTAACAATGTACAATGAAAATAAAGTTTAGGATATCATATGAATTCAAAATAGAGTTTAAACTGAAGTTTACAACTCAAGTCTGAAACATAAAACTTAAATGCAAATAAGTTATGTCTGAAACATAAAACATAAAACATGACATATGAATATCAAATGATATCATCATAATGATAAATGAGCATAAATGCTCAAGTTAATGCCCCACTAGTCTCTGCACGAATATATCAGGATCAACCATGTCACCATCTGAATCAGAATCACTTGGATTCTCAAATATGCTAAGTGGCACATCAACTTTTAACACGAAACCATAAACTAAAAGGGGTGGTGAGGGGACGTGAGGGGGCATGAAGAGGGGTGTGAGAGGGCGTGAGGGGGTGTGTGGGGGCGTGAGGGGGCGTGAGAAAAACGTCCCCTAGAAGTCCCCAAGACCCCAGAGCGCGAAGGGGCGAGGAATCTAGACCCCTAGGTGGGGGGGGGCCAGACCCCGTGTAACACTGCTGACTTATCCAGGATGAATAATCTTCAGTATCTGTAAGTGTAGATGGTTCAGACTTTCTCAATAGATGTTGGGATTAATTTCATCAATTTAAGACTTCCAATATTCGGGTGTATAGTATTTATTTTTAGGGACCTGAGTAACAATTCGAAAGTTCATCAATTTATCATTTCTAATATTCGGGTGTATGGTATTTGTTTTTAGGGACCTGAGTAACAATTCATTCGAGGTCTCCAATCTGCCTATCTGGTTATCTGATCTAACATCATTGACCACTCTGTAAGTTCAAGTGATTTGAAATACACCACAAAAATTAAGTTTTTCTTTCTTTCAAACTAACTGGTTTTGCTATAGTGTGATAGAGAACAGTAACTTGAATGGGGAGCTTCCTTCTGATCTTTTTAGCTTACAACAGCTTGAGACAGTGTGAGTGTATTTAATATTTTCTTTGCAATACCGTCAATATTTCATTATTCAAACCTCAAACTTGAACAGTCAGTGATTTTCGTTTTCCAATTGTGTAGGAATCTCTCCAAGAATTCTATAGACGGAGCTCTGTTAATTATGGAAGGAAGTGTCAGCCACCAGCTCCAGTTGATAGACCTTCGATACAACAACATCACAGACATTCCATTGGGAAAAAGCTTTAACAAGACTTGGATGTATGGATTTTCACGATAACAGTCTAAACTGATTCATGTGGATTTATGATTCATTTATACCCATGGGAAACCTTGTAGTATCTATAGGAATAGGAAGAGGAAAAACACTTTGCAATGTGAAATTTTCTGGCAATTCAATGATGCGTTATTTGCATTTTATCTTCTTTGGAGTTGTACACCATCAATACCTTAATGTAACTATCTAGATTTTGTTGGAATGCAGGCTTGATGGTAACCCAGTTTGTGATTCACAACCACTCATATCAAATAGCCAGATTTGCCAGTCTGATGAAGGTGGGCCGCAAGCAACATCGTACAAAACTGATATGGGGCATTGTGGAAACGAAATCACATGTACTGAAGATTTAGAGAAAGTTAATCCTTGTCAGTGTGCAATACCATATATGGGCACCATGGTCCTAAGATCTCCCTCCTTTTCAACTTTGACGGATACTGACAGTCACAGATTCCAAGGCCTCGAGAATTCTCTGTGTACTGGATTAAACTTGACAAAGGGGTCAGTATATCTCTGCTGCATGTGGTTTGATGGAAACGGATATCTGAATATACCACTCCAGATTTTCCCACCGCCCGGGAGGGAATCTTTTGAGCTAACTGAAATCATAAATCTTGGTTCTGCTTTAAGCAATCAAAGCTACCAACCTCCAGATGAATTTGGAATTGGACCCTACTATTTTATACCATCGTTTTACAACTATTTGGCAGGTGAGAAACTCAATTTTACTCTTGAACCCTGCGTTTCAACAAACATGGGCAACCTTAAAGTTTATTATAAATATGGTTGAACTATTTTCCTGGCTGTTTAATTTCAGGAAAGTCGAAGTCTCTAAGTACAGGGGCAATCTCTGGAATAGCAGTTGGTGCTGCAGTGTTAATCTTTGCCATCATTGCCATAGGGATTTACGCGTTATGGCAAAGAAGGAAAGCAGCAAAGGCTGTTGAATTATCAAACCCATTTGGTATGAAACCCTACACTTCCAGTACCTGCTTTTCCCTTTTACATATATGTTCGGTGTTGCAAACAAGAAACTGATTTCTGTTAGTTTTCCATCAGCTTCCTGGGGTGCAACAAGCGGACAAGATAGTGGAGATGCTCCCAAACTGAAAGGCGCCAGAGTTTTTTCGTTTCAAGAATTGAAAATGGCTACCAACAATTTCTCCAGGAATAACGAGATTGGCTCAGGAGGCTATGGCAAGGTATAAATTTGGAGTAGTGTCAAAAACTCACTGTTTAGTGTATAGAACTAACTCTGGCCTTAAAATCTCGACTAAGTGAGAGCTTCCGATTCATCTATTCGCCATCACCGAATAAGGGTGAAGCATCGAAGCCTCCAATTAGATCTAAAAGCTTGCACAATTTCTTCTAAGTTTAACTGGGTGGGAAAGAGGGTTTACGACTCCAACTGATTTGTGAAGATATTTGACAGTTCAAATAAAATCCCAATTCTCCGACTAACTTTAATTGGGATAAAGCATGCTGATCTAATTATTAAACCTCTTAGTTTCACTGGTGGGAAACAGGGGATTGTGAATGCGTAGGACTTAGATCCAGGGACCAATGAGAAGGTGAAAAAAAACGAATCCCAGATCTGTGATCCATTTTAATGACGATGATTTATCTGTGACTGATTTAATTTCTGCATAATTTCTACATGGTTTAACGGGTTGGATTTAATATCTGCATAATTCTACTTTGTTTAAAAGGTGGGAAACAGGGGATTGAGACTCCAAAGGCTTTAGATTTATGACGTAATGAGAGGGTTAAAAAAACCATTCTCAAATACTGTTTTAATTTTTCGGTCAGGATCATTATTAAAAAAAAGTCATTTGCGGCTAGGAAATGTTAGTGGTTGAGATCGATATGGAGGGGTTTGTGGAAATATATATAATTATAAGGTTTTTATGGGGCTGTTTTAATATATCGATCAAATAATTTTTTTTAAATATTATTTGAATTTTATTATATTATAAATTTTGGAAAAATTTTAATTGTGAAAGGTCTTAAATTTCAATTGAAGGTGGATGAAGATTTGTTGATTTTTTTTATTTTATTAATTGACGGTCTGAATTGATTCTCAACCAAGTATGCTCATCATATGTTTATGCTTAATTTTCTATGAATCTAGGATTATTCCAATTCTAATAATCACCTCCATTATTAGTTTCTCATTATTATTTATAACATTCATCTATATATAAGAAAATTTTATTTAGCAAAATTGTCCATTACTTTTAATAAATTAAAAAAATAGATTAATGCACGTGTTTCCTCACCCCATCAATTTCCTAGAGATTTGAGATTATTCCAATTCTAATAAGTTCTTCCATGATAAGTCCATTATTATTTATAACATTCATTTATATATAAACAAATTTTATTTAGCAAAATGACCTATTTTATAATAAGATGTGTTTTTTTTCCCTCAAGTTAAAGTTGACCCATAGCTTTTTTATTCGTGTTACAATAGTTTTTTTTGGTTATATTTATGAATTTTTTGGTTATATCAACCACATTAATATTTTTAATATGGTTGTACTAGTATATATAAGTTTGGCTAGGCTACATCATGGCCATGTCCAAGATTCTACAATTACATAAACCTTCTTAAACTATATCATTTTAAAATAAAAAAACAAATTTTAAATATTCTTATAAAAATGATGGTATAATCTTTTTAATATCAAAATTAAAAATATTTTATATTTAGTGTGTGTATATATATATATATATATATATATATATATATATATATATATATAATTTTTTTTATTTTTTTTTTCCTTGTCCCTGGGGCTTTGGTTAAATGGTGATGAGGTGGGTTCTTATGGCACTCATCATAGGTTCAATTCTCTTTCTCGATCTGGGTGATATATCTGAACATGTTGATGAAGATGTAAAGATGTAGTCCTACCAAAAGTAAAAAAGAAAAGAAAAAAAGAGATCAATATTTAGGAATAGAATGTTTATCTTAAAAAGGTATTCTTAGTGTGAAGGTTGTAGTTTCAATTTTTTTTTTTTTAAACAATAAGAAAATTTATCATTTAATTGTCAAATCATTATTGGAGATAATTATCACGGGTTGCTATTTCAAGAAAATTATATCATCTAAAATTACTTTATCATGGGCTTAGGTCTTTAACCTATTTTGTTTCCTTCAGTCCCAGGAAAAGAAATTGTTAGCCAAACAAAAGAAACAATTTTAGGACATACTCCAAATCCAATATATTGATATAATATCTTAAAAATATATTTATAATTTTTTTTTGAGAATAATAATAATTTTATTTTAGAGAAAAAAAGAAAAGAAGGAAAGAAATGAAATAATTGAAATTTCACCTTATTTGAAAAGCTTACTTGATTCAGTTTTTAACCTAGTAGTCTTTAGTGCGACTTTTTGAAAGCTTTTACGGTGTAATTTCTCTAAAATCCGGTAGGAATTTATTGAAAAGAGAAGTTTGATTGCTAACCTTGCACAATGAAAGTGCCTTGGGGGTTTTTGAGGGTGCTGAATCCATATATAGAGTCAAAAAACCAGTTTACATAACAAAAACCAAGATTTTACCTCAAATTTTTTCACCGAATTCCATCACCTAAAACTCCAAAAAGTCGCACTAAAAACAACTCCGTTTTTAACTCACTCCATTGATAATATGGACTACTCACTGAATTGATGTCACTTTCATATGGAGCTGGCAGGTGTACAAAGGGATATTGCCTTGTGGAGGACAGATGGTGGCTGTGAAAAGAGCGAGGAAAGAATCGAACCAAGGTGTTGCAGAATTTAAGACGGAATTAGAACTGCTGTCTCGGGTTCATCATAAGAATCTGCTGGGACTTATTGGATTTTGTTTATCATTGCGCTGCGTTGAATATTTGGCTGTGAATCGTCCTAAAATGAGGGACGTGGTGAAGGAGCTGGAGTTGATCGTAGAATCTGTGGGAGGACCGGCATACGATCATGCAACAGCAAAGACAGTAGAGCATGAGTATATTCCAACAGCTTCTCCACAGAGAGGTCAACTGCATTCTTATAATTATCGTAATGCGGCTGTAACTTCTACACCTTCCTTTGATTACAGAGGCGGATTTGCTGTGAACCCTTCCATAGAGCCCAAGTGATGTTATTACGCTAGATATAGCAAGTCCTCGTGAAAAATGAAAAATGAAAAATAGAGCATTATAGGCATTCTTATAATTATCGTAATGCGGCTGTAACTTCTACAGCTTCCTTTGATTACAGTGGTGGATTCGCTGTGAACCCTTCCATTGAGCCCAAGTGATGTTATTACGCTACATATAGCAAGTCCGTTAAGCATGCCATGGGACAGCTTTTTTTCAAAACACCCCATTATTTATTTAGGGCATGTTCTTTTGGTTCTCATGGAAAATATTGGGGTGTTCTTCTGGTCCTCGTGAAAAATGAAAAATAGAGCGTAATTTCAATGAGGATAACGAATAGATTTAACCGCCAGCATATCACAATGTAATTCACCGAATCGGCCTGACAACTACCAACAACTTTCGCAACACTTTAGAAATCAAATTAAATGTGAGTTAATATGTATCCGTAGCATGGGACAGTTAATAAGTGTTAATAAGTCTTTTGACAGTTACTCTTTTTAGCAGTAAAAGCAGCATTTATAAAATGTACAAATCAGCCCAAAAAAGAAGTCTGCTCACAAACCAGCCTTGCTGTAAGTCTGGATTTCTAGCGATTGTAAGCATTGTAAATATGAACAAGTCTGGATTTCTAGCCATTGTAAGCCTGAACTGTACTTTTTTTATTATTACTAGAGAATAACAAAAAAAAATTAACATTTTTTTGCTGAAAAATAAAAATAAAAACAAATATAGTGAAGTTGGTGTGTCACTTAATTTTTAATCTTTTAATGAAAATAATTGAAATTTTTTTATAGATATGTATCAGAAATATTTTCATATATATTCTAAATAACATATATATATCTATGTATATATATCTTCTATTTTCAAGAGATTAAGACTAGAAACTATTACAATCAATATTCATTATAAGTTTAATAAATAGTTTCAACTAATGTTCATTATAAGTTTAATAAGTTTAATATAGTGTTATAAAGAATATTTATTATGAGCTTAACATACTCCATGCAAGAATTAGAGGATAATAATATTTTTTAAAATTAATTTAGAGAAACCCAAATTAGAATTAATATGAAAACATTAATGATTATTTAATTTATCTAGTGTTTTGAAGATGAAATGATTTTATTAAGTGGTCACTTATTTTGTTGAATTTTGTCATTGAATGATTAAATATATAATTGTACTTATATATTAATGTATTAATGGTGGTGTATTTTTTGATAAAATATCTATTATTCAAAAATATTTAGAAAATGGAATATATTCTCTTGAAATATCTTGCTAGAATTTGTAAGGTATACTCTTAGATATCACTTTAGAACTATTGACAACCTCTTAAAAATAGTAAGTTTTGGTCTTCTCCATTTCAGTCGATGATAATTTTATAAAATCAAATTTTATTCTTATTTAGGGTAAATTTATAGTTATCTTGTGATAACTTGTATTAGTTTCTAACCATCTTATACTCTAGACATTTTGATTTTTTTCCATGCTTTTACTTAAAAATTATATTTATTTAATGAATTACCCTTATTACTACATATTGAGGTATAGATACTTTTCCTTTGTTAGTTGTTATATGCTTATAAATTTTCATATTTTTCAAGTGGTGCAAACCCTAGATTTAGTCATTGTTTTAGCTCTAATTTTTATTAGTTTACAACTTATTTTAAGAGATAAATTTAGAATTATAATACCTTGTTTATTTTTATAATTTTCTATTTTTATTATAAGTTTTATAATAAGTATAGGTAACTTTTTATAAACAATGTAAGAATTTTAACCCAAAAAATATGGAAAAATATTCCCAAATCTAAAAGTGGTAATGTTGCATCAACCTTTTTCTTAGGGTTAAAATTACAACATTTTTTTAGTCATAACATTAAAAACAAAGATCAATATCATGGAAAACTTTAAAATTCCAAGAGATTTCATCCATGGTGTTAAAGATCAAATAGCATGAGTTGAAAAGCCTTAAAATTCTAGCATTTTTCAACCATGAAATAAAAACCAATATCATGAGTAAAACAAACATTAAATTTCAACATTCTTCAACAATAACATTGTAAGAAAAATATCATAACTAAAAAATCCTTAAAAATAAACACATAAATCAAAGAGTAATTCTAGTATGTATAAATGCAATAATTGTTATTAATCTAACACAACATAACTTATTTTTAATGGCATATTAAAATTGCATTTTTTTTAATAATGACTTATAAAATTACCATGAATGTACACAAAATCATCATAAAAAAACATCACTAAAAAAGTTAACACAAGATTTATTAAATTTTAATTAAAAATAGAAAATTTTAAATTTATTTTTAAAAAATTTATGTTTTACAACCTAATATTTTTTACAAAATCAATAAAAAATAAGTAACACCAAGAATTTAAAGTAGTTAAAAAATATGCAATAAATTTAAAAAAATATTTTAAAAAATTTAAAATATATATACAAAATAATAATAAAATAAATAAATTCTTAAAAAAATTGTGAAACTAATATAATTTATAATTGGGTTTATTTAGGGTGGTTAGGAAAAAAATGATTGGGGAAGTTCTCATTTAAATTTATGCATATTTCTCATATATATACTAGTTAGACAAAAAATTCAAGGAAAATCTCATAGCTTTTTTTCTTATTGTTTATTTATACATGTAGCTAGAAAAAAATGGGATTATTTTTGAAGCCAAGGCCAATCATGCATAAAAGTTGCAATTAATAAATTAACAATCCAAAGCTCCTTCCAACCAACACAATAAACAAAAACCCCAAAAATTCATGTTTTTTTTTTTTTTTTTAAAGTTACACAACACTCCCTATGTGAGAAACACATGGAATCGTTTATTTCTAGCATACTTTCACTTTATCCTCTTCTCATGTAGCATCGGACTGGCTACAAACAACTTCGCTGAACCCTTTGCTATAAAGTTACTTCTTCAATTGCCCAAACGCATGAAAATAAGGAATCTAAGTCTTTCTAGAGACTCTTTGGCTGTGATTAATTAGATGAATAGAAACTAAAGATTAAGAAATCACATTCTAATTCCACTCTACCAAAATACTATACACATAATTCAATATTTCTCACCCATCTTTTACTCACGTATACAGGCACATGTATTTTACTCACGTATACAAAGGAAGAAAATCAAGAAGCATATGAGTGTTCAAAAGCCTGATTGGATATGGCTCTAAGTCTCTGGAAATTCGAAGAAAATCAAGGAGGCCTACTCTTCCTTCTCCAACTACACCCCTAACCCCTAGGACTGACTGATATCCCTAGTAGGATGAATATGTGAAATTTTGTGGATAAGCTGGGGTGCCTATGGCTTTTATATATATATGTGGGGTAGGAAAAATGCCTTTCTCATATTTATAGTTGCTACATAACAAGCTGTTATAGGAAGGTTGTTGATCTCATCAGCCAATAGGGGTGTGGATCATCATTGTAGGATTTTTTTATTTTTATTTATTTATTTATTTTTTATATTTCTTTTTGGTAGGGAGGTGCATTGGATCTTTTGGAATTACGGGTTGAGCTTATACAATTTTGTATTTATTTAATAATGTTTTATATTGTATTTATTTCTAAAAGTATAATTTTTGGACTAAAAAGCTACTTGAATGTTGAATAACATTTATTTTTTATAACTTATTTAGACTATAAATAGAATATCTTTTTTCATATATAAATTTTAGAAAATAAATTATATTTAATTAAAAAAATTATTTAAAAAAAAAAGTTGTATGTATACATAATGGAAAAATTATCAGTTTGTTCTATACAGATCAATTTGTGTAATGTGTGGGATCCTTCGGCTTCTATTTTTAATTTTATGTTTTAATTAAATTAAATTTTATTTAAATTTTTAAATTTGAATTATTTTTTTATTTTTAAAATTTTAAAATTTAATATTATATTTTTATTTTATAAATTTTAAAATTTATTTGATTTTATAATTTTTAAAAATTAAAATTTTATTTCATTTTTTATTTTAAAATTTAAAATTATATTTTGGTTTTAAAATTTTTAAAATTTAAAATTTTATTTTATTCTGTAAATTTTTGAAAATATATTAATAATTTTTTAAAGAAATTATTTATTTATTATATATATATATATATATATATATATATATATATATATATATATAGATTGTTTTGGTGTTATTTTTCTTTTCTTTTAAATTGATTTCATAATTGTTGCTTTAAGATGGGTGTGACGGTTAATACCGACAAGATTAAAATCATGATAATTAAATCCAAAAAGATCATCCTTAGTCCATGATAACAATTGCTTGGAACAAGTCTTTTCTTATAAATATTTGGGTATTGACATTCCTTATCAGCTCAACTAGAATTACAACATTGAGAAAATGATTATTGGAGGCTCGAAAGCTTATTATGAGCTTGAAAACAATTCTAAGGTCGCCGATCTTTGTATTTGGAGTAAAAAAAGGTCCCTCTTTGAGACCCTCATCACCTCTGTTGTCTTATACGGTTGTGAAGTTTGGGGTTGCAGTATATCCAGATAGTCGTGGAGAAATATTTAGATGATTCAAAAGCAATTCATAACCTACAATCTCAATATCAAGGGAAATACCCCCTACCCTGTCCTCTTGATTGAAGCTGGCCTCTCTCCTATTGAAAGCAAGGCTATGTTTAAGTATATAATGTATAAGAAGAAGCTTTACAACATGGAATCCAAGAGGCTTCCTAAAATTCCTTCTAACTTTAGTCAAAACCCCCACCTTCACCTCAAGCATGGATCGCATAAGGATTCCCAATCTTGGCTCAACCATTGAGGGATAAATGAGGAGATCGTCTTGGGAAGCAAGGATAATGTCAAATATAATATCACCTCCAAATTTAAGGATAAGATATGGGATGATAAGGAGCTGGCGAGTAAAAAGAAGCTAAGATATTATAACGAGCTGATCAACCCCACTCTTGAGAACCATAATTATCTTTTTGTTTCGACCAACTCGAAGAAAAAGATGAACATCACTAAGATTAAAACTAATTCTCATGAGCTTTGAAGTGCAACCAGGTGGTGATATACTCCCAAGAATCCCTGGGATGATAGAATTTTTTAGCTTTGCGATACTCAGAGGGTGGAGGATGAAAATCACTTTCTTTTAGATTGTCCAAACTTTATTCACATCCACTCTCATTTCCCTAACATTTGTCACACTTCCAATCTTCTTGACTTGTTAAGTCAACCCAACTATAGTGATCTTGGTGCACTTCCTTCCCTTCTTTTTTAGCATAGAAATAAGATTATAAAGAATTACAATTATATTCTTCTTCTTCTTAAGATCCGATAGACCTCATTGGTCTTAGTGGACATTAATCATCATCATCATCATATTGAAATCATGGGAAACTCCATAGCACTTCCACACATTTCGTGGATGGTAAACCGGGTAAACCGTCAGTCTGGTTACAAGGCATCACCCCAAAGAAATCAAAGAGAGTCAAACCTGTGATCAACAACAACGAGCAACAATATCAAATAACTTCATGTTCGTCTCTATACCACTTAAGCTAACCCTTGAGGCTTTTTTCCTCATGTATATATATATATATATATATATATATATATATATATATATATATATATATATATTTTAATTTTTAATTTTTAATTTTATTTTTCTTAATGTGAATTAATGATTAAACAAAAATTATGTAATGTCACTTTTAAATTCACAATCAACTTTATGTTTTTATTTTATTTTGGATACTACAATTGTCAATGCTCTAATGTCAATTGATTGGTAATTTTAACCATAAAAATAAAATAAAATAAAGTTAGATAAATTGATGCAGGGATTCTGCTAGAAAGCAGATCCTGGCTTATAAAAACTCATTGCTTCAATCCATTTGAAAATGCTCCAATTTTCTTCAAATAAAACCATGAAAACATTCAGCTTAAAATTTACATGAAGGAGAAAGAGCCATTCAATCAACTACAGATATAAAAATATAAAAATTTTGTGGCCAAATATTACATTGAGCGGCCTCTTGGCTCTTGGCCCTTCAAACCTCTCCTCACTCTTCTTGTACTCCTCACGCACTCAACTTTTGTTTTCCCTCACAAAAACACTCCTATTTATACATAAATAATGTCTTTATTTTATCCCACAAATTTCTCCACCCAATCCTCAACTAAATCTAATTAAGATTCATTTTAGGTGTGGACTCAACAAAGTCCCGTACATAGAATTCCTACTCCCTAAATTTGCTACCTAATTCTATTTTCCCTCATATCCTTTTAATTATTAAAAGAATATATACAAAATCCTCACCTTTTCTCTTAATTTATTAAAATAAACAATTTATTAATAAAATAACTAAAATGTCTCACCCCCCTTATTACATGATTAAATAATGAAAAATTGAGCTTGATGCTCCTGCATCAGACTCCCAAGGTTGAAATTAATCATGATCGCCTGATCATGTGTTCAGATCTTTGTCTGCCTGGATCCCATATCTTGTGCTGCAATTCTCCATTTGTCGCTGCTTTTGTTTGTTGTTCTTCTCCAGTTCCCCACACTTTATGTTGCATCGCCCCACTGGCTATGCTTTCACAGTCTTCCGTTGTTTTCCTCTTGTTGCTTCGTATTTGTTTTACTGATGCTGGCTTCTTCCAGGATACTTTCATCATTATCTGCCTTATCAGTTCAATCTATCTATCCAATAGATTCTCTCTAACATCGGCAATAAAACCTGTACTCACAAAAAAATTATTAAAATAAAAAACATAAGGCCTCAGTGCCTCTTTCTCCTCTGGCAACATTTCAGTATGCTGCTCTGAAATTTCTTCTTCCATCAGCACATCAGTATGCTGACTTAAATCCTCCATGAGACTATCATCTAGTTTCTCCTCAATATCATATGTTTCAAGAATGTCTCCCTGTTCTAGTTCACAATAATGAACTTCTTTGATTTGCTGAATAATTTCTACATTCTTATCCTTTGTTTCCTGATTATTATTCAAGACAATTTATTTGTCTCTCTCCTTCAGTAATGCACCCTCAGTATAGATCCTCTACTTTTCCAACTCTCTTCTCTGAAGATCTAACTTTCTATATAACTTAACAATCTCAAATGGGGTAGAACTTGGAAATTTTACACAACTTTCCATACCTTCATTCGCTGTTGACCAATCATCAGATGGTCCTTCTTCCTCTGCTTCAATATTCTGCTGAATATTTCCATGAGACCCTTATGTCTTCACATCATTCTGATATTTTGCTATCTCAGCATCATTCTGAACAAATTTCAGATTCCATTCTTCCTCTTTAACAAACTTCAAAGTTTGTTCAACACCTTGTGATGTACCTGCAATCACACGCAAATCATTAGTTTTAAAAACATCAGACCTTCTGGTCTCACTTGATGCTTTAGTCAACATCTCTCCTTGTTGTTCTGAATCCTCCACTTGATTCAGTTCCTCTGTAGATTCCTCTTCTGTCACATTATCACTTTCAGGAAACAATGAACCACATTCTGGCTCACATATCAAATCTGCCTTTAAACTCAGTAACTCTTCCTTCAATCGAGCATTCACTCTATGCTCCCACATCACTTGCAATCTATGCCATGTGACTTTCCTCTTCATAATCCATCCACATCTCTGGTCTACTTTACCTCTCTGTAACATTTCCATCAACAACTCAAGACGAAAATTTATCTCAGCTCTCTCTCTGTCAATCTTCTTTTGACTCATTCTCATGCCATTTGACTTGGCATCTTCCTTCTCATTTCCTCTACTGTGGTCTTCTTCAGAACCTCTGTAATGACCTTCAGTAGTCATCTTTGTCTCGATATTCATGAGTTCTTCATTCATTCATCATGAGTTGTACTAAGCCTCTGCAACAGTAAGTCTTCTCTGCTGCCACTTACCTCACCAATCCTCTCTCTGGACTTGGTCTTTGGCAAGCACCGGTTCTCTATTCTCTGGAACCTCTTTGAGCATCTCTCTGCTCTCTCTGGGCTTCAACTCACCTGCACACAACTTTCCATCTTATCCGATCTCTGTTGGAATTCTTCAAGGTTCTACTTCTCACTTTGCTTTCATTCAGAAACTATTTCTAGTCTCTTTCAACAGTACTGTTAAAACTGTGATATTTGTTTGTTGAGATCTTCACCTTGTCTGCAACCTGTATTCTGCAAATATCATCTTCAAACCAGATTAAATAAAACATATTAGCTCACTTTCAAGATCTCTGTGTGATCTTGTTCCATCTCTTATCTGCATTGTATCTCCATGTGCGATCATCTTTCAGACTCAAAGTCCGATCTCCATAAAACATACATTCTCTGCAATTCTAAAAAAAATTGAATCTTCAAAAAGAACTATTTCCATTCACCCAAATCCACACAATTTCCATTCACGCAAATGTCAAAACCTGCACATTATGATGTAGGAAAACAACACACAATTCCTACACTTACACTTTCAATTCAACAAACTTTGCCTTTTTGTAAAAGTCTCAAAACCACATACCATTTATTTCTTTCCAAATGGTATTTTTTTTTTAAGATCCCACTTGAACTATATCATTAGCAAATGAAGTCCTTTCAAATGATTGAATGACATGTATTTAAATTTAAAACTATATGGTTATCCCAACCTTCATAACTTGTAACCATATAAACCATTTGATAAACTGTATGCGCTCAAGGTTCAACGTTAACATACTTAACATTACCTCAAATCATATCTTAAACGTATCACAAATCACCATATGTAAGGCTACGATTCTGCCCATGTAAACATATTACAAACTTACCCATATGTAATACAAACCCCACGTATATAAAGGTTCTACTCATACCATATGCGATGTAATATCAATATATATGAAGCCAGACCATGCGTAAGTCCACGGCATGGCTGTTGTGGCTTTGGATACACAACATTGCCAAGACAGCAATGCTCCCTACGATGGAACCGACCCGAACCAAAATGCAGTGTTGTCAATTCCCAGCGATGGTAATGTTTCTATTCATTGTTTCTCCACTGTATGCTGGCCTTCGACTCCCTTACTGTCACGGTTCTGTAAACACATTATAAAAGTACTTCAAATTTGCCTCTCAAACGATGTAACTTCATTCATTCAATGTCCATGGTAATATACAAGTGTTTGATGGTGACTCCAGCTAGATTGACCACGACATTCCTTCAATCATACAGCAACTAACACATTCACGTTGGCCTATGGCTCCGACTACGCCACAACCACACTCTTTTTCCCAACTTACAGTTAATCCCATCAAACTCAGAAAACATCAGAATTTATTCATATGCAAATACGCTATCTAAGGAATAATTACCTGCGTTTTTACTTGACATTAACACCGCTCAGCCATTTATATTCAACGCTTCACTTTCCTGACGAGGTTTTAAATCCTTCAATTTATTTGCACCAACAGGGAAATCCTCCACTGCTTCCACGATTTAGTGGGTAGCATGCACTAGCATCGTAGGAAGAACGTAGCCTTTGGGCAGCGTAGAAAACTGTTAGCAAATCTTACCACTCCAGCTACAATGTTTGGTTCACAACGCTGCTCATACCTCACAGTTTGAAATACAACGTGACAGCACTTTCACGCTGTGGCTCTTGACTCATATGTCAATCCTGCAACCTCATTCAACATTAGTAACCGATATGTGTTGGCTGACCGATATATGTTTTCTAGTAACTCTACCCATGCCTATCACCACACTCCTCCAATCAATGACCAGAAAATACATATACTTTGGTCTGTAGCTCTGGCTACTCTGCTACAAAACTCATCCAAGATGAATATAAGATGGCATGGCCTCCTTTTCAACAAGAAAACTCGACCAGAGTGATGAAGAATTTCCCAATTAACAGAGAAGGGGATAAACTCGTGCTAGCAGTGGTAAAACATCCAACAGTTAAGAGAGAAGCACAACCCAACTCACTCTTCAAATATTGTCTTCTTTCCTCCAGAAATTCAACACATTGGACCATCAACGTAGACTCTAGAAATACATCATTGCTTCAACATTTATTGCCTTTTCTTCTGCATACACCAACGTTCTTGCGTTCGCAACCTTACACACAACATATACATATTTCACACAGACACACACACACACACACACACACACACACATATATATATGCAAATTCAAAAGTACACAGGGGTATCATGGTATTATTGAGAGAAAAATAAGTTCGTTTCATTTAGCTAGAAAAAGAAGACTCAAATAAACAATCTGTTTGGTTTAAAATATCATAAAATGTAAATCACATCAATATTGCATCATGTTATTTTGTGCCGCAAGTTGTAAAAATCTATGAAAGTATAGGGCTTGACCACAAAGATCCCTTTGCAGCCTTAAAGACAAATATTTAAAACATATTCTCAGCTAGGTGAAATCATTATAGTGATTTCAATGTTAGGACTGCAAGTGAGCAAGTTAGCATTCTTTTTTGTAAAGAAGACTATGACCCTATCTGGCTTATAGAAGAGAGTAATTATCAATGGGAAATAATTTCAGAGGACAAGGCCTGCAATTTATTTGATGAAAAATTGCTTACTCTATGTGGGACTTTCGTTTTAGTCATTTTTAATGGTTTAAATATATGGGAAAAGTCTGGAAAGTTTCACTTGCAATACTTACAATGGAGAAAGTCTAGTAGACTATGCATTTTTCTCACATAGTTTATGTGAGAAAATGGAGAAAATTTTAATTGGAGATCACCTTTTGGACTTAAAATCAGATCAAAATCCAATTTATTTAAGTGTCTCTTGGACTGGAAAGAAGCAGTTAGAGTCAAAAACTTAGTGTGTTCAACAAAATCTTCCAAAATGTAGAATTATTTTGACTTGAGAAAATTGTAATACCTTCAAAATAGCGCTAGATAGGCTCTTCGAGAAGGAGAAAATCTCGTTGCACGACCTAACTCATAGTCACAAATTAACACATTTAATTCAAAGCGCCCTTGTAGAATGCAAAAGAGAAAAAATTAAGAAGTCTGAAACAAATTTATTTCTAGTTAATGATTGGTTTGACAAGGAATTCAAAAAGGCAAGGAAAATGTGGAAAGAGTAAAAAAATGATAACATAAATATCAAAGATTACAAGTAGATATTAAGAAAGAAAAAGGTTGATTTCATGGTTTCGAGGAGAGAATAAATAATCTTCCTTGGGAAAAATAACCCCAAATTATTTTGGAAGGAGCTCCAATCGAGAAAGATGCAAACTAAAAACAATATTACAAATTCTAAATGGTTTGACTATGCAAGACAACTTTATGAGCATGATCCCAAGGTTGACCCTCCTCCCTTGGTTAACATTGATACAAAAATGTTCAGAGTGCAAGAGGTAGAGATGGGTATCAAGAATTTGGGTGTTGGAAAAGCAAAAGACTTAGTCGAATTCCAAGCAGAGTATCTAAAGTGGGGCTTAAAAATTCTTGCACCTCACCTTACAAAAATTTTCAATAGCATCATACAACATGCGTTCCCCACAAATTGGACAACTAGTCTGGAAATACCTCTTTTCAAGGGTGGTGACGTCAATAAACCCTCCAATTATAGGAACATAATGATAAACCCCTTGTTTTCAAAGTTATTTGGAAGCATGTTAGAAAATAAAATCAGCAAGTGAGCAGAAGAAAAAGATAAACGTGCTAAAGGGAAAGAAATTTTTAGACCTAAATATTCCACGGTTGATCATGGTATAACTTTAAGGCACATCATTGAAAATTTTTTGGAGAAAAAGGAAGAAGTATTTTGTTGCTTTGTTGATTTCAGAAAAGCTTTTGACATGGTTTTTAGGGATAATATTTGGCACAAAATTGAGGAACTTGGGGTTCCCAGGCATTCGAGAGCAGTTGTGCATAGGTTGTATGAAGAGGTGAAAGTCAAAATTAGAATTTTAGTAGGCATTTCTAAAAGTTTATAAGTGATATCGGGGTCAAATAAGGTTGCCCATTGTCTCCTACCCTCTTTGGTTTATATATCAACAAGTTTGAAGAGTGGCTAAATGCACAAGGGGGTGACAATATCCATTTAGGCAAGTTTGTTATAAGGCTTCTTTTGTACGCATATGACCTTATTCTGATTGCTAATTATGCTCTTGGTTTGCAAGAGAACTTACTTTCCCTTGAGATTCTTTGTAGAAGTGTGGGGATGCAAGTCAATATTAGAAAAATGAAAGTAGTGGTTTTTTCTAGCAAAAGAAAACATAACCAACATAAGTTCTACTTTGAAGGAAATATTCTGGAAGAAGTTGCGGATTAAAAATACCTCGAAATTGACTTCAACATAAATCTAAGTTGGGATGGATGTAGAAAGAAAAGAACTTTGGGGGGTTGGAAACCATTTTATGCTTTTGAAAATAGGTGTAAAGAGGTAGAGTTATGGGACTAGAAAACCGCTCTAACTCTCTTTCGACTTTTAGTGATTCTGGTGATTCTCTATGGTTGTGAACTGTGGGCCAGCAGTACATCCGACATGCAGTGGAAACAGATTGAGAAAATTCATAAGTGTTTGATTACAAACAAATTCAAAAATAAAAGTGCATTTCCTTATGCTATCTTGTTAATTGAAACATAGATTGCTCCTATTGAAGCAATTGCTATGGTGTGGGTCATAAGGTATTTAAAAAAGATTGAGCAAATGTGATCCAGATCTTGGGGGTCTCCCCCCAAGATCTAAAAAGTTTAAATGGATCTGACAAGATCTGCAAAATAAGAATGCCAGAAAAAAAAGAGAGAACACAAAGCAAATAAAACCACAAAGAAACTTGTTTTATTAAAACAGAGAATAATTGCAGAAGCTACATTGTGGTGGACAATCTATCTTTTTACAAAATGCGACTTGGTACTTATAGCATTTTTTTGTTGCAATACCACAGGTAAATTCCATGGGTGGGTAAATACCATGGGTGGATCTCACTTACAATACCATGGGTAAATACTATGGGTGGATGCCGCTTACAATACCATGGGTGGATGGATACCATGGGTGGATGCCATTTTCCATTTGGATCATTCTTCCCTTCTTAAGAAGCAATGGTCCCCATTGCGTGAAGTTCCCTCCTGAGAAGCCTTTGTTGAATATGAAGAGCCACTGAATATAAGGGTTTTTTGTAGTTAACCCATAACCATGATGAACGAAGATCCGAGGATAGACATACCCTGTAATGCTTGTGACCAATTGTGATATTGATAGTGTGCGGTCTAGCAAATGGTTTTTGATGAAGTGTGGGTTTGTGGATATACCAAAACCATGACAAACAAAGATGTGAGGATAGAGATACCCTGTAATTCTTGTGACCAACTGTGTTACTAATAGTGTGCGACCTAGCAAATGGACTTCGATGAGAAGGATTTTGTGCGGTTGACCCATAACCGTGATGCTGATTGTTGATAGGGCATAAAAAGCTCTACATAGTCAGATGGAGGGTATCGCCTAAATAACCTGTTTAATCGTTATGCTGAAAATGATGAATGTGAAGCAGGTGCCTACTAAAGTGGGGTGGGAGGGCACGTCTCCAAAGGGAACCCGCTTCGAATGCAGCTCCAAATTTAAAATGAGCATAACTCGGTCAATATAACTCAGAATATTTATTAGAACCTATTTTTGGAAATGGAATGATCATTCTGCATCTTCTCATGTATCTGAAATCGATATCTGGAGACCCTGGACTCTCAGATTCGCACTGGAACTATCCCGCCGTCACAAAATTTCTGAAAAAATAGTTGATTTTAAATCAACGATAAATCCCTCGTCCAGACTCCGATTCGACCATTATTTTATTTTTTTTGAAATCAGGTGATTTTTCAAGGGGAGCACAGACATGTAACCATTTATCTAAAATTTCCCACTGAAAACTGTAAGAAATGATAGGAGATCCGCCATCCATGAATTGTCATCAGAAAAATTGTTACAACATTACAGATTTTGAATCAACGATACCTCCCTCATCCGAACTCCAATTCGGCGGATTTTTTTTGTTGAATTTGAGTATTTTCTCGTAAGGAATCCAGATCTGGTCTTTTTTTTGTAAAATTTTCATGAAAAGTTTCAGATCTGATCTGAAAACTCGCCGCCCAAAAAAAAATCATGGAGTCTGCTGAAGTTTGCTGCAAAACATTGAAACTAAAATATGTTTCAAACCCTCATTCCAATGGAGGCATAATCTGAATCTGATACCACTAATCCAGATCTTGGGCAGAGGCCACTAAGATCTAAAAAATTGAAATGGATCTAACAAGATCTGCAAAATTAGAATGCAAAAAAAGAAGAAGAGAGAACACAAAGCAAATAAAACCACAAAGAAACTTGTTTTATTAAAACAGAGAATAACTATAGAAGCTACATTGTGGTGGACAATCTGTCTTTTTACAAAATGCGACTTGTTACTTATAGCATTTTTTTTTTGCAATACCACAGGTAAATTCCACGGGTGGGTAAATACCATGGGTGAATCTCACTTTCAATACCATGGGTGGATGCCACTTACAATACCATGGGTAAATTCCATGGGTGGATGCCATTTTCCATTTGGATCATGGCCCCCAAGATCTAAAAAGTTTAAATGGATCTGACAAGATCTGCAAAATAAGAATGCCAGAAAAAAAAAAGAGAGAACACAAAGCAAATAAAACCACAAAGAAATTTGTTTTATTAAAACATAAAATAACTGTAGAAGCTACATTGTGGTGGACGATTTGTCTTTTTACAAAATGCGACTTGTTAGTTATAGCATTTTTTTTTGCAATACCACAGGTAAATTCCATGGGTGGGTAAATACCATGGGTGGATCTCACATACAATACCATAGGTGAATGAATACCATGGTTGGATGCCGCTTACAATACCATGGGTGGATGCCATTTTCCATTTGGATCAAAATGGAAGAGGGAAGATGGCCTAAGGTTGTGTTTAATGACATATTGTGAAAAAGAAAGAAGATTGGGATGCGGAAAAATAAGAAATGGTTTAGCAAATGGGGCATGTGTCCCACAAACAGCAAAGAGATAAAATATTCTGTTATGGATAAGTTCCACAAACGCACTTGGGAGAAGGAGCTAGGGGGAAATAAAAGTATTATATTGAAGAGTTTAGTCCCACTCATAATCATCAACAAGAAGTGTGGGAGGAAAGAATATGTATTTTTTTCTCTTCCAGAAAGTGGAAACATAAAATCATTTCATTTAAGAATGTGAGGCGTTCAAAGACAACAAGGAAAGTTATGCAGATATTTTGACAGCTAGCTCTTGGGATAATCAATTCAACAAGGGGTTTTGTCGAGAAGCTGAGAGCATTTATTATGAAACTTTAGAGGAAAATGGCTGAATACGAGAGCCAGATAGAGAAGCGATTTGTCCCATAGGATATATTTAGCCTCGTGGACATTAAAATTACTTCTTCTTCTTCTCAAGAAATACCAAATCATGCCCATTTAGAAGAAAAGTACAAGTTTTTCATCGAGTGAATCATGCCATGTTCACTACTTTTTTGATTGAATTTTTTTATAATGTTATATGTGAAATTTGAGGTTTATAATTACTATTTCAAAGTTATTTAATATTTAATGACTAATTTATATATTTGATAGTTAAATTAGTACAACTCACTACTTTTTGGATTGAATTTTTTTATAATGTTATATGTGAAATTTAAGGTTTATAATTACTATTTCAAAGTTATTTAATATGTAATGACTAATTTATATATTTGATAGTTAAATTAGTACAACTATATGAATAAAGTGGCTGAAATATGTTTATAAATATCAATTTCCACTTTTTAATTATTTTGAGAAGTGTATAGAGGATGAAAAATGACGTTAGACAATGTATTTCAACCACTTTATTAATAAGATTACACTAGTTGATGGACGACATGTGTAGTTGTAGTAGTTTGATAACTAAAATACTTAAAAACAATTAATAATTTAATCATCAAATTCCACTTTGACTCTTTTGCTAAGTCAAACTAGTCTTATTTTCGAAATCTCTTACAATAATAATTTAATCATCAAATTCCACCTTTGACTCTTTTGCTCAGTCAAACTAGTCTTATTTTCGAGATCTCTTAGAATTAGAATTTCATATAATGTTATTTGTTAAATTGATTTTTTATAATCTCACTTTATTTTCTGCAATCACTTAAAATTGGAATTTCGAATTTCATATTGTTATGGCCTAAATCTACCTCAGGCTGAGAAAGGCAGAATCTAGGGTAACATCAAACCACGCTTAACCTGGTAGCTAGCCCTACGAGATCGGGAGAGGGCTCTCTCCTTGTCAATCTCAGCAAAAAATGATCAATGAGGTTTGAGATGACTTAATGTAGAGACTAATTTTAGGCTAGGTATATATGTAAAAGAGTTTGATTTGATTTTGAGAGTGTTTGTTGGATCAAAGGGAAGGGCAGATTTTGGGTCTAGGGAATGAGGCCTAGTTTTTGCAGAGATCTGAATGGGGCAAGGTAGGCAATTGTTTTGACAATTTAATTTTGAATGAAATGGATAGCTCAGACCGGTGAGGAGTTGAAGAGGGCAAGAAACTTTCAGGAATCCTCTTCAAACAATTGAAAACATAGAAAATTAAACAAACCCTAGGTAGAGCATTGCAAATTTTAATGAATTCCACCTTTATCCTTGTTTGTTTAACTTAAGAAGAAATAAGAGGGAAAATGATATACATAAAACACCAGTAGACTTACATTTACATAGAGAAACACACTATCAAAGCAAAGTACCACATGAATCCCATGGAGTGCTGCAAACCCTGGTCTATTCCTTTGCCAAACTGCAAAGATGAATTTACAATGATGCTGAAAGCAATCCCAAGTGTCCAACCATGCTAATGACTGAAAAACCACAAGATATAGACAAACAATAACTCATCCCCAGCCTCTAGGGGTCGAGCTCACAAGTTTAGGAGCTGTTTCAACAAGATCTAAACTGAAAACTAGAAAATAGGCAGTGGAACAACTTGCCTCTATAAGATAGGAAACTGATTCATTCAGTTGCAATTCACCTTTTGATGGATGAATCTACATCCATGAGTAAAAATTTAACAAAATTACATCAAGATCCATCAAACTACATCCAATTACATCATGAGTTTAACATTTGGAAATAAGAAAGTCAAAATGTCAAAAACTAGGCGAAAAACAGAGTTACTGAGTCCAAAATGAGCAAAAATCCCCAATGCGCCGCGCCTGATTTCCCTATGCGTCGCACACGTTTGGAGTTGATTTTGGAGGCCTTCCTGGTGTCAAAATTTTCTCCAAGTGGGCTTGTTGGAAAGGTCTGCCTGTCTACTTTCCAACACAAGTGGAATTTATGAATTTGGCTTCCATTTTCCCCTCCAAAAATGAGTTATCCCAACACTTCTTCCTTTGTGTCCAAAAAGGGGCAGAAAGGTCATTTTTGGGGTGTTTTTGACCCTTCTGGAAGCCCAAAACCTGTCAAAATCACTTGGCCAGAGGTATGCATGCATAATTTTCCATAAAAAATCCAAAAATGTAAAGTTTTCACCAAGAGGAGTCCCCCATCAAAAGCGCGCCCCAAGTGGCGCGGCGCATAGAGCTGAAAAGTCTGTTTTTTAGCATAGAAATAAGATTATAAAGAAGTATAATTAGATTCTTCTTCTTCTTAAGATCTGATAGACCTCATTGGTCTTAGTGGACATTAATTATCATCATCATCATCATAGTTGAATTGAAAGCATATATATATATACTTGGATTGAAATCACGGGAAACTCCATAACACTTCCACACATTTCGTGGATGGTAAACCGGGTAAACCGTCAGTCTGGTTACAAGGCATCACCCCAAAGAAATCAAAGAGAGTCAAACCTGCGATCAACAACAACTAGCAACAATATCAAATAACTTCATGTTCGTCTCTATACCACTTAAGCTAACCCTTGAGGCTTTTTTCATGGTATATATATATATATATATATATATATATATATATATATATATATATATATTTTTCTTAATGTGAATTAATGATTAAACAAAAATTATGTAATGTCACTTTTAAATTCACAATCAACTTTATGTTTTTTTTATTTTGGATACTACAATTGTCAATGCTCTAATGTCAATTGATTGGTAATTTTAACCATAAAAATAAAATAAAATAAAAGTTAGATAAATTGATGCAGGGATTCTGCTAGAAAGCAGATCCTAGCATATAAAAACTCATTTCTTCAATCCATTTGAAAATGCTCCAATTTTCTTCAAATAAAACCATGAAAACATTCAGCTTAAAATTTACATGAAGGAGAAAGAGCCATTCAATCAACTACAGATATAAAAATATAAAAATTCTCTGGCCAAATATTACATTGAGCGGCCTCTTGGCTCTTGGCCCTTCAAACCTCTCCTCACTCTTCATGTACTCCTCACGTACTCAACTCTTGTTTTCCCTCACAAAAACACTTCTATTTATACATAAATAATGTATTTATTTCATCCCACAAATTTCTCCACCCAATCCTCAATTAAATCTAATTAAAATTCATTTTAGGTGTGGACTCAACAAAGTCCCGCACATAGAATTCCTACTCCCTAAATTTGCTACCTAATTCTATTTTCCCTCATATCCTTTTAATTATTAAAAGAATATATACAAAATCCTCACCTTTTCTCTTAATTTATTAAAATAAACAATTTAATTAATAAAATAACTAAAATGTCTCACCCCCCTTATTACATAATTAAATAATGAAAAATTGAGCTTGATGCTCCTACATCAGACTCCTAAGGTTGAAATTAATCATGATCGCTTAATCATGTGTTCGGATCTTTGTCTGCCTGGATCCCATATCTTGTGCTGCAATTCTCCATTTGTCGATGCTTTTGTTTGTTGTTCTTCTCCAGGTCTCCACACTTTATGTTGCATCGCCCCACTGGCTATGCTTTCACAGTCTTCCGTTGTTTTCCTCTTGCTACTTCGTCTTTGTTTTACTGATTCTGGCTTCTTCTGGGATACTTTCATCATTATCCGCTTGATCAGTTTAATCTCTCTATCCAATAGATTCTCTCCAGCATCGGCAATAAAACCTGTACTCACAAAACAATTATTAAAATAAAAAACATAAGGCCTCAGTGCCTCTTTCTCCTCTAGCAACATTTCAGTATGTCGCTCTGAAATTTCTTCTTCCATCAGCGCATCAGTATGCTGACTTAAATCCTCCATGAGACTATCAGCTATTTCCTCCTCAATATCATATGTTTCAAGAATGTCTCCCTATTCTGGTTCACAATAATGAACTTCTTCGATTTGCTGAATAATTTCTACATTCTTATCCTCTGTTTCCTGATTATTATTCAGGACAATTTCTTTCTCTCTCTCTTTCAGCAATGCACCCTCAGTATAGATCCTCTGCTTTTCCAACTCTCTTCTCTTAAGATCTAACTTTCTATATAACTTAACAATCTCAACTCGGGTAGAACTTGGAAATTTTACACAACTTTCCATACCTTCATTCGCTGTTGACCAATCATCAGATGGTCCTTCTTCCTCTACTTCAATATTCTGCTGAATATTTCCATGAGACCCTTCTGTCTTCACTTCTTTCTGAGATTTTGCTATCTCAGCATCATTCTGAACAAATTTCAGATTCTATTCTTCCTCTTTAATAAACTTCAAAGTTTGTTCAACACCTTGTGATGTACTTGCAATCATACGCAAATCATTAGTTTTAAAAACATCAGACCTTGTGGTCTCACTTGATGCTTCAGTCAACATCTCTCCTTGCTGTTTTGAATCCTCCACTTGATTCAGTTCCTCTGCAGATTCCTCTTCTGTCACATTATCACTTTCAGGAAACAATGAACCACATTCTAGCTCACATATCAAATCTGCCTTTAAACTCAGTAACTCTTCCTTCAATCGAGCATTCACTCTATGCTCCCACATCACTTGCAATCT
Source organism: Pinus albicaulis (assembly GCA_034641835.2). Lineage (NCBI taxonomy): Eukaryota > Viridiplantae > Streptophyta > Pinopsida > Pinales > Pinaceae > Pinus > Pinus albicaulis. The sequence continues at coordinate 1,754,532,450 of CM076580.1, forward strand.
ATGCCATGTGACTTTCCTCTTCATACTCCATCCACATCTCTGGTCTACTTTACCTCTCAGTAACATTTCCATCAACAACTCAAGATGAAAATTTATCTCAGCTCTCTCTTTGTTAATCTGCTTTTGACTCATTCTCATGCCATTTGACTTGGCATCTTGCTTCTCATTTCATCTACTGTGGTCTTCTTCAGAAGCTTTGTAATGACCTTTAGTAGTCATCTTTGTCTCTATCTTCATGAGTTATTCACTCATTCATAACTCTTCCTTCAATCGAGCATTCACTCTATGCTCCCACATCACTTGCAATCTATGCCATGTGACTTTCCTCTTCATACTCCATCCACATCTCTGGTCTACTTTACCTCTCAGTAACATTTCCATCAACAACTCAAGATGAAAATTTATCTCAGCTCTCTCTTTGTTAATCTGCTTTTGACTCATTCTCATGCCATTTGACTTGGCATCTTGCTTCTCATTTCATCTACTGTGGTCTTCTTCAGAAGCTTTGTAATGACCTTTAGTAGTCATCTTTGTCTCTATCTTCATGAGTTATTCACTCATTCATCATGAGTTGTACTAAATCCTCTGAAACAGTAAGTCTTCTCTGCTGCCACTTACTTCACCAATCCTCTCTCTGGACTTGGTCTTTGGCAAGCACTGGTTCTCTATTCTCTGGAACCTCTTTGAGCATCTCTCTGATCTCTCTGGGCTTCAACTCACCTGCACACAACTGTCCGTCTTATCCGATCTCTGTTGGAATTCTTCAAGGTTTTACTTCCCACTTTGCTTTCATTCTGAAACTATTTCTAGTCTCTTTCAATAGTACTGTTAAAACTGTGATCTTTGTTTGCTGAGATTTTCACCCTGTCTACAACCTATATTTTGCAAATATCATCTTCAAACTAGATTTAAATAAAACATATCAGCTCACCTTCAAGATATCTGTGTGATCTTGTTCCATCTCTCATCTTCACTGTATCTCCATGTGCGATCATCTTTCATGCTCAAAGTCCGATCTCCATCAAACATACATTCTCTGCAATTCTAAAAAAAAACTGAATCTTCAAAAAGAACTATTTCCATTCACCCAAATCCACACAATTTCCATTCACGCAAATGTCAAAACCCACACATTATGATGTAGGAAAACAACACACAATTCCTACACTTACACTTTCAATTCAACAAACTTTGCCTTTTTGTAAAAGTCTCTAAACCACATACCATTTATTTCTTTCCAAATGGTATTTTTTTTTTAAGATCCCACTTGAACTATATCATTAGCAAATGAAGTCCTTTCAAATGATTGAATGACATGAATTTAAATTTAAAACTATATGGTTATCCCAACCTTCATAACTTGTAACCATATAAACCATTTGATCGACCGTATGCACTCAAGGTTCAACGTTGTTAAACTTCAACGTTAACGTAGTTAACATTACCTCAAATCATATCTTAAACTTATCACAAATCACCATATGTAAGGCTACGGTTCTGCCCATGTAAACATATTACAAACTTACCCATATGTAATACAAACCCCACGTATATAAAGGTTCTACTCACACCATATGCGATGTAATATCAATATATATGAAGCTAGACCATGCGTAAGTCCACGGCATGGCCGTTGTGGCTTTGGATACACAACATTGCCAAGACAACAATGCTCCCTATGATGGAACCGACCCCAACCAAAACACGATGTTTTCAATTCCCAACAATGATAATGTTTCTATTCACAGTTTCTCCATTGTATGCTGGTCTTCGACTCCCTTACTGTCACGGTTCTGTAAACACATTATAAAAGTACTTCAAATTTGCCTCTCAAACAATGTAACTTCGTTCATTCAACATCCATGGTAATATACAAGTGTTTGCTGGTGACTCCAGCTAGATTGACCATGACATTCCTTCAATCATATAGCAACTAACACATTCACGTTGGCCTATGGCTCCAGCTACGCCACAACCACACTCTTTTTCCAAGCTTATTGTCAATCCCATCAAACTCAGAAAACATCAGAATTTATTCATATGCAAATACGTTGTCTAAGGAATAATTACTTGCGTTTTTACTTGACATTAACACCGCTTAACCATTTATATTCAACGCTTCACTTTCCTGATGAGGTTTTAAATCCTTCAATTTATTTGCACCGACAGGGAAATCCTCCACCACTTCCACGATTTAGTGGGTAGCATGCACTGGCATCGTAGGAAGAATGCAGCCTTTGGGCAGTGTAGAACACTGCCAACAAATCTCACCACTCCAGCTACAACGTTTAGTTCACAACGCTGCTCATACCTCACGATTTGAAATACATTGTGACAGCACTTTCACGCTATGGCTCTTGACTCATATGTTAATCCTGCAACCTCATTCGACATTAATAACCGATATGTGTTGGCTGATCGATATATGTTTGCTAGTAACTCTAGCCAGGCCTATCACCACACTCCTCCAATCAACGACCAAAAAATACATATACTTTGGTCTGTAGCTCCGGCTACTCTGCTACAGAACTTGTCCAAGATGAATATAAGATGGCACGACCTCCTTTTCAACAAGAAAACTCGACTAGAGTGATGAGGAATTGCCCCATTAACAGAGAAGGGGATAAACTCGTGCTAGCAGTGGTAAAACGTCCAACAGTTAAGAGGGAAGCACAACCCAACTCACTCTTCAAATCTCATCTTATTTCCTCCAGAAATTCAACACATTGGACCAGCAACGTAGACTCCAGAAATACATCATTGCTTCGGTGTTTATTGCCTTTGCTTCTGTATACACCAACGTTCTTGCATTTGCACCCTTACACACAAGATATACATATTTCACACACATATATATATGAAAATTCAAAAGTACACAGGGGTATCATGGTATTATTGAGAGAAAAATAAGTTTGTTTCATTCAGCTAGAAAAAGAAGACTCAAATAAACAATATGTTTGGTTTAAAATATTAGAAAATGAAAATCACATCAATATTGCAGCATGTTATTTTGTGCCGCAAGTTGTAAAAATCTACACAAGTATAGGGCTTGACCATAAAGATCCTTTTACAGCCTTAAAGATAGATATTTAAAACATATTCTCAGCTAGGTGAAATCATTATAGTGATTTCAATGTTAGGACTGCAAGTGAGCAAGTTAGCATTCTTTTTTGTAAAAAAGACTACGACCCTATCTGGCTTATAGAAGAGAGTAATTATCAGTGGGAAATAATTTCAGAGGACAAGGCCTGCAATTTATTTGGTGAAAAATTGCTTACTCTATGTGGGACCTTCATTTTAGTCATTTTTAATGGTTTAACTAGATGGGAAAAGTCTGGAAAGTTTCACTTGCAATACTTACAATGGAGAAAGTCTAGTAGACTATGTATTTTTCTCACATAGTTTATGTGAGAAAATGAAGGAGCTTTTAATTGGAGATCACCTTTTGGACTTAAAATCAGATCAAAATCCAATTTATTTAAGTGTCTCTTGGACTGGAAAGAAGCAGTTAGGGTCAAAAACTTAGTGTGTTCAACAAAATCTTCCAAAATGTAGAATTATTTTGACTTGAGAAAATTGTAATACCTTCAAAATAGCGCTAGATAGGCTCTTCGAGAAGGAGAAAATCTCGTTGCACGACCTAATTCATAGTCACAAATTAACACATTTAATTCAAAGCGCACTTGCAGAGTGCAAAAGAGCAAAAATTAAGAAGTCTGAAACAAATTGCTTTGGGGTTAATGATTGGTTTGACACGGAATTTAAAAAGGCAAGGAAAATGTGGAAAGAGTAAAAAAATGATAACATAAATATCAAAGATTACAAGTAGATATTAAGAAAGAAAAAGGTTGATTTCATGGTTTCGAGGAGAGAATAAATAATCTTCCTTGGGAAAAATAACCCCAAATTATTTTGGAAGGAGCTCCAATCGAGAAAGATGCAAACTGAAAACAATATTACAAATTCTAAATGGTTTGACTATGCAAGACAACTTTATGAGCATGATCCCAAGGTTGACCCTCCTCCCTTGGTTAACATTGATACAAAAATGTTCAGAGTGCAAGAGGTAGAGATGGGTATCAAGAATTTGGGTGTTGGAAAAGCAAAAGACTTAGTCGAATTCCAAGCAGAGTATCTAAAGTGGGGCTTAAAAATTCTTGCACCTCACCTTACAAAAATTTTCAATAGCATCATACAACATGCGTTCCCCACAGATTGGACAACTAGTCTGGAAATACCTCTTTCCAAGGGTGGTGACGTCAATAACCCCTCCAATTATAGGACCATAATGATAAACCCCTTGGTTTCAAAGTTATTTGGAAGCATGTTAGAAAATAAAATCAGCAAGTGAGCAGAAGAAAAAGATAAATGTGCTAAAGGGAAAGCAATTTTTAGACTTAAATATTCCACGGTTGATCATGGTATAACTTTAAGGCACATCATCGAAAATTTTTTGGAGAAAAAGGAAGAAGTATTTTGTTGCTTTGTTGATTTCAGAAAATCCTTTGACATGGTTTGTAGGGATAATCTTTGGCACAGAATTGAGGAACTTGGGGTTCCCAGGCATTTGAGAGCAGTTGTGCATAGGCTGTATGAAGAGGTGAAAGTCAAAATTAGAATTTCAGTAGGCATTTCTGAAAGTTTTATAAGTGATATCGGGGTCAAACAAGGTTGTCCATTGTCTCCTACCCTCTTTGGTTTATATATCGAGAAGCTTGAAGAGTGGCTAAATGCACAAGGGGGTGACAATATCCATTTAGGCAAGTTTGTTATAAGGCTTCTTTTGTACGCATATGACCTTATTCTGATTGCTAATTATGCTCTTGGTTTGCAAGAGAACTTACTTTCCCTTGAGATTTTTTGTAGAAGTGTGGGGATGCAAGTCAATATTAGCAAAATGAAAGTAGTGGTTTTCTCTAACAAAGGAAAACATAACCAACATAAGTTCTACTTTGAAGGAAATATTCTGGAAGAAGTTGCGAATTAAAAATACCTCAAAATTGACTTCAACATAAATCTAAGTTGGGATGGATGTAGAAAGAAAAGAACTTTGGGGGGTTGGAAACCATTTTATGCTTTTGAAAATAGGTGTAGAGAGGTAGAGTTATGGGACTAGAAAACCGCTCTAACTCTCTTTCGACTTTTAGTGATTCCGGTGATTCTCTATAGTTGTGAACTGTGGGCCAGAAGTACATCCGACATGCAGTGGAAACAGATTGAGAAAATTCAGAAGTGTTGATTACAAACAAATTCAAAAATAAAAGTGCATTTCCTTATGCTATCTTGTTAATTGAAACATAGATTGCTCCTATTGAAGCAATTGCTATGGTGCAGGTCATACGGTATTTAAAAAAGATTGAGCAAATGTGATCCGGATCTTGGGGGGAGAACCCCAAGATCTAAAAAGTTTAAATGGATCTGACAAGATCTGCAAAATAAGAATGCCAGAAAAAAGAGAGAGAACACAAAGCAAATAAAACCACAAAGAAACTTGTTTTATTAAAACAAAGAATAACTGCAGAAGCTACATTATGGTGGATAATCTGTCTTTTTCCAAAATGCGACTTGGTACTTATAGCATTTTTTTGTTGCAATACCACAGGTAAATTCCATGGGTGGGTAAATACCATGGGTGGATCTCACTTACAATACCATGGTAAATACCATGGGTAAATGTCGCTTACAATACCATGGGTGGATGAATACCATGGGTAAATTCCATGGGTGGATGGATAACATGGGTGGATGAATACCATGGGTGGATGCCATTTTCCATTTGGATCATTCTTCCATTCTTAAGAAGCAATGGTCCCCATTGCATGAAGTTCCCTCCTGAGAAGCCTTTGTTGAATATGAAGAGCCACTGAATAGAAGGTTTTTGTGTAGTTAACCCATAACCATGATGAACGAAGATCCGATGATAGAGATACCCTGTAATGCTTGTGACCAATTGTGATATTGATAGTGTGCGGTCTAGCAAATGGACTTCGATGAAGTGTGTGTTTGTGGATATACCAAAACCATAAAAAACGAAGATCCGAGAATAGAGATACCCTGTAATGCTTGTGACCAACTGTGTTACTAATAGTGTGCGACCTAGCAGATGGACTTCAATGAGAAGGATTTTGTGCGGTTGACCCATAACCGTGATGCTGATTGTTGATGAAGTAGCAGGTGACTACCTAGCTTGGGATGGGAGGGCACGTCTCTAAATAACCCAAGCCGAATGCTGCTATGCTGAAACTGATGAATGTGAAGTAGGTGCCTACTAAAGCGGGGTGGGAGGGCATGTCTCCAAAGGGAACCCGCTCCGAATGCAACTCCAAATTTAAAATGAGCATAACTCAGTCAATATAAGTCAGAATATTTATTATAACCTATTTTTGGAAATGGAATGACCATTCTGCATCTTCTCACATGTTTGAAATCGATATGTGGAGACCCTGGACTCTCATATTCGCGCTGGAACTGTCTCGCCGTCACAAAATTTCTGAAAAAAATAGTTGATTTTAAATCAATGATAAATCCCTCGCCCGGACTCCGATTCGACCGTTTTTTTTTTTTAAATCAGGTGATTTTTCAAGGGGAGAAAAAATATGTAACAATTTATCTAAAATTTCCCACTGAAAACTGTAAGAAATGATAGGAGATCTGTCGTCCATGAATTGTCGTCAAAAAAATTGCTGCAACATTGCTGATTTTGAATCAGCGATACCTCCCTCATTCGAACTCCAATTTGGCCGATTTTTTTTTGAATTTGAGTGTTTTCTCGCAAGGAATCCATATTTGGTCTTTTTTTTTGTAAAATTTTCACGAAAAGTTTCAGATCTGATCTGAAAACTCGCCGCCCAAAAAAAAATCATGGAGTTTGCTGAAGGTTGCTGCAAAACATTGAAACTAAAATATGTTTCAAACCCTCATTCCCATGGAGGCGTAACCTGAATCTGATACCATTGATCCATATCTTGGGGGGAGGCCACTAAGATCTAAAAAATTGAAATGGATCTAACAAGATCTGCAAAATTAGAATGCCAAAAAAAAAAGAGAGAACACAAAGCAAATAAAACCACAAAGAAACTTGTTTTATTAAAACAGAGAATAACTGTAGAAGCTACATTGTGGTGGACAATCTGTCTTTTTACAAAATGCGACTTGTTACTTATAGCATTTTTTTGTTGCAATACCACAGGTAAATTCCATGGGTGGGTAAATACCATGGGTGAATCTCACTTACAATGCCATGGGTGGATGCCACTTATAATACCATGGGTGGATGGATAACATGGGTGGATAAATACCATGGGTGGATGCCATTTTCCATTTGGATCATGACCCCCAAGATCTAAAAAGTTTAAATGGATCTGACAAGATCTGCAAAATAAGAATGCCAGAAAAAAAAGAGAGAACACAAAGCAAATAAAACCACAAAGAAATTTTTTTTATTAAAACAAAAAATAACTGTAGAAGCTACATTGTGGTGGACAATCTGTCTTTTTACAAAATGCGACTTGTTACTTATAGCATTTTTTTTTTGCAATACCACAAGTAAATTCCATGGGTGGGTAAATACCATGGGTGGATCTCACTTACAATACCATGGGTAAATACCATGGGTGAATGAATACCATGGGTGGATGCCACTTACAATACCATGGGTAAATTCCATGGGTGGATGCCATTTTCCATTTGGATCAAAATGGAAGAGAGAAGATGGCCTAAGGTTGTGTTTAATGACATATTGTGAAAAAGAAAGAAGATTGGGATGCAGAAAAATAAGAAATGGTTTAGCAAATGGGGCATGTGTCCCACAAACAGTAAAGAGATAAAATATTTTGTTATGGATAATTTCCACAAACGTACTTGGGAGAAGGAGCTAGGGGGAAATAAAAGTATTATATTGAAGAGTTTAGTCCCACTCATAATCATCAACAAGAAGTGTGTGGGAGGAAAGAATATGTATTTTTTTCTCTTCCGGAAAAATGGAAACAAAAAATCATTTCATTTAAGAATGTGAGGCGTTCAAAGACAACAGGGAAAGTTATGTAGATATTTTGACAACTAGCTCTTGGGATAATCAATTCAACGAGGGGTTTGTCGAGAAGCTGAGAGCATTTATTATGAAACTTTAGAGGAAAATGGCTGAATACAAGAGAAGAACTTTGTCCCATAAGATATATTTAGCCTCGTGGATGTTAAAATAACTTCTTTTTCTTCTCAAGAAATACCAAATCATGCCCACTTAGAAGAAAAGTACAAGTTTTTCATCGAGTGAATCATGTCATTTTCACTACTTTTTGGATTGAATTTTTTTATAATGTTATATGTGAAATTTGAGGTTTATAATTACTATTTCAAAGTTATTTAATATGTAATGACTAATTTATATATTTGATAGTTAAATTAGTACAACTATATGAATAAAATGGCTGAAATATGTTTATAAGTATCAATTTTCACTTTCTAATTATTTTGAGAAATGTAAAAAAGATAGAAAATAATATTAAACAATGTATTTCAACCACTTTATTAATAAGATTATGCTAGTTGATAGACGACATGTGTAGTTGTGCTAATTTGATACCTAAAATACTTAAAAACAATTAATAATTTAATCATCAAATTCCACCTTTGACTCTTTTGCTAAGTCAAATTAGTCTTATTTTCGAGATCTCTTAAAATAATAATTTAATCATCAAATTCGACCTTTGACTCTTTTGCTCAGTGAAACTAGTCTTATTTTCGAGATTTCTTGGAATTAGAATTTCGTATAAATGTTATTGGTTAAATTGATTTTTTATAATCTCACTTTATTTTCTGCAATCACTTAAAATTGGAATTTCATATAAATATTATTGGTTAAATTTGATTTTTATAATTAAATCATTAAATAATATCAATAAATAAATAATAATAGATGATAAATAAATTAAATTATTTATCTTAAATTATTATAATAATGAAGAAATAAATTAAAATATTTGTCTTATTTGATAATTAAGTCGATTTTGGAATATGATTTAACACGGTTTTTCTTTGATTGAGAGGATCAGTTAATTCCATTCAGAGGTAGAAGTGAATGTGTACTTCTTAAAAGCCACCTACGAGCCACCAACAAGGTAATTTAAAATGATAGTAATGGATTGTGAAAGGATGGTTATGCTAAACTTTTATGGATAAGAAAAAATAAAATAAAATTACAAAGTTTTTAATTTTATGAATAAAATAGATCAAATTAATATCAATAAATAAAAAAAATAAATTTATATATAAAGCTGAGTAAGTTTTTACTAGACATTATTATAATTTTTTTTAAATTTTTTTATATAAATAAAAACAAATATGATAATAATCTGGAATCTAAAAAATTCATAACAAAATAATATAGAAATTTTTGGCAAAGATTTTTGAAATTTTAGATTATATTACTTAAACTTTAGTATTTTGGGTGCCTTAAAAGTTAGGTTTTTGATGGTGTTAATCCATTTCCACTAAAAAAAAATACAATTCAAACACTCCAACTACTTTTTTTGAAAAACTATTAACCAAATTTAATTTGATGTGATTTTTACCAAAAATATTTTACTCACAATTTATGAATCACAGAAACCAAATTCCTAACCGTTTACAAATTAAATGAATAACTAACAACCCATCAATTCCCATCTCTAAATTAAATGAATAACTAGCAACCCATCGATTCCCATCTCTAGACCACCTAGAGAACACAACCCCTAATGTCTCAAATACGGCATAGAAAATTCAGAGTGGTCGCGGCCACGCCTTGGCATCCAATTCCAAAATCTGATTTATGCGCTGGGACCAAGTCAATGGTAGTAAACGGGGGTGTGTGGAATCCGGCCGTAGTATGGCACACTGTGATATAATAACAAGGCTAAGTTCAGTGGCTAGAATTAAACTGAACTGTTCTCATGAGGCCCGTGAACGAGAGAGGAATTCAAGTAATGATTCGAATGACATAGAATTCACAAACACATCGAAGATACCGAATGTGTTTCGCGTTTCCTGTTTCAGTGCTATACGCGTCAGCCATGTCTCCACTCTCTGCTTCTCTTGCGCTCCTTTTCATCATGCCTTTGCTTTCTTCTTTTGTGATTACAGAAGGATTCACAGACAGCAGAGATGGTGAGCTCTATCGATACTGGTCATTGGACAACTAGTAATTATATTTATTTTTGTGACTTTTTAACACACAGGTACTGCTGATATAAGTGGGTAATGGCGAATTTCATTGTGTCACAGTGAGCACGATGTTGTCGCTGAAAAATCAATTGGGAAATACGCCATCGACATGGAAAGGCGGAGACCCCTGCGGTTCGAAGTGGGATGGCGTTTCTTGCCTCGGTTTCCGAATAACTTATTTGTAAGTAATTTGTGCATCTTGGTTTCAAATCCTAGCAGCAACTCGTAATCGAAGCGAACATCCATGCCGCTTATGGAAATTTCTTGAATTTTATAGAAAAGTTTGGTAACTGAATCCTGAGCCCTTTTTCCATGGACAACATTTTACAGGACACTCTCTTCAATGAATCTCAAAGGGCAGCTGCCGGGTGAAATTGGGCGCCTTTCAAAACTACAAATTCTGTAAGTTATCACAATAGAGTACTGCATACCTGGTACCATCCAAACCTGGGTCTGAAATGAATATATTGAAGTTGCTAAGGGAGTTATATTTTTCCCGTGCTTCACAGTGTGGGATATTGGTGATTACTAAGTTTTTAAAACTTTACATTTTAGTCTGACCCAAAAATATCTAGAGAATTGAATCCATGTCTTCTCAATAGCATGGAGATTGGTGATTACTAAGTCTTTAAAGCTTCACACTCTAGTCTGAGTGTCTAGAGAATTGAACCTATGACTTTTTAATGGCAGGGATATTGGTGATCGCTAAGTCTTTAAAACTTCAGACTCTAGTCTGATCCAAGAGTCTCTAGAGAGCATGAATTGTCAATAGCAGAGAATTAAACCCATAACCTCCAAATAGCAGAATTGAACCCCTTAAACTTCTTAATAGCAGAATTGAACCCTTCAACCTCTTAATCCTCTTAATAGCAGAATTGAACCCATAAACCTTTCAATAAAAGAATTGAACCCATCACCTCTCAATAACAAAAGTGCTTTAAAAATGATAGCTTTACTAACCAAACTTGCAAAGAGAGTTATTTGTCTGAAACTCCTCCCTGTAATACAGGACCTATGACCTAGTTTCATTAGTGTACAATACTTATATACCATGTAGATATAATCCAGCATTTAGACCCACAGTTGTAGCAGTGAATCTAGTGATGGATCTTCCACACCTACCTCCTATACAGAGCACCTTCCTTCTCCAGACACAATTAGATTAGTACTAACTAAACATCCTCCTGGGGCTTGCATGGGAAATAAGAAGGTATAATTACTGAAATATGTAGATTGGGGATTGCGTGGGAAATAAGAGCGTATAATTACTAAAATATGTAAATAGACTGAACGAAGCCGTTATTGCAGTGATTTATCGTACAATCCAGGATTGACAGGAACGATTCCGAGTGAATTGGGAAATTTGCAGCAACTTCAGACGTTGTAAGCATTTTGAACCCTGTAATTCAATTGTGGGCTTTTTTGCTCAAATCGTTCACAACCGACTAATTTCTAATTTCTGGTTCGTTTTAGGATTTTGATAGGCTGTAGGTTTTCTGGGCGCATTCCAGAAGAGCTGGGCAAGCTGCACAAGCTCGTTTTTCTGTAAGAGAATACTCCTGATAAAACCCTTATTTTGTTCATACTCTGTCAGAATATACTCCACATAAAACCCTTATTTTTTTCATACTCTGTTATAATATACTAGAGATAAAACCCTTATTTTATGAACAAGTACACTTTATGACACTTTGAATCCTCGTTGATTTTGGCAGGGACATGAATTCAAATGATTTATCAGGAAGTATTCCTCCATCTTTGAGTAATCTTACAAAACTCTACTGGTTCGATCTTTCCAACAATTCCATTAGCGGAGAATTTCCAGTTGAGTTGAAAAGACTAGTTAATTGCGCTCACTTGTAAGTGTGATATATGTATTTTTTGGACAGTACAATTTAATTTTTCCCTATAGACAGGAATATGCATTTTTATGTTGATACCTTCGCAACTGATGGTTGTCATTGATTATTCAAGCCACTTCAATAAAAACAAATTGAGCGGATCGATTCCACCGGATGTTTTTCACAAAAATATGACCCTAAAACATATGTAAGTAACCATGTTCATTGTAATGTAAGGATTTTATCAAATTAGAGACTGAACATGGGGCAACTGTGTGCAGATTATTCGATGACAATTCATTTACAGGAAAAATCCCCTCAACCATTGGAAGCGTTTCATCCTTGACTATCCTGTGAGTCTTCTATATGTAACGCCCTGTTCTCTTATCTAACAATAACGTTCTGCTGCATTTTCTTTGTTGCTGCTTATGTCTCAGTACCTCAACAGATAATCTAAATCTTGTTCTATGATTAACAGGAGGCTTGATGGAAACTCTTTAGAAGGCCCAATTCCGGCCAGCATCGCACATTTGGAACTTAATGATTTGTAAGATTAACGCGGATTGCCCCTCCCCTGTTCAGAGATTTTAGATCATAGTATTAACGAAAATAATTGACTGATTCTTTGTATTTTGCTAGGCGTCTATCAAATAATCACCTCAGTGGTTCTATACCTGACTTATCCAGGATGAATAATCTTCAGTATCTGTAAGTAGATGGTTCAGACTTTCTCAATAGATGTTGGATTAATTTCATCAATTTAAGACTTCCAATATTCGGGTGTATAGTATTTATTTTTAGGGACCTGAGTAACAATTCGAAAGTTCATAAATTTATCATTTCTAATATTCGGGTTTATGGTATTTGTTTTTAGGGACCTGAGTAACAATTCATTCGAGGTCTCCGATCTGCCTATCTGGTTATCTGATCTAACATCATTGACCACTCTGTAAGTTCAAGTGATTTGAAATATACCACACAAATTAAGTTTTTCTTTCTTTCAAACTAACTGGTTTTGGTATAGTGTGATAGAGAACAGTAACTTGAATGGGGAGCTTCCTTCTGAACTTTTTAGCTTACAACAGCTTGAGACAGTGTGAGTGTATTGAATATTTTCTTTGCAATACCGTCAATATTTCATTATTCAAACCTCAAACTTGAACAGTCAGTGATTTTCGTTTTCCAATTGTGTAGGAATCTCTCCAAGAATTCTATAGACGGAGCTCTGTTAATTATGGAAGGAAGTGTCAGCCACCAGCTCCAGTTGATAGACCTTCGATACAACAACATCACAGACATTCTATTGGGAAAAAGCTTTACCAAGACTTGGACTTGGATGTATGGATTTTCACGATAACAGTCTAAACTGATTCATGTGGATTTATGATTCATTTATACCCATGGGAAACCTTGTAGTATCTATAGGAATAGGAAGAGGAAAAACACTTTGCAATGTGAAATTTTCTGGCAATTCAATGATGCGTTATTTGCATTTTATCTACTTTGGAGTTGTACACCATCAATACCTTAATGTAACTATCTAGATTTTGTTGGAATGCAGGCTTGATGGTAACCCAGTTTGTGATTCACAACCACTCATATCAAATAGCCAGATATGCCAGTCTGATGAAGGTGGGCCTCAAGCAACCTCCTACAAAACTGATATGGGGCATTGTGGAAACGAAATCACATGTACTGAAGATTTAGAGAGAGTTAATCCTCAGAGTTGCCACTGTGCAATACCATATATGGGCACCATGGTCCTAAGATCTCCCTCCTTTTCAACTTTGACGGATACTGACAGATTCCAAAGCCTCGAGAATTCTGTGTGTACTGGATTAAGCTTGACAAAGGGGTCAGTATATCTCTGCTGCATGTGGTTTGATGGAAACGGATATCTGAATATACCACTCCAGATTTTCCCACCGCCCGGGAGGAAATCTTTTGAGCTAACTGAAATCATAAATCTTGGTTCTGCTTTAAGCAATCAAAACTACCAACCTCCAGATGAATTTGGACCCTACTATTTTATACCATCGTTTCACAACTATTTGGCAGGTGAGAAACTCAATTTTACTCTTGAACCCTGCTTTTCAACAAACATGGGCAACCTTGAAGTTTATTATAAATATGCTTGAACTATTTTCCTGGCTGTTTAATTTCAGGAAGGTCGAAGTCTCTAAGTACAGGGGCAATCTCTGGAATAGCAGTTGGTGCTGCAGTGTTAATCTTTGCCATCATTGCCATAGGGATTTACGCGTTATGGCAAAGAAGGAAAGCAGCAAAGGCTGTTGAATTATCAAACCCATTTGGTATGAAACCCTACACTTCCAGTACCTGCTTTTACCTTTTACATATATGTTCGGTGTTGCAAAACTAATTTCTGTTAGTTTTCCATCAGCTTCCTGGGGTGCAACAAGCGGACGAGATAGTGGAGATGCTCCCAAACTGAAAGGCGCCAGAGTTTTTTCTTTTCAAGAATTAAAAATGGCTACCAACAATTTCTCCAGGAATAACGAGATTGGCTCAGGAGGCTATGGCAAGGTATAAATTTGGAGTAGTGTCAAAAACTCATTGTTTAGTGTATAGAACTAACTCTGGCCTTCAAATCTTGACTAAGTGAGAGCTTCCGATTCGTCTATTCGCCATCACCGCATAAGGGTGAAGCATCGAAGCCCCCAATTAGCTCTAAAAGCTTGCACAATTTCTTCTTAGTTTAACTGGGTGGGAAAGAGGGTTTATGACTCCAAATGATTTGTGAAGATATTTGACAGTTCAAATAAAATCCCAAATCTCCGACTAACTTTAATTGGGATGAAGCATGCTGATCTAATTATTAAACCTCTTAGTTTCACTGGTGGGAAACAGGGGATTGTGAATGCGTAGGACTTAGATTCAGGGACCAATGAGAAGGTGAAAAAAAACGAATCCCAGATCTGTGATCCATTTTAATGATGATGATTTATCTGTGACTGATTTAATTTCTGCATAAAATCTACATGGTTTAACGGGTTGGATTTAATATCTGCATAATTTCTACTTTGTTTAAAAGCTGGGAAACGGGGGATTGAGACTCCAAAGGCTTTAGATTTATGACGTAATGAGAGGGTTAAAAAACCATTCTCAAATACTGTTTTAATTTTTCGGTCAGGATCATTATTAAAAAAAAAAGTCATTTGCGGCTAGGAAATGTTAGTGGCTGAGATTGATAGGGAGGGGTTTGTGGAAATATATATAATTATAAGGTTTTTTATGGGGCTGTTTTAATATATCGATCAAATAATTTTTTTAAAATATTATTTGAATTTTATTATATTATAAAATTTGGAAAAATTTTAATTGTGGAAGGTCTTTTATTTCAATTGAAGGTGGATGAAGATTTGTTGATTTTTTTTATTTTCTTAATTGACGGTCTGGATTGATTCTCAAGAGAATACGCTGATCATATGTTTATGCTTAATACTTATCATTAACTGTTGTAGTGTATTAGAGAGTCTATTAAGTTACATTTACTTTTAATAATTAAAAAAACTAAATTCGTGTGGATCTTAGCCTACAAATTTTCGATGACTCTGAGATTATTCCAATTCTAATAATCTCCTCCATTATTAGTTTCTCATTATGATTTATAACATTCATTTATATATAAGCAAATTTTATTTAGCAAAATTGTCCATTACTTTTAATAAATTAAAAAAAAAAAGATTAATGCAGGTGTTTCCTCACCCCACCAATTTCCTAGAGATTTGAGATTATTCCAATCTTAATAAGTTCTTCCACGATAAGTCCATTATTATTTATAACATTCATTTATATATAAACAAATTTTATTTATCAAAATGACCTATTTTATAATAAGATGTGTTTTTTTCCCTCAAGTTAAAGTTGACCCATAACTTTTTTATTCCTGTTACAATAGTTTTTTTTAGTTATATTTATGAATTTTTTTGGCTATATCAATCACATTAATATTTTTAATATGGTTGTACTAGTATATATAAGTTTGGCTAGGCTACATCATGGCCATGTCCAAGATTCTACAATTACATAAACCTTAAACTAGATCATTTTAAAATAAAAAACAAATTTTAAAAATTATTATAAAAATGATGATTTAATCTTTTTAATATCAAAATTAAAATTATTTTTTATTTAGTGTATTTATATTTTGATTTTTTTTTTGGTCCCTGGGGTTTTGGTTAAACGGTGATGAGGTGGGCTCTTATGGCACTCATCACATGTTGATGAAGATGTAAAAAAGAAGAAAAAAAGAGATCAAACATTTAGGAATAGAATGTTTATCTTAAGAAGGTATTCTTAGTGTGAAGGTTGTAGTTTCAAAATTTTATTGTTTTTTTTTAAACAATAAGAAAATTTATCATAATTTAATTGTCAAATCATTATTGGGGATAATTATCACGGGTTGCTATTTCAAGAAAATTATATCATCTAAAATTACTTTATCACGGGCTTAGGTCTTTAACCTGTTTTGTTTCCTTAGTCCCACGAAAAGAAATTGTTAGCCAAACAAAAGAAACAATTTTAAGACATACTCCAGACCCAATATATTGATATAATATCTTAAAAATATATTTATAAAATATTTATAATATTTTGTTAAAAATAATAATAATTTTATTTTGGAGAAAAAAGGAAAAGAAAGAAAGAAATTGAATAATTGAAATTTCACCTTATTTGAAAAGCTTACTTGATTCAGTTTTTAACTCACTCCACTGATAATATGGACTACTCACTGAATTGATGTCACTTTCATATGGAGCTGGCAGGTGTACAAAGGGATATTGCCTGGTGGAGGACAGATGGTGGCTGTGAAAAGAGCGAGGAAAGAATCGAACCAAGGTGTTGCAGAATTTAAGACGGAATTAGAACTGCTGTCTCGGGTTCATCATAAGAATCTGCTGGGACTTATTGGATTTTGTTTCGAGCCAGGCTCGGAGCAAATGCTTGTGTACGAGTATATGCCAAATGGATCACTCAGAGATAGTCTCTCCGGTAATTTTCTATCCTAATCCCTCCACTTTTTGTTTCGAATTAGTTCAGCGCTGAAACCGTCTGCGCAGAAATTGAAACCAATGATTTGTCTGCCAAATTAACAGGTAAAACTGGAATTCGTCTTGATTGGTGGAAAAGGTTTTGTATTGCACTGGGGTCAGCAAGGGGATTGGCGTATCTTCACGAGCATGCAGATCCACCCATAATACACAGAGACGTGAAATCGACCAATATCTTACTGGACGAGAATATGGTTGCCAAGGTAGCCGATTTCGGACTTTCCAAACTTTTTGCAGGCACAGGTCATGCAGGACATGTATCAACTCAAGTCAAAGGAACTATGGTGAGTATCAGCACTCTTCATAAATTTTTCATCAAACTTTCTAATCCAAAAACAGCATAGAAGCTGTGAAACTGGTTGGAATATTTTGAAAATTATGGAAATATTTTGGAATTAGATAGATAATTATATTTTAGGAAAATACATGAGAAAATTGAATGACTTCTACAATATGTCAATATCTATCAAATTCTAAAATATTCCAATAAATCTACAATGAACTTAGTTCCACTAAATGCAATAGTGTCTAACGTGAAATTTAAACAATAATGAGTTGGGCAGGGCTACCTGGATCCGGAATATTACATGTCGCAGCAGCTGAGCCAGAAGAGCGACGTATACAGTTTTGGTGTGGTATTACTGGAAATCCTAGCATCTCGGCAACCCCTGGTTGAACGAGGAAAATATCTGGTTCACGAGGTGAAGACTGCAATGAATAGCGATGGAATAAATGCAATCCGATGCCAAATAGTGGACCCCTTTCTCCGAGAAGCTCCCATTTCTCCAACAGCTTTTGAAAGCTTCGTAAGTTTATCATTGCGCTGCGTTGAGGATTTGGCTGTGAATCGTCCTAAAATGAGGGACGTGGTGAAGGAGCTGGAGTTGATCGTAGAATCTGTGGGAGGACCATTATACGATGCAACAGCAAAGACACTAACTTCTCCACAGAGAGGTCAGCTGCATTCTTATAATTATCGTAATGCGGCTGTAACTTCTACCCCTTCCTTTGATTACAGTGGCGGATTCGCTGTGAACCCTTCCATTGAACCCAAGTGATGTTATTCCGCTAGATATAGCAAGTCCTCGTGAAAAATGAAAAATAGAGCGTAATTTCAATGAGGATAACGAATAGATTTAAATGTGACTTAATATGTATCCATAACATGGGACAGTTAAT
The DNA here is from genome assembly GCA_034641835.2 of Pinus albicaulis. Taxonomy (NCBI): domain Eukaryota; kingdom Viridiplantae; phylum Streptophyta; class Pinopsida; order Pinales; family Pinaceae; genus Pinus; species Pinus albicaulis. Next base: position 1,754,550,742 of record CM076580.1, read on the forward strand.
AAGTCTTTTGACTTTTGTACAAATCAGCCCAAAAAAGAAGTCTGCTCACAAACCAGCCTTGCTGTAAGTCTGGATTTCTAGCCATTGTAAGCATTGTAAATATGAACAAGTCTGGATTTCTAGCCATGGTAAGCATGAACTGTACTTTTTATTATTATTAGAGAATAACAAAAAAATATTATTATTAGAGAATAACAAAAAAATTAACAATTTTTGTTGAAAAACAAAAATGAAAAAAAAATAGTGAAGTTGGTGTGTCACTTAATTTTCAATCTCTTAATGAAAATAAATGAATTTTTTTTACAGATATGTATCAAAAATATTTTCATATATATATATACTAGAAACTATTACAACCAATATTCATTATAAGTTTAATAAATAGTTTCAACCAATATTCATTATAAGTTCAATATAATGTTATAAAGAATATTTATTATGAGCTTAACATACTCCACCCAAGAATTAGAGGATAATAATATTTTTTTAAATTAATTTCGAAAAACTTAATTTATAATAAATATGAAAACATTAATGATTATTTGATTTATTTAGGGTTTTGAAGATGAAATGATTTTTTAAGTGGTCACTTATTCTTGTTGAATTTTGTCATTGAATGATTAAATATATAATTGTACTTATATATTAATGGTGGTGTATTTTTTTAATTTTTCTGAAAATGTTTAAAATATCTATTATTCAAAGATTTTTAGAAGATGGAGTATATTCTCTTGAAATATCAGCTAAAATTTGTAATGTACAATCTTAGATATCACTTTAGATCTATTGACAACCTCTTAAGGGAGTCTTTAGTTGCCTCTTCCCCTTACAGAAAAAATAGTAAGTATTGGTCTTCTCCATTTCAGTCAATGATAATTTTATAAAATCAAATTTTATTCTTATTTTAGGGTAAATTTATAGTTATCTTGTGATAACTTGTAATAGTTTCTAACCATCTTATACTCTAGACATTTTGATTTTTTTCCATGCTCTTACTTAAAAATCATATTTATTTTATGAATTACCCTTATTACTTCATATTGAAGTATAGATACCTTGTCTTTGTTGGTTTTTATTTGCTTATAAATTTTTATATTTTTCAAGTGGTGCAAACCCTACATTTATTCATTATTTTAGCTCTAATTTTTATTAGTTTACAACTTATTTTAAGAGATAAATTTACAATTATTATACCTTGTTTACTTTTATAATTTTCTATTTTTATTATAAGTTTTATAATAGGTATTGGTAACTTTTTATAAACAATGTAAGAACTCTACCCCAAAAAATATGGAAAAACACTCCCAAATCCAAAAGTGGTAATATTGCATCAACCTTTTTCTTAGGGTTAAAATTACAACACATTTTTAGTCATAACATTAAGAACAAAGATCAATATCATGGAAAAATTTAAAATTCCAAGAGATTTCATCCAGTTAAAGATCAAATAGCATGAGTTGAAAAGCCTTAAAATTCTAGCATTTTTCAATTATGAAATAAAAACCAATATCATGAGTAAAACAAACATTAAATTTCAACATTTTTCAACAATAACATTGTAAGCAAAATATCATAACTAAAAAATCTTTAAAAATAAACACATAATCAAAGAGTAATTCTAGTATGTATAGATAAAATAATTGTTACTAACCTAACACAACATGACTTATTTTTAATGGCGAATTAAAATTACATATTTTTTTTAATAGTGACTTAAAAAATTATCATGAATGTATACAAAATCATCATTTAAAAAACATAAATAAAAAAAGTCAACACAAAATTTATTAAATTTTAAATAAAAATAAGAAAATTATAAACCTATTTTAAAAAAATTATGTTTTACAACTTAATATTTTTGACAAAATCAATAAAAAAATAACTAACACCAAAAATTTAAAGTAGTTAAAAAATGCAATAAATTAAAATAAAATACAAATAAATTCTTAAAAGAGAGTTATGAAACTAATTTGTTTTTTTTCCAAAGGAGTATATATATATATAATTTATTAAAAATATTAGAAATAAATAAATTCATGAAAAAAAGTAATATGTGTTAATTGGGTTTATTTTGGATGGTTAGGAAAAATAATTGGAGTACTTCTAATTTGGGTTTATGCATATTTCTCATATATATACTAGTTGGACAAAAAAATCAAGGAAAATCTCATAAACTTTTTTCTTGTTGTCTACTCATACATGTGGCTAGAAAAAAATGGAATTATTTTTGAACCCTGCAAAGCCAATCATTCATAAAAGTTGCAATTAACAGATTAACAATCCAAAGCTTCTTCCAACAAACACAATAAACAAAAACCCCAAAAACTAATTCTTGCCATTATTATAAAAAAATTATCCATGGTTTTTTTTAAAGGTTGCACAACACTCTCCCTGTGTGAGAAACACATGGTATCGTTTATTTCTATCATACTCTCATTTTATCCTCTTCTGAAGTAGCATCGGACTGGCTACAAACAACTTCGTTGAACCTTTTGCTCTAAAGTTACTTCTTCAATTGCCCAAACGCATGAAAATTAGGAATCTTAAGTCTCTCTAGAGACTCTTTGGCTGTGATTAATTAGATGAATAGAAACTAAAGATTAAGAAATCACATTTTAATTCCACTCAACCAAAATACTATACACATAATTCAATATTTCTCACACATCTTTTACTCACGGACTATACAGGCACATGTATTTTACTCACGTATAAAAAGGAAGAAAATCAAGAAGCATATCAGTGTTCGAAAGCCTGATTGGATATGGCTCTAAGTCTCTGGAAATTCGAAGAAATCAAGGAGGCCTACTCTTTCTTCTCCAACTACACCCCTAGGACTGACTGATATCCCTAGTAGGATGAATATGTGAAAATTTGTGAATAAGCTGGGGTGCCTATGGCTCACATACATATACACATATATATATATGTGGGGTAGGAAACATGCCTTTCGTTTTTCTATACAACACATCATCTATATGTTTGATTCTCATATTTATCGTTGCTACATAACGAGCTGTTATAGGAAGGTAGTTGATCCGATCAGCCAATAGCTGTTATAGGAAGGTTGTTGATCCCATGAGCCAATAGGTATGTGGATCATCATTGTAGGATTTTTGAATTTTTTGAATTTTTATTTATTTATTTTATTTTATTTTGACATTCTTCTTCTCTAGGGCTGGTGCATTGGATCTTTTGGAACTACTGGTTGAACTTATAAAATTTTGTATCTATTCAATAATGGTTTATGTTGTATCTATCTCTAAAAGTATAATTTTTGGGCTAAGAAATTACTTACTTGAATGTTAGATAACATTTATACTATATATTTTATTTGGACTATAAATAGAATACATTTTTATATATATATAAATTTTAGAAAATAAATTATATTTAATTAAAAAAATGATTAAAAATAAAAATGTATATATAAAAATAGTGGAAAAAGTATCACTTTGTCCCATACACATCAATTTGTGTAATGTGTGGGATCCCCGTGCTTCTTATTTTTAATTAAATTAAATTTTATTTAAATTTTTAAATTTATTTATAGTTTTTTAAAATTGAATTACTTTTTTATTTTAAATTTTTTAAAATTTAAAATTATATTTTTATTTTATAATTTTTATAATTTATTCGATTTTATAATTTTTATAATTTAAAATTATATTTTGGTTTTATAATTTTTAAAATTTAAAATTTTATTTTATTTTGTAAGTTTTTGAAAATATATTAATAATAAAACTATTTTTTTTTTTTAAATTGTTTATATATATATATATTATTTTAGTGTTATTTTTTTTTTCTTTTAAATTGATTTTATAATTGTTGCTTCAAGATGGGTATGATGGTTAATACCGACAAGATTAAAATCATGATAATTAAATCCAAAAAGATCACTCTTAGTCTTGTTGGCAATATGATGCAGAGTGTTGTCCTTGATGGCAACCCACTTGATGAAGATGATGGCAACCTACTTAATGAAGTTGTTCTTGATGCTTGATGAGTTTATTAATGATGTAAATCTGATGTTATACAAGTAGCTCAGAAGTACCAGAGAAAGAAATATCAATAAGGGCCAGAACAATGATGAAAAGTGTGTAACACAAAGCATACACGGGTTTGTTTAGTAGAAGTAGCGTATGCACGAGGAAAAGTACGTGCCAAGTCGCGTATGCCTAATTGCGCTCTAAATTTGTAAAACCAAGGATCTTACCATGGTATTGACCCATTGTATTGAGCGCTTGAATATCTAATTGATCCCGTCCAGGAATACCATTAGAAGTTGTGTGGTTTTGGCTCATGGTATTGACAAAGGCTAAACCTATATAAGGAGAAGAAATTCATAGTGCAAGGGTGTGCATTGTAGAAATTTGCTAAATAATGATTAATTATTCACCGAGACTATCCTGGTCACATACTATTTGAACTTCATACACAACACATAATCTCTTCCACTCAACTCAACTCAAATCATCACACATGCGGAAATAAAATCAAGCGATAACACATCAAATCATCATACACATTAACACAGTATGTATGGGGAAAGCTTATAGCTGAAAACCCCGCAGCTATTGTGTATATTATAATGGAGAAATCAAGTAACAAACTCAGTACAATACTCCTCACAAATACTCAGTACTTTCTCATAAAGTTACCCACAATCTAGCTCAGTTTTGAACAGGTTACTGGTTCAAAACTCACCGCCAATTGCCTTGCCTCTATTGTGTGTTTCAATGCTATGGGATGGCCTCTTTATATAGATAAACCACCAGCCTGAACCGCGCAATCCTCATGGGCTTACTCCACCTATCTGTGTGTTGCAAATAGCAACAGTATAGTCACAACCGATAGCTAACTCCACCCTTTCATCTACCTCTTTCACTGGTCTCCACTGAACTGATCATACACTGTAGTGAACTGATGTGTTCTTGAGTTGAATAATGAGTTACTAATTAATGAATTAAATAATATTTAATTCACCCCACTCATAACTAATTGATTAGCTAATTAAACTAATCTCAACTAGTTCAACTAAAATAAACAGAACACAACTCCACTAGCTGTCTCATTAACTCCTCCAAACTTCTGCCACTGAAGTCCAACTGAAGTCAACCATGCATGAGCTCAATAAACCCTTGGGAACCACGTGATTCCTCTGTCAGTTGCATGAGCCACTTCTGTAGCTCGAACTGAAGTGCTCCAAGAGAGTAAACTGTTGTTTAGAGTCCAAATATTATTAAGGGTAAATAATATTTGACTTCCATATTTTTAGGAGAGTCAGTCTAAAAATAGCCTTCGACCTCTTCGACCTAAAAAATAGAGTCTCATCTATTTTTACCAACATGACCAATGCTCCAAGAATCTCAAACTGGAATCCCCGAACCATGCTTCATATGTCTAAAAATAGACATAGTCTAAAAATAGACTTTGCGCCAGAATTCGCCTGCGGGCCCACTTGGTGAAGGCGACTTCATTTCACCAAGCTCCATCATCTTGTTGCATTCTCAACATGCATGAGTCTGGGTGTGAATGAATACTTCACTCTGAAGTATGTCTGAATGGAAAGGGTAACAGTTTGATGATAGATCTGATTCTATGATGCACTTATGAAGAAAATGATGAAGAGGGATTTATAGATCTGAAATGTATATGTATTTTCTAGATCTGTTTATGGAATGATTAGATCTCTGATTTGGCGAATCTGAGCTGAAGTAAAGAATGAAGATCTGAGTTGTTTTACCTGTTTTGGAGAGCTGCACTGCCCTAAAATTTTTGAAGATTCATATGCAGGTTCGTCGAGGAGAAAACGCGTATATACGTGGCTTGTATTCAACAAAAGCGTGTATGGGAATTGAAGTCATCTCTGAAATGTGTGCAGATGTATACGCAGGTTGGTATTTTCGAAAGCGCGTATATACGTAGGTTCAGTGAAGTAAAAGTGCGTATGAAATCTAGGGTTTGCTGAAACATGTGGAATGAAATATCTGATCTGTTCTGTTGTATTACTGCTATCTGTCTATGATGTATTCATACAGATCTGGGTTTTCTGTATATTGATTATGCTGCTGACTATGTTGAGAAAAGATCAAGTTGTTGATTGATTGGTTGATGATTCATTGAATGAATTGATAAGGGTATAAGTTTCATTTTGATGTATGATTGAGCTTAAATGTGTGGAGTGGGTCCAGTCTGAAAATATGATGAAAAGTGGCCTGCAAGTTGTGTGACGGTTAAGCTATTGGATCCGTGATAAAATTGATGAAACGTGGTCCGCAATGGTGTTGAGGGTCAAGCCTTCGAGGGGGTTGAAGCTCCCTTCCAAGTAGAAAAAAACGAGAGCAAGGGTCGGTTCTCCAGAGAGGCCGGTAAACGAGAGCAGCGGGGTTGTGCTCCCTTCCGTAGAGAGGCTGTAAACGAGAGAAGGTTGTAGCTCTCATGGGTGGGTGCCTACGTTGTTCAGTTTGTTCCGCGCGTACATGGTTGTAAGATGTTTTTTTTATAATAAAATATTGAAGGCTGAGACAACGGCAGCGGTGGTTTTCTCCCGACTTGGGTTTCCACCTTAAATCCTGGTGTTCATGTGTGTTGCTTATGTGTGATGGTTTATTCTGTTATTACTGCACATGCTTACTACTAACTAAAAATCTGATGAATGAATGATGCATAGATCTAAGTCAAGAAATAAATGCATAATAAGATCTCTATGTATACGCGAGTTTTATGAAGGATATTCGCGCGTATACACAAGTTGGGCTCAGTATAGTAGCCTATGGGTTTTAGAGAAAGAAAAGGTAAAAATATTTGAGTATGCCCTAAATACTGATTCCCCCCCCCCCCTCTCAGTATTTTTCCCAATAATTGGTATCAGAGCAGGTCCTTTTGCAGAAGCTTGATCGCTTGAAGGAGATCCGTCGAAATGAGAAGTCATGAAGGGGTAATGTCTATAAGGCCACCTCTATTCAATGGAAATAATCTGTTGTTCTGGAAGATTCGAACAAAAGCATATCTGCAAAGTCTTGGTGCAGAAGTATGGGCAATCGTGGAAGGAGGTTATCAGTATCCGACAAGTATTCCTACTGATGCAACAGAAAGGAAGAAATATGAAATCAATGCCAAAGCCGTCAATGTCTTATTAGGAAGCCTGTCTGAACCAGAATTTGCTAAAGTGATGCAGCTAAATTCAGCAAAAGAAATATGGGACAAAATCATTCTGAGCTATGAAGGAGATACAAAGGTAAAAAGTGCAAAACTCCAAACTCTCAGAATTGAATATGAAAATTTAAGGATGCATAGTGATGAGAATATTGCCAGTTTATTTTTACGTCTAGATGATATTGTAAATCGTATGAGAAGTTTGGGTGAAACCATAACCGATACTACTCTGGTGGAAAAAGTCTTAAGATCTTTAACTTCAAAATTTGAGTCAAAAGTGTCAGCTATTGAAGAAAGGCAAGATCTGCAAACTCTTACTATTGTTCAACTACATGGTATTCTGACCGCTTATGAAATGAGACAAGGAGGTTCCTCTCAAATCAAAGAAACTGCTTTTAAGGCATGTGCAAAAGGAAAGGAAAAGGAAGTTGTCAAGGAATCAAGTTATATATCAGAAGAAGAAGAAGCAAATTTTGTAAGAAGACTCCAACCAGGTATTGGAAGATTCAAATGTAAGCTACCCTTCAAGTGTTTTACTTGTGGGAGAGTTGGTCATTATGCTGCTAAATGTCCTTATGAAGAAAATCATGATAAAGGGAAACAATTTGAAAAGAGAAAGAGTTATTATACAAATGAAGATAATGATGAGGATGAAGAAGATTTTGACCAAGATCTGAAAGTGCTCATGGCAAGGAAGCAAAAGAAGAAGGCTACTCAAAAGGAGATACCTCAGAAAACATGTGCAACAGAAAATGAAGAAGAGGAAACATGTATGGATTGTTGTTCTTGTGATTCACCTTCTTGTGCATGCAATAGTGAAGATAGTGAAAGTAACAGTATAAGTCTAGCAGCAAATCTCAAGATCAATGATGAAAGCAATGACTGGAATCAATTTCATAAGAGAGAATCTATCTACAAAGATATGATCTCTAGAATGAATGAACATAAAGAAATACTGAATGGACAGATAGACAAGTATCAAAAGTTGTATGTTTATGCAACCAATCAAAGTGAAAGACTTGAAGTAGAAATCATCTCTCTCAAAGAAGATCTGGAAAAATCAAATAAGAAGAATGAAGAACCCCTATCATTTGAAAAGGAAGGACTTGAAGCAGAAATCATCTCTCTCAAAGAAGATCTGGAAAAATCAAATAAGAAGAATGAAGAGCTGTTACAAACATGTGAAGAACAAGAAAATTGGTTGAAGGAAGAAATTTTAAAATTGAATGATCAAGTAGAAGAAAGAAAAAGGGTCGAAGAAAGCATGAAGCAATGCTAAATATTGGAGGTTGAGGTAAACATTCTCAAAGGTAAATTAGAAGAAAAGGATAAACTCTTGAGGTTTCAAGATAGTACTAAGATTCCGAACAATATTCTTAGTAATCAAAGATCTCCTGCTATTAAACTTGGTCTTGGTTTTCATGAAACTGTTAAAGGAGAATCTAGTTCACAAGGAAGTGCTAAAGACTCAAAGGATGTCAATGCAAAACCTGAAGAGTTGAAAGAAACAAGAAGTCAACCGACAATCATGAACACTCAAAGGAAATCATTCAATAATGTTGAATGCTTTAAATGCCATAATTATGGGCATGTTGCAGAACATTGCAGAAGCAGATTGTTTCAGTCACAAACAAACAGATTCTATACAGAAAGGTACTCTGGTTTCTTTTAGGGATATTGTTTTTCATGCAGCAAGTTTGGTCATAAAGCAGCTGATTGCAATAGAAGAACACAGTATGATCCTTATGCTTACTTTTCTGGTCACATAAGATGTTATGCTTGTAACAAGTATGGACACGTGGAAAAAGAATGCAGGATGAACAAATCTGAGAAATTGGACAATTTCCAGCACACGATAAGAAAGTTCAAGCAAAGCTGGAAAAAGAAGGAGGACCGGTCAGAAACGTAGGGAATATTGACCCTACTGCAATCATCTGCTTCTAAAGCTTACTTCTCATAATGAATGCAGGAATGATGTGAGATACATCATAGAGATTAGTAATGTATCATCACAGGGGGAGCAATGTATGATGATTCTCATGGTTGATTTGGTAATTCTGGTTATGTTTATTTCTGACAGTGCATCTATTGTGAAGAAGACAGGTACAGGTGGTACAAATTTAGGGGGAGAAGAAGGAGTGTGAAATTTTCAGTATTTCACTTTCCATACACGGGTTTAATGAAGTAAAGTCGCATATACACGCGAGTTCCAGTGGACACAGACGTGTATGCATTTATGATAAGAAAATTAGTATGACAGCTCAAGAACAGGAACACAGGTTTAGGGGGAGCATCAGTCTGACTATTAATGATTGCATTATTGAAATTATATCTGCTTATGTCTCAGTTCTAAATGATGATGACATGATACATGATTTATTACGATGAGTTTATGGATGAGCCCTGTTTGCTTTTTGCTTAAGAGTGTTCCTTGCTTTCACACATGAATGAGATAGAAGTCTTATGATTCAGAGATATGAATAGATCATGTAGAGTTTGTTGCTACAGTTCAGACCTTTTATGCATAATTCCATCACATGTTGCTTCATGATATATATCTTGAAGATTTTGGTGATATTAGATCACTTGGATGATTGCTTGACTCATATTGAAGAAGTTGTTCTGGAGTGATAATTCCTCTTGGAAAGAATATGTTGATGCTGCAAAGAGCTTGAAGACTTGGTTACTGATAGGCTTATGCTACAACTGTTGGATGACACTTGAAAACATAGCTACATTGTCCTATCTGTTCTCATATATTCCAGGGAAGCATTCAAAATTTCTCAGACAGAAGCTGGAAGTAATCTCTGCCTTTCAGGAGATCAGATTTGATCAAAATCAGAAGATTAAAATGGATACGCGGATTTCCTAAACAACAGTCGTGTATATACGCGGGTTAATACAAAGAAAACCGCGTATGGGTGGTTGCTGACAAATTTCTCTGATTCAGCATTTTTCAGCAGAGCTGCAGTATAGGTTGATATCTCTGGCGGTGTTCCAGTACTCATAATTTTGTTTTAGTCTCTAATGTTTCTTGATAAAGATGCCTTGACGATTTGATGTTGAAAGTGTTCAGGATGCACAAGCGAAGGGGGAGCATTGGTCTTGTGGAAATGATGAATTGGTGGCATTCTCACTATTCTTGCTGAGAGTAATGCATTGTTGGCATTATGATGACTCTGATATATGATCTCTCTCTTGAGGCCTTTTTGGTATTTGTTACAAAAGGTCATATTTGTAATTTGATGAAAAAGGTCATGTTGAGACCTATGATGTAAAATTGTAATATTCAGTCATGTAAGGACTTGTTCAAATTTATAAACCCACTTGGTTGGGCAGCTGAGTCAAAAATGTGTAAACCCACTTGGTTGGGTACTTGTGTCACATATGTAAATCCACTTGGTTGGATCATTGATGTAAGTATGAGTCCTTGGTGATAGGAAAGGTCATAAAGTCATGTACTTCATTGAAAAATATGTTTGAACATTCAGCATGAACTCAGGGGGAGCATGGTAACTTCAGTGCACATCAGATCTACAACGCTCTTCTTTCTACATGAGGAGAAAAACCTTGTGTTGGCTTTTGATCCGCCCTTTGCCCTTGATGTCAAAGGGGGAGAGTGACATGGTTTTTGAATAGGGGGAGAATATCATTATGCTTAATGTATCTATCTGTTGATCGTGATCAAACACCATCCTGGTTGCCATCAAGTCCAAAGGGGGAGATTGTTGGCAATATGATGCAGAGTGTTGTCCTTGATGGCAACCCACTTGATGAAGATGATGGCAACCTACTTAATGAAGTTGTTCTTGATGCTTGATAAGTTTATTAATGATGTAAATATGATGTTCTACAAGTAGTACAGAAGTTGCAGAAGAAAGAAATATCAGTATGTGCAAGAATAATGATGAAAAAGGTGTGTTACAAGGCATACGCGGGTTTGTCAAGGAGAAGGCGCGTATGCACGCAGAAAAGTACGTGCCAAGTCGCGTATGATCAATTGCGCTCTAAATGTGTAAAACCAGGGGTTACTACCATGGTATTGACCCATTATATTGAGCGCTGGATTGTCTATGAGATCTCGTCCAGGAATACCATCGAAAGTGATGTGGTTTTGGCTCATGGTATTGACAAAGGCTAAATCTATATAAGGAGAAGAAATTAATTGTGCAAAGGGTGAAAGATGTCTGGGTTTGAATGAATACTTCACTCTGAAGTATGTCTGAATGGAAAGGGTAACAGTTTGATGATAGATCTGATTCTATGATGCACCTATGAAGAAAAGGATGAAGATGGATTTCTAGATATGAAATGTATATGTATTGTCTAGATCTGTTTAGATCTGCTATCTGGTGAATATTTGTTGAAATGAAGAATGAATTCTGAGCTATTCATCTGATCTGAATACCTGCACAAGTCCTGAAAGAGTTTCGGATCTATACGCGGGTTATCTTCTACAAAGGCGCGTGCATATGCGGGATGTCTTCAGTAAAAGCGCGTATTAAATGTGAAATTAGTGCAGATGTATACGCAGGTTCGTTTCTTTGAAAGCGCGTATATACGCAGGTTCAGTGAAAGGAAAGCGCGTATGAAAACTAGGGTTTTCTGAAGTTTGTGGTATGAAATGTCTGATCTGTTCTGCTGTATTGTTGCTATCTGTCTATGAGGTATTCATACAGATCTGGGTTTTCTGTATATTGATTATGTTGCTGACTATGTTGAGAAAAGATCAAGTTGTTGATTGATTGGTTGATGATTCATTGAATGAATTGATAAGGGTATAAGTTTCAGTTTGATATATGATTGAGCTTAAATGTGTGGAGTGGGTCTAGTATGAAAATATGATGAAAAGTGGCCTACAAGTTGTGATCTATTGAAGCTATTAGATCCAGTATGAAAATTAATGAAACGTGGTCCATAGAGGTGCTGAGGGTCCAATGGTGCCGAGGGTTGAAGCCTTCAAGGAGGGGAGTTGTAATGGCCCAAAGGGTAGAAGTGAGAAACGTATAGTAGGTCATAGCTCCCTTCCAGAGAGTGGGCCGGTAAACTCAGAGTAGGGGGTTGTAGCTCCCTTCCAAGAGAGGCCGGTAAACTAGAGAAGGTTGTAGCCTTCGTGTGCAGTCACAAGGCTGGTATGAGTCTACGCTAGTACATGGTTGTAAGATTTTTTCTTTATAATAAAATATTGAACGCTGAGACAACGGTAGCGATGGTTTTCTCCCGACTTGGGTTTCCACCTTAAATCCTGGTGTTCATGTGTGTTGCTTATGTGTGATGGTTTATTCTGTTATTGCTGCACATGCTTACTACTAACTAAACATCTGATGAATGAATGATGCATAAATCTAAGTCAAGAAATAAATGCATAATAAGATCTCTGTGTATACGCGAGTTTTATGAAGGATATTCGTGTGTATACGTGAGTTGGGCTCAGTAAAGTAGCGTATGGGTTTTAGAGAAAGAAAAGGTAAAAAGATTTGAGTATGCCCTAAATACTAATTCACCCCCCCCCCTCTCAGTATTTTTCCCAACAAGTCTATGATAACAATTGCTTGGAACAAGTCTTTTCTTATAAATATTTGGGTATTGACATTCCTTATCAGCTCAACTGGAATTACAACATTGAGAAAATGAATATTGGAGGCTGCAAAGCTTATTATGAGCTTGAAAACAATTCTAAGGTTGCCAATCTTTGTATTTGGAGTAAAAAAAGGTCCCTCTTTGAGACCCTCGTCACACCTGTTGTCTTATACAGTTGTGAAGTATGGGGTTGCAATATATCCAGATAGTCGTGGAGAAATATTGAGATGATTCAAAAGAAATTCATAACCTACAATCTCAAGATCAAGGGAAATACCCCCTACCCTATCCTCTTGATTGAAGCTTGCCTCTCCCCTATTGAAACCATAAGGGATTCACTTAATGAACCTCTATCATATCACGTTCATTCATGGCATATTAAACAATACCCTTAATTTGACTACATATTGGAAAATACCTTTAAAAATCACATTATTTAATCCCCTACCAATATGAACCCAATACGCCTTTCCAATTTAAGAAACCCCTACTTTTACTAGATATTGTAGGTATCCATTTTTTCATTAATATTTTTTATACCCTTTTATATTTTTTCATTAACTTTTAGATCCATTTTTTGTACCTGTCAATATAAAAACCCTTTACCCCTATATATCCCCCAATATATGATGTCATTTTTTCCTCAATATATATCCCCCAATATGAACTCGCGTGGTATGGTATTTCTCCCCTAGTGAAGCCCCCATGATTGAAAGCAGGGCTATGTTTAAGTATATAATGTATAAGAAGAAGCTTTACAACATGGAATCCAAGAGGCTTCCTAAAATTTCTTCTAACTTTAGTCAAAACTCCCACCTTCACCTCAAGTGTGGGTGGCATAAGGATGCCCAGTTTTGGCTCAACCATTGAGGGATAAATGAGGAGATCATCTTGGGAAGCAAGGATAGTGTCAAATATACTATCACCTCCAAATTTAAGGATAAGATATGGGATGATAAGGAGCTGGAGGGTAAAAGGAAGCTAATATATTATAAGGAGTTGATCAACCCCACTCTTGAGAACCAAAATTATCTTTTTGTTTCGACTAGCTCGAAGAAAAAGATGAACATCGCTAAGATTAGAACTAATTCTCATGAGCTTCGAAGTGCAACCGGGTGGTGATATACTCTCAAGACTCCCTGGGATGATAGAATTTGTCAGCTTTGCGATACTAAGAGGGTGGAGGATGAAAATCACTTTCTTTTAGATTGTCCGACCTTTATTCACATCCGCTCTCATTTCCCTAACATTTGTCACACTTCCAATCTTCTTGACTTGTTAAGTCAACCCAACTATAACAATCTTGATACACTTCCTTCCTTTTTTTTAGCATAGAAATAAGATTTTAAAGAATTACAATTAGAATCTTTTTCTTCTTAAGATCTGATAGACCTCATTGGTCTTAGTGGACATTAATCATCATCATCATCATAGTTGGATTGAAAGCATATATATATATATATATATATATATATATATATATATATATATATATATATATATATATATATATATATATATATATATATATATATATATATATATATATACTTGGATTGAAATCATGGGAAACTCCGTAGCACTTCCACACATTTCGTGGATGGTATACCGGGTAAACCGTCACTCTGGTTACAAGGCATCACCCCAAAGAAATCAAAGAGAGTCAAACCTGTGATCAACAACAACTAGCAACAATATCAAATAACTTCATGTTCGTCTCTATACCAATTAAGCTAACCCTTGAGTCTTTTTTCCTCGTATATATATATATATATATATATATATATTCTTAGTATGAATTAACAATTAAACAAAAAATATGTAATGTCACTTTTAGATTCACAGTCAACTTTATGTTTTTTTATTTTGGACACTACAATGGTCAATGCTCTAATGTCAATTGATTGGTAATTTTAACCATAAAAATAAAATAAAATAAAATTTAGATAAATTTGAAAAAAACTTAAAAAATAAGTATTAAGACAAATGTAGGAAAACTTTTAATATTGAGTTTTTGGGTTTTTTGTAGTCACGAAATTTGGTTTTCCATGCCATGGTTGAAAAATGTTTGAATTTTAACCTTAAAAAAGGGGGGTGATGTTGCATGACCACTTTTTCATTTCAACATGTTTTTTGATGTCTTCCATAGTCATGGTATTTGATCTTTAATCCCATGATTAAAAAATGTTTGAATTTTAACCTTAAGAAAAAAGGAAAGAAATAAAATATATGATGTTGCATCACCACCTCTTCATTTCAGCGTGGTTTTTCGTGGTTTTCGTAATCATTATAAATGTTGAAATTTTAACCCTAAAATGAAAAAGGGTGATTTTGCATCACCACTTTCCAAATCAACATGAAAAACATGATTTGATGCGACCTCCAAAAAAATGAGAACTCAAAAAAGTTCTCATTAAGTTGCTAACATTATTTATATTATTTGGGAATTTTTTTTGCATAATATCATCACTTGATAAACCTCATAGAATAGCCTTAGATGAATCTAAACCAAACTTAAAGTTTACTTTGAAAGTCGACCTTATTGTTATATCTTTAATTTCTACCCTAGGCCTCAAACGAGATGTACTTATGTCATTTTATTGAAATTACATGTTTTTTCTAGCAAAAACCATAATTTTAGGCATGGTCACTCTTTTTCTATCTATAAAAGTGACGTGTCACTTATGGTGCTCTTGCGAGTTCAACAATTGATGACTTGTTGCCTAGAACATTCCACATTTTATGAATTATAAGGAGCTAAGTGAAGGATGGATTGGCCATGATGTAGCATTAGTCCCATACCGTGTGCGTGACCTATTTCTCACCAAGTTATAGGACTTGAAACTATCTTGTCCACTCCTCCATAATTCTTACAAGGAAATGGGGAATACTACGCATCTAAAGCTAGAATTTTATATTCTTATGTTGTTAAAATATAACTAGAAGGACACTTATATTATTATCCTCAGAGTTTATTTTTTTTCCATCTACATTAAGAGAAGGCTACGAAATGTCTTTGGGAGCTTAGACATTTGATCAGGTGCTAAAAAATGCTCAAAAATTAAAGTTGTCAGAATAGTGTGGAACTTGAACGACATCTTAGATCTCGTCGTTCTGAATCCTTTTCAACTTGTTTCGTAGAAAAATGAGATCGTATGCTACTAGAAACGAGTTCTGTTCATTTTCCCAAACATGCAAAATTTTAAAAATGACAGCTGATCGGGAAAATTTTGGGCCAGTGGCAGGCTTCCACATGGCCTCTTGTGATTGGTCAAAATTCAAATTGTTTTGGTCCTACCATAGCTTGACACGTGGTAGGCCTCGAAGATATGATCCTTATCGTTCTTTCCCAGGGAAGATATGTCACTTCGTTCCCCGACAACGACGCCAGAATGTTAGCACTCCACCAGTTCTCCGAAGGTTGAAAAGGAGACTAACAAAGGTAACCACAAACCACTTTGACCTAGTAGCTAGCCCTAACAGGATGAGATGGCTCTCTCAATAATATCACAGTCAAGGATTGACTATGAGATGAAGGATATTAGACTAGATATGATATGCTCATGTAGGTTTTGAAAGTTTATGGTTTGATGTTGGATGAGGGAGAAACCAAGTAGCAAGGTCTAGGTGTCAAAGGGTTTAGAGCTACAAAGATATAAAGGAGCAAGGTAGTAGTGGATATATGATGGATTTAGGGTTTTGCAGGTGTGATGGAGATTTTGAAAAGGTAGGGGGATTCAATGAGCATGTTCAATAATGAATTCATTAAACTGGAAGCATGAAACACAAAATGAAATTTCCATATAAACAAACCTAAATTAATAGAATTTTGCCTATGAACTTTAAGGAAAGCCACTGAAGATATAAGATATGGAAAGAGGAGCTATATATAAATCAATAAATAATACAATAGAGAAAATACATGATCATAATCTCACTACACATGAATTCCAAAATAATAGGTGCAATTGCATCCTTCGATTTATGAATATGAAAGTGAAAGTACAAGCTACTATAGTTATAATCCTATGATGTCCAACAAGTCAAATGACTCTAAAAATGATAGATATAGACCAAAACAACCTCTCCCCTCTCTCAGGTGTCGAATCCATCAGTTTTGGACCCGATCACATGATATGCTCAACAAAACCGTAATGTCTAGTGGAGGTCAACCAATTGACCTCATCATAAGAAACTACATACATTTGACCAAAATTACATTAACAAGCATGTATCTACCCTATTTCACTATTTACCAACTCAATTACACTTCATGACATCATAAAATCATCATCATTCATCAATTACATAGGTAAAAATTCAAACTAGGTCAAATTGCTTGTGAAAAATGCGTGCTGGAGAAAGTGTAGCATGCCTGGAGAAAGTGCAGTGAAATTGGTAGAAGCGGCTTTTGGAGGCCTTCCTGAGGTCCAAATCCTGATATAAAAGATGTTATAGAAAGCCCTAGATGTCTGCTACATGATAAGCACATCAAGAACTCAAAAAGGCGGCTCCTACCCCTCAAAATCTTCATTCTCCTAAGTGTACTCAGAAAGTGTAGTGTGGCCTCCAAATACAGGGTAGAAAGGTGAGTTTTTGCATGTTTTTGGGCATTTTGACCCCCCATAAGTGGTTTACATGGCTTAACCACTGAATATGATTGATGTACTCATCAAGAGGAATAAAAAAATGATAAGTTTTCATCCAATGTATCCTCCCCTCACAACAAAAGCATACCGTGGCCCATGCTACGCTTTTGCCAGTATGGTTGGTTTTCAAAATTTCCAAATTTTGACCAAAAACTCAGAAATTTCAGCAAAAATAGGGCTCAAAGGTAGGTCAATATCTCTCTAAACATAAGGTATTTTGAAAAAATTAGAGAGGTTGTTGTTATTTGGCATGTTTTGAACAACAACCTCCTCTAGATTGCAAAAAATATGTTCCCATTTGGTCAGAATCAAAGTTTAAAATTGATTTCTCAAAAACTGGAGAAAGCATAGCGTGCATGGAGAAAGCGTAGAGAGTTGGGAAGAAAGAATTTTGGAGGCCTTCCAGGTGTCGAAATCAATATATGAAGGTACCATGGGAAATATTAGGATTTCAGATACACAATTGAGTCATCGAGCACTGTAAACACCTTCTTGAAACCCTTGAAAGACTGTCTTGAAGTCATGCTGTACAGAAGTGCAGAAAACTTCCTGTGGCAATTGTATTTTTGGAATTTATCCCAAATCATAATAGCTATGAATAAAAGGAATAAGGTTTTTGTTCCTTGGTCTATTATGGATAAAACCTCTTTCAATTTTGGAAAATTTATCTCTATTGTGTTAGAAAAAAATTTTGAAGCAAAATTTTCCATGTGTGCACTGTAAACCCTAGGTAGCCCTTAACTTGGAAAGGTGAAGCTATGATTTATTGGAATTTGGAACTTCTTGGAAAGTGGAGAGGACATCATCTAATATGTGTTGAGTGGTTCATATCTTGAAACTTGGCCTCCCTTTTTTTAAGGCCTCTTATCTCCCTTCATATGTACTTTGCAAGGGGAAAACCCTAATAGTGAAAAAACATGGGAATGGAGAAATGGAGTAGGATGGAGGGATTAGGAGAGGGAAATGGGGATGGGAAAAATTAAGGAAGTAGTTAAGGGTGTTAGGAAGGTTTAGGAAGTGGAATGGAAGGGAATTATAGTAGGATTAGACCTAGGAAATTTTATTACAGGTCTAGGTGTATGATGCTGCCAAAAATACAGTATTAGGCTAGTGGTGTGGTGTAGGGGCTAGGGTTTGGATGTAGAATCTTAGGGAGTGAATTAAGTATTTGTATCACTTTTTCAAGAATGGGATTAAGTACATTGTTAGAGCGCATAGTAAGAAGATTAATTTGTCTTATGCATGCTAGACAAATGAAGAGAATTGTGAAAGCTAGTCAAAATTTTTCTTTGTTAATGTTCAAGCATGAAGATATTGTGAGTGGGGTCTTTAAAGGTGATGAATCAAATGAAAATTATGAATTCATTAAGGTTTCTAATGGCTATAATAAGTTTTCTCAGGACTCTAAGATGTTGCCTCCAAAAGGAGGTCAACAAGATGAGGTAAAATTGTAGCAACATGCATCATTTTTGAGTAGTGATGTGAACAAGATGCGTGTGCAAGAGAGTGCAAAGGTCAAAGAGAAAGTGCCAAAGTAATTTGAAAAAGAGGGAATTGGGTTCAAAGTTTCTTCTTGTGCGTTCGATAATGTACTATCTTTGAAATGGGATGTTGAATGGTGATGGGGACTGGATTTGGGAAAGATTTGAGCCAAGCACAAGGCAAGACATGCTAAACATCGTCATGTCAACAATGTTTGAGGTGAGAAAAATTTCAAGTTGTTCAAGTTTTCTTTGATTGATGATGGAGGAGGGAATTTGTTTGTTCCTTCAAGGACAGGTTGGTTTCTGCAAATTATGGGAAATTGTAGCAAGATGGTATCTACAACAACAAGTCAAGGTCTCCAGATTCAATGGAGAATATCAGTTTTCATGAAAAGCTCAAATTGTTAAATTCAGAAAAATTCTAGTGGATTGTTACTGGAAGGGTGAGGGGGTTGTACCCTCATACAAATGTTCAGTAATAAAAAATATTTTTGGTTCCAAAATATTCCAGTGGGGAGGAGTGATCAGGTGCTCAAAAATATGCTAAAAAATGATTTTTTTTCAGAATGGTGTGGAACTTGAATGGGCGCGTAGATATTGTCGTTTTGAATCCAACTAGGGATGGCAGCTCTTTGGAGATGTCAAGAACACCGTAGATCAAGTAGCATTACCATTGGGCATGGATTCAAAATCAAAAGGCAAGACTTAATAATGAACACTGACTCAAAACTGAGCTGACTGTGACTCTTACTGAAACAAAACTTACAAAACTTATTGATGGCCGCATATCACCGAGAGTTGTGGGCTTCAAACCCCTATGAAAACTACCGGCCTGCTAAAGACACATGTACAACCATGTGAAGTGATCCTTCCAATGTAACCAATACAACAGATGGCTACTTACTTGAATTCTTCTCTCTCTTTCCTCGAGTAGGAAGAAGAAAAAAAAGATTGGCAACTCCGAGTGTCCATTAAAAATGTACTCATGATCCATAAATTCAAGAAAAGATATCTCCCCTATTGACTACAATAAATAAATGTAAGGATATTTAAAATTCTGAAATGTTACCTTGTCTTGAGATCCAACAAAAACATGAGCACACTCTTCATTTTGATATGAAAGAATACTTGGTTTTTGATCCATAGGAAGGCATAGGGAAGTATTTTTGTGTATGTGTTATATAGCCCCCCTTGTCGGGGTTCGGGGCAGTGCCTCGGAAAATTTTTTTGGTCCTTATTTTCCGGTGGGTGGACCAGCTCATGGTTTTGTGCATGGGTTTGCACATGGTTTTGGGGCATGATGGTTTTCGGCCCCTGGTATTTTGTAGATCCGGTCAAGGGAACTACGGTTGTGTTCTAATCCAGGGTTAATGGATTGGGGTTTATGTATGCTTCGACATGTATATATATGTGTTGTAACACTAAAAGGAATATAATGAAAAATCAAGCTAGCCATCCTGATTTGGGATCCAGGGGAAAATCTTTGTGTTTATCTATTTTATGTTTTATGCTCCCGCTATTGTTTATTTTCGTTAGTAGATAATTTCTGTACAGGGTTAAAACCTACAAGTATGACATTCTGCTACCTGAATGTTGGCTGTAAATTCCTCAAGCATGAGCCACTCTGATTCTATCTCCGACGTACTATATATCTCAGACTCATTCTCCTTCCATTCATAGTCTATGTCATCTTTGAACATAAAAAATTCTTCAAGATTGTTAAACATGAATCCCTTATCCTCTTCATGAAAGACAACAATATATGTTAGTTGATCTCCTTACAGTAAATCATCATCACAAATTGGATTACTCACAACAACTTCTTTTATAGTTTCATTAGTCTCATGAATGTCATTGTTTAAAATCATGTTTTCATTTTGAATAATGGAAGAAGTTTCACTAACACATTCTCGACTATGTGAACATTTCAAACTTGCATTAGCTTGGGCTGTAAAACGAATTTTCAAGAGATGATCTATTTCATCTTCAGACAGAGGAGAAACCTGAGTTTTATAATAGTTAACACTAGTTTGACGATTTTCATTTTCAGGATCGGGAATATGCATTTATATTTTTTGGTCACAGTCTGTTTCAACCAAGGAGGAAGCTACTGATTCTTGTTGGGAGGAAAAATCATAAAGGGCTTCTATAATCTCATCATCTAGACACTCTTCACCCCCATACAAAGTTTCAATAAATTCAATGGAATTTTCAGAAATCTCACAAAAACTATCAATCATTGACAAGGAAGAATTAGAGATTTGATAATGTTGAAAGAAAACTGAATGAAATTCCTTTAGAGAATATAAACAAGAAGATGATAGACTCTCATACCATGATCTCACTTTTTCCTCCAAGGTAGCTATGAACATCTTCATCAGACAATCTTCAGGAATCACAATCTTTAATCTATGAATATGAAAATGAAATTTGACCAAATGCAAACTAGCATCTTCTCTGTCTTGAACTTTAAACTTTGGTAGCCCTATTTGCCAATCTATATAAGGAATACAGTTCAGAAAACCAGGAATATTACATCGATTCATAGGAGCATATCTTCGAGCAGTTGAATCCATTTTGTAAATAATGAGGTCACCAAGAATTTCTTCAAACTACTAGTGCTTGAAAAGTGGATTCGCCATGAGAATTTTGAACCTATGGATTCTTCGACACTGGAATCGCCAGGTGAAAGATACACAAGATTCTTGTGCCTAATCACTGTTCAGCATCATAAATTAGATATGATCCTTATCATTCTTTCCCAGGGAAGATATGTCACTTCGTTCCCCGACGACGACGCTAGAATGTTAGCACTCCACCAGTTCTCCGATGGCTGAAAAGGAGACTAACAAAGGTAACCACAAACCACTTTGACCTAGTAGCTAGCCCTACCAGGATGAGATGGCTCTCTCAATGATATCACAGTCAAGGATTGACTATGAGATGAAGGATATTAGACTAGATATGATATGCTCATGTAGGTTTTGAAAAATTTATGGTTTGATGCTGGATGAGGGAGAAACCAAGTAGCAAGGTCTAGGTATCAAAGGGTTTAGAGCTACAAAGATATAAAGGAGAAAGGTAGTAGTGGATATATGATGGATTTAGGGTTTTGCAGGTGTGATGGAGATTCTAAAAAGGTAAGGGGATTCAATGAGCATGTTCAATAATGAATTCATTAAACTGGAAGCATGAAACACAAAGTGAAATTTCCATATAAACAAACCTAAATTAATAGAATTTTGCCTATGAACTGTAAGGAAAGCCACTGAAGATATAAGATATGGAAAGAGGAGCTATATATAAATCAATAAATAATATAACAGAGAAAATACATGATCATAAACTCACTACACATGAATTCCAAAATAATAGGTGCAATTGCATCCTTCGATTTATGAATATGAAAGTGAAAGTACAAGCTACTATAGTTATAATCCTATGATGTCCAACAAGTCAAATGACTCTAAAAATGATAGATATAGACCAAAACAACCTCTCCCCTCTCTCAGGTGTCGAATCCATCGGTTTTGGACCCGATCACATGATATTCTCAACAAAACCCTAATGTCTAGTGGAGGTCAACCAATTGACCTCATCATAAGAAACTAGATACATTTGACCAAAATTACATTAACAAGCATGTATCTACCCTATTTCACTATTTACCAACTTAATTACACTTCATGACATCACAAAATCAACATCATTCATCAATTACATAGGTAAAAATTCAAACTAGGTCAAATTGCTTGTGAAAAATGCGTGCTGGAGAAAGTGTAGCATGCCTGGAGAAAGCGCAGTGAAATTGGTAGAAGCGGCTTTTGGAGGCCTTCCTGAGGTCCAAATCCTGATATGAAAGATGTGGAAAGCCCTGGATGTCTGCTACATGATAAGCATATCAAGAACTCAAAAAGGTGGCTCCTACCCCTCCAAATCTTCATTCTCCCAAGAGTACTCAGAAAGTGTAGCGTGGCCTCCAAATACAGGGTAGAAAGGTGAGTTTTTGCATGTTTTTGGGCATTTTGACCCCCCATAAGTGGTTGACATGGCTTAACCGCTGAATATGATTGATGTACTCATCAAGAGGAATAAAAAAATGACGAGTTTTCATCCAATGTATCCCCCCCCTCACAAAAAAAGCGTACTGTGGCCCATGCTACGCTTTTGCCAGTATGGTTGGTTTTCAAAATTTCCAAATTTTGACCAAAAACTCAGAAATTTCAGCAAAAATAGGGCTCAAAGGTAGGTCAATATCTCTCTAAACATAAGGTATTTTGAAAAAATGAGAGAGGTTGTTGTTATTTGGCATGTTTTGAACAACAACCTCCTCTAGATTGCAAAAAATATGTTCCCATTTGGTCAGAATCAAAGTTTAAAATTGATTTCTCAAAAACTGGAGAAAGCATAGCATGCATGGAGAAAGCGTAGAGAGTTCGGAAAAATGAATTTTGGAGGCCTTCCAGGTGTCGAAATCAGTATATGAAGGTACCATGGGAAATATTAGGATTTCAGATACACAATCGAGTCATCGAGCACTATAAACACCTTCTCGAAACCCCTGAAAGACTGTCTTGAAGTCATGCTGTACATAAGTGCAGAAAACTTCCCGTGGCAATTGTATTTTTGGAATTTATCCCAAATCATAATAGCTATGCATAAAAGGAATAATGTTTTTGTTCCTTGGTCTATTATGGATAAAACCTCTTTCAATTTTGGAAAATTTATCTCTATTGTGTTAGAAAAAATTTTTGAAGCAAAATTTTCCATGTGTGCACTGTAAACCCTAGGTAGCCCTTAACTTGGAAAGGTGAAGCTATGATTTATTGGATTTTGGAACTGCTTGGAAAGTGGAGAGGACATCATATAATATGTGTTGAGTGGTTCATATCTTGAAATTTGGCCTCCCTTTTTTTAAGGCCTCTTATCTCCCTTCATATGTACTTTGCAAGGGGAAAATCCTAATAGTGAAAAAACATGGGAATGGAGAAATGGAGTAGGATGGAGGGATTAGGAGAGGGAAATGGGGATGGGAAAAATTAAGGAAGTAGTTAAGGGTGTTAGGAAGGTTTAGGAAGTGGAATGGAAGGGAATTATAGTAGGAGTAGACCTAGGAAATTTTATTACAGGTCTAGGTGTATGATGCTGCCAAAAACACAGTATTAGGCTAGTGGTGTGGTGTAGGGGCTAGGGTTTGGATGTAGAATCTTAGGGAGTGAATTAAGTATTTGTATCACTTGTTCAAGAATGGGATTAAGTACATTGTTAGAGCACATATTAAGAAGATGAATTTGTCTTATGCATGCTAGACAAATGAAGAGAATTGTGAATGCTAGTCAAAAGTTTTCTTTGTTAATGTTCAAGCTTGAAGATGTTGTGAGTGGGGTCTTTAAAGGTGATGAATCAAATGAAAATTATGATTTTATTGAGGTTTCTAATGGCTATAATAAGTTTTTTCAGGACTCTAAGATGTTGCCTCCAAAAAGAGGTCAACAAGATGAGGTAAAATTGTAGCAACATGCATCATTGTTGAGTAGTGATGTGAACAAGATGCGTGTGCAAGAGAGTGCAAAGGTCAAAGAGAAAGTGCCAAAGTAATTTGAAAAAGAGGGAATTGGGTTCAAATTTTATTCTTGTGGGTTTGATAATGTACTATCTTTGAAATAGGATGTTGCATGGTGATGGGGACTGCATTTGGGAAAGATTTGAGCCAAGCACAAGGCGAGACATGCTAAACGTCGTCATGTCAACAATGTTTGAGGTGAGAAAAATTTCAAGTTGTTCAAGTTTTCTTTGATTGACGATGGAGGAGGGAATTTGTTTGTTCCTTCAAGGATAGGTTGCTTTCTGCAAATTCTGGGAAATTGTAGCAAGATGGTATCTACAACAACAAGTCAAGGTCTCCAGATTCAACGGAGAATATCAGTTTTTATGAAAAGCTCAAATTGTTAAATTAAGACAAATTCTAGTGGATTGATAATGGAAGGGTGAGGGGGTTGTACCCTCATACAAATGTTCAGTAATAAAAAATCATTTTGGTTCCAAAATCTTCCAGTGGGGAGGAGTGATCAGGTGCTCAAAAATATGCTCAAAAATGATTTTTTTCGGAATGGTGTGGAACTTGAATGGGCGCGTAGATCTTGTCGTTTTGAATCTAGCTGGGGATGGAGGCTCCTTGGAGATGTCAAGAACACCGTAGATCAAGTAGAATTACCATTGGGCATGGATTCAAAATCAAATGGCAAGACTTAATAATGAACACTGACTCAAAACTGAGCTGACTGTGACTCTTACTGAAACAAAACTTACAAAACTTATTGATGGCCGCATATCGCCGAGAGTTGTGGGCTTCAAGCCCTAATGAAAATTACCTGCCTGCTGAAGACACATGTACAACCATGTGAAGTGATCCTTCCAATGTAACCAATACAACAGATGGCTACTTACTTGAATTCTTCTCTCTCTTTCCTCGAGCAGGAAGAAGAAAAAAAAGATAGGCAACTCCGAGTTTCCATTGAAAATGTACTCATGATCCATAAATTCAAGAAAACATATCTCCCCTATTGACTAAAACAAATCAATGTAAGGATCTTTAAAATTCTGAAATGTTACCTTGTCTTGAGATCCAACAAAAACACGAGCACACCCTTCACTTTGATATGAAATAATACTTGGTTGTTGATTCATAGGAAGGCATAGGGAAGTATTGTTGTGTATGTGTTATATAGACCCCCTTGTTAGGGTTTGGGGCAGTGCCCCGGAAAATTTTTTTGGTCCTTATTTTCCGGTGGGTGGACCCGCCCATGGTTTTCTGCATGGGTTTGCACATGGTTTTGGGGCATGATGGTTTTCGGCCCCTGGTATTTTGTAGATCCGGTCAAGGGAACTACGGTTGTGTTCTAATCCAGGGTTAATGGATTGGGGTTTATGTATGCTTCGACATGTATATATATGTGTTGTAACACTAAAAGGAATATAATGAAAAATCAAGCTGGTCATCCTGATTTGGGATCCAGGGGAAAATCTCTGTGTTTATCTATTTTATGTTTTATGCTCCCGCTATTGTTTATTTTCGTTAGTAGATAATTTCTGTATAGGGTTAAAACCTACAAGTATGACATTCTGCTACCTGAATTTTGGTTGTAAATTCCTCAAGCATGAGCCACTTTGATTCTATCTCCGACGCACTATATATCTCAAACTCATTCTCCTTCCATTCATAGTCTATGTCATCTTTGAACATAAAAAATTCTTCAAGATTGTTAAACATGACTGCCTTATCCTCTTCATGAAAGACAACAATATATGTTAGTTGATCTCCTTACACTAAATCATCATCACAAATTGGATTACTCACAACAACTTCTTTTATAGTTTCATTAGTCTCATGAATGTCATTGTTTAAAATCATGTTTTCATTTTGAATAATGGAAGAAGTTTCACTAACACATTCTCGACTATGTGAACACTTCAAACTTGCATTATCTTGGGCTGTAAAATGGCTTTTCAAGAGATGATCTATTTCATCTTCAGACAGAGGAGAAACCTGATTTTTATAATAGTTAACACTAGTTTGATGATTTTCATTTTTAGGATCAGGAATATGCATTTATATTTTTTTGTCACAGTATGTTTCATCCAAGGAGGAAGCTACTGATTCTTGTTGGGAGGAAAAATCATAAAGGGCTTCTATAATCTCATCATCTAGACACTCTTCACCCCCATACAAAGTTTCAATAAATTCAATGGAATTTTCAGAAATCTCACAAAAACTATCAATCATTGACAAGGAAGAATTAGAGATTTGATAATGTTGAAAGAAAACTGAATGAAAGTCCTTTAGAGAATATAAACAAGAAGATGGTAGACTCTCATACCATGATCTCGCTTTTTCCTCCAAGGTAGCTATGAACATCTTCATCAGACAATCTTCAGGAATCACAATCTTTAATCTATGAATATGAAAATGAAATTTGACCAAATGCAAACTAGCATCTTCTCCGTCCTGAACTTTAAAATTTGGTCGCCATGTTTGCCAATCTATATAAGGAATACAGTTCGGAAAACCAGGAATATTACATCGATTCATAGGAGCATATATTCGAGCAGTTGAATCCATTTTGTAAATAATGAGGTCACCAAGAATTTCTTCAAACTACCAGTGCTTGAAAAGTGGATTCGCCATGAAAATTTTGAACCTTTGGATTCTTCAACACTGGAATCGCCAGGTGAAAGATACACAAAATTATTGTGCCTAATCGCTGTTCAGCATCAGAAATTAGATATGATCCTTATCATTCTTTCCCAGGGAAGATATGTCACTTCGTTCCCTGACAACGACGCCAGAATGTTAGCACTCCACCAGTTCTCCGAAGGCTGAAAAGGAGACTAACAAAGGTAACCACAGACCACTTTGACCTAGTAGCTAGCCCTACCAGGATGAGATGGCTCTCTCAATGATATCACAGTCAAGGATTGACTATGAGATGAAGGATATTAGACTAGATATGATATGCTCATGTAGGTTTTGAAAAATTTATGGTTTGATGCTGGGTGAGGGAGAAACCAAGTAGAAAGGTCTAGGTATCAAAGGGTTTAGAGCTACAAAGATATAAAGGAGCAAGGTAGTAGTGGATATATGATGGATTTAGGGTTTTTCAGGTGTGATGGAGGTTCTGAAAAGGTAGGGGTATTCAATGAGCATGTTCAATAATGAATTCATTAAACTGGAAGCATGAAACACAAAATGAAATTTCCATATAAACAAACCTAAATTAATAGAATTTTTCCTATGAACTGTAAGGAAAGCCATTGAAGATATAAGATATGGAAAGAGGAGCTATATATAAATCAATAAATAACATAACAGAGAAAATACATGATCATAATCTCACTACACATGAATTCCAAAATAATAGGTGCAATTGCATCCTTCGATTTATGAATATGAAAGTGAAAGTACAAGCTACTATAGTTATAATCCTATGATGTCCAACAAGTCAAATGACTCTAAAAATGATAGATATAGACCAAAACAACCTCTCCCCTCTCTCACGTGTCGAATCCATCAGTTTTGGACCTGGTCACATGATATGCTCAACAAAACCGTAATGTCTAGTGGAGGTCAACCAATTGACCTCATCATAAGAAACTAGACACATTTGACCAAAATTACATTAACAAGCATGTATCTACCCTATTTCACTATTTACCAACTCAATTACACTTCATGACATCATAAAATCATCATCATTCATCAATTACATAGGTAAAAATTCAAACTAGGTCAAATTGCTTGTGAAAAATGCATGTTGGAGAAAGTGTAGCATGCCTGGAGAAAGCGCAGTGAAATTGGTAGAAGCGGCTTTTGGAGGCCTTCCTGAGGTCCAAATCCTAATATGAAAGATGTTATAGAAAGCCCTGGATGTCTGCTACATGATAAGCACATAAAGAACTCAAAAAGGTGGCTCCTACCCCTCCAAATCTTCATTCTCCCAAGAGTACTCAGAAAGTGTAGTGTGGCCTCCAAATACAGGGTAGAAAGGTGAGTTTTTGCATGTTTTTGGGCATTTTGACCCCCCGTAAGTGGCTGACATGGCTTAACCGCTGAATATGATTGATGTACTCATCAAGAGGAATAAAAAAACGATGAGTTTTCATCCAATGTATCCCCCCCTCACAACAAAAGCATACCGTGGCCCATGCTACGCTTTTGCCAGTATGGTTGGTTTTCAAAATTTCCAAATTTTGACCAAAAACTTAGAAATTTCAGCAAAAATAGGGCTCAAAGGTAGGTAAATATCTCTCTAAACATAAGGTATTTTGAAAAAATGAGAGAGGTTGTTGTTATTTGGCATGTTTTGAACAACAAACTCCTCTAGATTGCAAAAAATACGTTCCCATATGGTCAGAATCAAATTTTAAAATTGATTGCTCAAAAACTAGAGAAAGCACAACGTGCATGGAGAAAGCATAGAGAGTTGGGAAAAATGAATTTTGGAGGCCTTCCAGGTGTTGAAATCAGTATATGAAGGTAGCATGGGAAATATTATGATTTCAGATACACAATCGAGTCATCGAGCACTGTAAACACCTTCTTGAAACCCCTGAAAGACTGTCTTGAAGTCATGCAGTATAGAAGTGCATAAAACTTCCCGTGGCAATTGTATTTTTGGAATTTATCCCAAATCATAATAGCTATGCATAAAAGGAATAAGGTTTTTCTTCCTTGGTCTATTATGGATAAAACCTCTTTCAATTTTGGAAAATTTATCTCTATTGTGTTAGAAAAAAAATTTGAAGCAAAATTTTCCATGTGTGCACTGTAAACCCTAGGTAGCCCTTAACTTGGAAAGGTGAAGCTATGATTTATTGGAATTTGGAACTGCTTGGAAAGTGGAGTTGACATCATCTAATATGTGTTGAGTGGTTCATTTCTTGACATTTGGCCTCCATTTTTTTAAGGCCTCTTATCTCCCTTCATATGTACTTTGCAAGGGGAAAACCCTAATAGTGAAAAAACATGGGAATGGAGAAATGGAGTAGGATGGAGGGATTAGAGAAGGGAAATGGGGATGGGAAAAATTAAGGAAGTATTTAAGGGTGTTAGGAAGGTTTAGGAAGTGGAATGGAAGGGAATTATAGTAGGAGTAGACCTAGGAAATTTTATTACAGGTCTAGGTGTAGGATGCTGCCAAAAATACAGTATTAGGCTAGTGGTGTGGTGTAGGGGCTAGGGTTTGGATGTAGAATCTTAGGGAGTGAAATTGAGGGGGTGTGAGGGCTTTAGGGAGTGTCTTTGAGTGTGATGAAATACAAAATTACTATGGGAAGGTTAATTTTACTTGAAATTTTGGAAAAGAGTGGCACCTTATGGTCACTTGTTTAGGGTCTTCTTGGATGTTGAAGTGTTGAGGTTTCCTTGGTAGGTGAGTGAGATGTATTCTTCAATAAGATGTGTTATCACACATAAAATTTTAATTTTTGATTAGGGTCACTCATCTAGGTCTCATTCTGTCTCATAATATTGGTCCATGAAATTGATAAAAAAATTCATGAAATAAGTCTTTATCCTAAGTCCAAAACACTTCATTAGTCACGTCATCTCAGTCATACCTATCAAATCCACCTTAGGTTCACATGCATTGGTTTAAAATTCATTTTTTGGTCACATATCTATTTTTTCACAATTCTGTAGCGAATTCTATTCAAAATAGGCAGATTTCACTATGAACTACCTGACAATTTCGTGGCGAATTTGAGGATTTCTCTATTTTTTGACTTTTTGAGTAGTCAACTTCAAGAGAAGTTTCTAGGAAATCAGAGGAAAATTATACAAAACGGAGAGAGGTTATTGTCAAGAATAGATCAAAGAACATTAATCTATTTCACTTTTATCAAAGGTGCTACAAGTTGGGAGATTCATAGATGTATTTGGGATCTATTTTCAGAATGCATTTTTTTCTTGTTTGAGACATGTTTTTCAAATGCAGTTCTCGGACACCTGGAGATCTTTTTCAAAAATACAAGAGAGATTTTTCTTTAGAAAAAAAGGATATACCAAAAAATCCTTTGTTTTTGCAACGGATATCAAGGATCTGGAGATATGAGATCATTTATGAGCCCTAAATTTCAGAAAAGACAACTCTGTTTTTAGTAATAGCGGAACTTGCTAAAGGTGAAAATGTTGTTTCTTGAGGAGGATAGGAGGTAGTTTGAACCTAATTTTCCTTAAAATATTTCATCATATCATCTTTCAGACCCAGAAAGTGAAATTTTCAAGAAAAGGGAGGATTTTTTGTTTTTTGTCAAATTAGGCAATTTCGTAGTGAAGCCCACGCTTGAAGGCCAAATTTCACTATGAAACCGTTGTAGGTGATTTTTTGCTTAAAATCATAGCTATGGTAAAAATCAAAGTGGGATTTATTTATTTATTTATTTATCTCATTAGCCCTAAGGAAGACCCTCCAACAGTCAGAAAGGTCAAAGTTTATGCAAAAGGGGGATTTTGGAGTTCGCTACAAAATGAGCGCTACGAAATTGTCTCTACATGGCTGTTTTAGCAGTAAAATTCAAGTTTGATTTATGACCAAAGGAAAAAGGATTTTGTAAATATGAAATATTTTTTCTTCATTACGGGCCCATCTACAAAAACCTCTCTCAGTTTCTGCAAAGCCATCAGGGTTTGGAAATTATGCACTCATCTTTGAAGCTTATTTTTCAGAGTTTTCACTAACCATATTTATGAAAAAATTGTAAAATTCGACTTGGAGGAGATCCAACTCATTATCCACGTGGAATAATGACACATCAATACTCCAATACACTCATAAAATTAGTTGGTTTCAGTTGATAAGGGTTATTAAATGGATTTTTTGAATTATTTAATGAAATAAGAGTCCTTTTTGTATTCGAACTCTGAAAAACAAAAATATCCCTAGGAAGTCTCCAAGTGATATAATCATATTTGAAATAGGTCTCTTAGGTGGGAATTCGAAGCTAGCAAGGTGGCATATAATTTGTGTTAGTCCTCACTCTATAAATGAGCAATTTTTAGAGTTAGAAGGGGTTGGAGAATTCTTTTGACACTACTACTATTGTAAATCTTTTATATCAGTAATAGACAGTGACTATGTTTCTGCTTCACCTAAGATTCTTGAGATGTTTCAATGATTTTATGTGTTTCCTTTTATCTTATATCCAATATCTTGATTTTAAATTACTCAGAATTCATGTTATGCATGCTCTGACTTCATTTTAGCATTGAGCTATTGATTATCTCTATGTTAATGTTGTCCTTTCATTGAAACAAAAAAATCCTTAGTTTCCATAAGTAGATATACTTGTCATTGAATTCCTTTTTACTGACTCTATGAGCCCAATGGTAGTGAAATATTTCCTATTTTTCACCTGCAATCAAATACAATAAGACACTCACAGATTTAGCCATATGTTTTAAGACCTAGTTGAGAAAATCATTAGCTAAATTGAGAGAGCCCTCTCAGGCTGAAGAGGCTAATCCTCAGTCAAAAGTTGGTTTGAAAGAGTTACTCTAAGTTGTCTAGTGGAGCAGCTCATCAGGACCAATTTATAGATAACAACATGAATGATAAAAATGAATGAAATGGTTTTTGATAAGCTTGTAAGAGTCAACTTTCTACATAGTAGTGGGTTGGCCCACCAAGGGAATTTCACTTGTGCTTTGAAAAATATGCAGCTTTGGAAAATTTTGTGCAAATTAGGAACCTTTAGGACTTATTACATATTATCAAACATAAATTATACTTCTAAACAAACTTTATTGAGCAAAAACCCTATTACTACTCCTTCATTTTCCAGATTTATTGGTGAAATGATTGATTTTGGTGACCTAAATCCTAATGACCTAACGAATACATTGAGATGAATGAAATCATGATTATGTAGACTGGAATGATGATGATGATCTTTTATTTGATGGTACACTCAATTGAGTGATGACAAGGACCAACAAGTAAAATTTTTGAAAGGAGTGGAAATAACCCTAAACACACTGGTGAGTGACCAAATTTTTGCTTCAAGACCTAATGAAATGAAACAAATTTGACTTTGAGCCTAAAAAAACTTTGAAATATCCCATTTGATCACTGGTGACAGGCTAAATAGATTGACACTAATAGGGCCTACCACAACCTTACACATGGCAGGCCATAAATGGTGATGGGTTGGAAAATTTATATTGGTTGGAAGCACATTGGAAGATGGCCAACCACATGCTGCCCCGTGGTTCAATTGGAGGCTGCCATGTGGCAGCATAGGGGCCACCAAAATTTTTGGTTAAGGTCCAAATTACCTCCACAGGAATTGATGTCGAGACCTCCCTCATAATAGTGCAAAGCCTTAATCATTGGGCCACGATGGTTCTTATTAAACCATATGGAAAAAACATTATTTAAAGATTATATGACAGAGGTTTGGGGTAAGTGGCCAGGGCTTAGCCCTGCCCCCACCCATATATACATAGCATACGACTAATGGCATGACCATGGGCACGGAGGAAAACCCTCCTATTTTTATTTAAAAAATTATTTCGACCAACCATTATTATAATTAAAAATTCGGCCTTTAGGCATCGACGTGAAAATTAATTGACCCACAATTTGCGCCAACAGTCTGTGAATTTGTTGCTCCGTTAGCAGAATTTAGGGCGAAATTGTAGGACAGTTCCAGAATTTGGGGAATTTGTAGAGCGACTAGCAGCAAAGCTAGGGAAACTCATAACTTCTTCAATTTTTTACTAATTTGGGAGAAGAAAGAGGCTAGACAGGAATTTTTGACAGTTCTAAAGCTAATGGTAAAGGTGTTGAAGCCATTGGAGCACTGTAGACTGATGTAATCACCATTTTTTATCATAATGATATAGGGCCAAGCCATTGGAAGTTGGACCAAGGAGACGTAGCCCAAGAGGGGTGAACTTCTTCACCACTTGTTGTGCTATGGATATTTTTATGGTGTGTTGATCATGTCAGCATTCTATTAAAATTTTGACAAGCAATCTCGCTTAAACCTTTCAAACCCCCTCTTTTGTCCTAAAAAATCTTTTTTTTTGCCTATCGTTGCCATTTCTTACCCCCAAACTACATTATGAAAGGCCGAAAACCAGCATTTGAAAATATATCAGGCCTAGCTCCTTCGGCCCTGGCCCCTCTATCTTTTTCACGTGACCGGGGCGCTAGAACCAAGCGCTAGCCCAAAGAGCGCTTATCATCCAAATGATCAGGCACAGTATTAACCGTCGATCTGTGCAGATCGGATGGTCTTCGTGGATCAGCTCTGCACCCATAGCCCACCCGTTTACTGCTTCGATCACTTGTTCAACGATCGATCAAACCATAAATAAATGGTATGCAGCTCACTCACCTTTGTGGTCCCCGCGCCCAAAAACACTGTTCAAAACCGGTGGTATTCATCGCACCGCCTTTGGAGGGCGGGCGGTATTTTCCATTTCGGAGTGATTCCACTCAGCGTATGACACGTGGCTCCGTCACTGTTTCAAAACCGCTCCCTCATCACGCGTTATCATTCGGAATTTGACCCGGCGCGATATTCATGTCAACTGTCCGATCTGGGGCTCTTCATCTAACGGTCATCGCACCCCGAAGATGCGAGGAAGTTAACCCAAGGTATCTGTACCCCTGGCCCGCCAATCCGTCGTCCTCCGATATGTTTTCCGCCGTCGATCTCCTCTTGAGATCGGACGGTCCATATTGCTTTCCTGCCCGCCTCTAACACATGTCCTCCGCCGCGTTACCCTTTCCACGTAGTTTATCATATTTCGCCCATCCCTTTTCATATATTCAAAGGGTCAAAATTCAAAGGTTTTGCATTCAAATTTCTGCATTTTGCCAACGTGCAACCAGAGCATTTCTTCGTCATTCCGCTGTGTTTTTTCGCCATCACCATTCCACTATTTCATCATGCTGAATTGTCATCCTCACTATCCCCGCTGAATCCACCTTCCCGTGCATTTTTTTCTTGACGATTTTGTGTAGTTTGCAGGGTACGAATGGAGGTAAACTACCATGATTCACAGTCTTTATTACAGTAGCGGAGAACGCTGGAAAGGACCATTTTTTAGAGGCTGGAATTATGGAGAAAGGCCGGGGAAGCTGTTACGATATGACTTCCATTAAAGGAACAGATCTAAACTATGTCAAACCCTCCAAGGTCATTCAAAGCGCAAATTTCGCGATCAGAAACATTAATATTGCAGACAGAGAGTATCAGTGAAAGGCAGAGAGTTAAAGGCGCATAATTGAAGATTTTCAAGCCTTAACCTAACCATTTGAAAGCAGAGTACCAGATCGAAGACCCTACAGATCACTCAGAAGGTTTATGCACAGAAAACGATAACCTCAAGGTTTTATTTCAGCATAATTTTCTCTCCAGGAAAGGATAGACTACCCATAAGGTTTTTATTTCTCTACCGTGTTCTTGAAGAAACTTCCACGCAGTGCATTTATTTCAGAAAGCAGGCCATAGAGTACATACAACACTACAGAGTCATCAAGTAGTATG
This sequence comes from Pinus albicaulis, assembly GCA_034641835.2. Taxonomy (NCBI): domain Eukaryota; kingdom Viridiplantae; phylum Streptophyta; class Pinopsida; order Pinales; family Pinaceae; genus Pinus; species Pinus albicaulis. The sequence goes on from CM076580.1 coordinate 1,754,585,669, forward strand.
GGCGTGCACGTTTCTGCCATCCTGTCTTAATGAGGAAAATTAAATGTTCATGATCTACCTTCTTTACGAGTTTTCTTCTTCTTCTATAAAACCCCCGAAGAACAGATTATTGAGGGTTCCAGATTTTATCAGAAAATCATGCAGTAAAAGGATTTTTGTATGCATTTTGTGAAAGCTCTCATATGAATGTACAGAGCCCGTTGGGTCTCAGTGAGGAGGAGTTCCGTCTTTAAAGAGGATTCTGATCTTGGATTTCTCACAGTGTGTAACTTTCTCTTATATGTGCTAATTCAATTGCTCATTTCGTTTCATCTGCTTTCTTGTATCATGTTTCTGGAATGCAAGTGGCTCATTGATTTTTGGTATGGATTTATCCTAGTTGATACCCATGCTTGAATTAGTCAAGCGCTTTAAATATGTCTCAGGCATGATATACTGTTCCACTATTCATCTCAACCATATTTCTGCTATATTAGTTTCTTTGGGAGGTTATTTTTAAAACGCTATTTTCATGAATGGATTCTTAAATTGGTAAGCCCATTACATGGTGATATTTTGTATCTAGATATCGTCTCAGTGACAACTAGTATTCTCCTAAATCTTTCATACACAGCAAACACCTTCTGATAATTTATTTTTGTGACATATATTTTGAATCAACCCTCTTTACAGTAAGCTGCCTCTGAATTGTCTCATGCTTTTTATATTGGAGTTTTTCACATTGCCTTTGCAGTATCCCTTTCCCTGTGTCAGTTTCTGAAGGTCTTGGTCCCACTCAAAATAACATTTCTTGTTTTTCAGGAAATAGCATGAGAGCTTTTTGTTGATAACTCTCCTTGTTATATCATACGCTCCTTGCTATATAAGATGTCCTAGGCACTGGTCTTTCACAACTCAAGGTTGTCTCTAGGAAAGACAACATGGTGTATTTGTCTGCTCTTTTCTGCTGTTCATAGTTTTAATTCATGCTTTATGTATGTAAAAATTTAACATAGAAGCTCACAAAAACTAAATTTTAACACTTGCAATTTATACATCCGCAAGCACATTTACATTAAGATCTCAGATCGATCAACATTAAAGGTACTTCAATGTTTCAAAGTAATATATATGTATTTTTAGATTTTTTTTTAACAAGGTAGATAAAATTTGGTGTGTGTGTGTGTTTCAAATGAATTTAAGAAATATATGATTTAATTTTTCATTTGCACATAATTAAATAAGTGCTCGAGTAAATGAAATTTAAAATTTAATATTAAAATTATTCTTTGAAGTAAATTTCATTTGCACGTAATTAAATAAGTGCTCGAGTAAACATCATTTTGATACTATAGGTGGCATAGGGAGGTACAAGAGGACTTAGTAGGAGAATTCCTATCAAATTGGCAGAGCTGTAGGAAAAAATTGGCATTATAGACTACAATTTGACCATTATAGCCACGAGATTAGTCAACATATGCTTCTCCTCGAATGAGGTTAATGACTAGCCAACGCGGATTCATGAAGATTCTACCCAATAGTTGATATGAATCATTAGTTTCTTACTTGTGACACTACTATTTTTCTTGTCTTCTCATGTCGATATATGTCAATGTCTAGTCTCATTCCAAAATTACTTTTGAAAACTAATTTGAATGCCCTTTCAAGGCTTTTAAACTTATGTAAACTGCACTAAATAACAAAGTTAATAGTTAAATTTCTTCCATATATATTGAATAAATGAAATTTAAAATTTAATATTAAAATGATTCTTTGAAGTAAATAAACATTTTTATTTATAAAGTATTAAAAATACTATTTTTTACATATTAAACTTTGAACTTGATATATCAACCATGGTTAATTAAAATGATGGACCTAGATGTTAATGGATTCTTATTTATTGATAAAAGGATATATGTTAGATCTTTATTATACTTGCCGATAAGCATGGTATATTGCATTTGATTTTTATTGACTTATTATTAGTTGATGGTTGGAAATCCTTTTTAAAAAACTTAGCCTAAGTTTTAATAAAATAATTTAATTTAAATTTTAAATATCATTTATCTAAGTTTGAAATATTACTTGTTTTCTTTTAAAATCATATAAAAGAGAATGAACTATAACCAATGCTTGAACTCGCTTATTCATATAAAAGAGAAGAAACATTAAGAGAAGAAACTTTCACCAATGTTTGATGTCTTCTCTATTAATTCATATAAAAGAGAAGAAACTTTCGAGCAAAGTTTCATGTTAAATTGGGTTGTGTTCCAATGCGACTCTTGCATGTTTGCCTTTTCCTATGTTCGTCGTGGCTCTTTGACACACCCTCTGCCATGGGCACTGTAAGTGATTATTCTTCTGCTTGATGAACTATTTGAGCTTGATTGTTGAATTTCATATTGTTTATCGGACTTTCATCACAATATGTTATGAAAAATATCAAAATTATGTTATGAGAGATATCAAAATTGCATTACAAGGGTAAGGTAAGCAAATATGCAGATATCATATTGCATATCTATGGTTCAGTGCACTAATGTAATATCATATTGATTTTCATTCCATTCATTGTTTATTAATATACATTATTATTTAGCAGAGTCACACATGTAGCGGCTCGTCTAGCTCAGCTGGTAGAGTGCTAGGCTCTTAATTTTGTGGTTGAGGTTTTAGGGTTTCAACCTCATGGTGGGCATCTTTAGAATGTTTTTGTTGTGAATGCATAAATCGAAACCAAAATGATTTATTTGAAATTATAAATTAGAAAAAAATTGTTGGATATATAACTATGGAAATTATTGATTGTTTATGTTCAAAACATTGTTGGATATATAACTATGGAAATTATTGATTGATCATGTTACACTATTAACAAATTAACAAATTAATCTATATAAACTCTCTTCAAGTTTTCAGCTACAACTACAAATTTCAGGTACTTATTAGGAATTGGCATACTCAAAAGCAAGAGTTGTTCAAATTTTTTGCTACAAAGTTCAGGTACTTACCACGAATCATCAGATTGACTGACATAGATTGGCTTACTAAAAGGTAGGAGCTCTTCAAGTTTTCAACTACAAAAATAAAGTACTAAGAAGGAATCATCAGATTGACTTACTCAAAGGAAGGAGGCAGGTCAATCATATTGCATATTTGTTGGCCCTCCAACAACTCGCCTACATTTTGCTCAAAATGAAGGCCTCCCCTTAGAAAATTTTGAAAATTCCCCCTTTATGGTAGTTGATTGACCGATGGCTTCTCCTATATTCATTGATTGTATTTTACATCTTCTACTTCTTATAGCCTGATCATCTCTTCCCACATATTTTGTTTTGCCCCTTGAGATTAGTAATTTGGTCCCTTGATCTCTCCTCATTTCACATTGTCCCTCTGCCTCCACCTTTCGGAACATAAACCCCCTTTTGATATCCGGATTAAAATTGATCTCAATGATTTGACATTCTTCTTTCTAGTTTATTTTTGTGAACTTTATTGCGAAAGGATAATCTCATTGGTTTTTATTAGTTTTTATATAACATTTTCATAATCTATATCCCTCCAAAAATATCTAAAATAAAAATTTATATGAAATACCATTTATGTACATATAGTAAAATATATTCTATTGTAGATTATTTGTTATATATATTATGTATATCATAAATTAAATATAAATTTGACATCACATTATTTTATACTTTATATATAGCATGGAATGATTGTTTTATAAAATATTTATCACATTATTTTATACTTTATATGTATAGCATGCAACATAATGTATTATCATAGTATTAATGCTTGTTTTATAAAATATTTATGACAAACTTTTGGAGAAATTTACAATCATATATATATCTAGTAAAAGCCTACATATTTTATATTCTTAGGCCTATAGGCCTTTCTTTTGAATCGGATCACCTCACATTTTTTTCAACACTTTTATTCTACTTATGACATCTCTCTAGACCATCCAAACTTATCAAACTTGACATCTGTCCACAACACAATTTATTAGTCAACACTATTTATGAGTTTTGAAATCTGTCCATAGGCGCCATTTATCAATTCAACCGATTAAGTAGATGCCAAAATATTTCACATTATCAAAATTTTTTCCAAATTTCCCAATTGCACCGATCTAGGGTTTTCAATTTACCAATGTAAAACTCTTCAGTCTTTTCTCAAATTCCTCGACCTATTCCTTCTAAGAGGGTTTTGACATTACTGAAACAGCCGCTTCAAGAGTGGTATTTACCTAGAAGCTGCAAAAATCGGCCTTAGTAAGAAGGTTTCATTTTATTTTTTTTATTATATGTCTTTCACTCTCTTAATCGGCGCATTTTGTATAGTTGTCAGGCCACAGCAAGGGTTTGAAGTTACAACTTGCTCAAATTCGCTGAAAGATAGCTTTCCTTGAATGTCTTTGGCCGTGAAATTCTTTTCGTGTAAAGATCGGCTTCAGATCCCTTTTCTGTGGACGTGGCTTACAAATTTTCCCTGTAAAGGTAAAATTTCGTTGAAATTTGGGTTCTATGGTTTGTATCTTTAGAATTGGTGGCATCAGATTTAATTTATGTTGTGGAAATTGATTTTAATGAGAAATACTGGCATTTGCAGCGTTAACTTCTTGGTGAATCCTTTTGTTGGAGTTTTGAGGTTTCGTGTAAAATATTGGATTTAGCATCTTCATTTGTTGTGTTTTGGTTACTACTGAAATCCTGCGAGGATTCTTGCCTGGGAAATTATTTCCTTGAATCTAGTTCGGACGGTTGAATCTACTTCATGTTGGAAATACTCCCAACCACTGCCATGAATAAAGAGTGGCAACAACCCACACTTCATTGAATTTTTTGTGCAGGGAAGGATGAAGCCTAGGTTTCAAATCTGAAGGCGTTTCATGCAAAATCAATAACAGAGTACCCAAGCCCTTTCTCTACGTTTAATTTCCTTTTCGCCATTGACTTACCTTTTCGCCCATAGTTCATAGCCCGCAAGATTTAAGTTTTACCTTTAAGCCTTTCGCTGAAACTAAGTTTCCGTCGATGTGATATCAGTGGAACCCATATACCTTATCGCATTTGCAAACCGCCACAAACCTTTGTATTTCGTTATATTCCTTACCTTTCGCACTTTGCACTTAACGTGCTTTACCGCATTGCCGCACACACTTCGAAACTTTTACTATTTAAATTTTAAGCCTCTCGCACTTCACATATTTTATCATTTACTTTTTTTGACCGCCTACAAGTTCACACCTCACAAATTTTATGACTTACATTTTAGCTTCCCGCAAGTTATCTTATTTATGTTGCTATCTGATCACAATTGCACGTGGCAAGCTCAGGAGGAGAGTGCACATAAAGCGCCTGCAAAGATCAATGGATAACACCTGCAAGTTAAAAATTTTAAGTTGTGATGCGATCGTGTCGTCACACATCGCAATCGCAAAGATTTAAGTTTTCCCGTAAGTGTCCAAGTTAAAATTTATAATCACTAGTATGCGATTTGTGATGGAGGCATGGACACGATGTGGTTTCATAGGCGGAACCCATAAAATTTCAAGTCCGATTTATTGTGTTTTGTACATGTTTTCGTGTAAAAATAGAAGAATATACAGAGGGATGTTTTGGTTGATATATGTTCGATCCAACATTGAATCGCATTTAATATTTGAGCTTCCGCCAATTTTTTATAAAATGAATGTAATTTCATTTTGTAGACCATGAAGGAATGAATGAATGAAAAATGATTCCTCTCCTGTGTTCCTCACTGCCTGTCTGTGATGAATTTTATTTTACGCATATAATTGCATTCTCTATGTTATGGGGGAAACACATCCCTCTCTGTTTGTTTTATTCACATTTTCCAACATGATATTGGAGCAAGTCTAGGCTCTCAGTGAAAGAAAGTGTTCTTTACTAAATAATTTGAAAGATTTCTTTTGAGAAGCTGGTTCTCCAGTGGTGAGAAGGTTATGTTTACACAGTTAAGATGGCAACAATAGGCACAAGCTTGAATAATCCCTAACTACCATAGTTAAATGGCAAGAATTATGACTATTGGGCCATTACAATGAAGGCCCTATTTGCTTCACAGTATATTTGGGAGTTGGAGGAATATGGTTTCCAAGAACCAGCAGATGTAGCAACATATAATGCTTTGACACAAGTAGAAAGAGATTTTTTGAGAGATAATAATAAGAAGGAATCCAAAGCCCTCTTCTATATTTTCCAAGCAGTACATGAGAGCATTTTCCCAAGGGTTGCAGCAGCAACGAAGTCCAGGGAGGCATGGGATACCCTCCAGACAACCTACCAAGGAATGGCAAAGGTGAAGACAACAAAACTTCAAATGTTGAGAAGATATTTTAAAACTCTTTGTATGAAAGAGTTTGATAATATAGACTCATTATTTACACATGTGATTAGGTTTGTTACCCAAATCAGGTCTCATGGAGAGACATTTGAAGAAAGGAGAATAATTGAGAAAGTCTTAAGTAGTCTACCATCAAGGTTTGATGCCATAGTAGTGGCCATAGAAGAGACAAAATATCTCTCATAATTTTCAGTGGATGAGCTTCATGCATCATTGATGTCTCATGAGCACAGACTAAACAGAGAAAAAAACTCCTCATTGGAGCATGAATTCAAGACACAAATGTCTTTTGGTCAAGGTAGAGGTTGAGGAAGATCAAACTATCGAGGAAGAGAAAGAAGCCCACATAGAGGTGAAGCAACCTTACAAGTACAAGTGGAAGAGGCAACAATCAGAATCCAAGCCAAGGCTTAAGCCAAAATCAAGCACAAGGATAGAGGTATGGCAAATCTCATGTTCAATGTCATTATTGCAAAAAGTATGGTCATTATGCAAATGAATGTAGAAGGAAGCGAAATGACATGGGTAGTAAACATAGTGTTTCAAAAAAGAAAATAAGAACCGTGGGAACGTGCTTTTATCTTGTAATGTAGCACAAGAGAAACAAGAAGATGTATGGTTCTTAGATTCAGGGTGTTGCAACCACATGACTGGAAACATAGCAATGTTTTCCTATCTAGATGAAAGTGTAAAATCTGAAGTGACAATGAGGACTGATAGCAAAGTCTCTATCATGGGAAAAGGAAGAGTAAACATATTGAAAAAGAAGGGAGAGAAGAAGTTCGTGCCAGATGTCTATTATGTCCCTGGCCTGAAACGTAACCTTCTAAGAATTTGATAGCTTGTGCAAAAGGGCTACAATGTGTTTTTTAAAAATGATGTGTGCACAATCATGGATATACCTCCAAGTAGACAGCTCATTGCAAAAGTGAATATAACAAGCAATAGGATGTTTCCTCTCAAGATCAGATTAGGCTTGAAGGAAGGAGGTGTTATAGTAGCCATCACACAATAAATATTTCAAGAATAAGTGAAAGATGAGAACTGGTTATGGCATTTGAGATTTGGACATCTCAATTTCGGAGGTTTGACTTTGTTGCATAGAAAAGGCATGGTAAAGGTATTACCACTCATAGAGAAACAATACAGCCTATGTGAAGGCTGCATCTTGGGAAAACAACATGGAGAATCATTTCCAGCAGGTTAGAGTATAAGGGAAAAGGCACCTTTGGAGATTTTCCACTCAGATTTATGTGGACCAATGCAAACACCATCATTAGCTGGCAGTCATTTTGTTTTGACATTCATAGATGATTACAGAACGAAAAAATGAGTCTATTTCCTAAAACAGAAAATTGAAGTCTTTGAACAGTTCTACCACTACAAAGCTCTTGTTGAGAAGTAAAGTGGACACTACATAAAAGTGTTGAGAATCGATACAGGTGGAGAATATATCTCCAAAGACTTCCTACATTTCTGGAGGGAGCATGGAATACACAAGTAGTTTACCACAAGGTATACACCTCAGCAAAATGGTGTAGCAGAAAGAAAGAAAAGGGCCATCATGGACATTTTAAGAAGTATGTTGAAGGCAAGGAATTTTCCAAATGAGTATTGGGTAGAAGTTGTGTCTTGTGAAACTTATATTATTAATAGATGTCCAACCAAAAGTGTTATGAATAGAGTTCCAGAAGACGCATGGAGTGGAACAAACCAATTTGTCACTCACATGAGAGTGTTTGGATGTGTGGCATATGCACATGTCCTGGATCAGTTAAGGAAGAAGTTGGAAAGCAAGGGGGAGAAATGTATATTTCTTGGATACATTAATGAATCCAAGGCTTACAAGCTCTATAATCCATCAACCAAAAAAGTAATAATCAACATATATTTTCAGTTCATAGAAGAAGAAGTATGTGATGGAAGTTTAGAGAAGATAGTAAATGTGAAGACATGTATGTCTCATGAAGAGAAAGAGGAATGGACTTCAGTAAGAAAATCCTCAACAAAGTCTCCTCCTCCACCTACACAAGCTCAACAGAGCACACCATAAGCAAGAAATAGAACAACATTGAGAAATCAAGAAAGTGCTTCTCCAAGCACACCACAGGGATTAGCAACTCCCTCGAGTTCAAGTGTAACTCCAAGCACATATTTAACAAATACAAGAAGACCAAGAATCACAAAATTAAGTGAAATTTATGAGCAAGAAGAAGTTGATAATAATTCTGGTCTGAATTCCTTCTTTGCATTATTTTTTCATGTTGATGACCCAATCCATTTTGAAGATGCAGTCAAAGAATAGAAGTGGATTGAAGCAATGAATGAAGAGATAGGATCAATAGAAAAGAATGATACATGGGATTTAGTGGACCCCACAGAAGGAAAAGAAGTTATTGGAGTGAAATGAGTCTATAAGACCAAAATCAACATTAAAGGCACGATAGTAATGCACAAAGCAAGGCCAGTTGTCAAAGGCTACAAGAAACAACAAGGAAGAGACTATGAGGAAACCTTTGCACTAGTTGCAAGGATGGAGATAGTGCAGACAGTGTTGCCCATAGCAACACAAAAAAGTGGAAAGTTTTTCAAATGGATGTGAAGTCAACATTATTGAATGGAGTGTTGAAAGAGGAGGTGTATGTTGAAAAACCTCCTGGCTATGAAATAGAAGGCCAAGAACACAAGGTGTGTAAGTTGCAGAAAGCTCTTTATGGGTTGAAGCAAGCACCACGAGCATGGTACAACCGGATCGATGCTTACTTGATGGACAATGGGTTTGACAAGTGTGACGGTGAACCCACACTCTATATCCAAGAAAATGATGGTAAGATCCTTATTGTTGTTTTGTATGTAGATGATTTGATTTTTACAGGAAATGATGTTTCTCTCATTGCTGATTTCAAAGCAGTCATGAAAAGTGAGTTTGAAATAACTGAATTGGGTTTGTTAAGATATTTTTTGGGCATAGAAGTAAATAAAATAGAAAAGGTAATTTTTATCTCCCAAGCAAAGTATGTTGCAGAATTTTTAAAAATATTCAATATGCAGAACAACAACCATCATCAACTCCAATTTTCATGGGGTTGAAGTTGAGCAAGGAATATTGCAGCAAGAATATCATCTGACATTGTACAAAAGCATGGTTGGTAGTCTAATGTATTTGACTGCAACTAGGCCTGATATAATGTATGTTGTAAGTTTGATATCCAGATTCATGGAGACACCCAAGGAGACATATTTGCAAGCAACCAAGAGAATATTGAGGTATATAAATGGAATAAAGGAGTATGGCGTTCTATACTCCAAAAATGATGATTATAAGCTAATTGGTTACACTGACAGTGATTGGAATGGAAGTGTTAATGACATAAAAAGCACATCAGGGTATGTTTTTCATTTTGGATCGGGAGCCATTTCATGGGCTTCCAAGAAGAAACCAATAGTTTCATTCTAAACAACAAAAGCTGAATATGTAGCAGCAACAACCAAAAACATGTTAAGAAGTTTGGATGAGAAGGATCCTGAGGGAATTATGTCATGAAAAAGACAAAGGAACCACCATTTTCTGTGATAACAACTCAGCAATTTCATTGTCAAAGAATTATGTTTTCCACAAGAGAACAAAGAATATTGATGCTAAATACCATTTCATAAGGGAATTAGTTAACAATGGTGAAATTGTTTTGTAGCATTGCAGGTCAGAGGAACAATTTGTAGATATCCTCAAAAAGCCATTGGGACAAAAAGGTTTTGTTTATCTCAGATAGTGTCTGGGAATGATTGATGGTGGTAGTTGTGATTAAGGGGGAGTGTTGGAAATACTCCCAACCACCGCCCAGGTTGGCATCAACCCACAATTCATTGAATTTTTTGTGCAGGGAAGGACTAAGCCCAGGTTTCAAATCTAGAGGCATTTCACGCAAAATCAGCAATAGAGTACCCAAGCCCTTTCTCTACATTTCATTTCCTTTCTGCCCTTGACTTACCTTTTTTTCCATAGTTCGCAGCCCGCAAGATTTAAGTTTTGCCTTTAAGCCTTTCGTCGAAACTAAGTTTCCACCGATGCGATATCGGTGGGACCCATATACCTTACCGCATTTGCAAAGCACCAAAATCTTTTGTATTTCATTATATCCTTTACCTTTCGCACTTCGCACTCACTGCGCTTTATTGTATCGCCACATGCACTTTGCAACTTTTACTATTTAACTTTTAAGCTGCCCACACTTCGCATCTTTTATCATTTACATTTTTTGACCACCCGCAAGTTCGCACTTCGCAAATTTTATTACTTAACTTTTAACCACCCACAACTTATCTTATTTATGTTGCGATGCAATCACAATCGCACGTGGCAAGATTAGGAGGATAGCGCACATAAAACGCCTGCAAATCTTAATGGATAGTGCTCTCAAGTTAAACATTTTAAGTTGCGATGCGATCATGCCATCGCACATCGCAATCACAAAGATTTAAGTTTTCCCGTAAGCATCCACGTTAAAAGTTATAATCACTGGTATGCGATTTTCAACGGATGCATGGACGCGATGTGGTTTCGCAGGCGGAACCCATAAAATTTCAATTCCGGTTTATTGCGTTCTGTACGCATTTTCGTGTAAAAATAGAAGAACAGGGAAAAAGACGTTTTGGTTGATATATGTTCGATCCAACATTGAATCACATTTAATCTTCAGGCTTCTTCCAATTTTGTATAAAACGAATGTAATTTCATTTTGTAGACTGTGAAGGAATGAATGAATTAAAAAGGATTCCTCTCATGTGTTCCTCGTTGTCTGTCTATGTATGAATTTTATTTTCCACATATAATTGCATTCTTTGTGTTGTGGGGGAAACACATCCCTCTCTGTTTTTTTTATTCACATTTTCCAACACTTCGGACGATTCAAAGTTGCGAAAATTCACCAAGATGCACAATCAAAAAGAAGAAATGGCTTGTTTAAAGAAAGAGTATGCAGAATATAGGCATGATGCTCTATGTTGGATACATTTGGCCGGGATGAGATCACATGGTGGTGCCAACATTTATGGAATTGATTTTAATAATGGATTGGAAAATTCCGTTGTGGTTCAAATATCTTTTAATCTAGAAATATAAAAAAATTATCACACAATTTGAGATTAAATTAGGAGGTACAAAAATTATATCACGCAACTTGGGATTAAAGTATAAGGATATGCAATGACGTTACACTGTATTGGGTTTGTTACATGCATCATGTTAAGTTCATTTAATTTTTTGTTGAGAAAATTCATAAAAATATTAGAATAATAATTCCCACATTTAATTCGAAACCAACAATAATTTTTATGACAATGCAGTGTAAACGTCAGAGGCTTTTGCTATTTTCTGGGAAATTATTTATTAATTTTGGCAGAAAAAGAGAATTTTGGAATATTAAGTTTCATTTATGTAAAATGTAGAAATGGAATGCTCAACAACCTTTTAGTGATATAAATGCAATACTTAGAAAACTTTTAGGGATATAAAGGGAGTCCTAAAATAAATTTCAAAGAGTTTAATTTATTTATACATTCCATAATATATTTTAATCCACCTAAATTTACACACTCCAAAATGTATTTTAAGCAACTTTAATTTAAGATCCTACAAAAACTTTAAGATGCCCTACATATGAGAGGCTAAGGCCAATGCTACAACTTAATGTTTCCTGCTCTAGTGTTGATGATCATCTTCTAGCTTCAGTTACAATTAGGTTCATTCCTATTAGAATTTTATCAGTTCTCAAAAAATACTCAAATAGTATGTAGTTTAATGTATTTTAACATGATGTTGCAGCATTTCAAGGCACAAGAGCTTGGGATGCATGCTCATTGCCTATGCATTCCACTTGTTTCAATCCTTGTGGGAAAAGTAATTAAATAAGGCAACCTATTGTGCCCAACTTCCACGAGGCATGCTTTTTTTGGTTCAGTTCCTTAGTATTATTCAAAAGTAGTAAATATTTGAGAATTATAGAAATGTGTTGGTATTTTTTTTTTACTTTTTTCCTTTTTATTTTACATGAAAATAATAAATATTTGAGAAATTTTTTAGGTTGATCAGATTCCTGCATTAAGTATATTTAGGCCGATAGGCCTGTTCTTTTGAATCAATACACTTTTTAGTTTCGTCAACACTTTTGATTTGCATCTAACATCTATGCATATATTTGTAGGCTCACCATTTCTCTCTCCACTTGACATCTGTGCCTATGCACACCATTACACCACCATTACACTAGAGTTCCAAGAAGGTCATAAAAGATGAAACGTGTTAGGCACTTATGCTTGATGTTAACACATTCATGTGTGATGGACCACTCCCACATGCGTAGCATCAATAATTAATTTGCACTCTAGAATAACTGGAATTCTGTTTGAAGAAAAATTTCTTGTATCATGCAGAAATTAAATTCACTCCACTCCCACATGCTAAGCATTAATCAACATTTACCCTGCACTCCTGTAATTCCTGGTAATGTGCCTACTACTTCTCCTGAACAAAGCCAGTGTATGTGGACTACTGAGGTAGTGTATTTAGCCAGAGAAGGAAGGCATGGCAATCAAGTGTAGGGAAGAATGTCTCGCCATAGATGCACGAGAGGTACGGAAGGGGAGCATGTCCATCCAAAGATGCATAAGAGGGAGGGACGACATGGACAGCCAGAGATGCGTTCATTCCACCATGTCTTATTGAGTGCAAGTGGTAGTTTAGATTGGGGAGTGTCATATTCCTTAGTTATTCCACCAGATTGCTATGACTTCCGACTTATGCAATTCGTGAGGAATAAGGAATGCCCATTCCTTTTTTGTTGGAGGTATGGCTTGCACGAGAGACAACCTGAGGGGGATTGAAAACAAATTCCTCTTCCTGAAAGAATATTATTGAAATGCGGAAGGTAGAGGCAACATTACATTTCCCAACTGTACTGCCCGACTGAACTAATTTCATTTCAATTTTGGCAATTTAAACTACATTCTTGTAATGCCTGGTAATGTGCCTGTTACTTCTTCTGAAAAAAGAAAGTGTAGGTGGACTGCTGGGTGAATGAGAAAAAACTTCCCTTCAAATATTTTAATTTTCTATTTATTTTAAATTCTGGTAGGCTTTTTAGACATAATTAAATATTAAGAAAATATTAAATTATTTTTGATTATTTACTCACTAAAAAGTTGGTTGATTGTGGCGAAATGACTGTGAGAGCATTGTTCCTATTCTGAGACTTTTAACACTAACTCATAATGAAAATTTGAAATTTCACTTCTTGGTTTGACTGGAATTACCATAAAAATGTATTTTTGATGATATTTTTTATGAAAAGTATTTAAGACCATGCATTTATTAATGTGAATCTATATTAGGATGATAATTTTTCCACATTGTTACATAGGTAAATCCTCTTTGCGGACATAGACGATCCCTCTAGCCCTAGGGTGGGTCTAGAAACAAAGGGACATGCTAAAATGTTTCTTCCTAGTTAATGAATGAACAAGAGACATGGTAGATCGACCTACCTAGAATCCAATGCTGTTGACGTTGCGGAAAGAGTAGTAACCTCTCGCTCCTGCCTTGGCAAATCACAATCAGTTCGTTGTTACGCCTAGATACCTGCACATAGAACAAGAAACAAGAACAACATGCGACATCATAGTTTCACCCATAACTATTAACCAGTCAAAGAGGGCTAAAGCTATCGTATTACACAAACATCATAACACAATAGTGGAACCAAATAGTAGTCACGTATATATAAGTAGAAGAAAGAGTTACAATCGATGCTTTGACGTTGCAGTCTCCTCCAGTGGGGTTCAATCGAAGCACGTCTCAGTACCTGTCAAGGGATTCAGACGGATGAGGGCATGGGTTCAAGCTCTCCTCAACGTAATTCCTTCTATCTATCTTCTCTAGTCATTCAACTATACTATTAGCTCTCCAAGTTCAACTAGTTTGTACTAAGAGAGATAGCTTCTTTTATCGAGGAAAAGGAGGAGGTTGGGATCCCTACAAAGGTGGGAGGGAGTCCTATCCTTTAGGAGAGTTCCAAGGGAGGTGGAAACTACTAACTAAAGGAGGGAGTCCATGGTTTTTTTAGTTCAACCACTCCCAATGACTCATCCTCGAGGTGGTTGGAATAGAGCCTCCGCCTCTATTTTTAAAAACATTCCTTAAATAGCTTGGCCCCGGCGCTTAACTGGGACAGAGCACCAACTGGTGCAGGCTCAGTGTTGATTTTCCAGCTCGACGCAGAAGTGTAACTGACTACTCGTGCCAAGGAAAAAACAAGGGTTTTTACAGTCCTTCTCAGGGAATTGTCAACAAGAGGAATGTTACTCTCATGCAAAGGAATGCAGTGATGGTTTTTTCAAGGTATGACACTGCTTATTGGTCACAGAACGACCCTCCAATGGGCGAGATGGGGATTGCAGGGGCAATGACAAAATGCTGTGCAACACACATATATTGTTTAAAATTAAACTACAAAATTTTATCTTAGGAACTTGTACCAGAGATTGAGATTTGAAATCAAATAAGTAAGTTTTAATGAAATTCTTTGCACTTTCTTCCATTTTATGAATTCCTGCAGATTTCCGATTTCAGTACATGTCATGATTTCTTCACAAGATAAATCACTATACACGGTATTTTCTCATAGTGGAAGGCTTCTGAATGTCTTGTCGATGCCCACCGACCAACACTTAATTTTTTTTTTGGGACCATATCCCCTTTTATTGAATTCATTGCACAAAGCTAAGAATTACTCAACACCTGCATCTTATCCCTGCTTTACCTTCCTCCCTCTTGCTTTTTAATTATTTCACAGGTTTTAGGTTTGTTGTATATGGAAGAATTTCTTCACTCCATTCCACATTTCGTAAAACAATTTCTTAGTGTCTTTCAATTTTCTTGCTAACTTCCCTTTTCATTCATGTATTCTACATGTGGGAGAATCACTATATATTTAAGATTTCCCTGGGCTTTTTCACAAGTATACAGAATTTTCTCACGGTAGAAGACTATGAATTTCTTGTCAGCACATATATTTTCCTTTCCATTTCTCCTTCGATCAAATTTCTTTGCCAACGTTTCTTTCTCACTTTTTCAATTATTTCACTTTGATTTATTCATTAATTCTACATAGGCATAGTGAATTTCTGCACATTTTCTATATTTCTATTCCCTCTGTTGATATATTCCCTCTGTTGATATGACACGAATGTAATCTTCTATTTACCATCCATCACTACCTTGGAGCAAGTTAATACAGTAATCATGGTGGGCCTCTCTGGTTAACGGTGCCTATGTGACTCATTTTCCATGGATTAATTTATTTTATTCACTGGATTATCCAATTGGAGATATAACCAAAAAAAATTCATATCGTTATGGGAATTATCATCTGCCAAATCCATATGCCTACTATGTTATACATGGGTAACAATACTTTGACATAACTTAAACCTAAAATCATGCAAGAGTTTATTTTCCAATCACACTGCACTATGGGTATGAGTGATCACTTAAACAATTTAAAGAAGAAAATACATCCAATCGAATTAGGTGACATAGGTTACTCTTGAACTTAAAGTTCCAGTCATCACATCGGTCCCAACACTCCGAGTCATCGATCTAGCAGGGGGATCAGACAATCCCTGTAGATCCCTGTAGATCTCGACAGTATCTCGGCGGTGGAAGCTCCGTATACCACGACATTTTATCATTGTGAATGATTCAATTGGGTGTCTTTTATACTTATTGCGACTTGGGTGAGCAAGTATTAGTTGGGTGTATTATCATTTTGCATGATTTATTTAAGTGTATTTTCTATTCTTATTATCAGAAGGATAATTTTTTATTTATTTTTAATGCAACTCGCTTTAATGGCCTACCAATTGCTAATAATTACTATATTATTCCAAGAATACATTATTGAAATTATTTCTAGTTCTTATTATTTTATTTTATTTTAATTTATGGAGCGTCTTATGTTGGTTTTTTAATTTCTCCATTATGTGGTTGTTTTATTTCTTCATTCTCTAGTAAATATGACCCATCTGGTAAGCATCATCGAAGTCCTTTGCTTTACAGTGGGTAATCTGACTCTTTTATAATGTAAACATTTAACCTACTATTCTAATTAATAAAAATACACTATTCTAATAATATAATATATTTTTAAAAATTATACTATTCTAACTATAAGATAATAATAGAAATGATAATAATATATTATTTTAATAATTGAAAATCTGTAAATATTTCTTTTTAATAATTTTATAAAATACATATGAAATATAAATCAAAATGACATGTCATGATTTAATTATGGGATTAAATAAATCTTATTGTCATAACTAATCCATAACTAAATCTCCACCTTAGGTCAAGTATAGTGTTTCTCTACCAACTTAATGTTTCTTTTATCAAATAGATAAAAGACAATTTGTTTTACATGGAAAGTCAATAAGTCAAGTGTGGAAATCTACACGTAAGGAAATAGAGGAAAAATTCAGAAAAATAAAAAATGAGATTAATGTGGTTAGTCAAACTAACAACTTCACAACTTTTTAGATATTTCATTGCTAAAATGAGTGTTAAATTTATCTTTGTCAAATTTTATCATTTCAATATTTCAATTATTATTTTAATGTGTATTTCCAATTTAACATAAATACACTAAACAACCTGAATCTAATACAAAATTTATTATTACAAACCAAATATAATTTTTCCAATTCAACAATTTCAATTTAACAATTATATCGGCCTTTCTTTGCACCTTTTGGGGCAATTTCTAGTTTTAAGTATATTTTTAAAAAGTGAGAAAACACCTTGAAAGAGGCGGAAATGGTTTTTAATGTGTTGATTATGCTACTAAAAGTACTCAGTGGCAAATTGGTTTCCCAGCTGGTGTGACTGCAGATTGGCCGTTTTTGCTTCCTATCTGGATTCAACTGTTTTGTTTTTGGCCTAGACTATTTGAAGAGGATTGTGCGGTTTTGCTGTCATTTCTATTTTCTGAAATGGTACAGTCTTTTTGTTCAGATCACCACTTTATAATATGTATACATTTTCATTAAATTGTTTCTAACCATATCCTTTTTTCCATATCAAGGGATGTTTAGCCAAAAGTGAGATATACCCAAAAAAGTATCTACTCTGGTTGGCATTTCAAGAAATCTATATCTTAGCAATGCTGGTAGGTGGCAACCAAAAGTTGGATGTAATGTTTGATTATTAGAAATTAACCAACATAAATTAAATGTCCAGGTTCCTCTCATCAA
Organism: Pinus albicaulis; assembly: GCA_034641835.2. Lineage (NCBI taxonomy): Eukaryota > Viridiplantae > Streptophyta > Pinopsida > Pinales > Pinaceae > Pinus > Pinus albicaulis. The sequence goes on from CM076580.1 coordinate 1,754,603,339, forward strand.
GTAATTAATAATGGCTTAAATATCATGTAAGGTAGGAAAAAAGTGGCATTAGAAAGGTTTTATTAATGTAGAATTTCATCTAGATATGGAAGGCTTGTGTTTTTCCAGAAGAATAAAATCTTAGAAGTTACTGTAGGTTTATATTGCAGCAAAGGGAAAAATTGCAAAGTAGTCCGTCTCCATTTTGGTGATGGGTTTGTTATAGAAAATAATATATAAAAATATATTCAATATATATATATATATATATATATATATATATATATATATATATATATATATATATATATATATATATATATATAATGGATTATAGTTTGCAATGTAAGTGAACTCTTTACATTGTTGTAATTTTATCCCTTTATGCATTAATAGCATTAATATTTTGCGATATGGATGTAATCACACATTTTTTAGTTAAGAACCAACTCGCATTAACATTGGTTTCTTGATTTGGTGAACAATTTGTTTCTTTGATGGTATTTTATGGTACTTATAAAATACATAGTTGTACTTGGTTTAATAGTAACAAATGATGTTTCTAAATTACTATTACTCCCAAAAAATTTGTTCTTCTCGGAATCAAGATAATATTCTAAAAATCTTGAATATAAAAATGTCCATTTACGTTTCATTCCCTTGAAGTCAAATTTACTCAAATATATGTACCATTCATCCCACCTAAAGTCGTAATGAAAAATGGAGAGAAAGTTCAATTCTATAGATAGTAAGATAGTAAGGAACGTCATGTTAGTCATCAGTAATTTTCATTTGTTTAGATAACTAAACGCTTTGTCCCGGATTTCTAGAAACAAAATTCAAGAAATCATTGTGTCTTCTAGAAATCTCCTCAAAAAGAAATTTTCCACTATCCTTCCTCTCTGTTCAAGCATGGCCAATCTATCATCCTGATAAAACCCCATCTTAGACTGATGTCCCTCACTCTATCCATGATTGCTACCTTTGTTTACAACACTCTACCTCTGTTACCCAAGCCTTCTAATTTCACAATTTGTTTCGCCAAGTAAACCAAGCTTTCTCTCCCACTAACCAAATGCCTCAAGCAATGGTGGTGTCAAATTTATTTCTAGAAAGCCCTTCAAAGTAAAAGAAGATTTCTAGCTGTCTAGGATGGTGCATAAGTAGAGTGTCAAAACCCTGTATCTTCATTCAAAACCCTGATTCAAGCTTTCAGTCAAAAACCTATTCTAAGACCTTACAAATGAGTCAATTATATTTTCACTAGGTCATGCACTATCATGATTCTCATTCCCTTATATCCACAGGAATTAAAAGGTAAATTCAAGAGAGCACAAATTTAAGGTTTATCATTGTCTAAAGAGCACCAAAGAAACTCTAAAGATATCCTCCTGATACAACACTAGGTCTGCAAAAGAATAATCTATCATTTCCAAGAATTTCTGCAGGAATGCCTTGTAATTTGGTCTACAGCAGAAAAAGGGAAAGAAAGGACACCTAAAGGAGTTCATAAAGGAATTTGCAGTTGATAAAAAGGTAAAACAAGCTGAAATCTATAGGAAAGATCATGATCTCACGATAAGTATAGTAAAGTACTGTCCATCAAAAGGTCTGTGCAAATCTCAAAAATTCAGTGGCACATAAGAAGCATTGCTCAAACAGTCAAAAAGATCATTGAAAGGATTTTTGGCCTCAAGAATGAAGCTGATATAGGGACAACTGCCCTTTTCCTACATCCTTGCAAAAGAGACCAACAAGCTATCAAATAAGAACCTAAGGTGAGATGAGGTAAAAAGGAGGATCAACACAAGAAGCCCATTCATAACAATGAGAAAAGTAGTAGGTCTGTGTTTATTGGGAATATAAATATATGACTGATTTGACAAAACAGTGGAAAAATACTTGGGTTACAAAAGCTAAAGAATTTCTCTAACCCTCCAAATAACCACTGAATACTTTGATAGGTATAATTAATGAGTTCAAATGCATGTTTTCATTGAGGACTTTGAGAGAAGCCTAGTTTGCTTTTCTTAGTATCCCTAAAGGCTCAGAAATTGGGAGAATGAAAAAAATGGTCAAAATAAGTGACATGGAAGCCTCATTCATCATAGCAAAGGGTTTCAAAGGAATTTCTAAACTGTATTATGAGATTGGGAAAAAAAAGACACCAGCTCCACTTGATCAAAAGGAAAATCCAAAGGTCTAAATTTTTCCAAAGAAAGGGACACTGAGACACTGTGTGCCATTTCACTGACAGAAACAAAGCATTAACTCAAGAATCTGTTTTCTCACAAATAAATAGTCCAAGGCATGTTCAAAAGGTATATAAGGGAAAACATAGTTTCAGATCACCCAAACAAGTGTTTATGATAAGAAGGGATCATCAAGGATCTAATCAATTGACCAAGTGCAAAAAGAGATAGTGGTTATAAGATTGAAGAAGACAGTTAGAGGCATTGGAAAATAGAAAGGTGCAAAAGGAAACTTTAGAAAGGGGGTTTTTAAGTTAAATTATTTCAAAAAAGGGTATAAAGCATTACAACCTCTCTTTTCTCGCTCAATTCGATCATTATCCAAACATAGTGAAGTTTTTCAGTTTCCGCAAGCATCCTCGGGCGAAAAATTATTGGTGCTGCGCTCTTATAGGAATACGTTGCGCGCCTGTAGTTTACCTCAGCGTAATTTTGTTCTGAGTGTTGCAAGCCTGTAGGTGGGTGCGATGCTCTTTCAGGCTTGTCCGACGTGGAGAGTGATGGCCCTAGCTGCGTGCAGCTTTGCCCATGGGCGCTGCGCTCCTGCCATATGTTCTAAACACCTGCCGCCCGAAAAATACCGGTGCTACACTTTTCAAATGCATGCAGCCCTACATGAGGCTACTTCTGCAACACCTGGGCCGACCTGTTGTGCTACTACCACCAATTTTTTTTTTTTACCCTGCTCCACGTTCAGGGTGACCCGACACCCACCTGTTGCGCTCCTGCTGCTACGCCCAACCACCGCCCGAATCCAAGTTCAAGCTTTTCTGCCATACATTGTGCTCCTTCCGTGGGCATGCAACGCTGCACGAGACTTTGTTTAGGCCTCCTTGGGATGTTGTGCTCCTGCCAAAAAAGCGCAGCATTGCTCGAAAAGGCGTTCATAGGCACCCAAATTGCCCAGAGAGCTCAGTGAAGCCTTTTTATTGTTGTGAAGGACATTTTAAAGAGGTATTTTGACTATTATCACCTCTTCATGATTTTATGAAGGATAAGGGGGCTAAGTAAATTCCAAATTTGTGTCAAAGAAAGTATGAAGAAAACTTGAAAAGAAAACATAACCTACTCTCTACTAGTCTCCTAACCTTGTTTAAAAGCTCAACACCTCCTTAACCTCATTAAATATTATTTCACAAGCGAGAATCACTTTTATTTAAATATTTTGGGCTAGGGTAAAGAAAAACACCATGTTTGAAGAAGAGAGTGTTGACCTAAATGATGAGACAAGACCAAGAAAACAATAGAAGAAGGGAGGGATGCCAAATAGGTTTGAACCTATAAGCACTGAAGAACTGATAGCCTCCCCTTCTATTCTTTCCTGTTTCCAAGATTTAGGGTGCTATGAGTTCTGTAACAAAGTGCAAGAGATCAAAAGCCACCCTCAGTTGACCAAGTTATTTTCCTTAAGACTTCGCAGGCATAAAGTACATCTAGCAGGGGTAAGATTTGAGTTGACCACCAGTGCCATCTCTAAGGCCACTAGAATTCCTTACATAGGAGAAAGGTGGTTTAAACAGAAGCATCTTGACTTAAGCCATTGTCATCCATTCTTAAAACCTAGTTGTCAAGCTGACTATAAAACCATTTTCCCTTTTTCTCATCTAATGGAGAGATATGCCCTCCTCATGAAGATTATCATGAAGTACTCCACCTGTGTGGGTAGGTTCTCCAGAGTCTATTCCTATCATATTAGACTCCTCATGCATTTCACTAGGACCAAGCTACTACACATGCCCTACTATATTTGCAAAAGTATTGAGAAAATTTCTTCCATCAATGCAGAAAAGGCCTCCATCCCAACAAATGTCAAGCCTTTTTCATCATTCCCTCATCAAAGTGATTGTATCACACCAACTAGAACAAAAAGGCATCTCTTAGGAGGTTTTCATCGCCCACGATGATTTCACAAATCCACAGCCCAATCCTCTGCAAAGTATGCCATCATCATCTCAAAATCCTCCTCACACACCTCCATCACCTTCCACTGACCTTGGTTCATCTTCTTCTCATGAATCATTTCCTCAAATAGACCTTCCTCATCCACCTTCCCCTAAGAAATATGATCTTGAATAAATAAGTGGTGATCATGAAGAAAATAGTAAGGGAGAGAGTGATGATCATGAAGAAAACAGTGATGGAAAGAATGATGAAGATGAAGAAAGAAGTGAAGAAGAAGAAGATGTCAAAGAGGGAGATGGCCAAGAAGAGAACAATGAAGGAAGTAACAAGGATGAGTATGTGGATGAAGAATAAAACAGAGGTAAAAACAGTGATGCAAGTGATGAGCAAAGAAGTCAAAACAACGGGGCTGATAATGAAGAAAATGACACTGAGGGTACAAATGCAGACAGTGGAGAGGAGACATATGAAAGAAATGGAGAAAGCAAGAATGACAGTGACAAGAATGGCATAGGCAGCTAAGAAACAAGGTTTAAAGTTATTTTCAATAGGCAAGGAAATGATGACAAAGGGCCAAGTAATGAAGAAAATAAGCAGGGCAGTGAAGAAGAAATCAATCAAAGGAACTCATTTAATGAAGAAATAAATGACTCCCACAGTGATGGGAAGACCAATGAAGGTGCCCAAAGAAGTGACCCAAAAAACAATACTAATAATGATACAAAAGATGATATTGACAGTGAATACAGTGGGCCAAAAGATGAAAAGGAGGGCAGTCATGAAACTGAATAAATGCCAAACATAGGCGCCTCTAACATTGCAAAAACAGAGCATGGCAGTCTTGAAGGTTTTGGCAGCAAGGAAAGCATGAAAGAGGTTGAGGATGTTTATAAAAAAGACAGCCAAGAGCAAGGTAAGAAGGATACTCACACAGAAATCATCCATGAAGAAGAAAACAGTCCTAAGATCATTAGTGAACAAACTTTACAAGTAAAACCTATGGCACCTTTTACCATCACCTATCAAAGAGGAAGGAGGCATGTGTTTGCTGCCTCCAAAAGGCAAGGGGCCATGCACTCCTCCTCAACTCAAATGAAGGGCAAAGGTAAACAACAATTGAATAAGGAGGAAGACAGTCATGAGGAAGAAAGAGAATTTGAGCTCATTCACATAGACAGTGATGTGGAAAATGAGACAAGGATAGTCAATTCTCTTCTACAAAATTGGGATGCACAGATTAAAGATTTGGAGGCTAAGCTAGAAAGATCGAAGGATCTCATTCACTTCCTACAAATGCAGAACAAACAAATGAGTGGCCAGATGGCCATCTATGAAGCAAGGGTGCTCAAATATAGGAAGGAGGCTCAAAGATCATAAGTGCAGTTGGAGGAATACATGGACGCTTCTGAGGAAAATAGTGATGAAGAGGGGCAAGATAGAAAGAGACCTAAGACTACGGGTCTTAGGAAAGAATTGGCAAAACAAATAGAGGAATAATTAGCCCAAGCACAAAAATTTCCCGTCACCAAACTCCTTGCCACAAAAATTGAGCATAACAGAGAATCATGGCTTGAAAGGGCCAATATACATTTAGAGGCCAAACTAGAGAAGTCCAACAAAGACTTGAACTTACAAAGGAGGATGACTGAGCACTACAAACGGAGAAATCACTTTGCAAGACAAAAGCTCAAAATTGCCCAAAATGAGGGCCCAACACCAAATGATGAAAAATACCAAGCTAGGCTTGGAATTTTGGCCCAAGTTTCTCTACAGGTCTCTAAGGACCCTTGAGGCACCTACCTACCAAATTTGAGTAAAATTGAACAAGTTTTTGTTTTTTGCAAATATTGAGCCTAGGAACGTAGCACCCACTGTGCTGCGCTTTTTCCTAGGGCATCTTCAGAGGGAGAAGCTTAAATTTTTGGATTCCCCATCATGAGAGGAGTATTCTCACCAAATTTTAGCTCAATTGGAGTTGTTTTGATCCCCGAAAAGGGTAAAAAACAATCAATTTTTCACCTTTCTACCCTCTTTTTTGAGAAGGTGCTGCGCTCTTGGCAGTATTAGTTTTTTTCCACTTTTTGGGCCACTTTCAGAGGTCAAATTGAGGAAAAAAAGGTATATATGGAAAGTAGAGTTCCACATATTTCCAACGGGCCATCACGGAGCCTTTTTCGACATTGGGAAGGACTCCTAAACTCTGTTGCGAAAAAACCTTTTTCTATGCTACGCTCCTGGAAAATTTCAAAGTTTTGAGATAGTTTTTTGCGTTCCTGTAGGTAACTGAGAAAATGTTTATTAGGAAAGTTTTATCATGTATGTCAGAGCCTAAAAGTGAATATTTTTTCTATTTTAGTCTGGAAAAGATATTTTGGAAGATATTTTGTACCTTGGAACTTGTAAGGCCTCAAGGACAAGTTAGGATATTTGTTTTTGGCCAATAGGCTTCTAGATTCTCTAGTGAGCTCTCCTCCTCCTTGCTTGTTATATAATCCATGAGGATTCTGTTGGGGTTCCCATGTTTTGGCCAGGTTGACAAGACCAAAAGATGAGACAACATAGAACCACTTTCAGACCTTAGGATATAGCCCTCCTAGGTCCATAGAGGGATCTCTCTATATGAGTCAAAGTGTATATCTTTGAAGCTCTAAGTTATGATTTTAGGCTAGTTATAGGCTCAGGGTTGTTTGTTTGATTGTTTGTGTTTGGTTGTTGGGAATCAGGAAAGAAAGGTTCACTATAAGACAAGGAAGAGAAAAAAGGACATTTAGGCCGAGGTAGATAACTCAGAGAATATCTAGGCCATTGGGCAATGGAGTCAAGAAAGGATTTATTTGTAATCAATGTGCAAGCTTTCAGTGGGCTAGTCATCTAGAGCATTTGGATCTTAGAGGATGATTGATGAAATGGAACATTAAGGGCTGAAAATGAATGAAGGAGAACCATCCAATTCTGTCTATAGATCAGGCTAGAGGTCATTTAACTCCAGACCTTCTTGGAAAAAAATCAGAGGCAATACAAGGGATCTTAGCAAGGCTTAATTGGGATGGAAAGATCCTAGTGAGGCAGAGGCGGGGTTCTAGACCTCCCAGTGTTCTCAACTCATCCAACTAAATCCTAGAAAGAACATCTAAACACAGGTTTCATTAATTAATACATTAGAGAGCAAGCAACAACATCCACTACACTGGTTAAATCAATTGAAACCAATATTCAGATACACATATAGCAGAAAACATAAAGGCTGGGAGAGCAACAACATAAGGTACCTATCAAGGGTAAATCTTATGCCAAACTTCTGATGTGAGCTAGATGAAATGAAATGGAATGGAAATACACACAGAGATAGAAAAACATCACCAGCTGCTTTAGATCAGAATCCAAAGAAATGTGCTTGTCATATTAAAAACAACACCAATCAGGTACATCATTGCCCACAACTTGAACACTCAGTCTGAATACATTAACTCTCAGCCTATCTTACAATATTACACAAAGAACTTGTCTCAAGAGGAAAATGCTTACATTTCTCTGATATCTCGTCAACAACCAACAACAACCATTACAATGTTTCTTTCTGAGATTTATAGCTGAAGGGGAACAGAAGGGGTAGCTGAAAAACTGAACGCTATATTAACCCCTTGAAACGAAAGAGGGCCCAAGCCCATTCTGTTTGAACGCTGAGCATTTAATCTCTGTCACCCCTCGATGAAAGAGTGATCTTCTTTTGGATATGATTTTGACATCTTTGGGCTACGGTGATGTACTTGTGGTAAATAACATAGGAAAATGGACTGCTGAGAAGTCTGGTACATAAATGTTCTAATTGCTCTGAACTGCTGTTAGGGTGGAAATTCCTTCAGGGACACAGTGCATATTCAAAGCTGTATGGGTGCCCTGTACTTGATGAAGAAAAACATCCTGCTGATGCATAAACCCTGATATTACCTTTTACTTGTACTCAGGATCCTTTGATCGATCCTTGGGGTCTTCAAACCGGTGCTTTGCTTCTTTAAACTGCAGATTTAAGGCTCAAGGTTTCCTTTGACGTGCCTTAATCTCCTTGTTTTGTACTGAAACACTTTACCGCTCCATCTCTACCTCTGTCTGTGCATTTCGAGCTTTAATGGCGCCAGAAGGTTTTCCAAAACATTTAAAACCTGCTCTTTTAATGAACGTCCCGTCTTCACCTTCTCGGGTCATTGTCATCAATTCTGACTCTGTAAATGATCTTCTTTGATTTCTCTGTCCTTGTAGCAGAGGTGTGCATCATGGTGGTCATTCGCTTTTGAAAACCCTGCAAAAACAGGTAAACTGGTTGAGAAGACATACATGGGGGTGGCAGACACGATGGAGATGATGGGAACCACCAAGCAGGATGGACAGACAGTGGAATTGTGCAGGAACACAGTGGGAACATTCATGGCGTGGAGAAAGGTGGTGGAATGCAGTCGCAGGCGGAGAAAATGAAATTTCAACGAAAAACATTGAAAATGGCCCTTTTGGACGAATAAATATGAATGGATGGGAAGATTGTACGGTGGGTACACGTGGAGATGATGTGGTGGGACCGGGGACAGTGGAATAGTCAACGGTGGAGGGACAAATCTGGACCGTTGATCATGGTCGAGATCAACGGAAGAGAGCGACAGACGGTGGGCCAGGGGTGCGGCAGAGATGGTTTAACCCGTGCGCAACTTTTTTGATTGACGGCCGTAGGATGAAGCTCCCGAGATCTGACGGCTGTCGTGGATTTCGCTATGCGCCCTGGACCGAAAGATAATGTGTGGGGAGAAAGCGGTTTTGCCGTCGTAGAGGGGACAGGTGGCGAGCGCTAAACGGAATCGCTGGGTGCTCGGGGAAAAACACCTACTGCGCCTAAGCAGTGCGAAATAAACCAGGCAGTTTTACGCTATTGCGTGGCGGGGCCCACAGAAGCAGGTACATCCTGGACCGTTGGATTATTGTTTTAAACAGACAGCGATGGCGTGGGATGAAAAATGAATGGGGAAACATAGGGGGCATCGGGGTTAACGTTCACCGTCCGATCAACCAAGATCAACGTTTGCTGTCGCGCCCGATGAACCTATGGAATAGGCACCTTTGGAGCTGGCGGGTGGTTCCAGCACGGGGTTACATGGAGGAACGGGGCGCGGGCTATGGCCGAAGGGGGCTAGGGCCCAATATATGAAATATATGATTTTTTACCCATTTCTAATGCATTTTAGGCCGAATGATGGCAACGATAGAGGAAAAGAGGGAAAAAATAAGCTGATTGAAGGATAAGGGTAGGGTTTGAAGGGGGTTATGGGGAATCTAGGGGATTAGAGGGGGAATTTTCAAAGGGGAAAGGAGGTGAAAATGTGGTGTTCTGCAGGAGTATGAGGGGCAATGTTGGTCCTTTAGGGGTAGCAATATAACCAGTGAGGCTTTAGATGGGAAATCAGAAAAGGGGACTTATATTAGGCACAACACAAAGAGGCTTCAAGGAGGATGGGTTTTCAGGGGAAAAGGCATTCCTTGAAGGCTCCAAAACAATCCAGCCCCCCCAGCTTGCTTGTCAAGAATTTTCATAGGGGGGCTAACAGATTCAATGTAAACATTGGGACTTGATGTGTTTAAGAGCAATACATGGTTTTATGAGCTTGGACAAGATATTGGTTTCATGAAGTGAATGAATGGCTTGTGTGGCTTGATGTTGGAGAAGCTTGCTTGCAGGATTCCATAGCTTGGTGAATGCTGATGTTTTTTTAACTTGTTAATGTTTTCTTGTCCCCATTTTGTTTCAGTCTGCTTGTTTACTATAGATCAGAAAAGTAGAGGTTGAGATATGCTCATGGAAGCACCTCAAACCTCCTGTTTGCTATAGTTTTGATGTTTTTTTCTTTTAGTTAATCTTAAGGAATTCTTTACTGCTCCTTAGGCCCACTAAAACTTGTTCTTTGTTTCATGAATGATTACTATGTTAGCTTATAAATATGATTCATGGTATTCCCTGCTTATTTAAAGTTTTCAAAACCCTATCTTGAAGCTTTTCTATGGAATATTGATTGATTAGGTTAATACAAAGAGGTCTTGTTTCGATCTTGCCCTTTTCACATGCTCATCAACTTGTTTCAGAGCTCCCGATAGTTTGATATATGCTGTTTAGGAGTTCCCTCTCCATATGTTGAGTTGTTTGTTTATCTTATGTGTTTTCTCAAAAATCTGAAGGTGAATTTCTAAAGTTAGGAGTTCTAATTCCTTTATGTATCACCAGAATGTTCATCTTACATGTTTATATGTTTGAGTATTGTTCATAGAGATTAATAGTTTGACCTACCTCATGAGTTATTGCTTCCAGACTATATACGGTTAAGACCTCTTAGTTTCTTCCAAAAATTAATGTTAATTACACCTCATCATCACCTAAGGATCCATTAACCTTGCTAAATCAGCCCTGCAATACACTCTGCTTCATCATTTAGACACCCTTGACTTCATCTGACCCCATAGCCCTATTGATTCGATATTCTCTCATTCCACCTATCCTACTTGATCATCTTACCCCAACCCAAAACAAAAAATCCAACATACACTTAACAACTAGCCTAAAAAAAATCATCTAAAGCAAACAAGCTCACATCTTTCACACAATAGAGAGAGCCCTCTCTAAGTCCAAGAAGGCTAGGTCCTAGGACTCCAAAGACTGGTCTGATGTTACCCTGTCATTTGGTTAGCCAATCTGTCAAATCACGGGACCCTAACATAATGGCGATCACGGTGGGACTCTGAGTAAGAAACAAACTTAGACATCCCTAAACCTTTTAGAAGCCCTTAAGAAAAATATCTTATGGATTTATCCCACCACTCACTAACATAATGGCGATCACAGTGGGTCTCTGAGTATATAGTTTCCTGAATACCTCTTAAAACTCATTAGATCCTCAGCTTGATAAATAGGGAATCCAGTGAATCTACCACCTCATCCCCATTACTAACATAATGGTGATTATGGTGGGATCGAGTACATAGTAGCCTAAAAGCTCTTATAGTCTCTTTTAACCCTCAGTTAAACTTTGAAAATTCTGTGATTTGTAAAAAAAAACACCTCATCATTTTCACCAACACAAATCGTGATCATGATGCAACCTTTGATGTTAGTGACAAACTAAGTATCCCTTAGGACTTCAGAAACCTTCGTCAAAACATAAAGGACTTAACTGATAACCTAAGAATAGAATCTAGCTTTTTCACCATCTTAGCAAATTGATGAATCAGATATAGGACACTCTTACAAACCTTAAGGGCTACATATAGACAACTCAGAAAACCCCAAAACATTTATAGATTGGATTTTTTGTCAATATTGGTGGTGGACCATAGACGACATATCTTCAATACAACAAAAAGTATCCACCTGGCGACTCCACTAGGCTCCAGTAGGCCTTCTAAATTTTGCTAAAGTATCCATAGACTCCTGTAGGACTGCATCAAAACATCCTTAGGAAATCTAGAACCTTAGTCACACATGGTGCGAGTTTGATAGCGCCTAGAGAGGTCAGCCTTCCGAAAGCAGTCATAAAATTTCAGCCTCTCTAAATTTTGAATTTGAAAACTGGCTCCGCGAAGAATTAATACCATATTTCATCTGGACCCAAACCTTCCTATTATAGTTGATGACCCAGAAAGGATTTTGTGGCAAAATTCTGAAACTAGAAACTTAGCTACTTATAGGACCATTCATAGAGCAATCTCTATACCTGAACATCTTACAACATTGCAAGACCCCCATTTTGACTTACACCATACTAGAAACCTTTTCAGAACCAAGTCATAAAGTAAAATCAACCATAATGATCTTGAGCCTAGAGACTTACACCAGAGTCCTAGTAGAGAAGCTTCTCCTTCCACACCACCTGATCTACAACTTCTCCACCACTTCGGCTCTTTTCACCCCAAGTATACTCAGAATCAGTTTACTGGTCCAGGTACTTCCTCCACACCCATTCACACCACCACTGTGCAAACCACTCCATCTCATAGCACAAATCCTCTGCTTGTAAATCCACCATTAGCTCCCACCATGGCAGCATGGTATGTGCCCCTCATTAGGGGAAATTTTAGGTCTAAAATGGGCCTCCTAATAAAATAATAAAATAATAGCTAAACCAATAAAATAATATTTATGAATTTTCAATTCACTTTTTGCACCACAATCTATGTAACCATAGTTAAATTCAATTCAAAAGTTGTACCAAAATAAAATTAATAAAAAAATTGTATTGATGTGACTATAAATAAGAATGAGATTTTCAAGAAAAAGTCATTATCATTGAACAACTAATGCATTTGTCCTTTGTACTTAAATAACTTAAAATAAAATATAAATATAACTTATAAATTTTTAATTATATTACATGCTATTAATTAAAATTTATATTATTTAAATTGTATAATAACATGTAATTAATATACTATATAAAAATAATACAATACAATACAATACAATACAATATAATATAATAAATGTATAGGGATATGCATTGTTTCTTTCAAGAAATATGAAATGACAATAATCTCTTTTTATTCAAAAAGTGTGAAATGACATTTATTATGAGTACTTTACTTTGACTTTAAAAGTACTTAGAGCACTACCATGGTTAACCATGAGTTTTTATCCACCATTGAGAATGTGACAAGCAAGTACCTTTAACTCAAGCAATGCCACCTCAACCATTAGGGATGATGTCATCCCTTAAAATGTGATTGGTTCTCATAAAGTGAATTTTGATTGTACATTTTCCTTAGGAGGCCCATTTTAGACCTCAAAATTCCCCTAATGTGTATTACCGCAACCTTTGGTACCTTTGCCAAATGATTACCAATCCAGAATCCCACACTTCAATGGGGCTGGATCCACTACTTCCCAACAACATGTAGATAGAATGAATGATGCTTTTGACTACATGGAATAAGAAGAGGAAACCATGAAAATGAGAATGTTCGCCCAAAGCCTAGGAGGAGAAGCTAAGAAATGGTTCAAAAGCCTAACTCCCAAGAGTATACATGATCTACATTCCCTTTACCAAAATTTCATAAAAAAATGGGAAATCAAGAAAAACCCTCTTCGAATCCTCTCAGAATATAGCAACCTCAAAAGAAACATGGGGGAAAGTGTCCAAGACTATTGCACTAGGTTCAATAGTGTTTACAATGCGCTACCGCCGAACATGAAACCCCCATTAGGCCTAGCCTTAGCTAAATTCCAGGAGGGTTTTGACCTCGAAATGGCTTATCAACTAAGAGAAAGAGAGCCCCTAACTCTAGAAGACATGCAAAAAAGAGCTATAAGTGTAGAACCCAACTTAATTGAAAAAAGAGCTAGGCTAAGATCAGAAAAGAGGGTAACATACAAAAATGACACCATGCCCTCCACCTCCTCATCTGATTCCAAGATGGACAACCTTCTTAGGACCATGGAAACAATGATGGAAAGAATAAGCATAAACGAAAGAACACCCCCTAGGGACAACCAAACAAATCCCCAAAACAGAAACCAGAATCAAAACTTTAGAAGAGACCTGCCCCAAAACAGACCAAGGGAAAATGATCAGCAAATCAGGCCACCCTTCCAAGATAACTATGTTCACGAAGGGGAAAGATATATTCAACAACCAGATGAGAATCATCTAAACTTAATAGGCTCTGATAGTGAGGGTGAGGTTTTTCTCACAGAAGAAGAACAAGATTTTTTCTCCTCAAACCAAGATGAAACAAGCTATGAAGGTTTCAAATATCATGAATTGGGATTAGAAAATTCCATAATGGAATTCCATAGGCAATATGATCTTAGGAGTAAGAAAACCTAGACAACTCCAGGAAAAAAAACTCAGAAACTGTTGTTAAGAAAACTCCCGAAAACATTCTTAAAAGAACAATAGACAATAACAATACCATGTCTAAGAAAGATAATCCTAACATAGATAAAATCAGAAAATCAAGTATTAGCACAAGCTATCCTAGCACTTCTTCTAGTGGCCCTGAGAAACTCTAATTACCAAAGCCCCGAATCAAAGTTAGAAAATTAAAAATGTGCAGAAATTTATGGCTGATAAAACTGATGTAAATATGTCTAAAACTCAAATACCTTTCAGTTTTGAAGGAGAGATCGCTAAAATCAAAATAACCATCCCTCTCACTGAACTGATAACTCATGATTTGTACTGCTCCCAAGTCTTGAAAGTATTGAATATAGGAAATGATACCAACACTCTGAATTTGATAGATGATAAACCAAAGTTTTTGTTCGGACCCGAAGTAGATGAAAAATACCAAGAGGGAGCCATTCCCCCATTCTATGTTAGCCTAAACATACATGACAAAATTCTACATAATGCCATGCAAGACTCTGGTGCCTCTCACAACCTCATGCCGAAGGTAGTGATGGAAAGATTGGGCCTAGAAATAACCAGGCCCTACAAAGATCTGTATTCCTTCGATTCAAGCAGAGTTAAATGCTTGGGCCTGATCAAGGACTTATGTGTCAATCTAGCACAAATCCCTGCTAAGAGCCTAGTCATGGATATAGTCGTGGCTGACATTCCCCCCAAATATGGCATGCTCTTGTCCCGATCTTGGGGAGCTAAACTTCTGAGAAACCTCCAACTTGACATGTCTTATGCTACTATCCCCGTTTTCAATCAAACCAAAATATTGTACCGAGAAACCCACATGAAATATATGGTGAGTAGCCTAGATAAGCCGAATAACACCCCTATCTATTCCATTCATTCAGACTTGGACTCATTCATCTTGTATAATGAAAATTACCTTGATGAACAAGTAACTGAAGATTGTGAAGATATAGGCACATTACCAGAAATATATCACTTCCTCTATGATGAGTTCAACAGTTAAAACTATCATGATCCTGAAACACCACAAGACAATAAAACTGAAATTGATTTCCTACAAATTGCAAATGAAATGTCAGAAACAAAAATTAGTTTAAAAAAGGGAACATGTTGCTCAAAAGAAAAACAAATCACAAGAACATAACCTCTTCCTTTTTCTCATCTGGAAAAAATGAAATACCCCCACAAAACACAAATCTTTGGGAATCTGGAACAAGAAAGTGTGATGTTTCTACCTTACCTAGATACTTCATCATCCAAGAAATCTTCCCTTTCAGAACAATTACCAATTTTCACAAATATTGCTACAAATCCCAAAGAAAGTTTTGTTGAAGCTGATATAGAGGAGGATAGCATGGAAAAACTTAAGGAGCTTGAAATAATTAAGTTGTCTAAAATTTTATCACTACACACAAAACAAAGGAATACAAGATTGTGCAAAAAATTTCAGAATACCTATGTGTGTAGGGAGGCTAGTCTAAAACCTTGTAACATAGCCATTCGTCTAAAAATCCTTCCTTTAAAAAAAAAATTAGAAAAATTTTGAGCAGTTGAGTTCAGCAAGAAAGAAGGAAAAAGGACACAGGCTTTGTATAGATTTTAGGTACCGGGAGCAACCCTTCCAAAAGAACAAATATCTTCTTATCAAAAAAGATCATACTTCACAAAGGATAGAGTTTTCTAATCAAATCTCATTGCATGATAGTTTTTCATGTTACTATCAGATGATACCACTTCAGATCAATCATCTCAAAGATTTTTTCAAATTTCCATGGGATAGTTGCATACTTAAACAAATACCTCCCGGGCTAAAAGACACTGGAGACACCTTCAGAAGAACTATGTTTCCAATTTTCAATTTCTTCACTATGGTATACATTGATGAAATCATCATTTGTTTTAAAAATTATAAAGATTACCTTTTTTACCTAAAGAAAATCTGCAACAAAAATAGGTATGGGAAGCAAGAGTCAAAGGAGAAGCATCAAGGAGAACATGAGTTGTTTGAAAAATCTTGGAAAAATCCTTACACCATGTTTGTAAATGAAGATAACTATCATCTTTACTCCACAAAACTGAATGGAAAAAAAGTGTTAGGAGATCCTTTTGAAGATAGGATGCTCAAGTACCACTGCTGCAAATATTCCTAGCTTTAATTTTTACTCATTGTACATACCATGGTTTGAAGAAAAAAGTCAAAAAGAGAGAAAACACAAAAACATAGAAAAAACAGAAAAGAGGGTAGATTCTAAAAGAAAGGGTACAACCCCATACCAAAAAAATAGTAATACTGAAAGTGTGCAAGTCTAAATGCCACTATTTGTGAAAAATGATGTCTTGTTCAGCTATCTAGCCTAATCATGGCTGAACATGCTTTAGATTTATTGTTGATAAGCTATTAAAAAGAATGCTGGTCAAATTATTGAGGCTTGACTTATCGAAGAAAGTAGATTAGGAAAAGAAAGATACTGGTTCCACATGCTCAAAAAAGAACCAAAGAGGAAAATAGGGATTAATAGAAAACTATGTATCCTAGCCCTGATTTTTCTAAGTCTTATTTTGTACAAAAATAACATTTGTGTGCAGCTTGTTGTTATGCCACAAACTCATGATAAATTAGGCTGTCTAATCCTGATTTAGTCATGTTTTCAATTTCATGTCTTTAGCCTAGTGAATGAATCCTGTCAAACAGTTTAACCTTGACAGTTGAATGGTATAGGTAGAGAATCAAAGGAGTTCATTTGCCTAATCTGAACTCCCGGAAGAGATAAGTGTAGAGGTAGATAGTTTGTTTTCACTTTCAAAATAAAATGTCGATGAGTTTGCTAGTTCAAGTGCACCCAAAGAAGAAAAAATGTTAGGAAAGGAAGGTTGGGTAGGTAAAGGTGAAGTTGAGCTAATCATGCTTTCAGATTTTCAAATCACCCTTTCAGGGAAAGAAGAAAAAGAAAAGGAGGAAATTCACCCAATGGATGAGGCGCTGGTCTTCATAAGCCAAAGATCTGCAATTCTAGACACCTCCTGAACCCTCCCCAAATGGAGCCATTGTTAGTCATCAGTAATTTTCACTTGTTTAGATAACTAAATTCTTTGTCCTAGATTTCTAGAAACAAAATTCAAGAAATCATTGTGTCTTCTAGAAATCTCCTCAAAAAGAAATTTTCCACTATCCCTCGTGTATGTTCAAGCATGGCCAATCTATCATCTTGATAAAACCCCATCCTGGACTGATGTCCCTCACTCTATCCATGATTTCTACCTCGGTTACCCAAGCCTTCTGATTTCACAATTTGTTTTGCCAAGTAAACCAAGCTTTCTCTCCTACTCACCAAATGCCTCAAGCAATGGTGGTGTCAAATTTATTTCTAGAAAACCCTTCAAAGTAAAAGAAGGTTTTTAGCTGTCTAGGATGGTGGTGCATAAGTAGAGTGTCAAAACCATATATCTTCATTCAAAACCCTGATTCAAGCTTTCAGTGAAAAACCTATTCTAAGACCTTACAAATGAGTCAATTAGGTTTTCACTAGGTCATGCACTATCATGATTCTCATTCCATTATATCCACAGGAATTCAAAGGTGAATTCAAGAGAGCACAAAGTTAAGGTTTATCATTGTCTAAAGAGCACCAAAGAAACTCTAAAGATATCCTCCTAATCCAACACTAGGTCTGCAAAAGAATAATCTATCATATCCAAGAATTTCTGCAGGAATGCCTTGTAATTTGGTCTACAATAGAAAAAGGGCAAGGAAGGACACCTAAAGGAGTTCATAAAGGCATTTGCAGTTGATAAAAAGGTACAACAAGCTGAAATATACAAGAAAGATCATGATCTCATGATAAGTATAGTAAAGTACTATCCATCAAAAGGTTTGTGCAAATCTCAAAAAGTCAGTGGCACATAAGCAGCATTGCTCAAACAGTAAAAAAGATCATTGAAAGGATTCTTGGCCTCAAGAATGAAGCTAGTATAGGGAAAAATTCCCTTTGCCTACATCCCTGCAAAAGAGACCAACAAGCTATCAAATAAGAACATAAGGTGAGATGAGGTAAAAATGAGGATCAACACAAGAAGCCCATTCATATCAATGAGAAAAGCAGTAGGTCTGTGTTTATTTGGAATATAAATATATGACTGATTTGACCAAACAGTGGAAAAATACTTGGGTTAAAAAAGCTAAAGAATTTCTCCAACCCTCCAAATAACCACTGAAGACTTTGATAGGCATAAGTAATGAGTTCAAATGCATGTTTTCATTGAGGACTTTGAGAGCAGCCTAGTTTACTTTTATTAGTATCCCTAAAGGCTCAGAAATTGGGAGAATGAACAAAATGGTCAAAATAAGTGACATAGAAGCCTCCTTCATCATAGCAGAGGGTTTCAAAGGAATTTCTAAATTGTCTTCTACGTTTGTGCAAAAAAAGATAGCAGCTGCACTTGATCAAAAGGAAAATCGAGAGGTCTAAAGTTTTCCAAAGAAAGGGACATTGAGACACTGTGTGTTGATAATGCAGCAAGATGATGGAGCTTAGTGAAATGAAGTCGCCTTCACTAAGTGGGCCCGCAGGAAAATTCTGGCGCAAAATCTATTTTTAGACTATGTCTATTTTTAGACATATGGAGCATGGTCCGGGGATTGCAGTATGTTATTCTTGGAGTATTGGTCATGTTGGTAAAAATATATGGGACTCTATTTTTTGGACTTATAGGTCGAAGTCTATTTTTAGACTGCCTCTCCTTAAAATAGGGAAGTCAAATATTATTTACCCTTAATAATATTTGGACTATAAACTTCAGTTTACTCTCTTGGAGCACTTCAGTTCGAGCCTTGGAAGTGGCTCATGCATATGACAGAGGAATTACACTATTCCCAAGGGTTTGATGGCATCATGCATGGTTGACTTCAGTTAGGACTTCAGTGGCAGAGGTTTGGTGGAGTTAATGAGACAGCTAGTGGAGTTGTGTTCTGTTTATTTTAGTTGAACTAGTTGAGATTAGTTTAACTAGCTAATCAATTAGTTATGAGTGGAGTGAATTAAATATTATTTAATTCATTAATTAGTAACTCATTATTCAACTCAAGAACACATCAGTTCACTACAGTGCATGATCAGTTCAGTGGAGACCAGGGAAAGAGGTAGATGAAAGGGTGGAGTTAGCTATCAGTGGCGACATCAGTTGTGCATGAGATTTGCACCACACTTGGAGGAATTGCCCATGATGATTGCGCTGTCAAGCCAAGGAGATTCGAACCTTGGATCTCTATATAGACAGGCCATGATTTCGCAATAGAGGAAAGGCAATTGGCGGTGAGTTTTGAACCAGTAACCTGTTCAAAACCAAGCTAGTTTGTGTGTAACTTCATGAGAAAGTACTGAGTACTTGTGAGGAGTATTGTACTGAGTTTGTTACATGATTTCTCCATTATAATATACACAATAGCTGCGGGGTTTTCAGCTATAAGCTTTCCCCATACATACTGTTTTAATGTGTATGATGATTTGATGTGTTATCGCTTGATTTTATTTCCGCATGTTTGATGATCTGAGTGGAAGAGATTATGTGTTGCATATAAATTCGAATTGTATGTGATCAGGATAGTCTCGGTGGATAATTAATCATTATTCAGCAAATTTCTACACTGTGTGCCATTTCACTGACAGAAACAAAGAATTAACTCAAGAATCTATTTTCTCACAAATAAACAGTCAAAGGTATGTTCAAAAGGTATAGAAGGGAAAACATAGTTTCACATCAGCCAACCAAGTGATCATGACAAGAAGGGATAATCAAGGATCTAATCAATTGACCAAGTGCAAAAAGAGACAGTGGTTATAAGACTGAAAAGACAGTCAGAGGCATTGGCAAATAGAAAGGTGCAAAAGGAAACTTTAGAAAGAGGGTTTTTAAGTTAAATTATTTCAAAAAAGGGTATAAATAATTACAACCTCTATTTTCCCGCTCAATTCGATCATTTGATGAACAGAGTGAAGTTTTTCTATTTTCGCAAGCATCCTTGGGCGAAAAATTCTTGGTGTTCCGCTCCTATAGGAATACGCTACACCCCTATAGTTTACCTCAATGTAATTTTGTTCTGAGTGCTCCTCGCTTGTAGGTGGGTGCTGTGCTCTTTTAGGATTTTTCGGCGTGCAGAGTGACGGCCCGAGCTGCGTGCAACTTTTCCCACGGACGCTGCGCTCCTGCCATATGTTCTAAACCGCCCACTGCCTGACAGATACCGATGCTACTCTTTTCAAAGGCGTGCAGCCCTGCCTGCATCCAACCCTGCACGAGGCTACTTCCGCAACGCCCAGGCTGACCTGCCGCACCCAACCGCTGCTTGACTCCAAGTTCAAGCTTGCCTGCCATACGTTGCGCTCTTTCTGTGGGCGTGCAACGCTACACGAGACTTCGTTCAGGCCTGCACAGGACACTGCGCTCCTGTCACAAAAGCGCAGCATTGCCCGAAAAGGCATTCAGAGGCGCCCAAATTTCCCAGAGATCTTGGTGAACCCTTTTTCTTGCTGTGAAGGACATTTTAAAGATGTATTTTCACTGTTATCACCTCTTCATGATTTTATGAAGGATAAGGGCACTAATTAAATTCCAAATTTGTGTTTAAAGAAAGCATGAAGAAAACTTGAAAAGAAAAAATAACCTACTCTCACCTAGTCTCCTAACCTTGTTTAAAATCTCAACACCTCCTTAACCTCTTTACATATTATTTCACAAGAGAGAATCACTTCTATTTAAAGATTTTGGGGCAGGGTAGAGAAAAACACCATGTCTGAAGAAGAGCAACACCTAAATGAAGAGACAAGACCAAGAAAACAACAAAAGAAGGGAGGGATGCCAAATAGGTTTGAACCTATAAGAACTGAAGAACTGATAGCCTCCCCTTCTATTCTTTCCCATTTCCAAGAGTTAGGGTGCTATGAGTTCTGTAAAAAAGTGAAAGAGATTAAAAGCCACCCTCAGTTGACCAAGTTATTTGCCTTAAGACTTCGTAGGCATAAAGTACATCTAGCAGGGGTAAGATTTGAGTTGACCACTAGTGCCATCTCTAAGGCTACTGGAATGCCTTGCATAGGAGAAAGGTGGTTTAAACAGAAGCATCTTGACTTAAGCCATTATCATCCATTATTAAAACCTAGTTGTCAAGCTGACTGTAAAACCATTTTCCTTTTTTATCATCTATTGGACATATATTCCATCCTCATAAAGATTATCATGAAATACTTCACCTGTGAAGGTAGGTTCTCCATAGTCTATTCCTATCATATTATACTCCTCATGCATTTCACCAGGACCAAGCTGCTACACATGCCCTACTA
The DNA here is from genome assembly GCA_034641835.2 of Pinus albicaulis. Lineage (NCBI taxonomy): Eukaryota > Viridiplantae > Streptophyta > Pinopsida > Pinales > Pinaceae > Pinus > Pinus albicaulis. The sequence goes on from CM076580.1 coordinate 1,754,624,702, forward strand.
TCTTTGCAAAAGTATTGAGAAAATGTCTTCCATCATGCAGAAAAGGCCTCCATCCCAACAAATGTCAAGCCTTTTTCATCATTCCCTCATCAAAGTGATTGTATCACACCAACTAGAACAACAAGGCATCTCCTAGGAGGTTTTCATCACCCACAATGATTTCACAAATCCACAGTCCAATCCTCTGCAAAGTCTGCCATCATCATCTAAAAATCCTCCTCACACACCTCCATCACCTTGCATTGACCTTGGTTCATCTTCTTCCCATGAATCGTTTCCACAAATAGACCTTCCTCATCCACCTTTCCCTAAGAAATATGATCATGAAGAAAGCAGTGGTGATCATGAAGAAAACAGTAAGGGAGAGAGTGATGATCATGAAGAAAACAATGATGGAAAGAATGATGAAGATGAAGAAAGAAGTGAAGAAGAAGAAGATGTCAATGAGGGAGATTAATCTCATCTCAGAAGACTTGGTCAAACAGCTGAAACTTGAGACAATTCCACATCCAAAGCCTTATCCACTTGGGTGGATATGCAAGGATGCAAACTTACAAGTCTCACAAAAGTGCATGTTGCGCTTCATCATAGCAGCTCAATATGTTGATTGGGTTGAACTGGATGTAGTACCGCTTGACATTACAGGTGTTGTGTTGGGTAGTCCATATTTATATGACAGAAAGGCAATCTTCTATCACCATGAGAACAAGTATCACTTGTTCAAGGATGGAAACGAGTACATTGTGAGAGCACATAAGAAGAAGCTAGAATCTTCTTTAGTCCATGCAGGTCAATTGAAAAGGCTAGTTAATGCAAGTCAAAATATGACTTTGTTGATGTTGAAACGACAAGATTTTGTACATTTACCTTTTCATGATATTGCTAATGATATGTCTCAGTCTGATAACAATTCGTCTTTGAAAGAATATGACATTATGTTGCACAAGGTACCTTTGGTGTCGATCAGTGCAGAGGACGAAGTGTCAGTGCAAAGCAGTGCAAGAGTCCATGAGATGGAAAGGCATGCAAGAAAAGAAGGCACACAGTTCAGCATGGGTCAATGTTGGTTTCAGAATGGCAAATTTTTATGGCGAGAAAACTTGGTCGGGATTCAACACAAGTACAAAGTTTATTCAGCAAAAATTCGCCATGTAAACAGTTGGCAAGGTGAATCTCATTTTCAGTCTTCTTTGAAGTTTGATCATTGTAGAAACAATTTTTTTTTTGAAAAATATAGTTGTTGTTCTAAAATTTTTAAGAATTTTCATCATGACTCAGTTAGTTTTAGCAACAGTCAATCAGTGAATTCAAGGGAAAATTTATCATTTTATGAAAAGCTCAATTTGATGAAGTCGGGAAGATTTCAGTGGTTCAAAGTTGGAAGAGTGGAGAATCAATCTCCTCATCTTAATTTTCTATAATCAGAGAGATTTTGTGGGTCCAAAAGCTTCCCATTTGGGAGTTGTGATCAGGTGATCATGTCCTAATTGGAAAAATGCTCAAAATTTTATTTTCTCAGAATTGGTTGAAACCAAAACGACCGGAAAGGTCTCGATAAAACGATCCAGTAGCTTCAAACGACACTAAAATCTGATTCTGTATGAGAAAGATATTCAAGTTTGAAGTCTCTCAATTTTAGAGAAAAAGCCCAATTTGACTTTGGATAAAAAATATATTAAAAAAAGAATATTCCATAGAATATTTCGAGAATATTCTACATAATATTCCATAGAATATTTCATGGAATATTCTGTGAAGCGCCAATCACAGGGCACCTCATGGCCTACCTGGAGGTTGCCACGTGGCCCCAAGAAGTCAAACAAAATGCGCATTAAGATTTTTGGCAACCATCAGATTTGAACCCCGACCTATTGGCAAACAACAACACATCTTATCGTCTCTCCCAACCATTGGTTCTTAACAGGTATGGGGCGATGGTCGTATTTGAATTTCAAAATGCGTAAGGGAAGAGAATTAAAGGGGGCCAACCCCCTCACCATAGGACCTAGGTCAAAGAACCTTGGCCTTGTATAAACCTCTAGCGGATAATACGGTTATTCAACTGATAAACATATGGAATTCACATGTATTACTGAAGTTTTATGCCACGTTTAATATAACGTTTGATAACCGTCATTCCAACTTCCAAAGCCGACGGGTGCAGTCACATGCAACCGTGAAATTTATTGCTAACCCTTAACCGTGTGGAGGTTTTGGCGGAGTCCGCCCAGAATGGCACCACCTCCTAAAATGGTGGAGTTATCTGCAATTCCAGCACATTTGGTGGAGTTTGTTTAGGGCAAACTGGGCAAAACTTCAGTGGGACATAACTTTTGCTAGGAGAGTCCTTTTGGAGCGAATTTGTTTTTGATTTTGGATAATGTGAGCATTCCAGAGCCAATGGTGTAGGTTGCAGAGGCAACAAAGATCATATTCAGGTAATTTTTCAGCAGAGAATATTGGAGAGCCATCAGGGCCTAGGGAGTGTTGGAGCTGTTTTGGACTATGGTTAACCTTTGGAGGTGAAACAAAATCCTATCTTTACTGTTTTCTATGTTGAACTCATTTTCATAGCTTGTTTTTCCTGTTTAGGCTTTCTGATCATTGTATTAAAAAAATTGAGCATAATAAGAGCAAGGACATGCCCATTTGGGGGCCTTGGACCCGACAAATGTAGCCTAGGAGGGGTGAACTTCCTTATCATATGCTGTGTTATATTCTATGATTTATTTTCTGTGTTTTATCAGAGTTAAAGATGTTAAAAAGTAAAAAGAAATAAGCCTCCTACACACAAAAATACTCATAATGTCACTAAAAACATTTTGTTCCAATTGAAAAACACATTAAACAGTTTGCACACATAAGTTTATGGATAATGAATACCTTGCACCAACAAACAAGTAGTTTCATTATCATATCATTAGTGATTACTTCTATTATTTCTTTAGGCAGAGTCTATAAAAGGCCTGCAAGCTTCGGGATCTCATCCTTTCTTTAAAGGTGACATATCCTGTAAATGCCCCTACAGTCCATCTCTGTATTAGAAATAAGAAGTTATCACATTTTAGATCAGATATGGCCAAGAAGAGATCAATGAAGGTAGTAACAAGGATGAGTATGTGGATGAAGAAGAAAATAGAGGTAAAAACAGTGATGTAAGTGATGAGCAAAGAAGTCAAAACAACAGGGCCGATAATGAAGAAAATGACACCGAGGGTACAAATGCAGACAGTGGAGAGGAGACATTTGAAAGAAATGGAGAAAGCAAGAATGATAGTGACAATAATGGCACAGGCAGCCAAGAAACAGGGTTTAAAGTTGTTTTCAATAGGCAAGGAAATGATGACAAAGGGCCAAGTAATGAAGAAAATAAGCAGGGCAGTGAAGAATAAATCAGTCAAAGGAACTCATTTAATGAAGAAAGAAATGACTCCCACAGTGATGGGAAGACAAATGAAGGTGCCCAAAGTAGTGACCCCACAAACAGTACTAACTGTGATACAAAAGATGATATTGACAGTGAATACAGTGGGCCAAAAGATGAAAAGGAGGGCAGTCATGAAAGTGAAGAAATGCCAAACATAGGCGCCTCTAACATTGCAAAAACAGAGCATGGAAGTCTTGAAGGTTTTGGCAGCAAGGAAAGCATGAAAGAGGTTGACGATGTTTATCAAAAAGACAGCCAAGAGCAAGGTAATAAGGATACTCACACAGAAATCATCCATGAAGAAGAAAATAGTCCTAAGATCATTAGTGATCAAAATTTTCAAGTAAAACCTATGGCACCTTTTACCATCACCTATCAAAGAGGAAGGAGGCATGTGTTTTCTGCCTCCAAAAGGCAAGGGGCCATGCACTCCTCCTCAAATCAAATGAAGGACAAAGGTAAACAAAAATTGAAGAAGGAGGAAGACCATCATGAGGAAAAAAGAGAATTTGAACTCATTCACATAGACAGTGATGAGGAAAATGAGACATGGATAGTCGATTCTCTTCTACAATACCGGAATGCACAGATTAAAGATTTGGAGGCCGAGCTATAAATATCAAAGGATCTCATTCACTTACTACAAATGCAGAACAAACAAATGAGTGGCCCGCTGGCCATCTATGATGCAAGGGCACTCAAATATAGGAAGGAGGCTCAAAGATCACAAGTGTAGTTGGAGGAATACATGGGCGCTTATGAGGAAAATAGTGATGAAGAGGGGAAAGCTAGAAAGAGACCTAAGACTATGGGTCTTAGAAAAGCATTGGCAAAACAAAGAGAGGAAGAATCAGCCCAAGCACAACAATTTCTCCTCACCAAACCCCTTGCCATGGAAATTGAGCATAACAGAGAATCATGGCTTGAAAGGGCCAATATATATTTAGAGGCCAAACTAGAGAAGGCCAAAAAAAACTTGAGCTTACAAAGGAGGATGACTGAGCACTACAAACGGAGAAATCACTTTGCAAGACAAAAGCTCAAAACTGCCCAAAATGAGGGCCTGACACCAAATGATGAAAAATACCAAGCTAGGATTGGTATTTTGGCCCAAGTTTCTCTACAGGTCTCTAAGGACCCTTGAGGCACCTACCTACCAAATTTGAGCAAAATTGAACAAGTTTTTGTTTTTTGCAAATTTTGAGCCTAGGAACGTAGCACCCACTGTGCTGCGCTTTTTCCTAGGGCATATTCAGAGGGAGAAGCTTACATTTTTGGATTCCCCATGAGGCTGCCACAGTAGCAAAAACCCACAATATGCATATAAAATTTTATTTATGCATACCCACATACATATAATCCAATACTCTAGCGCGTAAGCTTCTTATTTAATCTTCAAAGAAGATTTCTTCACTTTTAACCCAACAGTAATAACTTCATATATAGAAGATGTTATATCAAATTTTTAAACATACCATAATAAAAACCCATTCATTTATCTTCCGCCTATACAAATTGACTTACCTTTATTCAATCCTCATATATGCTCACCATCCCGAATACCAATAAACATTAATATAAACTTTGGATCCCACACCTTAATACTCACCAATATAATATTATCCCTGGACCATGTTTAACATTCCATACTTTGGTTTAAAACCCAAAATATCAACATAATATTTTATTCAGGCCCACAACATATTATTTAATTTCATTCACAAGTTCGACTTTGGTTAAAACCCAAAGCACCAGCATAATGTTAGATCCAGTCCTACAACATATACAACTTACATATTAATTTGTACAGTCCTATCTTCGTCGTCCATTTTAATGCTCCAGATCCGACAGACATCGCTTGATATTGTGCTCCAATTAACACGATGGCTAAAACCTTAAAACTTACGCGAAATTAGTGGTATTGAAATTTTGTTGATTTCTACGTGTCACACGCTGAGGTCTATCGCGTGATTTTCTTCAATACCGGTTACCATTCTCAGCCTACGCGAAAACCACATGTGGTTTTATAAAACCATGTTCTTCACACCTCTACGCCATTGTGTCTGCTTTCATTTGAATCAGGTTTCTGAATAGAACTATGGTTCTAATTTGAAAGAATTTCACATGGCTATACCATACATCTTCATCATTTTTTCAGCGATGCAAATCTTTATGTAGGGTTCCACTGCGATAATAACTCATGGTTTGCAAGTTCCCTTTCTCAAATTTATCCTTCTGTTTGTTCGGATTTCATGTTGAACATAAAATTGCAATTGCGAAAACAATAACCTCTCCTCTGAAATTGAATCTCCTTCTGACATTGATCCTAATTTTCTTACATATTCCAGGATCAAACCCTCAACATACTTTATATCGAATTGAAGTATCACCCTTTTAATGGGTCACCATCATTCCATTCTGTGATCGATGGTAGCTCGTTGTTATTGATTCAAACCAAGTTTGGAGATCCATTATCTCGCAATCAAATACTCTGGTTGTATTTCATTTTCCAATCTCCTACATATAAATATGATGCCAAATCCTCTGCTTCACATACACATCATGATTTTATTAATCAAAACATACACACTTAATTCAACACCGAATATCTCTGTACATATAAAACTCAAATAATTACAAAGGAATTCTTTCTCTCTGGCCTGATAGTCAATCAGTGGCCTTCTTCCTCTATTTTTCCCGTAGGCTTACAATCCAAAACCTATTTTCTCTATCTCTGTTCTACCTTTCTACTACTTTTTATGCCTTTAAGGCTTACAATTTATACAAAAGGTTCCGAAACTATTTTTGGTTTCAATTCCTCCATCTTCTCAACAAAATCCTAAATATCCTCTAAGTCCTAACTTGACTCAACTAATCCCTAAGGATCCTCCTTCATGACAAAATCATGAAACCAATTCTAATTTAGGATTTACCATTAATTCCTAAATCTCTCAATCCCTATGCACTCTCAATTAGCCTAATTCTCTCATGTTCTCCATCATTCGAGAACATTTACAAAATTCCTCACAATATTTAATTAATTTTCATTAAAATCACCTAAAACATCATATAAGAAACCAACTCCCTTGAAAACAAAAAACCCCTAATTCTATTAAAATAAAAGGAATTTTCTTGAGCCTAATGCTCCTGCATCAGACTCCCAAAGTAGAAATTTATCATGATCTCCTGATCATGTGCTTCCAATATTTTGCCTCCTGGATCCCATAATTTGTTTTTCTGATGTCCATAGGCTGCATTATTCTTCATCTGTACTTCTCCGGGCTTCCATATTTTATTCTGCATCTTGCCACTAGTTATGCTTTCACATTCTTTTCTTGTCTTTTCCTTGATGTTTTTACTTTTCTTTCTTGCTGCTCTCTTCTTCTGATACACCTTCATCATCAACCTCCTTATACTTTCAATCTCTATGTCCAGTCTATCTTCTGTTTGGAAATTACTCTGCCTTTTTTTGCTGCTTTCAATTTCTGCTGTAAATATTTCTCTGGAAATTGCTATAGATGTTGCTGCATATGTTTCCTTTGTTGCTTTTGTTGCTCTAGATGTTGCTGCCAATACTGCTGCTTTTGTTGCTGTAGATGTTTCCTTTGTTGCTATAGATATTGCTACCTCCCAAACTTCCTGAATATCTCTTAATATATCTCCCTCTGCAACATTATTCTTCTGTTCACTACCTGCAAATTCACTTTTAAAAAATAAATTATCATTTGATTCTTTAATTGCAGTAACATACTCATTCATTCTTCTTTGTATAATAGTAAGCATAATAAATTTTGACAAACTATTATCTGCTCCTGCCTCTTCCACAACTTCAGGCATTTTTACTTTAGTGTCTGCAATTCCTTTCTCTTGTTCAAATGTTTCCAGCAAATATTTCAGTGATTTCCTTTGAACTTGTTTCGTATCATCAATATGCTGCAATTTAGTTTCATCATAACCTTCTTCTTCTTCTTTGAAAACCTTTAGTGATTGTCCTTCACCTCCTTGATTGATTCTGGAAATCAATTCAAATTCTTCAAACACTATATCTTCATCCTTTATCAGAATGGAATTCTGATTCTCCATCACTGTGGCAGTTCTAAAAGTCTGTCCCAGAGTCTTCTCTTGGCCAATCGGACAAGCCAACTCCTCCTTGTCATCAATAATAACAAGTTCCTTCATATGAGACATGAATTTCTCACCTTCCTTGGAATTTATCAGTTCCTTCTTCTACAACAATTCATATTCATTAAAGACAACTCCAAGAGATGGATTGTCTTCTGCAACACCTGTAAACATAGTCAAATTATCAATTTCAAAATTACAAGACCCAATGGTCTCATTTGATGATCTCGTCACCAAATCTTCTTTTTGCAGTTCCAAATCTCTTTTAGGACTCATAAAATCTTCACTGTCTTTCTTCCCAACTTCCAAGGTTATCTCCATTGTTCCAATCACCATGATAGAATGATGATCCTCCACTATGTTTTCAGCTAACATAGTTTCCTTTTCATTAAATTCTCTGACATTTTTCATTTGTTGTCCTTCTTTGCCTGCATAATTAACACATGAATTATCAGTATTAAAAATACAAGGTTTCAATACCTCTTCCTCCTCTGGCAACATTTCAGTACATTGCTTTGATTTTTCTTCTAACTTCCTTGTCAGCACATCAGTATGTTGATTTAAATTCTCAATGAGACTGTCAGCTAGTCTCTCTTTCTTATCATCTGTTTCAAGAAGGTCTCTCTGCTCTAGTTCACAATAATGAACTTATTCAATTTTCTAAATCATTCTTACATATTTATCCTCTATTTCCCGACTGTCATTCATGACAATTTATTTGTCTTTCACATTCAACAATTTATCCTGAGTATAGATCCTCTGCTTTTCCAACTCTCCTCTTTGAAGATCTAACTTTCTATATAACTCAAAAAATTCAATCGGGGTAGAATTTGGAAACTTTACACAACTTTACATACCTTCACTTATTGTTGACCAATCATTAGATGGCCCTTCTTCCTCTGTTTTAGTATTCTGCTGAATATTTCCATAAGACCCTTCCATCTTCATTTCTTTCTGAGATCTTTATATCTCTGCATTAATCTGAATAGATTTCAGATTCAATTTCTTCTCCTTAACAAACTTCAAAGTTTGTTCAACATCCTGTTATGTACCTGCATTCACACACAAATCATTAGTTTTAAAACAACAAGACTTTTCAGTCTCGTTTGCGTCCTCAAACATCAATCTTCCACAATGTACTTTCTAGTTTCTAGCAGATCCTCTTTTCTGTGACTCAACTCCTTTTATTCTTTCCTTTTCCAACAAAGAAATATGTCTTTGTTTAAGTTCTCTGAACTTGTTCATCAGCTTAGCATTCCATTTATTTTGCAATAGGTTCCATCTAACCCATTTCCTCATTTTCCATCCATGTCTTCGACATTCATTCCCTGTCTCTTGCAACCATCCTTGTAGTACCTCTAGTTGTACCTTCATCACTGCAATATCTCTATGGCATTCTTTAGAACCTCTTCTCTAATCCTCCATGATCATCTTCTTCATGAGCTCCTCACTCACTATGATTTTCACTAAGCCTCTGCAACAGCAAGTCCTCCCTGTTGCCACTTACCTCACCAATCCCCTCTCTAAACTTGGTCTTTTGGCAAGCATTGGTTCTCTATCTCTAAAACCCCTTGATCACTCTCTTCTGCTCTCTCTGGGCTTATATCCTCAACTCACCTTCTCTTGAGAACACTTCATCGGTTCTCCCTATCCAACCTTTAGCTGGAATATTAGGTTCACTGCCATCATCATCGAAATCTTTGTCTTCATCTTGTCTGCAACCAGAATTCTGCAATCAAAATTTTCAAACCGGATTATCTCACCTTCAAGATCTCTGCATGACATTTTTCTCTTCATTCACCTGTACTTTGATTGGACTGTCTTCATTTATTTCTGCAAATTCCTGTTCACTTCAATTCTATGTATTTGGTGCATATCAGATTTAGAATCTGATATCCTCTTATTTTCCCATCACTCATGCATTTAAAAAAAAAAAAACTTTAATTATCAAAAAGAGCTTTTCCTGCTTTGATACCAAAATGATGCCACCACTGCAGGAAAAATCCACAATATGCATATAAAATTTTATTTATGCATACCCACATACATATAATCCAATACTCTGGCGCGGAAGCTTCTTATTTAATCTTCAAAGAATATTTCTTCACTTTTAACCCAACAGTAATAACTTTATATATGGAAGTTTTTATATCAATTTTTTAAACAGACCATAATAACAACCCGTTCATTTATCTTCCGCCTATACCAATTGACTTACCTTTATTAAATCCTCATATACGCTCACCATCCCGAATACCAATAAACATTAATATAAACTTTGGAGCCCACACTTTAATACTCACCAATATAATATTATCCCTGGACCATTTTTAACATTCCATACTTTGGTTTAAAACCCGAAATATCAACATAATATTTTATTCAGGCCCACAACAGATTATTTAATTTCATTCACAAGTTCGACTTTGGTTATAACGCAAAGCACCAGCATAATGTTAGATCCAGTCCCACAACATATACAACTTACATATTCATTTGTGCAGTCCAATCTCCATCGTCTATTTTAATGCTCCAGATCCGATATATAGCGCTTGATATTGCGCTCCAATTAGCACGATGGCTAAAACCTTAAAACTTACGCGAAATTAGTGGTATTGAAATTTCGTTGATTTCTACGTGTCACACGGTGAGGTCTATCGCGTGATTTTCTTCAATACCGGTTACCATTCTCAACCTACGCGAAAACCACATGTGGTTTTATAAAACCATATTATTCACACCTCTACGCCATTGTGTCTACTTTCATTTGAATCAGGTTTCTGAACAGAACTATGGTTCTAATTTGAAAGAATTTCACACGGCCATACCATACATCTTCATCATTTTTTTAGCGATGCAAATCTTTATGCAGGGTTCCACTGCTATACTAACTCATGGTTTGCACAGTTCCCTTTCTCAAATTTATCCTTCTGTTTGTTCAGATTTCATGTTGAACATAAAAATGCAATTGCGAAAACAATAACCTCTCCTCTGAAATTGAATCTCCTTCTGACATTGATCCGAATTTTCTTACATATTCCAGGATCAAACCCTCAACATAATTTATATCGAATTGAAGTATCACCCTTTTAATGGGTCACCATCAATCCATTCTGTGATCGATGGTAGCTCGTTGTTATTGATTCAAACCAAGTTTGGATATCCATTATCTCACAATCGAATACTCTGTTTGTATTTCATTTTCCAATCTCCTGCATATAAATATGATGCCAAATCCTCTGCTTCACATACACATCATGATTTTATTAATAAAAACATACACACTTAATTCAACACCGAATATCTCTGTACATATAAAACTCTAATAATTACAATTGAATTCTTTCTCTCTGGCCTGATAGTCAATCAGTGGCCTTCTTCCTCTAATTTTCCCGTAGGCTTACAATCCAAACCCTATTTTCTCTATCTCTGTTCTACCTTTCTACTAATTTTTATGCCTTTAAGGCTTACAATTTATAAAAAAGGTTCCGAAACTATTTTTGGTTTCAGTTCCTCCATCTTCTCAACAAAATCCTAAATATCCTCCAAGTCCTCACTTGACTCAACTAATCCCTAAGGATCCTCTTTCATGACGAAATCATGAAACCAATTCTAATTTATGATTTACCATTAATTCCTAAATCTCTCAATCCCTATGTACTCTAAATTAGCCTAATTCTCTCATGTTCTCCATCATTCGAGAACATTTACAAAATTCCTCACAATATTTAATTAATTTTCATTAGAATCACTCAAAACATCATATAGGAAACCAACTCCCTTGAAAACAAAAAACCCATAAGTCTATTAAAATACAAGGAATTTTCTTGAGCCTAATGCTTCTGCATCACCCCATCATGAGAGGAGTATGCTCACCAAATTTCAACTCAATTGGAGTTGTTTTGATCCCCCAAAAGGGTAAAAAACACTCAATTTTTCACCTTTCTGCCCTCTTTTTTGAGTAGGTGTTGCGCTCCTGGCAGTCTTGGTTCTTTCCACTTTTTGGGAAATTTTTAGAGGTGAGATTGAGGAACCAAAGGTAGATCTGGAAATTATACATCCACATCTTTCCAACGGGCCATCACGGAGGCTTTTCCAACATCGGGAAGGCCTCCTAAACTCTGTTGCGAAAAGACATTTTTTTGTGCTGCGCTCCTGGAAAATTTCAAAGTTTTGAGATAGGTTGCTGCGTTCTTGTAGGTAATTGAGAAAATGTGCATTAGGCAAGTTTTATCATGTATTTCAGAGCCTAAAAGTGAATATTTTTTCTATTTTAGTCCGGAAAATATATTTTGGAAGATATTTTGTGCCTTGGACCTTATAAGGCCTCAAGGACAAGTTAGGGTATTTGTTTTTGGCCAATAGGCTTCTAGATGCTCTAGTGAGCTCTCCTCCTCCTTGCTTTTTATATAAGCCATGAGGATTCATTGTAAACATTGGGACTTGATGTGTTTAAGAGCAATACATGGTTTTATGAGCTTGGACAAGATATTGGTTTTATGAAGTGAATGAATGGCTTGTGTGGCTTGATGTTGGAGGAGTTTGCTTGCAAGATTCCATAGCTTGGTGAATGGTGATGTTTTTCTAACTTGTTAATGTTTTCTTGTCCTCATTTTGTTTCAGTATGCTTGTTTTCTATAGATCATAAAATTATAGGTTGAGATATTCCCATGGAAGCACCTCAAGCCTCCTGTATGCTATATTTTTGATATTTTCTTCTTTTAGTTCATCTTAAGGAATTCTTGACTACTTCTTAGGCCCACTAAAACTTGTTCTTTGTTTCATGAATGATTAGTATGTTAGCTTATAAATATGATTCATGGTATGCCCTACTTATTTAAAGTTTTCAAAACCCTATCTTGAAGCTTTTCTATGGAATATTGATTGATTAGGTTAATACAAAGAGGTCTTGTTTCAATCTTGTCATTTGCCCATGCTCATCAACTTGTTTCAGAGTTTCCGATAGTTTGATATATGCTGTTTAGGAGTTCCCTCTCCATATATTGAGTTGTTTGTTTATCTTATATGTTTTCTCAAAAATCTGAAGGTGAATTTCTAAAGTTAGGAGTTCTAATGCTTCTATGTATCACAGAAATGTCCATCTTACAATTTTATATGTTTGAGTATTGTTCACAGAGATTAATGGTTTTCCCTACCTCATGAGTTATTGCTTTCACACTATATACATCTAAGACCTCTTAGTTTCTTTCCAAACTTAATGTTCATTACACCTCATCATCACCTAAGGATCCATTAACCTTGCTAAATCGGCCCTGTAATAAACTCTGCTTCATCATTTAGACACCCTTGGCTTCATCTGACCCCATAGCCCTATTGATTCAATATTCTCTCATTCCACCTATCCTACTTGATCATCTTACCCCAGCCCAAAACAAACAAACAAACCTACACTTAACAACTAGCCTAAAAACAATCATCTAAAGCGAACAAGCTCACATCCTTCGCACAATAGAGAGAGACCTCTCTGAGTCCAGGAAGGCTAGGTCCTAGGACTCCAAATACTGGTCTAATGTTACCCTGTCATTTGGTCAGCCAATCTGCCAAATCACGGGACCCTAACACGTCAGTTCTCAAATATATTAGAAGGAAAGAGAGTATTTTTGTGTTTATTATGTAGGTTAGTGTGTCAGATAGTCAAGGTTGGTTTAATGGCATACAAATTGATAAAATCAAACTCAACATTTGACATTAAACTATTATATTTAATTTTATGGTCCACCTAAGTTTTATAGATGTTAACATTGAAACAAAATTTCAAGTAAATGTAGATCACCAAGTCAAAAAAACTCATAAATGTGGTCCACAAATTTGAAAAGCAAACTATTTCTTAGGATCCCACTTGCACTCACTTGGATTAGTGTCAAAGTGGGTGCCTTAGATTAACTTTTTCTTTTAGGAGATTCATATTTTTATGAACATAGTATTTTGTAAATATGATTACTAAATAAATAAAGAAGATTCTTAGATTTTTTAGCTTTCTTAGATATAATTTCCAAAAACAATATAGATAGATGATTTCATAAATGAGATAATCAACAACCATTTCCAGAAATAACAAATATAGACAATTTCATAAATGAGATAATCAACAATAATAATACAATATACATTCTGAATTTCATCATATCAATAGGAAAAATAAATGATTTATTTCCCTTAATCAATTAACATAGAATTTTTAAAATGAGGCAAAATTAATTTGTAGCTGTTGTTTCCAGTTGATATAAATTGTCCATTTTAAAAAATCAATATTTCTTCACAATGGTTTTAAATATTTCTTTGTTAAAATAAATGGTGAATTATATGTCGACCAACATTCATTGTTTCAATATTTCAATTACAAAATACAACTTTTCCAATTCAACAATCTTATCTGCCTCGTTATTCACCTTTTGGGGCAATTGCTATAATACATATAATTTGTTAGGAAGAAAATTTTACATTTTTTTAACTATAATGAGGAGCTTTCCTATGCACTCTCTCGATAGGCTGATAACTGAAGCACATAGCAACCCTCCCACTCTCTATTGGCTGATGACCACACATTCAGACTGGTGAGTGAGAAGCTCTTGAAAGGTTGTTTCCGTTGATTTGAGCGCTACTTTAGACACATGTTAGGTCAAGGATGTAGGCTTGTAATCATGATTTACATAGTTTTAGGATAGTTCGAGGTTGGTTTAATGGCATACAAATTAAGCAAATAAAATACAACATTTGACATAAAACTATTATATTTACTTTTATGGTCCACCTAGGTTTTATAGATGTTAACATTGAAACAAAAATTCACATAAATGGAGACCACCAAGTCAAAAAAACTCATAAATGTTGGCCACTAATTTGAAAAGCAAACTATTTCTTCGAAGGCCAAGTTGGGTTAGTGCCATAGTGGGTGCCTTAGATTAACTTTTTGTTTTAGGATATTCATAGTTTTATGAACAAAAGATTAAGAAAATTGTTTGAGGAGAAAAATGCACCAAAGAAGGTAAAGTTCTTTCACTAAAACCACTTTCTTGCATACTGTTTTGATGGAGAATATTTTGTAAAAATTATTACTAAATAAATAAAAAATATTCTTAGATTTGTTAACTTTCTTGGATATAATTTCCAGAAACAATAAAGATAAATAATTTCATAAATGAGATAATCAACAAAAATTTCCATAAATAACAAATATAGATAATTTCAATTCAACATTCCAATTTCAATTCAACATTCTTATTTTCCTCTTTATTCACCTTTTGGGGCAATTTCTATAATACATATATAATACATATAATTTGTTAGGAAGAAACTTTTACATTTTTTTAAAGTATAATTTTTAGTAAAGTTTTGGCCTTGTAATCATGATTTATATATTTTTGACCACATAGGATAGTTTGAGGTTGGTTTAATGGCATACAAATTGAGCAAATCAAACACAATGTTTGACATAAAAATATTTTATTTACTTTTATGGTCCACCTAAGTTTTATATATGTTAACATTGAAAAATTCACTTAAATGTAGAACACCAAGTCAAAAAAAATCATAAATGTGGGCCACTAATTCAAAAAGAAAACTATTTCTTTAAGGATCCAATTTCTTTCACTAAAGCCACTTTCTTGCAAACTATTTTAATGGAGAATATTTTGTAAAAATGATTACTAAATAAATAAATAAGATTCTTAAATTTTTTAACTTTCTTGGATATAATTTCCAGAAACAATAAAGATAGATAATTTCATAAATGAGATAATAAACAACAATTTCCATAAATAAAAAATATAGATAATTTCATAAATGATATTGATGGCGGAGCTGACCCTAGTCTGTCTTATTTCATTTACTGAAGGTTTCCATTCCTAAAACCTATGGATTATGGGCCCATATTTGGACGAAATCATCCATGCTACATCAAAGGAAACCTCTTGTTGGCCACCTATAAAATTTTTTCTATCAAAAGGTGGCCAAAACATTGTTTAGCCTTCAAGGAACAGTTTCATTGCAGAAAGTGTATCTCTTGAAGCCTCTGGAAGACATCATACCCTTGTTTCAATCTTCATTGTTGTTCCCATTTCAAGCTCGGAAAATTCTGCTGAATTCCATGAGAAAGACCGCTGCAAAATTCCCTTTTTTCCCTTTCCTGCACTCAGAAACTAACCTTCAGTTTTACTCTCTTGTTCCTCGTCAAGATCCCTCATTCTCATAATTTTTCCATCTCCCCTTCATCAAAATCCCTTTCATAAGGTTTTAAGATCCTTTTTGGCCTTATCAAAACCCCCAAAACCCTTCGAAAACCATTGAAAATCTATGAAAAAACCCATTTTTTTTTATTAAGGGTTTAAGCCCCCTTGGGCTAGGTCTCTAACCATTTCCTTCCATACGCCCTGGTGCTGGAACTAGGCGCTGAGCCATTTGGGCGCCTAACCTTATTTTATATATATCCCGCCCGAAAATATTAAAAACCTTATGTTATTTCCGAACTTTGGGTTTTTTAATTATTTTCTGAATTTTCGTCGGTTCAAAGCCTCAGCCGATCTCTGCCGTCGATCTGATCTGCAGATCGACGGTGTGGAAACTATCGTGGTCGGTGGTCCTCGCCACGCCAAACACTGTGCAGAAACCGGTGGTATCCATCGCACTGCCTTCTGAGGGCTGGCGATATTTTGCATTTCGGAGCGATTCCATACAACGGTTGACACGTGGCACCAACACTATTTGAAAACCGCGCCCCCATCGCGCGTTAACGTTCGTCCACAGATCCAGCGCGATATTGTTGTGCACGTCTGTTCTGGGGCGGGCCATCCAACGGTAGTCACTCCCCAAAGATGCGCGGGAGTTAACCTAGGAAAACAGTGCCCCTGGCCCACTGTACGTCGCCCTCCGACGCATCCTCAACCGTCGATCTCCTCCTAAGATCGACGGTCCAGATTTGATTGCATGCCCCGCCATTGCACGGTCCCAACGCCACATCAAAATCCACACGGCAAATTTCTATTGGGCGGGTCTCCGTGTTTTCCTTGTCCAGTCAGCATTTCCAGACCCGGGAACTTTACTTAACATGATTTAATTGGATTTTTGATGTCCGGGTGTATTTTCTAAAGTTTATTGGCACCCGATCTCCACCGTTGATCTTGTGGGCCGATCTCATCCGACGGCCCACGATCATCCTGAACCCCACACACTATTTTTTGCCAAAAAAAAGGTTTTTTAACCGATTTTCTCCAAAAACCGACTCCTCCACGTTATTTTTCGCCTCCGCTTCCCACCGTCGATCTCTGCGCGATCGACGGTTCTGATTTAAACTTTTCTTCCGTCATCTCTTTGACTTTTCCCGATCAATCTCGACCATTGGATGATGCCATCCAACGACTATGCTCCCTCCACATGCCTTCTGAAGTAGTCAGCCTATATATGCAAGATTTTTTAATAGTTTTTCGTATTTTTGCAGGGTTTTAATTGATTTTTTCCGCCATGTTGAAGAAAAATTCACAGGTCAAGTGTGACAATCCTCCCGCCTGCGATTCACCACAAAATCACTTGCAGGGTTTTAAATTCGCATTTTATCAATGAATTCATGAGGCATTGATGCCATTCGACCCCTGTACAGCCTTGCACACCAGAAAACATAGTTAATCGAGCACTGATCAAAGTGTATCAGTGTCGAAGACAGAACACACCAGAAACAGGAGATTGAAGACCTAAAACATAGTTCTCAAGTAAATTAAAGGTGTTTTAGGGAAAGACGAAGACATCTGTCGAGTTGAGAAACCCTCCACCACCATAAGCAGAGGCCAATTGAACCCTCTCCAACTCCTAAAGACACCTGCAACCTCATATAAATCAATGAAGGTTCAGTCATTACCAGAAGAATAGGTGTTTACCTGAAGACATCCGAACAATTAATAAAAATCAAAGAATATTATCTCTAATTGTTGGCAGAACCATTTTAGAAGATTAAGAACAGTTCAGAAGCACTTATTTCGATCATTATGCCTCGAAAGGCAGGAACAGATGCTATGGAGCATAGTTAGAAATGATTACATAATTAATGATATTTGATCCTTGGGAAATCCTCCCACTTCCTCATTTCTCTATAAATACCTCTGTAGAACATAAGCAAATGTTGATCTCTAGACATCTGAATGCATGTAATGCTTTCTGAAGCTACTGATGCACTGTGTGCAATTTGAAGATAAATAAGCTGATATGAGAAGTTTGAAGTTGTAGAGACCCTCCGGGCTTGCTGATTATAAGTGGTTTGAACATCAAATACAAGCTCCTGATTTATGGGATCCTGATTTGTGTCAATGGTGATGTGTTCCTCACTGTCAATTGCTATTTTCTTTAATTTTTCACTCTGATCATTTTCTTTGATAAGGAACAACAAACATAGAGCTAGGACTTACTCTCAGTAGTACCATACTCTTACTGAAAGCTTTATTTTCTGTGTTTTTCTCTTATTAATACTGAGTATATTAAAGCAGGTTGGTTTCAAAGCACTTGCTTGATCTAGATTGCTCATTATGATGATCATCAATGTTTTCCTTTAGAATATGCTGAAAGCAGGTTGGTTTCAAAGTACTCACCTGATCTTAAGTTGTTCTAACTGTTTTTGAATGTTTTTTGATTGAAATTACTTCAAAGCAGGCTAGTTTAAAAGCACTTACCTGATCTCATAATGCTTTTATATTTTGTTTCTCTAAACTCAAAGTACTTCAATGCAGGCTAGTTTTAAAGCACTTACCTAATCACATAATTCTTTTATGTTTTGTCTCTCTAAGCACATGTTGAAAGCAAGATAGTTTAAAATCACTTACTTGATCTTAGATGTGCACTGTTCTTCATTTTGTTTTGTTCTCCACTTCCTATCTGTTTCACTCCATAAATCACCTTAAGAGATCCTTTGAAATAAGTGACTTTCCCCATGGATCCTTCTTGACCCTTGCTGTCCTATTAAAATCCTCCTATGACTCCATAGCCCAATCGATTAAAACTATCTTGGCCTTTTTCTATCAGCCAAATCATTCCTTCACCTGCAGACATCTTCACCCTTCATTTTGAACTTCCTTCACCTTCATCATGTCTTTGCCCAACCAAAAAAAAAAAAAAAAAACCCATGCTCTTCATAACTAGCCTAATATCGCATTTCAGGCTTTAAAGATCACATCTTTAAACTCATTTACGGAGAGATCCTTCTCTGGATTCAGGAGGGCTAGATCCTTGAATCCAAAAGCGGTTTGATGTTACCCCTGTAGTTGGACTTTTGACAACCTTGCTAATTACAGAGACCCTAACACCTATGAAATGCCTTTTAACGCACTCAGGTTTCAATGTCAAATCCCTTTAGTAGGAACAAGAAACAACTTCGAGAAGAGGAAATCAATTTCTGGTTCAGGAACAGAACCAAACTACTCAAACCATGACTAAACACCCTTCATCTGCTACTCCAACACAGAGCTAGGATCATTGCCTCTAATGTCACTATGCATTCACATCTCCTTCATATGTGGGGAACACATTAAGCTAATTCTGCAATCAACATGAAAATAGTTACAAATTAAAATTGGGCTACTAATTTCAAACAACAATCTTGACTATATATCGTTTTCAGATCTGGAATTCAGAAATTGGCATATGGGCCGCTCATCTGAATGATACTCCGCAAAATATTTCTGAATGGCAATAAAACTAGTCGTCTCTACCATCGATTTTTGTCAATCTCACAATTACGTCATGGGTGGAATAATCCCCAATTTTACATACCTAAAGAAAGCACGTATAATCATCATCACACCAGCTCTCTTTCCTTTTGGATAATGCTCCTCTGTTTCTGTGTTTCTCCTCTGGATAACGCTGCATTCATTTGCGTACTGCGAACCCATTGTTGCCTTCTCTCATCGCCTCAACATGCTCATACTTCAACATCCTCCTCTGCATTCCTTCCCAAGCCATTTGTTTTTTCTTCGAGGCCATATAAGCATTTCTTTTACAACTGAAAATCCAGATTTATTACGAAGATGAGACAAATAACATGATGCCTTCAAACAAAAAACAACTTTGGTTCAATGATAATACAGTTAGAATCATTGAACTCAGAGATCCCAAATCAGTTACAAGCTCCAACAATGATTTCATCAATATTGCTCATCGCAGAGCAATCCCCTCATAAAAAATTCACAATTTGATGCGTTCTTATACTCTGTTTCCTCTGCATTCTTCCCCAGCGTATATTGATTTATTTTTAAACCCTTTATAAGAATTTCAAAATTATATACATTTAAAAAGTAAAAGTACTGCACAGAAAATGACAGAGTAGTTTTTGTTCGGTGGTATTTGATAAACGAAACTTTGCATAATGCTATAAGAGGAAGACTAGAGTCTCAACACACCTCCATTAGAACCGTATCAAAGTTTCATTTCCAAAAATCGTTGGAGAAAATAACTACTCACCTTTAATACACTTCCAAAAGCACCGTATCAGAGGTTCATTTCCAGGTTTAATTTGGAGTAGCAATATTAATCCAATCATACAACACAAAACTCAGTTCCATTCCAACTGTATTTAATAAATACAAAAATGTAGAGACTGCAAGTAAATGTATTAGTAATCCTTCCACCTATCCCATTAGATTCAGAGATTACCAATTACAAATCACGCATAAATATTTACACAACCTGCTAGATTCAAAGATTCCTATTTTCGAATCATATATCACACAAAAGTATTTACCATAACATTTACAAGGGTACCAAGACAATTTTTAGAGATACTTAAAACAAAACCAATACTATCTATAAATGGATTTAAATTTAAATGGCTTGATATACAAATGTATGGGCATTTCGAGCCCTTGGCCTCCTACAAATTTCATTACTCTCATACACTCACTCACACCTACCTCTACCTCTGCCTCTACATTTTCCATATGAAGGCTTACATTTATAGAAATAATTACATAGTTATGGATTATTCTAAATCCATGATATTATCCATAGATCTCTCAACCAATTCTAAAATCTCTCAATGTTCCCTTGAGGATCTAAACAAATCAACTAAATCCTATTTATGAGATATTCATAAAGCTGATATCTCTCGTATTCTCAATTATGTGATAATATTTACATTAAAACCTTACACATATATTTCTCTCTTAATTTATATAAAAATATTTATTAATAATTTAAAAACATCATACCCCTTAAGTCAACCAAATATACAATGATTTTCTAAGCAAGATGCTCCTGCATTAGACTCCCGATGTAGAAAAATTCATAGAATCTTCTCTATGAGGCCTGTCACTTTTTTGTATTAATGTGACAACTACAAGTCTTAATAACTCTCTACCTCCAGGATCCCAAGCTTTTATTTGTAGTTGTCCAAATTCTTTGCACCCTTAATGCTGCTGCATGTTTGCTACCTTTTGGTTCTTTTTCCTTTCTTCAATCAGCTTCAGATTCTGATTGATCATCCCTTCTACTTCTTCCATCTAGACTGTCCCATCATCAAATTGCACAGTTCATCGATAACAAAATCAATTTATGTTGTTTCCTGAAAAAAATAATTTTTAATATGCCCTTGACAACTTGTAAGTAGATTTTCCAGAAATTCCTTGCATGTCTCCATCCAAACAATGGAGCTACTAATACCATCATTGAGCATCAATCTCTGCTCAGGTTCACACCAGTGAATTTCCTTATCTTCATTCATATCCTCAACAAAAAATTCTTCTGATTGTTTGTCAGTCTCTTTATTAACCCAATGTGCATGTGCTCGCCTTTGGTTTTCCTCATGAGAGAACATAGTCTCATTCTGCATCAGAATATAGTTCTGATCTTGCCTCTTTGAAATGTATTTTTACATTTCATTCATCTTCATGAAAGCTTCTAGTGATTGTATATTGCTTGATTCTCCTTTTTCCATATCACAATCTCTGTGTTTAACTTCATCTCTTTTATCCTCATGTTGAATTCGTCCTCTATTGAGCAATGCATCTATGTACATCTTCTATTGTACCAGTTCAAATTTGTTTTCTTTTGAAAAGTATTCCTCATCATATATCGGCTTACAATATTCTTCAATTTCCATGATACCTTCCTTAACATGTATAACAGTTTGCAATAACTGTTATTCATTTGCTTCCTTGACAACATGCATATGGACTCTACCTTAACTGTCTTCATCTGCTAAATCTGTAACCACACACAAAATTTCAGAAATAAAAACATTAGGCCGACCAGCCTTACTTATCAGCATATCCATTTGCTGATCTAAACTCTTCAAAGAGCTCATGAGACTTCCTGCAAGTCTCTCTTCCTCCTCGTTCTCCAAGTAACTTATAAGATCTTCAGTAGAACTTTTCTCAACATCATCTTCTCCAAGGATGTCACCTTGCTCTAGTTCACAATAGTGAACTCCTTCCTCTGCTGTCAATGGCCTAAAACTAAACTCAGCTCCTCTGAGTTTCTCCTTATTCTCTAAAGCATTCATCCTCTGCTTTAATTCCTCCAAGATTTTCTTCAAATTCCCTTCATAAATCTGCATTACTAGCCACTTGAATCTCTTCTTGATACTCCATCCATGTCTCTGGTCCTCTGGCATGTCTCCTTCTTGTAGCAACTCCATCATATAGCCAATTTTATCCTTCATCTTAGTCATCTCTTTGTAAATCTCCTCTTGACACATCTTCTCTATTCATTTTACTTTGGCACATTTCCTTTTGTTGTGGCTTTCCTCTGAACCTCTGCGATGACTATCAGTAGTCATTCTTCTATCTCTTGTGAACTGCATCTGTTCACTTGTGAACTGCACTAAGCCTCTCTTTCTCAGCAAATATTCATACTTGCTGCAATTACCTCACCAAGCCTTCTCTCCTTTGAGCTCGGTCTTTTGGTAACACTGGTTCTCTATTTTTGCAACCTCTATTGAGAAACTCCTTTTCTCCTTGGCTTCTACAATTCCACTTCCTTTTGAGAACACTCTTGTTCTCTCTATCCAACCTTCAATTAGATTCTTCAGGTTCACTGCCACTTTTCCCCAGAGTCTTTCATTAACTTTGTTCTTTTAGAATACATACAGCTTCCCCTACCTGTTTATTGATGTCACTCTTCAATCTATCTTTAACCTGCAAAAATCAAACCAAAGTTAATATAAAACACTACCTGCACGATTTCACAAGGAAATATTCTTGCGCTCTTCAACATTCAAATGGATCTCCATTCTTCATGAGAAATCAACCATCACTTTAACTTTTCTTTCTGCACTTTTCTCCACCTTTTCAGATTTATAATCCGACTTCTTCTCCTCTATTCTGGTTTAGTCCCCTTTCACAAGAAGTCAACCATTATTGTGCTTTATTTGTCCACATTTCCACATGCATATCTGGGCTTTGATATCAAATGATGATGAAGCTGACCCTAGTCCGTCTTATTTCATTTACTGAAGGTTTCCATTTTGAAAACCTGTGGATTATGGGCCCATATTTTGACGAAATCATCCATGCTACATCAAGGGAAACCTCTGAAATGCCTTTTAACACACTTAGGTTTCAATGTCAAATCCCTTTAGTAGGAAAAAGAAACAACTTCAGGAACATGAAATCAATTTATGGTTCAGGAACAGAACCAAACTACTCCAACCATGATTGAACACCCTTCATCTGCTACTTCAACACAGAGCTAGGATCACTGCCTCCAATGTCACTACGAATTCACATCTCCTTCATATGTGGGGAACACATCAGGCCAATTCTGCAATCAACGTGCAAACAATTATAAATTCAAATCAGGCTACTAATTTCAAACAACAATCTTGACTATATATCATTTTTAGATCTGCAATTAGAAAATTGGCATATGGGCCGCTCATCTGAATGATACTCTGCAAAATATTTTTGAACGACAATAAAACTGGTCGTCTCTGTCGTCAATTGTTCTCAATCTCACAATTACGTTATGGGTGGAACAATCCCCAAATTTTCATACCTAAATAAAGAAAGTATAATCATCATCATAGTAGCGCTCTTGCCTTTTGGATAACGTTCCTTTGTTTATGTGTTTCTCCTTTGGCTAACCCTGCAGTCATTTGTGTACTGCAAACCCATTGCTGCCTTCTCTCATCGCCTCAACATGCTCATACTTTAGCATCCTCCTCTACGTTCCTTCCCAAGCCATTTGTTTTGTCTCCGAGGCCATCTAAGCATTGCTTTTACAGCTAGAAATCTAGATTTCTTACGGAGATGAGAAAAAGCCTGTGCTGCCATCAAACATAAAACAACTTTGATTCAATGAGAATACAGATTAGAATCATTGAAATCAGAGATCCCAAATCAGTTACAAGCTCCAATAGCGATTTCATCAATATTTCTCTACGAAGAGAAATCCCCTAATAAAAAATTCACAATTTGATGCGTTCTTATACTCTGTCTCCTCTGCATTCTTCCCTAGCATATATTGATTTATTTTTAATCCCTTTATAATAATTTCAAAGTTATATACATTTACAAAGTAAAAGTACTGCACAGAAAATGACAAAGTAGTTTTTATTTGGTGGCATTTGATGAACGAAACTTTGCATACCACTATAAGAGGAAGACTGGAGTCTCAACGCACCTCCAGTAGCACCGTATCAAAGGTTCATTTCCAGAAATTGATGGAGAAAATAACTACTCACCTTTAATACACTTCTAGAAGCATCGTATCAGATGTTCATTTCCAGGTTTAATTTAGAGTAGCAATATTAATCCAATCATACAACGCAAAACTCAGTTCCCTTCCAACTGTATTTAATAAATACAAAAACGCAGAGACTACAAGTAAATGTATTAGTAATCCTTCCACCTATCCCCTTAGATTCAAAGATTACCAATTACAAATCTCGCAGAAATATTTACACAACCTGTTAGACTCAAATATTCCTATTTTTGAATCATATATCACACATAAGTATTTACCATAACATTTACAAAGTACCAAGACAATTTTTAGAGATACTTAAAACCAAACCAATATTATTTATAAATGGATTGAAATTTAAATGGCCCGATATACAAATGTATGGGCATTTTGAGCCCTTCGCCTCCTACACATCTCATCACTCTCATACACTCACTCACACCTACCTCTATCTCTGCCTCTACATTTTGCATATGAAGGCTTACATTTATAGAAATAATTACAAAGTTATGGATTATTCTAAATCCTTGATATTCTCCATAGATGTCTCAACTAATTCTAAAATCTCTCAATCCCTTGAGGATCTCAACAACTCAAGTAAATCCTATTTATAAGATCTTCATAAAGCTAATGTCTCTCCTATTCTCAATTATGTGAGAATCTTTACATTAAAACCTCACACATATATTTCTATCTTAATTTATATAAAAATATTTATTAATAAATTAAAAACATCACACCCATTATGTCAACCAAATATACAATGATTTTCTGAGCAAGATGCTCGTGCATAGAGATAATAAAAAATAATAATAGAATATATATTATGAATGTCATCATATAAATAGGAAAAATAAATGATTTATTTCCCTTAATCAAATAACATACAATGTCTAAAATGAGGTAAAAGTAATTTGTAGTTGTTGTTTCCTTTTAGTATAAATTGTCCATTCTAGAAAATCAATATTTCTTCATAATAGTTTTAAATATTTCTTGCCTAAAATAAATGGTAAATTATATCTCCCCCAACATTCATAGTCTTAATATTTCAATTAAAAAATACAACTTTTCCAATTCAACAATATTATATGCCTCTTTATTCACCTTTTGGGGCAATTGCTATAACACATATAATTTTTTTGGAAGAAACTTTTACATTTTTTTAACTATAATTTTTAGTAAAGTGTTGGGCTTGTAATCATGATTTACATATTTTTAACCACATAGGAAGGATAGCTGAGTAGTTAGTTTTATGCATTCAAGTTTACATGTTTTTTACCACATAAGATAGTTCCCTAGTTAGCTTTATGCATTCAAGTTTTTTAATTGTAATTCATAATTATGTTATCTTGCCAAATAAATACTTTATTGCGTGAAATGATTAACATGTCATACATACTTGCTGAAAATTATGATAGCTAGTTTGAATGAATCAATTTGTAATAGCATCATAAGAAGCATGAAATAATATGGAATGGAGGAGAGTTGCACGTGTTAATCAAATTTAATTAAAAGCAAAACTAGTTACTTTATAGTCCAAATTTTATTCATATGGATGCATATTTAAACAATAACCAAAGAGTTTGCTATAAAACTTAAATAATAATTATAAATTATGTTAATTAGCTAATTATTATTATAATAATAAATTTGGTAAACGTCCTTCAAAAATTTTAGAAGAATCGTATTTAAATGTTTTTTTTTAAAGTATATTTTATATTTATTACAATATAAAACATGAAATAATATGGGACAGAGGAGATCAAATTTAATTAAAAAAAATGATAGTTATTTTATAGTCCAAATTTTATTCATATGGATGTATTTAAATAATAACCAAAGAGTTTGATATACAACTTAAATATTAATTACAAATTATGTTAATTACCTAATTAATATTATATTAATAAATTTGGTAAACATTCCTTCAAATTTTTTAGAAGAATAATATTTAAATGTTTTTTTTAAAGTATATTTTATATCTATTACAATATAAAACTTAAATTCTACGATGAAAATTAGAAAGTGAAAAAAGAAAGAAAGAATGAACATATAATAAAATAATTTTTAACACCACCAAATAATGGTTTTATTTTAAATTAAAATGCATAAATATTAAAACAAATATAAATATAATTTTTATAGTTTTCAATTAGAGTATGGGTAATAGTTATTTTTAATTAAAGCTGGGATTTAATGTATGGATTTCCATTTTTAAAATTGGACCTTGCTATTTTAGAAAATGTAAAATATATGACATACATATTTATAAATATATTTCTAATACAATTTTTCCAAATTAGCAAACTTATCAGTGTCTTTTTACACCTTTTAAGACAATTGCTAATATATGTATTATAGATATAAAGATTAAAAATAATATATATATGATTACAACACACCAAAACATTAAAAAATAAAACGAAGAAAGGGGCGGTGACTATGTGAGGGATCAACACTTCACATGTAGCATATCTTAATAAACAAAAACATGACCAGGTTTTGAGGGCTCATAAAAGACATATAAATGGAAAAAGCGCAATCAAACGATACAAACCTAATATGTTCAAACTTCACGTTGGGTGAAGGGAAATCGCTCATGAATCCAACGTCACGAACGTGCACATGTGTATGTATTTAAAAGCCACCATTACACAGTGAGTGTAACTCCACATTATATATTGGCGCACTTCCCTACAGTTAAACTAAACATAGGGTCGTTTGACAAACCATTTCGACATTTGCATAGTTCTCAACCTAGCGGGGGACACACGCTAAATTTATTTTGAAACAAAATTTTAAGAATTAGTTTAAGGGAGAGTGGGCACACTACTTTTGAAACAAAGTTTTATAATTTACGTAGTTTGGTTACAAAGTACGTGAGGTAAACATATTTAAATACGATCTTTATTCAGGGTGGTTTAAACCAAGTATCAAATGTTGCCAAAGTTCGCACTCACTGATTGGTTCAACTTAGTTTTGATTGGTCAGTGTAACATTGTGGAGGGTTTTCATTGAAAACATGTCCGTTGTATCATTAAAAACCTGCAACTGGTCAATCTTCATTTAGATAACTTATCGTTAATTACCATTCTGCATGCTATGCTTAGCTTCTGTTATCTTCTCAACAAACACCTTGTGATTTTTGCCAAACCAACGCCATGTTTTCCGCATTAAAACTGCATTGCCATTCTATCACCATTTTCACATGTAATACGATATCTTAACGGCTTGTGAACTCAAAAAAATTGCATTCATAAGTCTAAGTCTCGAGAAAATTTTGGAAGTAAATTTGATTTCCAACAGTTTGTAGAATCTAAGAAATTTTGAAGGTTCAATGGTCTTGGAATTTTTATCTTTTTATCAATGTAAAGGCTGACAGTTGTTGGGAATTACTCCCAACCACCGCTTGAATAAACTGGAAGTAGCCACACTTGAGTTAAAATTTTTGTTGCAGGGAAGGACAAGCTCGAGGCATGGCAAATCCACAATCTACTTACTTCATGTAATTTTCCGTAATATTCAGAAACTTGAGTTAAATTTTTTGTTACAGGGAAGGACAAGCTCGAGGCATGGAAAATCCGCAATCTACTTACTTCACGCAATTTTCCGTAATATTCAGAAAATAGAGTCCGGCCATCACTTTGCGTTTAATTCTCTTTCCGCCGTATTACCTACCTCTTGCCCGCACTGTGCACTTCTCAAGTTCTGAACCTTTCCACTTAACAAATTGTCGAATCTTAAATCTCCGCCAATGCAATATTTGGTGGGACCCATCCAAATCTTAACGCATTACCATTTCTGCATATAAACCTTTGTTTTCCTGTTTTACCTTTACCCATGCCTTTTCACTTTCCCACGGTTTAGCGCGTCGCACTTTGCGCTTTGCAAAACTTAGCCCTTACCTTTTTTGCTCTATTTCCAAACCTTGCGATGGTGCGATGCAATATCGCCATCACACATCGCAATCACAAATGTTTATGTTTTCTGTGAAAGATTGCCACGGTTAAATGTTGCGCTGTGCGAAATGTTAAATGTTGAGATGTGCGCACATGGCAGTCGCAAACTCAGGAGGATAGCGCCTAAGTTAAGTTTTGACATCGCCAAACTATGATATGCGATGGGGGTGCGAATGTGATGTGGTTTCAAGGCTGAAACCTAAAGAATATCAAGTCCGACCTAAAACGTTTTGTGCGTTGTTTAATGAAAAAGCTGCCTTTCACGGCAGAAGGACGATTTTGCAACTACCGTCTGTTCCAACATTGAATTGTCATTTAATTGTAAAGCTCCGCCATTTTGTATTAAGTAGGATGTTTTTCATGTGTTTTGCAAGTAGGAGAAGAACATGCTGAAGCAGAAGAATGGAATAGAAAATTTCTCTAGTTTTTTAATCTATGTGTGTGGCTCTATAAATTTTTGATAAAACTGTGTTGTCATTGTTTTAATTTAATTTCCGCATAACTATGTAAATTGTGGATTGAGGGAAAAGAATTTCCCATGTTCTTTTGAGCTTCTCGTATTCGTGTATGTTCTCGACATGGTATCAGAGCATACCATATTTTCGAACATGGTATCAGAGTGGGTTTAGACTCTCAGTAAAAGAAAGTGTTCTTTACTGAAGAGCTGAAAGTTTGTTTTGAGAAGCAGATTCTCCAGCAGTGAGAAGGTTTTTGTTTACACAGTGAAAATGGCAGCAACAAGCACAAGCTTGAGTAATCCATAAATACCAAAGTTTAATGGGAAGAATTATGATTTTTGGGCTATTTCAATGAAGGCCTTGTTCTCCTCACAAGATATTTTGGAGCTGGTGGAGAATGGTTTCCAAGAACCAACAGATGCAACAACATACAATGCTTTGACACAAGCAGAAAGAGAATTGCTGAGAGAGAATAAGAAGAAGGACTCCAAAACCCTCTTTTATATTTTCCAAGCAGTTCATGAAAGTATTTTTCCAAGGGTTGCAGTAGCAACAAAGTCCAAACAAGCATGGGATACACTCCAGACAGCCTACCAATGCATGGCAAAGGTGAAGACAACAAAAATACAAATGCTGAGAAGAGATTTTGAAATATTATGTATGAAAGAGTCTGAGAATATAGACTCATTCTTTACACATGTGATTGGGTTAGTTACCCAAATCAAGTCTCATGGTGAGACACTTGAGGAAAGGAGAATAGTTGAGAAAGTTTTAAGAAGTCTGCCATCAATGTTTGATGCCATAGTTGTGGCCATAGAAGAGACAAATGATATCTCACAGTTTTCAGTGGATGAGATTCATGCATCACTGATGTCTCATGAGCACAGACAAAACAAAACAACAAAATCCTCATTGGAGCACACATTCAATACACAAGTGTCTTTTGGTCAAGTTAGAGGTCGAGGAAGATCAAACTACCGAGGAAGAGGAAGAAGCCCACACAAAGGTGGAAGAAGCAACCCTCCAAGCACAAGTGGAAGGGGTAGCAATCAAAATCCAAGTCAAGGCACAAGCCAGAATCAAGCACAAGGTTAGAGGTATGATAAATCTCAAGTTAAATGTTATTACTGTAAAAAGTATGGTCATTATGCAAATGAATGTAGAAAGAAGCAATATGACATGGGTAGCAAACCTAGTGTAAATTTCACAAAGGAAAATTAGAACCATACTAGCTTGTTTTTAGCTTGTAATGTAGCACAAGAAAAACAAGGATATGTATGGTTCTTAGATTTCAGTTGTAGCAACCATATGACTGGAAACATAGCAATGTTTTCCAGTCTAGATGAAAGTGTGAAATGATAAGTAACATTGGGGACTGATAGCAAGGTCTCTGTCATGGGAAAAGGAAGAGTAGACATACTAACAAAGAAGGGAGAGAAGAAGTTCATGCTAGATGTTTATTATGTCCCTGGCTTAAAACATAACCTCCTAAGAATTGAAAAACTCATACAAAAGGGCTGCAATGTATTTTTTAAAGATGATGTGTGCACAATCATGGATAAGCCTCCAAGTAGACAGCTCATTGCAAAAGTCCATATGACAAACAACATAATTTTTACTCTCAAGATGAGATCAGACTTGAATGAATAAGGTGTTATAGTAGCTATCACAAAAGAAAAGTTCCAAGAAGAAGTGAAAGATGAGAATTGGTTATGGCATTTGAGATTAGGTCATCTCAACTTTGGAGGTTTGAATTTGTTGCATAGAAAATGCATGGTGAAAGGATTGCCCCTCATAGAAAAACCAGACAACCTATGTGAGGGTTGCACCTTGGGAAAACAACACAGAGAATCATTTCTAGCAGGAAAGTCAATAAGGGAAAAAGCAACTTTGGAGATTGTCCACTCAGATTTATGTGGAACAATGCAAACACCATCATTTAGTGGCAGCCACTATATTTTGACATTCATAGATGACTACACAAGGAAGACATGGGTCTATTTCCTGAAAAAAAAAAAGTGAAGTGTTTGACCACTTTCGTCACTACAAAGCTCTTGTTGAGAAGAAAAGTGGACAATACATAAAAGTGTTGAGGACTGATAGAGGTGGCAAATATATCTCAAAATATTTCCTACATTTTTGCAGGGAGCATGGAATTCACAAGCAGTTTACAGCAAGGTATATGCCTCAAAAAAATGGTGTTGCAGAAATAAATAATAGGACTATCATGGAAATGGAAAGGAGTATGTTGAAGGCAAGGCATTTTCCAAATGATTATTGGGTTGAAGCTGTCTCTTGTGCAACGTATATCATTAATAGATGTCCAACCAAAAGTGTCATGAATAGAGTTCCCGAAGAAGAATAGAGTGGAAGAAAGAAATTTGTCACTCACATGAGAGTGTTAGGATGTGTGGCATATGCACCTGTCTCGGATGATTTGAGGAAGAATTTAGACAACAAGGGGGAGAAATGTATATTTCTTGGATATAGTGATGAATCCAAGGCATACAAGCTCTACAATCCATTAACCAAGAAGGTGATAATCAGCAGAGATGTTCAGTTCATAGAAGAGGAAGCATGGGATGGAAGTTTAGAGAAGACAGTCAATGTGAAGACATGTATGTTCCATGAAGACAAAGAGGAATTGATTGCAGCAAGTAATTCCTCAACTCCTCCTCCACCCACACAATCTCAACAAAGCACACCGCAAGCAAGTAATAGGATAGCATTGCGAAATCAAGTAAGTGCTTCTCCAAGCACACCACAAAGCTCCAAAACTCCCTCTTCTTCAAGCTCAACACCAAGCTCATCTTCAGAAAGTATAAGAAGACCAAAATTCAGAAATTTAAGTGAAATTTATGAGCAAGAAGAAGCTGACAACAGTGATGGTCTGAATTCTTTATTTCATTATTTTGTCGTGTAGATGACCCAATACATTTTGAAGATGCAGTAAAAGAAGAGAAATGGGTTGAAGCAATGAATGAAGAAATAGGAGCAATAGAAATAAATGAAACATGGGAGTTAGTGGACCTTCCACAAGGATAAGAAATCATTGGAGTGAAATGGGTCTATAAGAACAAGAGAAACACTGAAGGCAAGATAGAAAGGCACAAAGCAAGGCTAGTTGTAAAAGGCTACAAGCAGCAACATGGAAGAGACTATGAGGAAACCTTTGCGCCAGTTTCAAGGATAGAGATAGTGCGTACAATATTGTCAATAACAACACAACATAAATGGAAGGTGTATCAAATGGACGTGAAGTCAAAATTCTTGAATGGAGTGCTGAAAGAGAGGTGTATGTTGAAAAACCTCCTGGCTATGAGGTAGAAGGCCAAGAACACAAGGTGTGTAAGTTGCAGAAAGCTTTTTATGGGCTAAAGCAAGCACCGCGTGCATGGTACAACAGGATAGATGCTTATCTGATGGAAAATGGGTTCGACAAATGTGATGGTGAACCTACTCTCTACCTCAAAGAAAATGACAATAAGATTCTTATTGTTGTTTTGTATTTAGATGATTTGATTTTTATAGGCAGTGATGATTCTCTCATCGTTGATTTTAAAGAAGTCATGAAAAGTGAGTTTGAAATGACTGACTTGGGGTTGTTAAGATATTTTTTTGGCATAGAAGTGAAGTAAACAGAAAATGGAATTTTTATCTCTCAAGAAAATTATGTTGCAGAGATTTTAAAAAGGTTTAATATGCAGAAAAAAAATCATCACCAACTCCAACTGTCATGGGGTTGAAGTTGAGCAAGGAATATTGCAGTAGCAATGTCAATTCGACATTATACAAAAGCATGGTTGGTAGTCTAATGTATTTGACTGCAACTAGGTCTGATATAATGTATGCAGTAAGTTTGGTGTCAAAGTTCATGGAGAAACCCAAGGAGACACATTGGCAAGCAACCAAAAGAATTTTAAAGTATGTCAATGGGTCGAAGGAGTATGATGTTCTATACTATGCAATTGATAATTTTACGCTGATTGGTTAGAATGACAATGATTGGGTTGGAAGTGTTGATGATAGAAAGAGCACATTAGGATATGTTTTTCATTTGGGTTCGGGAGCCATTTCATGGGCTTCCAAGAAGCAGCCAATAGTTTCATTATCAACAATAGAAGCCGAGTATGTCACTGCAACGACAACAACATGTAAAGCTGTTTGGATGAGAAGAATATTGAGGGATTTATGTCATGAACAAGACAGCGAAACCACGATTTTCTGTGATAACACTTCAACAATTGCACTATCAAAGAATTTTTTTTTCCACAAGAGGACAAAGCACATTGATGTTAAATATCATTTCATAAGAGAATTAGTTAACAATGGTGAAATTGTGTTACAACATTACAGGTGAGAGGAACAGTTAGCAGACATTTTCAAAAATCCATTGGCACAGAAAAATTTTGTTTATCTTAGAGAATGTTTGGGAATGGTCAATGGCGGCAGTTGTGATTAAGGGGGAGTGTTGGAAATTACTCCCAACCACCACCTTGAATAAGCTGGCAGCAACCACACTTGAGTTAAAAGTTTTGTTGTAGGGAAGGACAAGCTCCAGGCATGGAAAATCCTCAAACTACTTACTTCACGCAATTTTCTGTAATGTTCAGAAAACAAAGTCCGGCCATCACTCTATGTTTAATTCTCTTCCCTCCGTATTACCTACCTCTTGCCGACATTGTGAACTTCGCAAGTTCTTAACCTTAACAAATTTCCGAATCTTAAATCTCCGCTGATGCTATATCTGGTGGGACCCATCCAAATCTTAACGCATTACCATTTCCACATACAAACCTTTGTTTTCATGTTTTACCTTTACCTGTGCCTTTTTTCCTTCCCACGGTTTAGAACGTTGCACTTTGCGCTTTGCAAAACTTAGCCCTTACCTTTTTTTCTTCGTCTCAAAACCTTGCGATGGTGTGATGCGATATCTCCATCACACATTGCAATAGAAAATTTTTATGTTTTTCATTAAAAATTGCCACAGTTAAATGTTGCGCCGTGCGAAATGCTAAATGTCGCGATGTGCGCACATCGCAGTCGCAAGCTCAGGAGTATAGCACCAAGTTAAGTTTTTACATCGCCGAAATATGATATGTGATGTGGGCGCAGATGTGATGTGGTTTCAAGGTTGAAACGTAAAGAATTTCAAGTCCGTCGTACAACGTTTTGGGCGCTGCGCACATCGCAGTCGCAAGCTCAGGAGTATAGCACCAAGTTAAGTTTTTACATCGCCGAAATATGATATGTGATGTGGGCGCAGATGTGATGTGGTTTCAAGGTTGAAACGTAAAGAATTTCAAGTCCGTCGTACAACGTTTTGGGCGCTGTTTAATGAAGAAATTTCCTTTCACGGCAGAAGGACGATTTTGTAGCTACCGTCCGTTCCAGCATTGAATTTGCATTTAATTTTAAAGCTCTGCCATTTTGTATTAAGTAGGGTGTTTTTCATATGTTTTGCAAGTAGGAGAAGAACCCGTTGAAGCAGAATAATGAAATAGAAAATTTCTCTGGTTTTTTTATCTATGTGTGTGGCTCTGTAATTTTTTGATAAAACTGTGTTGTCATTGTTTTAATTTAATTTCCGCATAACTGTGTAAAATGCAGATTGAGGGAAAAGCATTTCCCCTGTTCTTTTGAGCTTCTCGTATTCGTGTATGTTCTCGACATGGTATCAGAGCATACCGGATTTTCCAACAACAATTTGTTTTTATTTGCAAGGGTTCCAAAATATGTGCACTAGGATCAACATCTTAGACAAAGAGCATGAGACCATCATTCGACAAGATCCTGCATACAAAGGTAGCTTATCAGAATGAAAAATATCACTATAAATGCTCAACTGTGGAAATGTAAACAAACAATCCTACTTCTGTTGTTGAAGTCAAAATTTAGTTAGAAAATTCTCCATAATCAATTTTCTACAACCAAATTGATTTTTCTTCAGGATTCGACTTCTATTATTTTTCATGAAGTAGTTAAATCAAAATGTGATGGCAGTTAAAAGAAGGCCGAATTTTGTTTGTATGAGTTCAAAATTAGTTCGACTAGAGAGATCCACGGGGATTTGGTCTGTCAGAAAAATTTGATGAGAGATTTGAGTTTCCTTTGGAAAAATTTCTATTGATTAAAGTCTCAAAGGAGTTATATTGTATTATTATAAAATGAGAGGGATTGATATGTAGTAGAGAATGGATGTACCTATCTAATAAGAGTTATATTTTATTATAAAATGACAGGGGTCAATATACAGTAGAGGAGGGAGGTACTTGTAGTATAGTAGAGGGAAACTCTCGAAAGGAAATGCTTTTAAATTGTAAATTATTGTGGAATATTTTTATTGGGTTTTAAATTGTTCCATACTCATTACTATTTATCGCCTTCTATGTGATTTGAGTCATCACTCCTCAGGATATAGAAAACAATGGCTACTGTTTATATGGTATATTCTAAAAACAAGTAACAATTATCACATTTCTTTTCTTTGTTATATTAGTTCAATACAAATTTCTTTTATTCTATAAGTATAATGTTTAGGGACTTATATGAGATTCCAAATATGGCCATATATTTAGTCTAGGTTTTTGTGGTTTTATCCGAGTAATTTATTCAATTAATTACTTATTGTGTTTTAAATTGTTCCATAGTCAATACTATTTATTGTCCTTTTCTTTATGCGTGATTTGAGTCCTCATTGCTAAGGAACAATGACTACTGTTTGTATGGTTTTATTCTCAAAACAAGTAACAATTATCACATTTCTTTTCTTTATTATATTAGTTCAATAATTATTATTTTATTCTATAGTGTTTAGGGACTTGGGTGAGAGTGATTACTCTAGGCATATATTTAGTCTAGGTTTTTATGGTTTTATCCGAGTACTTTAAAATTTAGATTATGTTACTTTCATTATATGAATTGAATTAATTTGTTGTAGTAATTTCTTTGTTCCTATGTTCATTAGGATTTTTTTTTTATTGGTTTCATTTATAAACAAATAATTGTATGAATGTTTCTTTTATGAAATTGTTACAATAATCTTTTATATTTTGGTTTTATGAAATTGTTACAATAATCTTGTATATTTTGGTGGAGTAATAGAAGTAGATAGCATTAATTAGTTTCTTTTGCATTCACTTGTGATGGTAATCCTCTAAATATGTACAAAATATGTACAATTTGAACTTCATCTCTTCAAAAGACAAGAGGTTTGC
Source organism: Pinus albicaulis (assembly GCA_034641835.2). Lineage (NCBI taxonomy): Eukaryota > Viridiplantae > Streptophyta > Pinopsida > Pinales > Pinaceae > Pinus > Pinus albicaulis. The sequence continues at coordinate 1,754,660,562 of CM076580.1, forward strand.
ATTTTAGTAGATATATGTTTTTTATTTTACATTAAGCATTGCACTTTTGAGTTTTAATTTTAATTTATAATTTCATATATAAATTAAAATTAAGAATTTTATTTTTATTATTTTTGTAGATAATTATATTGCCATTTTTTTTTTACCAATTAGATTACTTATTTTTACTTCAATGTATCATAATTATTTGGACATATTTTGATATTGCTAACCATGATTTAATTCATGTATCTTATTTTCTTTAACTCATATTATATTTGTACAATTAGAAATATATTTTTATTATATATTTTCCTTAACTATTAGTTTGCATTCAATTTATTAACTTTTACTTTTGTGAATATACCATTAGTTTAGGTATAAATATAATTAGTATAGATTAGGATTAGTTTTTCCCCAACATTCTTCTTTGTATGTGTTAGCATTTTGTAATTTCCTTTAGGTTGAAAAAGGATTACAAAGGTAACCACAAACCATTTTTAGGCTAGAATCTAGCTCTTCTAGCGCTGGAGAGGGATCTCTCACTAAGTTTTTCTCAGTTAATTAGATGAATGCATGATTTTTGATCTTAGGCTAGTTATGAGGATCAAAAGAGAAGTTTGATTTCAATTTTTTGAAGGCATACATGTGGGAGAAAACACATCCATTGGGCATGGAGTCACACTCCATTAATGGATTCAAGTGAATAAGGGACGAGGAGGTGATTTAGGCAAGGGAAATATAGGCAGTTTGATGGTATTTTAACATGATTAGTTGTAGATAGGGAGAATGAAGAGTTGTGAGGATGACACTAGAGAATCAAACAACAAGATGAATTCTAAATGTCATAAGAAGAAAACATAGACTCTTCAACTAACATAAAATAGAGCACAACAAGTAGTGAATTCTAAGATATTTCCTTGTTAAGACAAACATGAAGATGTGTATTAAAGCATGAAACTAATAAGAAATAATTAAAAATACAAGAAAACACATTACCAACAAGGTTTTACGTATGAATCCCTATTAAACTACTACAACCTTCTTGTATTCACTTGAAAAATTGATTGAGAGTACAAAATACCAGTCTTCTTTCCATACACTTACTAACCCTTTGTTCATGTAGATTTATAGAGTATATACTAAAATATCATTCCTTATGCTTAGGGGGTCGAGCTCAACCATCCCCAAGGGATAGAACTGATTACATAAAAATAGAAATGATAACAAACTACTTCCCTAACAAACAAAAACCTATTTTGACTCATTACTTACATGGGCCCATTATTTGAATAAAATGCATTAAATCACTCCCAAAAGATGATTCATGAATGTCTAAATTGGTAAGAACAACTTTCATAGTTATAAAAACCATCTGTAGAAATTTTGGAGTCGAATTCATTGGTCATAAGGTAGATTGTCTAAAAATGTAATGCCTCTCGTGCCTCCTTCTCACAACGACTGTATTTTTACAATATCTCCCAAAGGGTGAGTCCGATGGAGATGGAATTTGGACAAGTTAATATCATCATACCTCACCTCCAAAATAATTTTGAGTCAAATTGGATTCACAAATCTCAAGAGAATCCAAAAATGGTTGTAGGTGACAATAGCTTGTTTCTCAAAAAATTTGAAACATTTTGGTTTTAAATTAACTGAGTTTATTCATCTCACACCCATGCATCTACTGTAAATTTTTCAGGGCAAATGGGTACAAGGTTTAAGATATATGATGAAAATATGGTGATTGTGTGTGCGTGCAATGCAAAAGCACAACGCTCCAAGCTCTACATAAATTCGACCTATTCTGACATTTTGAGGGTACTTGCATTACATGAAATGGTCCATACAACATTTCAAACCCATGAGAAATCGTCTAGGTCAAACACAAACCTTCAAACCCAAAACCTTATTCATGGAGAAAAAGCGCAACACACCTTCATCCACATGACTTGACCAAAAAATGACCTTCCAATTGATCGAAATGGCTTAGAGAGGATCTTAACATTCACAAGAGCCGCTTCATGTCTTCATTCATGGAGAAAATGTAAAAAACCATGATTTCTCGATCAAAATCTAGTGCCTTGGTAAAAGTGCAACACCCCATGGTTGAAGTTTCTACGGTAAATATTTCGGTTGCTTGATGTCTTCAACACGTGTGAAAAGGACTGAACATCATCATATTCCTGCTTAGAAACTTTATTTCAATGCAGAAAGCTCTCAAATCTCTACAATTCACCCACAAAAAAAAACATAACATTAGTGAGAAAGCACTACACCATCTCTTCTTCATGGATTTGAGCAACAATGAGGTTTCTAAACAAGAAAATCACCTTATGATGATGTTGATCATGCTACAAACCCATTTTCACCAAAAATGACAAAAATTATACCTTTACATAAAAAACCCTAACCCTAATGTTTTGCTAGGATACAAAACTGCTTTGTCTTACCTGTTCCATTATTCAAACCTTGGTTGCTTCAACCAACATATCCAACCTACCTCTATATTTCTCGTGAAGCTTCTTTAATTGCTGCTTGGTAGCTCTCAACTCCTTCCTCATGGTAAGGTTATATATGTTTTTGAGCTGCCTATGTAGTGGGAGATACCTCTTCAACATATATTTAGCATTTCGCATTATTACTCATACACCTCTAATATAATGATACTAATGACATGATCTGAAATTACTTAAGGACTAAGGAATTGATATATATGAAATAATAATAAAAATTTCACACATTTTCCAACGTAAATTTAAAAGACTAAGCTTTCTTTTGACTATTATAACATAAGACCCTAACATAGGCACCATTGGGGATGGCATCCTCCTTGTGAGGTGCCAAGAGCACCGTAGACTAGTAGGCTGACCATTGGGCTTATCCCAAACTCAATTTTCCAATTGTAGCCTACAACCTGGTCTCTTCCAAATCTTCAACACACAACTGAAAACTGAAAATGAATGTTGAAAAGTAATACCAATATGCCAAAAGAAATTGTTGGAAACAGGCACACTGCTGAAAAAAATGCCTAGAGTGCTGAGCTTATTCACACTCCTACTCAGTCTAAATGATCCACAAGCTACTTGATCAAGTGAATTCAAAAAACAATTGTAACCACACAAGCACTTTATCCACTGGTTGAGTTCTCTACATGTTCTTGTTCATGAACAAAATAGAAAACCTACTGAAAGAAAACTCTAGTAAAAATTTACAAACAAATTCAACTTTGATAGGATTTAAGAACTTAGGCCCAATTTACGACTCCAAGAATGCTGCAAAAGTATCCTTACATGAATGAACACTGAATTTTACTCCTCCGAAAAATTGAAATTCTGTTATAGGTGGTTTGCATACCATGAATATAAACCTTTATCTACATCCTTGCTTTGATGCAATTTCAACTTATAGTTGTCATAATAGGATGAAAAATATTCATGTGACTTTTGTGATGAAACCATTGGTTGAAAAGACAATTTCTGTCGAACTAAGTCTTCATCACCCCTAATTTTAGGCTCACAACTAGCTAAAGGAGGAGAAATTTAATTGGAGAAACCATCCAAATAATCGACTATTGAATCATTTAAAACTGAAGAATGCTGCTGCAATTTATTGTGTATTATTTCCAAGGAGACTATATGATCTTTCCTGAGCTCACTATCCTTTGCTTCAGTGATATTTTTAACATTATTCTTCAATAACTCAAATGAATAAAAAATTAGTGGGAAAAAACTACCTTGAATTAATTCACAATGCTCTTAATGTTTCAACCCTTCAACTGCATCTTCAATCTCATATTTACTCAATGGCTGTGATTTTGAACTGAAGAAGTCTTCCATATAACAAGTCACAGGATCATCAAATACATAAGAAGGCTACTGCCAATCTATGCTATTGTGAGCTTGCTTTCCTTCTTCCTTAGTAATCTTATAATTTTCTTTCAACAGTTCAAATGAAGCAAAACATAAGGGTAGAGAATTTTCATCATAAAAATCATTATTTTATTTATGTTCCATGTCAAAACTATAAGACTTCTCACCTAATTCAGTAATTTCATCATATTCTCCATTGTTTTTATGAATGAAATATGCAAGTTGACTAATTTCCTTAAGTAACTGAAATTCAACATGTCGTTGTTTTCTCTTCATGACTATGCTCAAGTGAATATATAAAACAATCAGTTTCTAGATCATGGTGACATGAATCAACAACCTCTCCTTCTACAAAATTTTCTTGGAAAGCAAGTCTTCTTCGTTTCTCTCTAACAATAGGTTTGTTTTGCAAAGTGAAATTTTCCATAAACCTTTCCATGTTTTTCAGCAATGCATCAAGCGTATGGTCTAATAGCAAAGAAGGCTCCTCCTTAACCACTCCCCTTATTTCAACTTTAATTTTCACCCTTTTGATCAACATATTCGCTTCCACACCAACAACATTTTTTTGCATGTCCTCCAAGGTAGCTGGATTGCTCTCTCTCAGTTGATATGTCATTTCAGCATCAAATCCATCCGGTTAATGAAGCATATCCAAAACTAGGGGAGGCTTTATGTCACCAATCATGGAATTGTAAATTTTATTAAATCCGGCTAATAATTGTTGCACTATCTCACCAGGCTGCCTTTCAAACTCCCATCTTTCAAAGAAAGTGTGCTCAAACTGTTGGAAATTAGAAATGCTTCTAGCTGTCAAACTTTTAGATGACTTCCTAACCTTTCCTGAAATGTTTTGAGCTAAAATCCTCAATTTGACATCTTCAGGATCCAGCTCCTCTAGATATATGAAATCAATTATTTTTTCCACATGCTTCCGAGCTGTAATTTCTCTTGTTCCATTAAATTGAGGCAACCTTTGACCATTTTTTGTGGTAAAACATGTAAAGGAGCTTGCATATTTAATGGAGCATATCGGGCAGCAACCATGACTGTGGTTTTTTGAGATGGACTTGTATTGGATTGACTATGAATATCATTTGGATCTTGTTCAGGATCACCAATAAAATAAGGAGATGCATTTGCAGTTTCAAAGGAATGATATACAATTTTAAAATGGGAATCATGTACAAATATGTAGTCTTCATTTGGATACAGTAGATAAAGGAAAATCCTGTTGACATTTTGAGGAAAGGATAGGAGACAATTGATAAAAAATATTATTATATCCTAAAGAAAATTTAATTTTAAGTACTTGAATTTCACTTACTATCCTTCCATTTTTTTGCTAACAAGGATTGTCTTCCAATGGTGTTTCCAAATATGATTCAATTTTTTTGAGTCAATAGGTGAATGGTTCAACCTTTTTGTGTTTGGTTGTTTTTCACCATCAACAATTAGATCTGAAAATTTGATGATATTTTCCAGGGAAGATGGAACCTTTTTCTCGTCGAAAACAACACTAGAATGTTAGCACTCTATAATTTCCTTTAGGCTGAAAAAGGATTACAAATGTAACCACAGACCACTCTTAGGCTAGAATATATCCCTTCCAGCCTTGGAGAGGGCTCTCTCACTAAGGTTTTCTTAGTCAATTAGATGACTGAAAGATTTTTTATCTTAGGCTAGTTATGAGGATCAAAAGAGCAGGTTGATTTCAATGTTTTGCAGGCAGGTGGGAGAAAACACATCCATTGGGCATGTAGTTACACTCTGCTAATGGTTTCATGTGAATAAGGGATGAGGAGGTGATTTAGGTAGGGGAAAGATAGGAATTTTTCTAGTATTATAACCTAATTCGTTGTAGATAGGGCGAATGAAGGGTTGTGAGGATGACACTAGAGCATCAAACTACAAGATGAATTCTAAATGTCATAAGAAGAAAACATAGATTTTTCACCTAACATAAAAAAGAGCACAACAAGTAGTGAATTCTGAGATATTATCTTGTCAAGACAAACATGAAGATGTGTATTATAGCATGAAACTGATAAGAAATAATTCACAATTCGAAAAAACACATTACCAAAAAGGTCTGACACATGAATCCCTGTTAAACCACTCCAACCTTCTTCTATTCACTTGAAAAATTGATTGAGAGTACAAAATAGAAATCTTCTCTCCACACACTCACTAACCATTTTTTCATGTAGATTCATAGAATATATACTAAAAAGTCATTCCTTAGGCTCAAGGGGTCGAGCTCAACTATCCCCAAGTGATAGAAATGATTACATCAAAATAGAAATGATAACAAACTACTTCCCTAAAAAACAGAAACCCATTTTGACTCATTAATTATATGGGATTTTTTGAACAAAATGCATTAAATCACTCCCAAAAGATGATTCATGAATTTATAAATTGGTAAGAACAACTGTCATAGTCATAAAAACTATTTGTATAAATTTTGGAGTCGAATTCATTGGTCAAAAGGTTGATTGTCTAAAAACATAGCACCTCCGCTTCCTCCTTTGCGCAACTATTGTCTTTTCTAAATATGTCCCAAACTGTGAGTCTGATGGAGCTAAAATTTTGGAATAAAGTTACTATAATCATACCTTATCTCCATAAAATGTTTGAGCCAAATACGACTCAAGGATCTCGATAAAATTAAAAAATGGTTGTAGGTGACAGTAGCTTGTTTCTCGAAAAAAGTGAAGCATTTTGCGTTGAAATTAACTGAGTTTATTCATCTCACCCCATGCATCTACTGTAAAAATTTCATGGAAAATGGGTGCGGGGTTTAAGAGATATGATGAAAATATGGTGGTTATGTGAACGCGCATCGCTCCAAGCTCTGCATATCTCTGACCTATTTTTTGTAGGTTTTAACCCTGAACAGAAATTATCTACACATGAATCTTATAACATAAAATAAACAATAGCGAGAGCATAAAACATAAAACAGATAAACACAGAGATTTTCCCCTGGATCCCAAATTGGGACAACCAGCTTGATTTTTCATTATATTCCTTTTAGTGTTACAACACATATATATACATGCCGAAGCATACATAAACCGCAATCCATAAACCCTGGATTAGAACATAATCGTAGTTCCCTTGACCAGATATACAAAATTACCAGGGGCCGAAAACCATTGTACCCCAAAACCATGTGCAAAACCATGCACAAAACCATGGACGCGGACTACCCACCGGAAATTAAGGACCAAAAATTTTCGTCGGGGCTTAGTCGTGGAAAGAATATAACACATACCCAACATTTTCTGACATTTTGAGGGTACTGGGATGGCATGGAATGGTCCATACAACAATTCAAATCCATGAGAAAGCTTCTAGGCCGAATAAAAACCTTAAAACCCCAAACCTTCTTCTAGGAGAAAACATGACTTGACCAAATATTGACTTTCTGATTTAGCCAAATGGCTTAGAGAGGACCTTAACATTCACAAGAACCAATTCATGTCTTCATTCATGGGGAAAATGTCAAAGACCATGATTATCCATCAAAATTTAGTGCATTGGTAAAAGCGCAATACCCCATGGTTGAAGTACCTCTGGACAATCTGTGGGTTGCTTGATGACTTCAACACATGTGAAAAGGCCTGAACATCGTCAAATTACTCCTTAGAAACTTGCGTTCAATGTACAAAGATTTCGACTCTCTACATTTCATCCACAACAAAAACCTAGTGCCAATGAGAAAGCGTAGCACCATCTCTTCTTCATGGTTTTGAGCAACTGTGAGGTTTCTAAACAATATTACCACCTTGGTGATGATGTTGATTATGCTGCAAACCATTTTTCACAAAAAATGAAAAAACTTATACCTTTACATCAAAAAACATAACCGTAATGTATGGCTAAGATACAAAACTACGTTGTCTTACCTATTCCATCATTCACACTTTTTTTGCTTCAACCAACAAATCCAACTTACCTCTATCTTTCTCTCGAAGCTTCTTCAAATGTTTCTTGGTAGCTCTCAACTACTTCCTCATGGTAAGGCTCTTCCTGCATATGTTTTTCAGCTAGCTATGTAGTGGGAGATACCTCTTCAACATATGTTTAACATTTCCCATTATTACTCACACACCTCTAATATAATGATACTAATGACATGATCTGACATTCCTTAAGGACTAAGGACTTGATCTCTAATGGATCATAGTAAAAGTTTCACACATTTTCCAAAGTAAATTTAAAATATTAACCTTGATTTTGACTACTATAACATAGGACCCTAACTGTATGAAGAGGAATCCAAGGCTAACAAAGCCGATACACCCATCGAGGACGACTACACCCAACAACTAGGATTATTAAAGAGATCCATTCTAGGTCATTTTCCCCTTGTTGACTAGGGTGGATAAATCATGTATCAAAAAATGGTGCTAGAAGAAGGGCCCAAGGAAAATTAATAATTAAATAATTTATTCCTTAGCCTCTAGCAATTCTAGATTTATTTTTCTTCCTTTCAGTGTCATTGTAACAAAAGCTTGATTAACAAGCTGGCCTCACAGAGTCTTGGATTTTGAATGTTCTTAACTATTCATGGATCATTTTCCAAATTTTGTTTTGGAGCATGCTTTTAGTGTAGGTTTTAAACCTAAATAGAAATTATCTACACACGAATCTTATAACAGAAAATAAACAATAGCGAGAGCATAAAACATAAAATAGATAAACTCAGAGATTTTCCCTTGGATCCCAAATCGAGACGACCAACTTGATTTTTCATTATATTCCTTTTAGTGTTACAACACATATATATACATGCCGAAGCATACATAAACCCTAATCCATAAACCCTGGATTAGAACATAACCGTAGTTCCCTTGATCGGATCCACAAAAAATACCAGGGGCCGAAAACCATCGTACCCCAAAACCATGTGCAAAACCATGCACAAAACCATGGACATGGACTGCCCACTGGAAATTAAGGACCAAAAGAATATAACACATACCCAACATTCTCGCACTTGTTGTTTTCTTTCCACAGGGGGTCACAAGAGAGCTTAGTCATTGGCCCAATTCTTCAACACCCATTGTTTCTCTACACCAAGAGAACTTTTGAGTGCTCACAGACTTTGTTAATGCATCTGCAACATTCTTCAAAGTGTCCACCTTTACCAGCAACACCCTTTTAGCCTCAACCATATCTCTAACAAAGTGATATTAAACATCAATGTGCTTTGTCTTTGAATGATAAGCAGGGTTCTTAGCCAAGAAAATTTCACTTTGGCTATCACAGTCTATCCTTATAGCTTGCTGTACCAGCCCCATACTTGAACACAATCTCTGCAACCAAACTGCTTCCTTGCTTGCATGAGTGGCTGCTATGTATTCTGCCTCTGTAGTTGAAAGAGCCACTACAGACTGTCTTTTACTCATCCAACTGACTGTGCCTCCAAATAAGCTAAACACATACCCACTTGTAGATCTTCTTTGGTCCATATCTCCAGCCCAGTCTGCATCAACAAAACCACGAATGTCCAACATTCTTTCCAATCCTGATCTTCCCTGGTAGCACAAGCCATAATCACTAGTGCCACGTAAATATCTGAAAACCCGCTTCACTTCTATCCAATGCTCCTTCCCTGGGTTTGACATAAACCTGCTCAATACTCCCACTGCATGTGCAATGTCTGGTCTAGTACAGACCATTGCATACATCAGGCTACCCACTGCACTTACATATGGAACACGGGACATATACTCCTCTTCTTCTTGTGTCTTGGGACACTGTTCAGCAGACAACTTTACACCTACAGGAATAGGAACATTCACCGGTTTAATATCCTGCATATTGAACCTCTGCAATATAGTCTCGACATACTTCCTCTGGTTTAACCAGAGCTTCCTCTTTGCCCGATCTCTCTTAATTTCCATGCCCAAAATATAGTTTGCAGCACCCGGATCCTTCATGTCGAATTTGGAGAACAGTTGGGTCTTCAAATCTTGGATAATTTCTTTGTCATTTCCAATCAACAACATATCATCCACATACAATACCAAATAAATAACACGGTCACCAATTAATTTAAAATAAACACGGTGATCCTCCTTGCTTCTGGTGAAGCCAAGTCCCCGTATATAGGTATCAAATTTCTGATACCACATCCTTGGTGACTGTTTTAACCCATACAGAGACTTCTTCAACCTGCATACCGGTTCTTTCTTACCCTTCACCATAAAGCCTTCAGGTTGCTTCATGTAGATCTCCTCTTCTAGATCCCCGTGAAGAAATGTTGTCTTCACATCCATCTGTTCTATCTCAAAATCAAATGCAGCAGCAACAGATAAAAGTAATCTAATAGAAGTAACTTTGGCAACAGGAGAAAAATATCACCAAAATCAATTCCCGGCACCTGGGAATAACCTTTCGCTACCAACCGAGCTTTGTATTTCTCCACCTTGCCTTCTACATTCATCTTCTTCTTAAACACCCATTTGCTCCCAATGGGCTTCCTTCCAGCCGGCAACTCCACCAGATCCCATGCATCATTTTTGTGCAAAGATTCCATTTCATCAACCATGGCCTCCTTCCAGAGTTTTCTATCCTCTGAATCTACTGCCTCCCTGACAGTTCTGGGTTCATCATCAATTATAGTTAAGGCAAAACCTGAACAGAAAGCAGATGGACTATACCTTTCTGGTTGCCTTCTTTCCCGAACCGATCTTCTCAAAGCTGGAGTTTGTGGCTCTTCATCTTCTGATTCTTCTTCTGTTGTAGAGTCTGATTCATCCTCCTTTAGCTCAAACTCTATCTTCTCAGGTTCCTTTGGTAGGAATTCATGTTTAACAACATATTTCACTTCTCTAAACACCACATCTCGGCTGTACACAACCTTCCTTGTTTCTGGGTTCCAAAGCTTGTAACCCTTTAAACCATCCTTATACCCAATAAAGATGCACTTTTCAGATTTATTATCCAACTTGGTCCTTTTCTCCTTTGGAACATGTACATATGCATCACATCCAAATACCCTTAGATGTGAAAGAGAGGGTTTCTTACCGGTCCATACCTCATGTGGATTCTTATCCTCCAACGCTGATGAAGGTGATCTGTTAACTAAGTAACATGCAGTCTCCACTGCCTCTGCCCAGAATTCTTGTCCTAACCCGGTACCACTGAGCATGCTTCTTGCCTTTTCCATCAGTGTTCTGTTCATTATTTCTGCAACTCCATTTTGCTGAGGTGTGTATGGAGTAGTCTTCTGCCGTGCTATACCACACTTCTTACAGAACTCTTCAAATTCCTTCTTGCAGAACTCCCCACCATTATCGGTCCTCAATGCCTTTATCTTCTTCTCTGTCTGGTTTTCCACCAGAGCCTTAAATTCTTTAAATTTGTCAAAGACTTCAGATTTCTTCCTCAAGAAATATATCCATGTATTCCTTGAGAAGTCATCTATGAATGAAACATAGTACACAGACTTTCCCAGTGATGGAACTGACACAGGCCCAAACACATCACTGTGCACAAGTTCTAATATCTTGTTTGCCCTCTTAGCACCAGAAGGAAAACTCACCCGATTCTACTTCCCATATACACAATGTTCACAGAAATCAAAATCCAGATAACAATTAGACATACCTTCTACCATACCATTTCTATATAGTATCCGAAGGCCCTTCTCTCCAATATGTCCAAGCCTTTTGCATGTTAGCATGATGGCCACTGCTCTCCCGGGCTGAGCTTTCGTCCCACTTTCGGAACCACAAAGGCGGTACACCCATCATAACAGTGCTACCTTGTAGCTTATACAAAGTTCCAGTCCGAACTCCCCGCATTAATACCAGTGCTCCCCGAACCATCTTGCAGGCATCTTTATCGAACACTGTTTTTACACCTGCATCATCCATCTTGCTTACAGAAATTAGATTTCTGGCCAATGCAGGAATATGCAGAACACCAGGAAGTGTTCTAATCCTTCCACCTTGTAGCTTCAACTTTACCTTTCCACGTCCGACGATTTTGGCCTTCCTATCATCCCCTAGGAAGACATCACCATCATATTTCTCATACTCGCAGAACCACTCCCTATGGGGAGTGAAGTGAAAGGATGCACCTGAGTCAATCAACCATGACTCATGATCTACATGTGTATTTGAAGAAGAATCCAAATACACATCCCCACCTTCATCCGAGGTGGTTTTTTCCTATGCAGAAGGAGCATCATGAGATCCCTTTCCTTTCTCAGGAGCTTTAGATATGCAGTCCTTTTTGTAGTGCCCTTCCTTTCCGCATATCCAACACACCTTTACAAACTTTCCAGGAGATTTAGATCTCCCTCTAGATTTAGATCTCCCACTCGAAACCTTATTCTTGTTTTTGTTCTGGGACCTTCCTCGTACAGATAAGGCATCTCCATTCTGACCCTCCATATTTCTTCGTCTCATTTCCTCCGACAGCAAGGCTGAGACAATGTCATCAAAATTCAAGGTAGTTGTATTGCTACCTATTGCAATAACCAGACTGTCCCACAAGTCTGGTAGAGAACACAACAAGCTGATGCACTTATATTCATCTGAGATTTTAATATCAACATATGATAGCTGACTTACCACAGTATTGAAGGCGTTCAGATGCTCTGTCATAGAGTCTCCATCCTTCCATCCTCGGGTTATACAACTTTTTACGCGAGAGCAGCTTATTCTGAGTTTAGATTGGTACAAAGTCCCTAGCTTGTCCCACAAAGTCTTCGTCGTAGCTTCCCTAGATACATTCAAGAGTACCGAATCTGAGACACACAACCGTATTGTGCTCTTTTCCTTCTGATCCAACTTCTTCCAGTCTTCATCTGACATTGTAGTTGGTTACCCGGATCTACCACGATCCACTGATCTTTATCCACCAGCAGATCCTCCATATTGAGCTTCCAAACTCAAAACTCTGACCATTAAATTCTCGATCTCTATCTTTCCATTGATCTCCATCTTCTTTCACCACAAGAATGGATCATGGATCTCGATTGAGGGTGACTGTTCGAGGCTCGAACTAAAAACCATCAGCGACAAAAGGCGTCGCGAAGCGAGCAACTCTGATTCCAAATGTAGGTTTTAACCATGAACACAAATTATCTACACACGAATCTTATAACAGAAAATAAACAATAGCGAGAGCATAAAACATAAAACAGATAAACACAGAGATTTTCCCCTGGATCCCAAATCAGGACGACCAGCTTGATTTTTCATTATATTCTTTTTAGTGTTACAACACATATATATACATGCCGAAGCATACATAAACCCTAATCCATAAACCCTGGATTAGAACATAACCGTAGTTCCTTTGACCGGATCTACAAAAAATACCAGGGGCCGAAAACCATCGTACCCCAAAACCATGTGCAAAACCATGCACAAAACCATGGACGCGGACTACCCACCAGAAATTAAGGACCAAAAAATTTTCGTCAGGGCGCTGCCCCGGACCCCAACAGGGGGGGCTACCACCCCCCCTGTGACCCCCCCGTTGGAAAGAATATAACACATACCCAACATTTAGTTTGTGTCCTCCTATTAGGAGAATTCCTAAAGAGTCAGTCAAATATTTGTCAAGGCTAAGATTTGATGGTGAGGATACCATTTGTTCTCTTGTACATCTTCATCATTTTTTGTTTAAGCGTAAATATTTTGGATATTTTATTGGCGATGAGTTATGTAGGTTTCTTACCCTTACTATCCATGGGAGAATTAGAAATTGGTTCAAAGCTTTGCCACCAAAATCTATCCATTTGTCTAACAAGTTAGTGGAAGTATTTCTTAATGCTCATCAGAATTATGATTATGACATTTTATGCTTAAATACCAATAATATTTAAATGCATAACTTTTTTTGGTGTGTGTTATATTCTTTCCAAGAATATTTTCACGCACGGTGGGGTCACTATGGGGGCGATAGACCCCCCTGTTCGTTGTGTGGGGCGCAACAGAGGGGGTCACGGGGGGCGGCGACCCTCCCTGTCAAGGGGTTTGTAGAGGAGTGGTAGCCCCCCTACACAGGGTCTGGGACAATGGTCCACGTTATTTTTTTTCTATATATATTCAAACCCAAGGATGGGGGGCGAACCTACCCATGGTTTTGTGCATGGATTTTGCACATGGTTTTGGGCATGATGGTTTTCTGCCCATGGTATTTTGTATATCTCATCAAGAGAACTATGATTATGTTCTAAAAAATGGTTAATGGATTAGGGTTTATGAATGCTTCAACATGTATATATATGTATTGTAACATTGAAAGGAATATAATGTAAAAACAATCTCGTAGTCCCAATTTTAGGATCTAGTGGAAAATATTTGTGTATATTTATTTTATGTTCTCACCATTGTTTATTTTTTTTGAAGAATTTGTTTGCAAGTAATTTCTATACAGGGTTAAAACCTATAGAGAATTTAAAAATTGAAAAATTATCTTCTAGTTTTTGTTTGCTTTTTTTTGTAGATTTAATTTAGAATATTTACCCTCTATGGATGATCAGGTCCTGAAAATTATGCTAAAAAATGAAAGTTGTCAGAATAGCATGGAACCTAAATGACCGTGTATATCTCATCATTATGAATCCAGTGCAACTCGTTTCACGGAAAATCGGCATCGTATGCTCCTGGAAACATGTTATGTTCATTTTCCAAAACAGGAAAATTTTCCAAAACTATTAGCTGATAGTGAAAAATTTGGGCTAGTGGTAGGCTATCATGTGGCCTCTTCTGGTTGGTTGAAATGTAATGTTTTTTTAGGCATATGAGGCCTAACCACTTGTCGAGTTTCTATTGGTTGCTGGTTTGGTTGAATTTGGTTGGTTGGAATGATGGCCAACGACATGATGCCTCGTGGCCCAACTGGAGGTCACCACGTAGCAGTAAAAGAGGTCGCCAATTTTTTTTTAATGCCAAATTGAAACTCCACTGGGGTCAAACACTATACCTCACCACAAATAGCACACCGCCTTACGAATGAGACACACGATTCCTAGTTTTAACTATGGACAAAAACCTTATATGAAGGTTAGTTCGACAGAGGTTTGGGGTAGGGGCAAGGGCTTAGCCCCGACCCCCTCATATGACACTACATGTGACCAAAACATGGAACCAGAGGCGAAGGAGGTAAGCCACCCGCAGGCCGCCACCCAAGACCGCTCATGTGACACCTTCTTTAATGACTGTCGACGGTCTGATGGTTACCGTGACTGCAAGGTTAAACCCCCACAATAACCGCTCCTTCTGACCCGACCGCTAACCACCGACGGCTACCCACCACTGAATATTTGTAATTAATTTTATTTTAATTCATGCCATATGTAATAGTTCAAGTTTTGGAATTTAGGTGTTAGTGGAAAAATTAACTATCTCAAAATTTCGGCCGGAATTCTAGAAATTTGTCACTCTGTTTGCCGAAAACAGGGTGAAATTGTAGGACTGGTCTAGATTTTGGGGAAATTGTGGTGTGGTTAGTAGCAAATCTAGGGAGGCTCATAACTTCTTCAATTTTTTACCAATTTCGGATTAGAAAGAGGCCAGACATGCATTTTTGGGTATTCTGGAGTTGATGGAATAGATTTTGAAGCCATTTGAGCACTGCAGATGTATGTAATCACAATTTTAAGCATAATGAAAGAGGGCCAAGCCATTAGCAGCTGGACCAAGGAGACATAGCCCAGGAGGGGTGAACTCAATCATTTTTTTTGTTTTGGGTATTATTGTGGTTCATTTTTCTCTTGTTTCCGTATATTTCAGAGTTTATTTACATGCTTTATGTGTTTAAAAATTTACATAAAAGCCCTCAAAAACTCAATTTAACCACTTGAAATTTACAAAACCTCAAGCACAATTTCATTAATATCTCATATAGATCAATTTTAGTATAAAATATTTGGTTTTATTGTTTCTTTGAGGATTTAATTTTTTGCAAGTGTATGTGATGCTTACAAGGTTATATTTCAAGAGAGGAGAAGGAAATATTGTGGTTGCAAGTCCTCAAGTTAGGTCAAGGACAAGAAGAGCAAGTTTGCCACAATCTTCACCAAAAATTCTTCCTCAAATTTTAGTTGAAGCTTCAACACGTATGTCACATGAAGGAGAGACTGACAATATGTCAGAGGATGAGAAAGCCTTCAGGAAAGAATTCTTTGATATGACAAGAATAGTGAAATTTTTCTGTGAGGAGAGAAGCACAAGGATGCAAGGTGAGAGCTCCAATATTCCAAAGGGAAAAAATTATTCAAAAGGAGAAGAAGGAGATGGAGACAAGCCTCAAAAATGTAATGGGAATGGTGACAAACCACCTTTGACACCACCATTCTCCTCACCACCATCCTCACCACCATATTCACCATCACCTTCTTCCACAACAATCCTTGCAAAAACACCTCCACAATCTCCCAAGAGTCATGGTAAAACTCCATTGTTAAAGCTTGACATTACATTTGATTTTACTAAGTATGATGTAGAGGTAGATGCTGAAAGATTAGAAAATTGGGTACGTTAGCTTGAAGTGTATTTCATGATACAAAGAATCAAGGATGATGACACCAAGATTCAACTTGCTTAATTCATATTGGAAAGCGAATCTCTTATTTGGTGGGAAGCCACAACTCAAGAGGACATGAAGAAACATGGTAAGGTCTTAACCTCTTGGAATTATTTTTTTGCTGCCTTAAGGAGACAATTTTATCCATTAGCATACATGGAAAAGCTATAATGGACTAGGAAAAATATAGTCAAGGTAAAAGACAAAGTGTGCAAAACTATACTCAAGATTTTAGGAGAAGAGCACTAATTTTGGGTTTAGATTTGAAAAATAAAGAAACTTTGATAAATTACATTGGAGGTTTTCATAGTTACCTAAGAAATATTATTCTCATGTTTAATCCTTAAAATTTAGATGAAGTATGTGTACATGCAACACATCTAGAGGCCAGAGGGAAACATATTTCAGAGGAGACAAGTGACGATACCTTTGAGTCTGAAGAGAAATGAAAGGGTAAGTTCAAGGGTAAAGCTAAGAAGAATGTTTCATGGAGAAATAAAAAATCACATGCAAACATTGTTCCAAATATGGACATGATGAAAATAATTGCTGGAAAATTCATCGAGAGATGAGACCCAACAAGCTTAAAAACAAGGAGAAGGAGAAGACAAATGAAACAATAACACATGATTTAGGTTCTGATTCCGGAGATGAAACAAATATCATCGCAATGGGTTTGAAAGGTAAGGACATTGAAAGTACTGATTCTTCAAGTTGTCACAATATTACTCAATATGATGAAACAAGAAATGAAATTTTTGATTATCACATCTTTCGGTGAAAATCACAATAGAGAATTTTGTGTCAGTTAGAGTCATTTTAAATCATACCAAGATTGACACCCTATTTGATAGTGGTTCACAAGAAAACCTTATTTCAGAAGACTTAGTCAAGAAGTTGAATTTAGAAACCATTCCTCATCCAATACCTTATCCTTTAGGTTGGATATGTAAGAATGTAAATTTGCAGGTGACTAGGAAGTGCATACTTAGATTTGCAATCATTGCAAACTTTCTTGATGAAGTTGAACTTGACGTTGTTCCGCTTGATTTTTATGATATTGTTTTGTGTAGCCTATATATTTATGATAGGAGAGAAATATTTCATAGCCATGAGAATAAGTATCACTTTTTCAAGAATTGGATTTAGTGTATTGTTAGAGCGGATAGTAAGAAGGAAAGTTTGTCTCTTATGAATGCTGGACAAATGAAGAGAATTGTGAATGCTAGTAAAACAATTTCTTTGTTAATGTTCAAGCATCAAGATGTTGTGAATGAGGCCTTTCAAGGTGATGCATCAAATGAATTTTTTTATTTAATTAAGGTCACTAATGGTTGTGATAAGATGTTTTAGGAGTATAACATGTTTCCTTTTAAAATAGGTCAACAAGATGTGGTAAAATTGCAGAAGCATGCATCATTGTTGAGTAGTGATGTGAACAAGATGCCGGTGAAAGGGAGTGCAAAGATAAAAATCAAGTACCAAAGAAATTGACAAAGAGGGAATGGTGTTCAAAAGTTCTTCTTGTGGGTTTCATAATGTGATGTCTTTGAAATGAGATGTCGCATGGCGATGGCGATCACATTTTGTCAAGAGTCAATCCAAGATAAACATTGTCATGTCAACAATGTTCAAGGTGAGAAGAAATTAAAGTTGTTTATGTTTCCTTTGATTGATGACTAAGGAAGGAACATGTGTGTTTCTTCAAGGAAATTTTTGTGTTCTGTAAATTATGGGAAATTGCAGCAAGATGGTTTCTACAACAGTAAGACAGGGTCTCTAGAATCAAGGAAAAATATTAGTTTTCATGAAAAGCTCAAATTGTTGAATTCAAGAAAATTCTAGTGGATTGAGACTGGAAGGGTGAGGGGGTTTTACCCTCATCCACCTGTTAAGTAATGGAAGATATTTTCGAGTCCAAAAGCCTCCAGTGGGGAGGTGTGATCAAGTGCTCAAAAATTAAAGTTGTCTGAATGGTGTGGAACCTGAATGAATGCGTAGATCTTATCATTTTGAATCTGACGCAACTTGTTTCATGGAAAGCCGACATAGTATGCTCCTAGAAATGTGTTTTGTTTGTTTTCCCAAATAAGAAAATTTTCAAAAAATGACAGCTGACAGGGAAAAATTGGGCTAGTGGCAGGCTGCCATGTGGCCTCTTGTGGTTGGTCGAAAGGTAATTTTTTTTTTTGGCTTGTCAAGCCTCGCCACTAGTCGAGTTTCTATTGGTTGTTGGTTTGGTTGAATTTGGTTGGTTCGGATGATGGCCAACCACATGCTGCCATGTGGCGCAACCGGAGTCTGCTACCTCGTAGCATGGGAAGTCACCAAAACATTTTTAATGCCAAACTGCAACTCCACTGGGGTCAAACACCAAACCTCACCGCAAATATCACACTTCCTTACCAATGAGCCACAAAATTCCTTATTTAAACTATGGAAAAAAACATTATATCAAGGTTAGTTTGGCAGAGGTTTGGGGTAGTTTCTATGGCTTAGCCCCGAACCCCCCATATGTTACTACATGCGGCCACAACATGGAACGGAAGGCGGAGGAGGTAAGCTACCACCCAGGCCACCACCCAAGACCGCTCATGTGACACCTTCTTCACTGACCACCGATGGTCCAACGGTTACCGTGACCGCAGGGTTAAACCACCACCATAGCCGCGCCTTGTGACTCGACCCTTAACTGCCAGCAGTTACCCACTGCCGAATATTTTTAATTAAATAAATTTTAATTCGCACCCTGTGTAATAGTTTAGCTTTTAGAATTTAGGAGTTGGTGGAAAAATTAATTGTCTGACAATTTCACCCATAATTCCAGAAATTTGTCTCTCTGTTAGACGAAAACATGGCGAAATTGTAGGATTGGTCCGGATTTTGGGGAAATTGTGGTGCAGTTAGCAACAAAATTAGGGAGGCTCATAACGTCTTTAGTTTTTGATCAATTCTGGATTAGAAAGAGGCTAGAAAGGATTTTTTCGGTATTATGGAGTTGATGGAACAATTTTTGAAGCCATTTGAGTACTATAAATGTACTTAATCACCATTTTGAGAATAATGAAAGAGGTCCAAGCCATTGGAAGTTGGACTAAGGAGGCGTAGCGCAACAGGGGTGAACTCCTTCATCATTTTCTATGTTGTGGTTATTATTATGGTGCATTTGTTTGATGTTTCTGTATATTTCAGAGTTTATTTACATGCTTTATGTGTTTAAAAATTAACATAAAATCTCTCAAAAACTCAATTTAATCACTTGAAATTTATAAACCCTTAAGCACAATTTTATTAAGATCTCATACAGATCAATGTAAGAGTTAATATTATGGTTTTCAGTTCTTGTTTTTTCTAAAATTAAAGATAACAAAACAAATAACAATGTATATCTCTCTCTTAGGACGAGCCAGCCATAGACCCAATGATTAGTTATGATCATATTTTCAAATATTTTTAGTTAATCAATGAATCTAAAACTTTTCACAATCACACAAAACATGAATTAGTTTTTCACATTCTCACCAACTAGTAACTAATTTAGATCTTAATCTTCAAACTATTCCTGAATCCCTTTTGATGTTGGTTGTGAAGAGGAAATTTCATTAGAAATAAACTTCATAGAAAGTTTGTATTAAATTAATGAACATGTCTGTTATCACTCATAAAAATGAAGCATCAGTTGACAAATTCCTAGAGGCTCATGTGTCAATGGTAGGGTCATATAATTAATTTCTCATTACTTGGTCAAGGGAAATTTTGAATTTTTCTTGTTTAAATATTACCCTAAGGTCTAAACCCACTCACTTTCAAACTCCCTCATGTCACATCACTCATCATTTTTTGATTGATTTCAATTTTCAAGATTTTTGTACCGAAAATTCCATTTTAGTCAAGAATCCCTACTTTCGTAGTACATTCAGTGTAAAATAGCAGAAAACGCTACCGAACTGGCTAATAGTTTCGTAGCGAATGTAAAGCATTTCTCTGTTTTCTGGTTTGGAGAAGTCAACTTCAAAGGCGGTTTATGAGCAACTGAAAACGAATTTTGGAAATATGAAAGAGGTTCTTCTTCATAACAGACCTAACTACGAAAAACTCTCTTCGTTTCTTCAAATTAATTAGGAGGTGGCAGAAATTGATAAATTAAAATGCGCTACGATACTGTTGTTACTAAACTGTCGTGTACATGATTGTTTAGCAGTCAACTTCAAGTTACGTTTCTGACAAAATAAAAAATTGTTTTGGAATTATGAAATAATTTTGTCTTCATCACAACCCCAGCTACAAAAACCTCTCTCAATTTTCTCACAAGTGTTATCAGTTGGGAGATACAAGGATTTCATTGAAGCCCTATTTTCAGATACAGAGTTTTCCTATTTTACACATGTTTTGAAAACACAGTCTCTGGACAAAAGGAGATGTGTTTCAAAAAAAAAATAGAGTTTTGTATTCAATACATAATGGCCTACAACAACCTCCTTTATTTTCTCAAAAAATATCATGGATTAGGAGATATAGGCTCTGTTCCAAGACTTATGTTTCAGGAAAAAACAGGAAAAATCTGCAAGGATGTCTTAAATAATGAAGAAGAAATGCCTCAAGGAAACTAAAATGAAGTTGTTTTATGGTTTTTATGGTTTGTAGATGATGAATACATGTTATAATATAAGTTTTTGAGCAACTACAGTTTTCATTTGACAAATTTATGAAAAAATCTGCATACTCAAAAGTTTCGTAGCATCTTCAGGCTTAAAAAGAAGAAAAGCGCTACAAAATTGCTATAGTTGCCTTTTTTGCTTCTTTTGATCAATATTTAAGGTGTTTAAGACTGATTTAAGAGCTGAAATTTCTATGAAAGATGTGTTAAGGGGTGATTAAAATGATGCAAGAGGAAAGAGTCAAGTTTTTGGAGGGCAAAGGCTTGTAATGGTAGCGCTACAGAAAGTGCTACGTAATTGCTGTATTTTTATAGCGCAACACATTACATTCTTTTGAGCAGCCTTTAAAGCGGTTTTTGAATATCTGGAGGATATGGAAGAGTCATGGACTATGTTAAGACATGATTAAATATTCAAGACCACAAATTGGAGGTCAAATGATAACCAGAATGCTCAAAGAAGAAAAACGATCCTTTGCCTAAAAAACAAGGTGTTGTTTCCTATTTTTGAGGAGATCAGCTTAGTGGTCATGAAGGAATGAATGCCATTATCCAAATTATACCATGTGATGATATACTTGTCAATGATGTAATGTGAAGTAGATAAGGTTTTTTAAAGATAGTAATAAGGATTTTGACTCCTTTTTGAAATAGGACTGTCTAGTAGGATAGGTGTCCTTTTGTCATAAATTTGATGTTTTATGGTTATGCAAGGTGTCAGTAGGAAAAAATTCGATGTGTCTAGCCTAGAGGTAGATCATATGATGATGTAACCTGTCCATTAAATTCCATTGGGTCGAATTAGCAAGGGGTTGGAAGATTTTTGGCAAAATAGCAGCTTATTGTAATGGATTGTTTCAGCTAATACAAAGATCTGTTACTTGAACAAATTGAGATTATGTAGGAGTTATTAGTTCTTTCATATTCTACTTGTACCTCTTATGTACCTAAATTGCAGTGGTTTTCACTTATATCACTCAGAATTCATCTATGAGATGCTCTGACTTCATTTATATGTGAATTTACTGTGTATACTCATGTTTTGTTTGTGTGTGTCCTACTTCTAGAAACTCTGACAGCCTCAACTTCCATGTCAAGTAACTCAATGAATCAATGAAAGTTTTGACTCCATAAGCCAATGCCTACATACTGATATTATTTTCAATCTACACTTATCAGGTTGGAGATGTTATCTCAGAAGACTATTTGATTGTAAAGTTATTGGAGTTTCTGCTATATACAGTAACAACACAACTTTTCTTCTCCTGAGATTCTTATTATATTTCAATGAGTTTTTGTCCTATATTTTGAAATGTTTTCTTCAATGTATTAATGCTTATTACTTATAACTCATGATTGTTCATGCTCTGACTTCATTTAAGTGTTAATCCATGATTTATCTCTCTTAATATTTTTCTTCCAATGTCTTGATGTCTCATTACTCAGAATTTGTGTATCATATGCTCTGACTTCCTTTGAACCTCAAGCTATTGAAAATCTACTGTGTGTCTTGCTCTTTCATTGAAATATTTACAAGCCTCAGCTTCCACAAGGAAAGCCTTGTTATTGAGATCCCTTTCACTGACTCCATAGCCCAATGGTATTAAGATATGATCTTTTCAACCTACATTCATCATAACCATTTTATTTCTTAAATAGAGTTAGCCATCTATATATTTATTCCATATCATTAACCCTTGAGAGAGCCCTCTCAGATTGAGGAGGCTTAGCCTCAGTCACAAGATTGTTTTGAAATAGTTACACTGAAGTTGTCTGATTTGCAGCCAATCAGGTATGATTTTGGTGATACCATTTTGGTGCGTCTGTCGGAAGTCGAAACTTTTATCATTCATAAAAATGAAGCATCAGTTGAAAAAGTCCTAGAGGTTCATGTGTCAATGGTAGGGTCATATAATTAATTTCTCGTTACTTGGTCAAGGGAAATTTTGAATTTTTCTTGTTTAAAACTTACCCTAAGGTCTAAACCCACTCACTTTCAAACTCCCTCATGTCACATCACTCATCATTTTCTGACTGATTTCAATTTTCAAGATTTTTGTACTGAAAATTCCATTTTAGCCAAGAATCCCTACTTTTGTAGCGCATTCAGTGTAAAATAGGCCTAGCTAATAGTTTCATAGTGAATGTGAAGCATTTCTCTATTTTCTGGTTTGGAGTAGTCAACTGCAAAGGCGGTTTCTAAGCAACTAAAAACGAATTTTGGAAATATGAAAGAGGTGTTTCTTCATAACCAACCTAACTACAAAAAAATCCCTCAGTTTCTTCAAATTCATTAAGAGGTGGCATAAATTGATAAATTAAAATGCACTATGAAACTGCTGTTACTAAACTATACTGTACATGACTGTTTATCAGTCAATTTAAAGTTTAGTTTCTAGCCAAATGAAATTTTTTTTTGGAATTATGAATGAGGTGTGTCTTCATCACAGCTCCATCTACAAAAACCTCTCTCAATATTCTCACAGGTCTTAGCAGTTGGGAGATACAAGGATTTCATTGAAGCCCTATTTTTAGAAACAAAGTTTTCCTATTTTACACATGTTTGGAAAATGTCGTTTCTAGACAACAGGAGATGTGTTTCAAATAAACAGGAGAGATTTTTATTCAAGACATAATGGCGTACAAAAACCTCCTTCATTTTCTGAAACTACATCATGGATTAGGAGATATAGGCTCTATTCCAAGACCTATTTTTCAGGAAAAAACATGAAAAGTCTGCAAGGATGTCTTAAATAATGAAGAAGAAATGCCTCAAGGAAACTGAAATGAAGTTGGTTTATGGTTTGTATGGTTTGTAGATGATGAAGACAGGTTATATTCTAATTTTTTGAGAAACTTCTGTTTTCATTTGACAAATTTATGAAAAAATCTGCATACTCAACATTTTCGTAGCGCCTCCAGGCTTAAAAACTAGAAAAGTGCTACGAAACCGCTGTAGCTGCCTTTTTTGCTTCTTTGATCAGTATTTAAGGTGTTAAATACTGATTTAAGAGCTGAAATTGCTATGAAATATGTGTTGAGGGGTGATTAAAATGATGCAAGAGGAGAGAGTCAAGTTTTTGGAGGGCAAAGGCTTGTAATGACAGCGCTACAGAAAGCACTACGAAACTACTGTGTTTTCGTAGCGCAATACATTACATCCTTTTGAGCAACCTTTAAAGCAGTTTTTGAATATCTGGAGTATATGGAAGAGTCATAGACTATGTTAAGACATGATTAAATATTCAAGACCAAGAATTGGAGATCAAATGATAACCAGAATGCTCAAAGAAGAAAAAAGATCCTTTGCCTAAAAAATAGGGTGTTGTTTCCTATTTTTGAGGAGGTCAGCTAAGTGGTCATGAAGGAATGAATGCCATTATCCAAATTATACCATGTGATGATATACTTGTCAATGATGTAATGTGAAGTAGATAAGGTTTTTTAAAGATAGTAATAAGGAGTTTGAGTCCTTTTTGAAATAGGACTGTCTAGTAGGATAGGTGTCCTTTTGTCATAAATTTGATGTTTTATGGTTATGCAAGGTGTCAGTAGGAAAAAATTTGATGTATCTAGCCTAGAGATAGATCATATGATGATGTAACATGTATATTAAAGGCCATTGGGTCAAATTAGCAAGGGGTTGGAATATTTTTGGCAAAATAATAACTTATTGTAATGGACTATTTCAGCTAATACAGAGATCTGTTACTTGAACAACTTCAGATTCTTAAGGAGTTTTTAGTGCTTTCCTATTCTATTTGTACCTCTTATGCATCTCACTTGTAGTGGTTTTCACTTATATTACTCAGAATTCATCTATGATATGCTCTAAATTCCTTTATATGTGAATTGACTGTGTATACTCATGTTTTGTTTGTGTGTGTCCTACTTCTAGAAACTCTAAACAGCCTCAACTTCCATGTCAAGTAACTCAATTAATCAATGAAATTTTTGACTCCATAAGCCAATGCCTACATACTGATATTATTTTCAATCTACACTCATCAGGTTGGAGATGTTATCTCAGAATACTATTTGATTGTAACGCAATTGGAGTTTCTGCCATATACAGTAACAACACAACTTTTCTATACCTGAGATTCTTATTATATTTCAATGAGTTTTTGTCCTATATTTTGAAATGTTTTCTTCAATGTCTTAATGCTTGTTACTCAGAACTCATGTTTTTTCATGCTCTGACTTCTTTTAAGTGTTAAGCCATGATTTATCTCTCTTAATAGTTTTCTTCCAATGTCTTGATGTTTCATTATTCAGAATTCGTGTATCATACGCTCTGACTTCCTTTGAACCTCAAGCTATTGAAAACCTCCTGTATGTCCTGCTCTTTCATTGAAGTATTTACAAGCCTCAAATTCCACAAGGAAAGCCTTGTTATTGAGATCCCTTTCACTGACTCTATAGCCCAATGGTATTAAGCTTTGATATTTTCAACCTACATTCATCATAATCAGTTTATTTCTTAAATAGAGTTAGCCATCTATATATTTATTCCATATCATTAACCCTTGAGAGAGCCCTCTTAGATTGAGGAGTCTAAGCCTCAGTCACAATATTGGTTTGAAATAGTTACACTGAAGTTGTCTGATCAGTAGCCAATCAGGTACGATTTTGGTGATAACATTTTGGTGCGTTTGTCGGGAGTCGAAACTGTTATCACTCATAAAAATGAAGCATCAGTTGACAAAATCCTAGAGGTTCATGTGTCAATGTTAGGGTCATATAATTCATTTCTCATTACTTGGTCAAGGGAAATTTTGAATTTTTCTTGTTTAAATCTTACCCTAAGGTCTAAACACACTCACTTTCAAACTCCCTCATTTCACATCACTCATCATTTTCTGGCTGATTTCAATTTTCAATATTTTTGTACTGAAAATTCCATTTTATAAAATAATCCCTACTTTCGTAGTGCATTCAGTGTAAAATAGGAAGAAAATGCTATGAAACTAGCTAATAGTTTCGTAGCGAATGTGAAGCATTTCTCTGCTTTCTGGTTTGGAGCAGTTAACTTCAAAGGCGGTTTCTAAGCAACTGAAAATAAATTTTGGAAGTACGAAACTTTTTTTTCCTCAAAACAGACCTAAATACAAAACCCTCTCTCAGTTTCTTCAAATTCATTAGGAGGTGGCAGAAATTGATAAATTAAAATGCTCTACGAAACTGTTGTTACTAAACTGTCGTGTACATGACTGTTTAGCAGTCAACTTCAAGTTTCATTTCTGACCAAATGAAAAAGTGTTTCAGAATTCTAAAAGAGGTTTGTCTTCAACACAGTCCCAGATACAAAAAAATATTTCAATTTTCTCATAGGTGTTATCAGTTGGGAGATACAAGGATTTCATTGAAGCCCTATTTCCAAAAACAAAGTTTTCCTGTTTTACACATGTTTTGCAAATGCAGTTACTAGACAACAAGAGACGTGTTTCAAAAAACCAAGAGAGGTTTTCATTCAAGACATAATGATCTACAAAAAAATCCTTAATTTTCGCAAACTACATCATGGATTAGGAGATATAGGCTATGTTCCAAGACTTATGTTTTAGGAAAAAATAGGAAAAATTTGCAAGGATGTCTTAAATAATGAAGAAGAAATGCCTCAAGGAAACTAAAATGAAGCTTGTTTATGGTTTTTAGATGATGAAGACAGGTTATATTATAAATTTTTTAGCAACTACAATTTTCATTTGACAAATTTATGAAAAAATCTGCATACTCAGCAGTTTCGTAGCGCCTCTAGGCTTAAAAAGCAAAAAGCACTATGAAACTCCTGTAGCTTCCTTTTTTGCTTATTTTGATCAGTATTTAAGGTGTTAAAGACTGAGTTAAGAGCTTAAATTGCTATGAAAGATGTGTTGAGGTGTGATTAAAATGAATCAAGAGGAAAGAGTCAAGTTTTTGGAGGGCAAAGGCTTGTAATGGCAGCGCTATGAAATTGCTGTATTTTCGTAGCGCAATACATTACATCCTTTTGAGCAGCCTTTAAAGTAGTTTTTGAATAGCTGAAGGATATGGAAGAGTCATGGAATATGTTAAGACATGATTAAATATTCAAGACCACGAATTGGAGATCAAATGATAACTAGAATGCTCAAAGAAGAAAAAAGATCCTTTGCCTAAAAAATAGGGTGTTGTTTCCTATTTTTGAGGAGGTCAGCTAAGTGGTCATGAGGGAATGAATGCCATTATCCAAATTCGACCATGTGATGATAAAATTTTCAATGATGTAATGTGAAGTAGATAAGTTTTTTTAAAGATAGTAATAAGGAGTTTGAGTCCTTTATGAAATAGGATTGTCTAGTATGATAGGTGTCCTTTTGTCATAAATTTGATGTTTTATGGTTATGCAAGGTGTCAGTAGGAAAAAATTCGATGTATATAGCCTAGAGGCAGATTATATGATGATGTAACATGTCTAGTAAAGGCCATTAGGTCGAATTAGCAAGGGGTTAGAAGATTTTTGGCAAAATAGTAACTTATTGTAATGGACTGTTTAAGCTAATACAAAGATCTATTACTTGAACAACTTGAGATTCTGAAGGAGTTTTTAGTGCTTTCCTATTCTATTTGTACCTCTTATGTATCTCACTTGCAGTGGTTTTCACTTATATTAGTCAAAATTCATCTATGAGATGCTCTGACTTCATTTATATGTGAATTGACTGTGTATACTCATGTTTTGTTTGTGTGTGTCCTACTTATAGAAACTATGAATAGCCTCAACTTCCACGTCAAGTAACTCACTGAGTCACTGAAATTTTTGACTCCATAAGCCAATGCCTACATACTGATATTATTTTCAATCTACACTCATAAGGTTGGAGATGTTATCTCAGAATACTATTTGATTGTAAATCTATTGGAGTTTCTGCTATATACAGTAACAACACAACTTTTCTTCACCTGAGATTCTTATTATATTTAAATGAGATTTTGTCCTATATTTTGAAAGGTTTTCTTCAATGTATTAATGCTTATTACTTAGAACTCATGATTTTTCATGCTCTGACTTCCTTTAAGTGTTAAGCCATGATTTATCTCTCTTAATAGTTTTCTTCCAATGTCTTGATGTATCATTACTCAGAATTCATGTATCATACGCTCTGACTTCCTTCGAATCTCAAGCTATTGAAAAAATCTTGTATGTATTTCTCTTTCATTGAAATATTTACAAGCCTCAGCTTCCACAAGGAAAGCCTTGTTATTGAGATCCCTTTCACTGACTCCATAGCCCAATGGTATTAAGCTCTGATATTTTCAACCTACATTCATCATAACCAGTTTATTTCTTAAATAGATTTAGTCATCTATATATTTATTCCATATCATTAACCTTGAGAGAGCCCTCTCAGATTGAGGAGGCTAAGCCTCAGTCACAAGATTGGTTTGAAATAGTTACACTGAAGTTTTCTGATCAGTAGCCAATCAGGTATGATTTTGGTGATAAAAATGTCAATGATGATTCTTCCTTATAGGTTAATCTAGAAAAAATACCTATTACTTTAAAAGGAGACTCGCCGATTAACCAGAGCTTAAATAATAATATCATGGAATGTGTTTCACTCCATGAAAATCACGTGTACTCTGGTAATCATTATTTCATGTACCCTAATTTTTTTATGAATATTCATACATGCAATAATGATTCATTTGGTATTCATGCTAAACCTTCTATTCTAACTATTTCATATTTAAGTGAAGATGAAAATCCCACAGGTCAATAAGGTGAGTTTGATTAAGTTTCCTTAGACCTTGTTCATGAAATTATGGTTGATCAATGAGTTAATGAATCTATTGCATATCCATTTTTCGTTGGTAATGAGTCTGATCTCTATCATGGTTTGGAGGAGAGGGAAGTTCATTATGGTAATTATGATGATGATATACAAATTGATGACACAAAACTCCCTAAACATAAGTCCCATGTATCAATTTTATTTTCTTCTAGTGATAAAGTTCCTTATCATATTTATTTTGAAAAAGAAAAATCCCTTTATCTAATTGCTCAACTTATATGCCAAGAAAATATCTCATGAGCCAAAGATATTTCATTTCAAATTCTTTCTTCATTGCTACTTTAAACTAAACTAATTCAAAATCACTAGTATAGAGTCATATAATCTACATACAAAATGACAATAAACATTTTCCCAAGACGATTTACCTTTCTGTACATGGTTGCTTCACTTATACTTCTGATAAATACATTCCTGATCATATAATTGTCAATTACGATATACCAGACTCTTGGAGATTGTTTGATTCCATTGAGCGCTTTCTTAATTATGTAAACTTTTTCTTCATGGCTTTCAAATTCACAACCTAGAGGTTGCTGCACATAGATTTCGTCTTCTAGAATGACATTTAAGAAATTTTATTTGACATCCATTTGATACACTTTCCACGTATTCTAAGTTGTTGTTGCTAAATTTGCGCTTACAGTTGTTGGGAAAAATACTGAGAGGGGGGGGGGGTGAATCAGTATTTACTGCATAATCAAATCTTTTTACTTTTTCATTCCTTAAAACCCGTTGCCATCAAGGACAACACTCTGCATCATATTTCCAACAACAGTATCCAACCTAGCTACTAGAGCAAGAGCTTCTCCAAAGTCTTTTCCCAATTGTCGGGAGAAGCTTTTTCTACAAGTATTACTTTAAATTTGTCAATGTCTCCTTTATTAATTCAAATATTTCTTGTAGAACCATTTCAAACCAATGAGATTTTTATGTTTAGGTAACTTAACCAAATCCCAATTATCATTTTTCTCTATAGATTCTATATTTTATTCATCCATAACTTTCACCCAATTCCCGTCTTTCATAGCTTCTTCAAATGAAGAGGATTGAAATGACATTAACGTAAAATTCGATATATCTAAATCATCATAAATATCTTACAAATTTCTCATTTTTCTCTTACCATTACTTGATTCATTACTTGAGTGATAGTTGGGAGTATTCGAATCCGATAATTGACTTGATGATCTAGAATATCATGGAGTCCTTGTTGGAATTTCTTTGATTTATGTCATTTCCTGTGATCCTTGCTACTATTTTTTTTATACCTCTTCTTATTTTATGAGCGATAATTTTGCATCAATAGTTTTGTCTACACTCCCATTCCATGACTTTTGTTCTTTGAACACCACATCTCTACTTATTATGGTCTTTTTGGTGATAAGGTTATATAATATATATGCTTTGAAAGCTCACTATAACCAGTAAATATACACTTTTCACTTTATCATCTAACTTGCCTCTTATCTCTTTAGGTACAAGTGCGTATGTTTTTCCTACAAACACTCTAAAATGAGATACACTACAAGACATACCTTACCATGCTTCTTGTAGAACTTTATTCATCACACATTTTGTAGGGAGACATGTTTATCACATAATCGACACACGCAACCGCTTCTTCCGAAGTAATCATTAGACAAATTTATCCCTTTGAACATGCTCCTTGCCATGTTCATAATAATTTTGCTCTTTCTCTCTACTACACCATTATTTTGTGATGTATATCTAGTTGCAATTTTCCTTCTGATTCCATGTTGTTTGTAGTAAGCATAAAATTCATTCAAATCATATTCTCCACCACAATCTGATCTCAATAGTTTGACCCGACGATCACTCTGGTTATCTACTAGGGCTTTGAATACTTTTAATTTTTCAAAATTCTTAGACTTATGCTTCAAAAAATAAATCTACATATTGCTGTTGAAATCATCAATAAATGTGAGGAAATAATAACTTCCACCAATCGAATATTTCCGCATGGGTCCACACAAGTATGTATAAACCAGTTCTAATGGCTTATTTTATATATATGCAAATCCTTTTGGAAATCTTTCACAATGTTTCTTTCACAAGATATAACACTCACAATTACTAGAATGTTCCTGGATAGGAGGTAATCCTCTAACAATTTGTTTCTACTGCAACATTCTCAAACCAGAAAAATGAAAATTTCCAAACTGAAAGTGCCATAACCAATAATCATCAACACATGCAACCTTAAAAGTACTGAATTGGTTTATATAATTCATGATCAAAGGTAACAATATGTATTCTTTGTCAATTTCACCTTCATTGTCAGTTGCTTTATTGGATTTTTTTCATATATAATACAATCTTGTCCCTCTAAAATAAATTTGTATCAATTTTGCATTAATTGACTAACACTTATCAGATTATGATTTAGACGAGGAACATAGTATACCTCTGATATTATCTTCAGATCCCCCTACTTGGTCAATATGTTGATCTCTCCTTTTCCATCTATATCCATAGTCTTGTCAGCCCCCAATTTTACCTATGTATTGACCAATTCATCCACATTTGAAACCATATTCTTGTTGCGAGTCATGTTATAATAACCACTATCTAACAACCAAAAATTATCATAGGGTCCATGAATTGTATGGAAAGCTAGGAACATGGAGTCACTATATTTTGTAGTTACATTTTCTCTCTACTTTCCTTGATCAACTATCCACTTCCTGAAATCACATGACCAAATTTACTGCAATAATAACATCTCACCTTTGATTTTTTGAAGCTTTTTTTGTTGCTTCCACTTTCTTTTTCTTGCTCTTCTTTTCTATCTCTTTGACCACCATTCCTTCTCCCTCAACCTTTGCCTCTCGATCTGCCTCTTCATTTACATCCATCTCTTGAGATAGAAACCTGGATTTTAAAATAAATTTCTATGGAGGAATAATTATTTAGTTCTATCCTCGCCTCATGGGATAGAAGTGATCACATCAATTCATCTGTTGATAGAAACACCAAATCCTTGGCTTATTCAATAACTACTACAACATCAAATTTTGTAGAGAAATATATGAGGACCCTTTAAACCACTTTTTGAACTTTAATGTCATCACGATATATATTTAACTAGTTTACAATGGTCAAAATATGATTCATAAACAAATCGATATTCTTTGTCTCTTTCATTAGCATACTTTCAATTTATCTCTTAGTATTATGCAACTTAAAAATATTCACTTTGGCCTCAACTTCATAGCTCGTTGCCAATATCTCCCACGTTGTATTTTCCAAATTTGAGGTCATGATTTTTTGGAATATAGCTTCATCCACTACATGTTGGATAAGTTGGAATGCATGCGAATTCTCCTTTCCTTTTAGCCTCAGTTGCTCCTTCTATGCATTTTTGAGAGCTTCCTACAGCGTCATCTACAGGTTCAACATATCCAGTCCTGATGTATTCCCAAAAATCTTGAGCCCATAACATAGTATCAATATTAATAGCCCACATATCATATTTATTCCCTGTGAATGGGGGAAGTTGCGACCAAAAGCTTGTTGAAGCCATGTTGAAAATATTCAAAAAAACATTCAGAGATCCTTTTCATCAAAAAACCAAAAGATCCTTTTTTTTAAAACTCTTTACCAACCTTCCTTTCTAATAAACCCCTTTTTCTTTATAAAACACTTTAATGGGTATCAAAATTATAAAGGAAAACCCTTTTTGTTTCTTAAATATTTTTTTAACAAAAGGATCATAAATCACTTTATAAATGTCTTGCACAAATGATAGGTATAGGCTTGTTATAAATAAATGAAACTTTGACACTCGTTTGAAACAAACCAATTAACATGACTTTGGATAAGGAGGTTTGTGTTATTAATGCGAATTTGTATAAGGAGGGATTGCATTAGTGCTAACGCCACTCTTGGTGTAGGAAGGTCATGCCAACAAATATTTCGATAAGTTGGAGAGGTGTAACATGAATCCTTTAGCACCTATCCAATGTTATAACACGAGTGGAATAGTTTCTACGATGTGTTACTAAAGCACCCCTCAAACAAAAGAAATTTATTTTCACTCAAACTAGAACTGCAGATTTTTGAAGACCTTAACTTTCTCTTAGATCTATGGAACCTTGCTCTGAAAACAATATGTTGGAAAGGTAGAAGAGGAAAGAAAAAAATTCACACAAAACACGTCATTTGTTGCTCAATTACTCTATTAAAACACAAAATTGATCAAATACAACTGAACATAATGTAATGTATTTATTCTTTCTAACTAATGACTTAACTAAAACTCACTTAGACTAAGTACTTATGCAAACTCACACTAACTTGAATTTTCTAAATTTAGATTGAACTTAAAGTAACTCATACTCTTTCTATAGATTAAAGTGCATGTAGGTCTAATTACATGTTTTTATCAACTATGTCATCCACCAAGAGGCTCCTCCTCTAAATGGTTGGCTCAATTTGATGGCAGACCACTAGCAAATAAAGTGTTTCTTATCCTTAGTTCATTCCTCTTCCCATGAAAATTTTCAACCTCCAACTTCAATGAGTTCCTTTTCTTGTAAGTAGCATTAACTTTAGACAAAAATATATTCCCCAACCTAAAATAACATCATTCAACGATGATATATTAACTCCAATCCTCTTGCACCATTGGACACACCTTCATGGATGGAATTTCCTCCATCAACTTGCTTTTATTCATAAGATAGTGGACAAAATACTAGCACATGAAAAAGCAATACACTATTCTACTCTGCTTATGTTTATCTGCATTCTTGTGATAGAGTTAAGGCAAGTATTGTTATGATACCATGTTAAGTTTAGAGATTAGATCATATTACACATATAGAAATATGTTGAGCACTCTACATTAAGAAAATAATGTAACTATATGCTCAAGATAGGCAAACTATCTTGAACATACAATCTTCAATAAACACACCAACAAAAGACAGATGACAAAGAAAAATTATTTAACTATAATGCACACATGCTCACCATTTTTTTTCATTATCAATAGCATATATTTACACATGAGGATATCTCAATCGTTTCATATAATCTCTCAAAAATCACTCCATAAATATCTCCACAAATCTCTCATCAATCACTCATAAATATATCCACAAATCTCTCACTAAAAGATTAACAAATTTAATAATTCCAAATAGATCATTATTCCAACATTTATCCCCTATAATTATCATTTGGAAATATTCCAAGGTCATCTCTGAATTTGCAGAATAGTTCTTTGGTGACTATATCAACTACCTATTCATCTGTTATGCAGTACTCGATCTCGATCACTCCTTGCTGAACCAAATATTGAACAAAATGATACAGAATATCAATATGCTTGTTATTATTATGAAAAATTGGATTCTTGGTCATTTGAATATCAATTTTATTATCACATATCAACTTAGTGGGTTTCTCTTGTTTCTCATGTAGATCCTCTATCATTCTTCTTAACCAAACTTCTTCACATGTTTTTTTCGTTGTTGCTTTATACTTTGCTTATGATGTGGATAGCCAAATTGTAGGTTTTTTGTTAGTACTCCAAGAAAATGTTGTTGAACCCATGCTGAATGAATACCTTAAAATTTATTTAATGGCATCCATGCATCCAACCCAATTTGAATATGTATAACCAACTAACTTGAAATATTCTGTTGACATGTATATCAAACCATAAATAACCGTTCAACGCAAATATCTTAAAATCCTCTTTTCTAATTTCCAATGAAATTTATTGGGTTCTTCCATAAATCTTGATACCATACTGAATGCAGATGAAATATCTAGTCAAGTTGTAGTTAAGTAGATCAAACTTCCAACCAATTGATGATACAAAGTAACATCAACTCAATTGGAGTCATCATGTTTGTATAACTTCAACCCAAGTTCTAAAGGAGTTGTCGTTGGCTTGCAACTCAACATTTCGAACTTCTTAAGAATGTCCAAGTATACTTGGCTTGTGACATGACAATACCATCTTCCTTCTACCAAATGTCAATACTCAAAAAATAATGCAACTCACCAAGATATGTCATCTCAAACTCAATAATCATATGTGACTTAAATCTTTGAAATAGTTCATCATTGTTCCTTGTGTATATAAAATCATCAACATATAAGATAACTATCATAATTTCTTGTCATGACTGAAATATATAGAGATTTGGCTCAAATAAAATTTTAACTAAGCCATGATCCGGAAAATACTTATTGATTATTGAATACCATGCCCTTGGCGCTTTATTAATACCATAGAAGGCCTTATTAAACTTATAAACATAATATTCTTTTCATGGCACTTCAAAACCCTTAGGTTTCTCCACATAAATTTCTTCATCCATGTAACCATTCAAAAAATCAGATTTAACATCCATATGAAAAATAGGTCATTTGTACTGAGCAGCTAATGCAAGAACCATCCTGATTGTATCCAAATTTGGCACAAGGTAAAATGCCTTAGTGTAATCAATTCCTTATTTCTCTGCATATCCCTTTGCAAATAAACGTGACTTATACTTATCAATTATGCCATCTAATTTATACTTGGTTTTATAAACCCAATTAGTTCTAATTACATCTTTTCACTTTGGTAATTTGAGAAACTACCATGTATTATTTTTCACAAAGGCATTCAATTTTGCTTCCATGGATTCATTCCATTATTTCTTTCTTGATGCTTATGCATAATATTGTTGTTTATCCATTTTCATTATGTGTCCCATAAGTGCATAATTTACTAGTGAACTTTGAGATCTAGTAACCCTTCTTTCAAAATTTATATCCAACATACTTATTTCTGAATGACCCCTATTAAGAAACTTAGGCTTATCTTAACTTCATCTATATTTAATTAATTAGAATTTGATTCATTACCAATTTTCACTGTATCTTTCCTCAATTCAAATTATAGTTTTCTAGCTAAGAAATTCCCTGCTCATCAAAAAAAAATATCTGCTTATTATCACCTTCCTTTCTTCAAGATAAAATAACATGTAGGTTATTGTTGTAGTTCTATAGCCAATAAAGATACACTTCAAACTCTCATTGTCCAATTTCCTCCTCTTTTCCTTAGGAACATGTGCATATGCAGTACAGCCAAAAACTTTAATATGTGCAATACTTAGTTTGTATAATGACCATGCTTCTTCTAGAGTCAAATTTAACACTACTTTTTTAGGACATTGGTTAAGAGTGTATACTCTTGTGTGTACCGCTTCAACCCAAAGATTATTTCCAAGAGACTTAGCTTTTCCTATAGTCCTGTTTTTCCTCTATGAAACACCATTTTGTTGAGGAGAGTAAGAATTGGTAAACTCTTGCTTTATTCCATTCTGTCTACAATAGATAAAATACTCATTTGACTTGTATTCTTCCCCATTAACTTTTCTTAGTGTGTGATCCATATATTTTACTTCAATGATGCATACATAATTAAATTTAAAAGTGAATGTAACCAAGTGTAGCATACACATAAAATAAGCAGAAATCAAAATCAACCATGAGAACAAAGGCACACAAACAAGTTGATAACGAAGTTCACCTAGTGTGGGCTACGTCTCCAGGCCCTGATCAATGTGGGGAGGCTTCTTTCATTAATTTGTAGTGAAATTAAATTACATGCAATTACAAATTAGATAACTTCTACCTCTAGTTCCGGGGATGGCCTAAAAATGTGGATCTCTTTTGAAGAAACGAACTAAATGGTTGAATTCCTTGCAAACAATCGTGAAAACGATTATATAGTCAACCATGTTCTATGCTGGTGACTTCTGGGGCTCTAGGGAATCTTTTAGATTCCTATCGGAATATTATAAATATTACAAAGGAATATTTCTTGAAATATGTGCCCGGGTGGGATGCATATCCGGCTTTGGGTTACTCAACGTTGTTGTGTTTGTTGCTCCACACGTCCTCCTTTCGGTGCTTGAAAGTATGGTGTTTAAATAATAAAGTTTGGGTGGACCAACCAGAGTTCGCCGGTTGGTGTAGTGGTGGTCACCTAGAATAGGGTCCAAAAGACTCAGGTTCGAACCCTCATACAAGCATTGTTGTAACGTTATTGTTTGTTGGAGTTTTAAATTTGGACTCGACGCCAGTGGACCCGCTGGGCAGGTTCAAATCTCGCCGTCGACATGTTTTAAATATATATTACATATATGTGTGTCATTGGCCAGGTCGGCCGACCGGACGACGAGGTTTGACCGCCTGACAGCCGATGACCTTTTTTTTTTAAATTTATTATATAATAGTCCAACATGTCCAATTTTCTTGCCGAATTTTTTGGGGTTACCAGAAAAATTAACCAGGCGAAAAATTCATCTCCACCGACTATAGCAAAGGTATAAAATGTTTCCTCCTTAAGAGAAAAGACAATGCTGACTGGCTTCCATGTGGCGTGCTATGATTGGTCCATAAGACTGACTGTGCTACTAATCGGGCTGTTAACATCATGTTGATGTCCCTTGCCACATGTTGTCACCTGATTGTCTCTTCTCCGTCTAACGACCACTCCACTCTAGTGATGTCTTCATCCGTATGGCTGAGTTTGGAATCACTCTAATAATTCCCAAAGTTGTGAGATTTTGATTTATAGTTTAAAGAATATCATAGGTAACCACAAACCTAATTTTAAGCTTTAGGGTCTGGCCTTCCTAAGGCTCAGAGAGGGCTCTCTCTATAAGATTTAACTTTGTTTTTATATATGATTTTATGCTAGTTATATAGGGTAAATTGGTTTTGGGGTTTTGATTTTTTTTGGTGGGAAAATCACTTAATGAGATGGATAGTTGTGAATTAGTAATCCATTGGGCTGATGGAATTAATGTGTCAAGCAAATAGATCAAGATCAATGTATAAAGTCAAATTTTCACTGCACAAGATAGTAGAGTCACTTCAAATCTTCAAAGGCTGATGGTGAAATGGTTTTAATCGGGATAAAGAGAAATTAAGAATTCTTTGATCTCGATAACGAATGAAAAGGTAGGGGTCAATCGAAATTAGGGAGAAATTAAGGGTTCCCTAGTTTGGATATCAGCAAAAAACATTTAAATGAAAACCAATCAATAACAAAGTGCTTTTAACAAATTCTGACATAACAATTCCTAATTTCACATTAAAATTTAGAAAACATTCATGAATGGATGAAAAACATAAGAAAATTGACAGATAACATTAGAAAATACTTCACTTCAGTGGCCCAACACATGAATCCAGTAATATGATGCTTTATTGCTTGAGATACAGTCTTATGACTTGAACTTGATACAAAAAACCTTAGGTTCAGAATATGACAGCTATAGAAATATTCAACAATTAATCCACACTAATACTTCAAATGATGAAGTATTTATACAAAAATTAGTACAAAATATCCTAGAAAAGCCTTAGGAATGTTTCTTGGAAAATAAAATATCTTTTTACAAAAATATAGTGACAATTGTCTAACAAATTGCTAACTGTTCTATTATTGAAATAGCACGTTGTTTGGATTTAGGTTGTAGTTGGACATTTGAGGTGTCCCTCATGTTTGCAATCTGATATTTAATCTATTTTAGTCTTCCTCTTTCATCTGATAGTCTTTTCCAACTGATACTCTTTAACCTGATACACTTTAACTGCTTTACTATTTAAAAATCTGTTTACTATGTAAAAAACAACAACTCTGTTTTTCATCTTTTCTTACTACAAACTAATTTTTAAAGCAAATCTGCCAGCTTCTCCCAAAATTCTACCTCTGGTAATCTGATATTTTTGAGTTTCCTGAAGTTTTCATCTGCTTCTGTGTATCTTACAAATTTTGGTTTAACTACAAAAAGGTGTTTTATTTCATGTTGTAAATAAAACAGGTTTTCAATGCTTTTGTGCAAAACTTTACTTGTTGGAATCCCTTGCCAATCTGATTTTTTCACTCGTTCTTTGGAAATTTCCCTTATATTTTAATTATAATCTTATTGTTTCATCAATTTATCATTGATTCCTAGAATATTAGGAAGTCATTTTTGCCTCAAAATGTCAAATTTCACCATGAATCTTGTGATGGATACATCCATATTTTGGCACTTTTCTTCCAATTGTTTCATCAGGTTCTTCTTGGAAAGTATTTTTCTTACCTCAAGAATTGTTTCTGTCCTGTCTGTTATCCCTATTTCATCCAATTCCTGCTTATTTTTAGAGTTGAGGAATTTGATAATTTCCATTGCTTCTTCAGGTTTGGTGCCCAATTCATCTTTTGTCTTCTGTGTTTCTTCTCTAGCTACTTTTAGCAAGTCTTTTTGTTCATAGATCACTTGTATTGATGGTCAAGTATCATTGACTGATTCAATGATTTTGGAGCATAGTTGATTTTTGATATATGTCATGGGCTCTTTCAAGGTTAACTTTGTTTCTACCTTTTTGAGTTGTTCACTTAACCTTTTAGCCTTTTTTTCTTCTGTTTTGGCATTGATCTGTGCTAGTTTCTTAGCATCTTCAAGATTCTTGATTTTCTCCTTTAATCTATTGATTTAATTGGTTTGTCTGAACATTTATTCCATTGCCTTTATCAATTTGCTGGCCTCATCTAACTGTTGAACTGTTGAAGTAGAAGACTCAGTGGCAGAAGTGGTGGATGAAGTGACTGGCACTGTTGTGGCCAATGGACCCTTTGGAGCCAATTCTTCTACTAAAGTGGATGGGACTGCTGTGGCCAATGGAACCTTTGGAGCCAATTCTTCTGCTAAAGTGGATGGGACTGTTGTGGTCACCATAGGAATTATAGTTGCAGGGATTTCTTTTGATTTAGTGTGATCCAGATTTATTCAGGAATGAAACAGAATACACATATAACCATAAATACAAAGATGCAGCGGAAATAACACTTCATTCATTAATATCAAAGAACTAAAATTTGCTTACAAACATAATGGAAATAAACTAGCTAGGGTGCTAGTATCTTATCTCTGAGAAGAGATGTGGTGGATACAGGTCTCTAAACTGAGTTACAATGAGATTCAAGGGCCTATTTATTATTTAGAAACAATGGAAAACCCTAAACATCCAAAACCCTAACCCTAGGAGATGAAGCGCCAAATCTATGGGCACTGTTTGGGTAAATTGGTGTTTCAACTTCCTGGGGACGTAACTTTGGCATACGATCTTCGTTTGACGTGAACCATACCTCGTTAGAAAGATCTATCCAAGGACTACAAATTTTGAGTGAGAAACCTCAGTCCATGGACCCATGTTGCTCCCGATTTTCCCAAAAAACGTCGTTTAGGGCCTCAAAATGGCTCCGCAAGTTCAAGACCCGAAAAACGCTAAAAATAGTAAGTTGTGCTAAAACTGAAAAACCGAAAGAGACAATGGTGGGGCCCCAAGTGGAATAGGTGGGTGGCCACCAATATCCACTTGGATCATAGTGGCCTCTTTTTCTTGGACTAGTTTATCCATCTCAATTTCCATTTCCTTGATTTGTGATGTCATATGTAATATGAGATTCATCATCTCATCCTTTTGGTTTGCTTCATGTACAATTTCCTTAGCCTATGGATGCTCTATAGGAGGTAATTTCAATTGTTTTCTAAGGGCTACAATATCAATATTTTTCTTCTTTACTAGTTCTTCTGTAGCTTTCACATTAGAAGGGCCATAACCCACTTCAATCACTAACTCCTCTAAGGATTTGATTCTGGTGTCTTTAGCATATGAAGAAGCTTTTTCAACCTTAAGTTGATCTTTCATATTTGTCAAATCATTTTGGAGCTTTTGAACACTCATTGCTTTTGTGGTCATTGTAGAATATAACATTTCTAATCTTTGCTTGTGAAATTCAATCTGATCCAAGGGATGAATATCTTGTATTGGTACTTCAAAACCAACATTTTTATATTCAGCTATTGTTTTAGGTGTTTGCACTGTAGGTTGAAGTACTAACATCAAAAATTTCTTATTTGTATAATGAAAGGCTGAAAGCAACCTATTTTGAATCCCTAGAGTCTGCTTCAATTATTGAGAATAGATTTCATTCTTGATTTCCTCATTTTTGGCTTTAATCTCTTTTTACTTTTATTTGATATCCATATCTTTATCCTCTGCCTGTTTTGGTGAAGATACTTCCACACTTTGATGTTTCTGAATCATTTGTGTGTTGGAAGTAGCAGGTTGCTGCTCATTTTCAATCTATGTGGGAGGCACAATGTTTCTATCTAGAACCTCTATATCTATAACCTTAATTGTTTCCTTTTATTTATCTGCTAGATTTGTCTTTGTTTTCTTGTTGTACATGAGTTTGAATCTAGTTTCTGTGGTAGTTTCAGCAGTATATGAGCCTTCTTCCATTTTTCTTTTTGTACCTCTATCTCCCTGATCTAGTGTTTGTAGAATGTGACTAGTATCACTTTGCTAAATAGCTTCTGCCAATGTATTTTCTAACCATTCAGATTGGTTAGAAAACTTCTCAATTTCAGGCTTCTTATCATGAACATATGGGGTTAATTTACATTTCACCCTCATCTTGCTGATTATACCATATGTATCATAGCAGAAAAAAAAAATTCACTGAACTTATACTCTAACAACTGCTTTGCTGCCTCTGCACCTACTTTTCTACTATTTCATATGAAGGGATCCACTTGGTTTTTCAATTTAAACTGGGTTTTATTTTTAGAAGCCAAAAAAATTTACAGAATCTGAGTTCAGAATCTATCTAATATATTCTAAGGCAAACAATCTCATTGGTAAATACTTTGGCAATTTATAAGGAATGACATTTGACCCATAAACTCTAACTTCAGTGTGATTTTGGTATAAATACCAATCACCTGTCTTGCTCTGTTCTGATAACTGTAAAACCTTCTTAATGTCATCACTGTCCTAGGTTGCACATTTTTTTTAAGAAGATTTACCAATGGATGGATGAAACAGTCTATGAAGTCTACATATGTGAACTCAATTGACTCCTTTCTGATCAAGGAAGTCTAGAAAATAATAGATTGTTCATTTCCCTCTACAACCATCATTTGAAGAGCTATTAGAAACTTATCTGACTGAAAGTAGAGGAACATATGAAAGATAAATGAGGTGTATCTAAAAACACCTTCAGTAGGAAGTTTAACAAGTTGTTCATTAATGTTATCAACAATATACTCAACAAAACTATAGATGATTGCAGGGGGCTGACTAGGCACAAAGATGGACATAAAACCAAGTATAGATGCATTTGTATGTTCATCAGTAAAGTAACCAAGAATAAAAGACAACATTGAGATAATTTGTCTTGTTCCTTCTGGGAATTTGGATGATGAATATGGAGGATTAAGCTTGGGGATTTCTACATAGGAGGGCATGAATGTTTGAAAGATTTGAAATCTTTTGGGAAATTCTAACTCCAGATAAAAATTTGTAAGAGCCTCAATAGACAAAGGGGCTGCATTGGGTTCTAGCTGCAACTGAAGCATTTGGTTTATGGATTTAGCAGCGATAGTAAATAATACTTATTTCTCAGCATTGATAATTGCTCTTTGATCTGGGGAATAATGATTTTGACACAATATGATGACCTCATGACATTGATGGGTGTGGGGAACAACATATTTGGGAAAATTAGACTCCCAAACAAGCACTTCATCTAATTGGTCCAAATATTTCTCTTGGCTCCAACAATGGAGCTCAAGAAGGTTAAATTTAGTTACTGGATCAGTTATTTTATAGTCTACATCAGCTAATGGGGTATGTTCAACATCTACAACAAGAGGTTGTAGTGGATTGATGACAATTTTGTTTTTAGATGCCATTGATAGGCTTGTTTTTAATAATTTAACATTTCTTAATCTTTAAAACTCTGTTTTTAGGTTTTTAACACACTTCTATAAGATTAAACTGTTTATAGAAGGTATTTTTAGTATAACAGAGGTTTCTCTTGGATTGCAGCAGGTAAAATTTGGGTTTCTTTGCCTCATACTGTAAATTTTGTTTTAAAAACCTATTGCTTAACCTTTTACAGACTGAGGAATAGCTAACAAGGGTTTACTGCAGATTTCTTTGACG
Organism: Pinus albicaulis; assembly: GCA_034641835.2. Taxonomy (NCBI): domain Eukaryota; kingdom Viridiplantae; phylum Streptophyta; class Pinopsida; order Pinales; family Pinaceae; genus Pinus; species Pinus albicaulis. Next base: position 1,754,703,491 of record CM076580.1, read on the forward strand.
AAATAGTCTTAAAACACCCAAATTTATGCACAAAGGGATTCTGAGCACTATAAGGGGCTTTGAATAATTTAGAGGGCTTATAAACATTTGCAGATGGCTAAATCAATTAGATTTTTCTCTAAAAAACAAATTACAGCTTTCAGAAATTGTGAAATTCTCAGGATTTGCAGTAGAGATGATTTTATAAGGTAATATGGGTGTTTCTTTAGGAAAACATGCAGTAAAAGGTTTGAATTCAAGAGTATACTTCTTTTCAAATGGACGGATAGGTCTTTTTCTTGAGAAATACCTGTGAATTTAGGAATTTTGATGCAGAAACGGGTTTTCCGGGAGTTGGAAGCTTTCAAAAGCTTGCTGAGGTCTTTTAAATGTAGTATGGAGGCTTGGAGTGATCACAACACTAAATTTGGTTGAATTCTGTTGTTTTTTGCATTCAAATGGGGCGACAACCTATTTTTCTCAGTCGGGAACGGTTTATGAGCAGAAAGAGCAACAAAAGGCTTGAAACATGTATATATTTGTGTTTTTATGAATAATTCAATTTGAGCAGTGTTTTCATTAATTACATGTAAATTCAAATTGGAGTGGTTTAGGCGCGGGGGAGGATTTACCACTGAGCGGTTATCGCATCGTCAAAAGGTGGTAAATGGTATTTCTTGAACGAATGTGATCCAATGCTTTTGCAACGCGTGGAGGAGAGATAAAGGGACAAAAAAACTTATATCACAAATCTTATTTTGTTTAACAATTTCTCTATTATATTTGTGATGGGAAATCTGGGCCTTTGGATCTTGCGGGTGGATGAAAACGGCTAGGATTAGTCGATGGAGCTGCGGGTAATGGGCGTGGGGCCCAGGAGTTATTTTATGTGGCAGGCGGTTGAAAATGTATTAAATCTAAGGTTTAATACATATTTGGGTTATGATTTGCGGAGGGTTAATGTATTATTAACAAATGAGTTGTGGGTATATGTAATTTTATAGCTGGCGGGGATAGTGGGACCAATATTTATCACATGTGCGGAATAGAACTTTAGTTTATAATTAAAAATATGGGTTGGGAATTAATATAAAGGATTTAATTAATACGGGATGAGGGTATATAGTGGAATTAATACATTAGGTTAGTGTCAATATGAAATGAATGTGCGGGAATGTAAAATACACTAGGCATAGTGTAAAATATGATTTTTAGGTGGGATTTCTTCATTGTGATGTCCAACATAATCTTTTAAAACTTATACTTAGGATAAAGCTTTTTTTTGGGTTTTTTGGGTATTTTTGTATGAAAAATGGAATTAGTTAAGGGGTTTTTAATTTTCTTTGGTAAAATGTGTTTTAAACTTAGGAAAAGGGGTTTTAGTAGGGATAAATGAGTGATGTTTAGGGAGAAGGGTTTTTTATGAAGGGGAAAGGTTTTAATGAGGTAGAATCCAATACTTTGATGCCAATCAGTCATTAAGACATGGGTCCAGTCCCACTAGAAGTCAGAGAAATGCTCTGAGTCTTTATGAATGAAGGATTTAGTACTAGAACACATTGTGGGGAGGGAAATTAGTAATATGCCAAATGATGTTTATCCATGCCTTTGTGTAACTGATTTCTACCTACCCATCATTTATTCTACCATTTTTCCTTTATTTTCATGGGTGCATTTGAGCTTGCAAACCCTAATCCATTTTTCTTTTTAAAACAAGAAATTATGTAATTATAACCTTATTTCATCTGGGGGCTCAGATTAAACTATTGAGCTCTTAATTTATTCTCTAAGTATCTACTAATTTTCCAAGATTATACTGTTTGGAAATATCTTTATTCTATATCTATAAACATGAAATTTAAAGCATGAAAAGTCAAGATTAAGCTATTTAACTCATCATGGATTATGACATTTTAAACAAAATGCACATAATCATTTATTTGCAGTGAAAGTACCTAGTAGTGGAATTTTGGCTTGCATCACTTTCATGTCTTATTATTATCTCTTTTGTATTTGGGGTTCATTTTTCTATTCTTTTTTGATATTTTTTTTAAGTCCTTTGATTTTTCTTTTAGGACTTTTACCCTCTTTTCATTTTTTTATTTTCTAATATGGGGAAACAACTTGCAGAAAGCAATGGATGTACATATTACAAGACGAATTAAACTCAATTCAAAAATTATGAATCCTATTATTATAGGACCCTAACAATGTCAACGTCTGCACTGCTTACGTCAACATGCCAAGTGTCACCTATGGGTCCTCCCTGCAAAAAAATTAGCTATTTCCAAAAAAGTTCGGCGGGCAATAAATTTCTCATACGATGTCATATTGAGGTCTCGTTTGTTTTGTTGGATTCATAACAATGAGATCTTAGATTTAAGACTATTTTTGGTGTATTTTGAGGACAATGAAAATTTGGCCTTTTAGGATACTCCTGGATCATTCCTCCCCACTAATGAATTTTTGGGCTGCCAAAATATTTATTAGTCAATTTTAAAGTGAGGGAATTTCCTCCTCACTTTATTATTTTCAATCCAGTAGGCCTTAGTTGTATCCATTCCCTTGAAACCAATACGCAGGTACTCCACATCTCCCCATCATGAATTCCTAGTTATCCTCTTAATAATGACATATTCAAGTAGTTTTTCCAAGTATTCATATGAAAAATCATCTACTGTAGGAACCTTTTCGACCTCTTCGGTGTCCATGATCAAAGGTGGATCATAGTGCTTAAAGTTTTCAAGGTTCACCATGGAGTACATATGCATGTATGGTAGAATATTGAGACGAAAATCATTGGCTCCAATCATCTCTAATATGGTGAAAGGACCATATCGGATTGATCTCAAATTATTTCCTTCACCTTTCATTCTATCTTTGTTGATTCGGAGCCACACCCTGTCTCCAACTTGAACTTAGTGATCAAATCAGTGCTTGTCATGTCGAACCTTGTATTGAGCTTGGATTTTCTCTAATTTATCCTGCACTACTTAATGCATCATCTGAATCCACTAAATGAAATTTCCTTCATTTTCCCTGTCATTTTTCTCACTTGAATCTTCATCTCTCCCAAAGACCATATCTAAGAGATCCTTTGGAAAATATCCAAAACTTGTCTCAAATGGTGAGCTCTTGGTGGATGAACTTACAATCCTATTGTATACATGTTGTACATAAGGAATTTTCTTGTCCCATAACATGGGATGCGTGCCATGATAGCCCCAGAGTAAATGTATCACTATGTGGTTGAGAACCTCTGTTTTCCCGTCGGTTTGCGGATGAAATGCCATACTCATCTTCAGCTTAGTGTCCATAATTTTCCACAAAATCATCCAGAACTCTCTAAGGAAACGAGAGTCATAGTCAGACAAAATGGACATGGGAAAAACAAAGTGGGCCCATACAAATCGAAAGAAGAGATGACCAGTCCACTCTATAATGATCTTGTTTTTACAAGGAAATAAGACACACACTTTACTAAATCGATCCACAATGACATAAAAATAGTCATGACCTCTCCTAGACAAAGAAAAACTGCCAAAAAAATCCATTGAAACACTTTTCCATGGACAACTCGAAACAGGGAGTGGTGCGGGGAACCCCAATTTTCTATTAGCAGGCTTGAAAATTGAACACAACACACATCTCTTTACATAGCTTGTTACAATGTTTTTCATGTGAGGCTAGTAAAAAAACATATGCAAATAAAACAAAGTTTTCCTTACACCAAAATGAAGCGAAACAAGAGGGGTATGCGCCTCTCTCATTACATGTATTCTTTCATTGGTGGGGATACAAAGTTTGCCAAATTCGTACAACAATTTTCACTACAAATGGTAATTTTCTACCTGAAATCCATGAGTCATATTTGCATAAATCTCCTTAAAATATTCATCATCAAAATATTATTCAACATAAATTTCAAAAGATAAAGAGTAATTTTGTAAAACAATAGATGCCGAAATAGGAGGGAGAGAGAGAGAATATCTACCACTTTGTTGTTGGTGCCCTTCGTGTACTTTATTACCAGAGAAATTGTTGAAGGAAACCCATCCATATAAAATGAAATTCCCATTGAATCTTGGTTTGCTACTGGAGGTACTACAAGGGTTGATGATCTGTGTGAATGATGGTCTCCTTGCCAATCAAATAATTCTTCCACTTTTTCACACTTTGGACCAAGGCATACAACTCCTTGTTATATGTGGGATAGTTCACAACAAATTGGGAGAATTTATCTGAATGGTAGCATACATGTTTCCTTTGCTACATCAACACAACTCCCATGGCGTACCCAATGGCATTTGTCTCGACCTCAAAAGGCTATTGGAGGTGAGGTAAGGAGAAAAATGGTGCGGTTCTTATATTCTCTTTCAATGTATCAAATGATTTTTTTTGCGTTCCTCCCCATTAAAAGGTATGCTTTACACTTGTCAAAGAATTCAATTGGGATGCAATGAAAAATAAGTTGGAAATGAACCTTCTCCACTACTGTAATTCACCCAAAAAACTACAAACGCCTATAACATTGGTGGGCTTAGGCCACTTTACAATCACATCAAATTTAGAAGGTTCTATTTTTAACTATCCACCTCCAACAATGTGACCCAAGTAAACCAAAGAGGTCTTACCAAACTCACATTTAGACATTTTTACATACAAAATTTCTTTTTGAAAAAAATCAAGCACCTTTTTAACATGAATCACATGATCTTCCCAAGTTTTACTGAAAACAAGAATTTCATCAAGATACACAAGTATAAAATCACCAAGAAAATCTTTGAAAATTTCATTCATCACCCTCATGAATGTGGTCGGAGCATTTCATAGTCCGAATGGCATCACCAACCATTAGAAAAAAACCATGTTTTGTCCTGAATGCAGTCTTCCATACATCCTGTTTTACGATCCTCACTTGATGATAGCCATTTCGCAAGTCTAGTTTTTTGAAATAGACAACATTTTTTAATTTTTCTATTAAATCATCAATGTGGGGGAGAGGATATCTATTCTTCACCATTATTTTGTTGAGTTCCCTGTATTCCATGCACATCCTCCATGTGGCATCCTTCTTTGGCACTAACACGATGGGTGAGACGAATGGAGAATAACTTGGCCTTATGACTCCTTGGTTCAACAATTCCTGTACTTGTTTCTTTATCTCCTATATCTCAATGGAAGCCAATATTTACATACCATTATTTGGTAAAGGAGCATATTGTCGCAAGTGAATTTCATGTTGGATCTCACATTTTGGAGGAAACCCACTTGGTTCCTGAAAAACCCCATTATAGTTAGAAACAATTTCATGCAATTATTTTCTATGAGTGGGATCACAACCTTGGAAAGCTTAAAATATCTCTTCATCCTTTTCTCTCACAACCATGAGCATGCACCCTTTGCTGGAATTGATAAATCTCTTCATATGACCTACACTGACAAGACTTGCACTCATCTAGGCATGATGAGCCTTGACAATGTATTCCACCTCATATTTCGTGAGATGATAATCGTTTTCATGGCGAAAGAAAACTGCTTTCCTTTAATACAAATATGGATTCCCCAATAAAATGCTACAAATATCTAAAGGTACAACATCAAGGTCAACCTCATCTACTAGTTTAGATGTAATCACAAATTGAGCCCTACATTGTTTGGTTACATGCAATTTTTCTTTATCACTCACCCAAAAAATAAGGTAGGTTTTTGAATGAGGCTTTATATCCAACCTTGATTTCTTAACCAAGGATTCTAAAGTCAAGTTTACTTGAGAGCTTGGATCAAACAAGCTTTCCCCTTTAGTATGTTTCATCACAACTTTAATGTGGAACAATTCAGTCCTCTTATGTTCATTAACAAGAGACTCATTTGAAGAACTTGTACTTGAATTTCAAAATTTTCATTAGAATGAAGAGAAATTTACCTTTTACTCCCACTGTTATTATCTGTGTCTCGTTACCAGAGTCGGATCCAAGGTCCTGATGCACGTTTGCCACTGTATTTTTCTTCCCTTTCCACCAAATCTCTTTGGCTTCAACTTTGGATGCAACTTCCAGCAATGTTCATCAACATGGATTTCCTTATTACAATGTGTGCAATATGGATTTTCTCCTTCTTCTTCTTGGTTGTAGCTTCCTTCATGTCCCTTCCTTGGCCTTCTCCTTTGAATTTCCATTATGAGGTTTGAAATATGATTTCTTGTGATGATACTCTTTATCATTATTTCCCCTGATTTCAAGGTTAATGGACTTCACACTAGCCACATCAATAGTAGTAGGCTCAAATTACAACAAATAATGTTTGATGTAATTATGTAAAGCACCAATATAATTTGTTACAGTTTCTGGTGAATCAAGTGGAATGCCCAAATTTTAATCTTGTTTTCTAAAATCCTCTATGAAGCTTTTCACATTTTGACACTTTCCTTATCACAAATATTTCCATTCCATTAAAGCCCATTTTTTTAATAACGCAAGGGATATAATTGATCTTTAAATGTAGAAACAAAATTGGACCAAGAAGAAATGAGATTACCAAAGTTTTTTCTACCTTTCTGCAACTTTCTCTCCCACCAGACAAGAGCAGTGCCACTCAGCCGAAGTGATGCTAATTAGATCTTGGCCTCATCTTACTTGATCTAATGAATCCAGAAATATACCTCGATTTTTCTAATCCAATTTTTTGAACTTTATGCATTACATTCTCCATTATATGTGGGTATATCAAACTTTATACCTATCTTAAAAAACGAATTTTTAGATGCATTCCTACGATGCTTTTTAGAATAGTGAGAAGAGAAAGAAGAAGAAATTTCAATGGAGGACAGAGAGGGAGGGGGCTCTTCTCCTCCACCTTCATGGTTTACCAAGGAATGATCATATGGTTCTTTCTTCCCTTGATTCATTGTCTTCTCATATTCGACAAACAACCAGTCCACTTTCTCTGCCATTGTGTAGAATATCTTACGATAATTTTACTCTTCCTCCATCTGAGCGTCCTCATTTGCCATTTTCCATATTCGCGCTACATGCCCCACTTCAGGATCAAAGGATTTGAGTTTTCCTTCACCTCTTTGGAGCTTGTTCCTGGTTAGCATTCACTCATGCAACTCACATAAAGAATTCCTGCTCTGATACTAAACTTGATCTAGATATTTTACTTCAAGGATGCATACAAAATTGCATTTAAAAAATCATGTAACAAAGTGAAGCATACCCATAAAAGAAGAAGAAATAAAAAGAAACCATGAGAACAAAGGAACAAAAACAAGTTGATAATGAAGTTCACTGATTGTGGGTTATGTCTCTGGGCCCTGCTCAATGTGGGGAGGCCTCTTTCATTAATTGGCAGTGAAATTAAATTACATGTAATTAAAAATTGACACCTTATACCTCCACTTTCGAGAATGGAATGAAAATTTTTATCTTTGCTGAAGAACCGAACTACACAGTTGAATTCCTAGCAAAAAATCATGTAAAATGACTATAAGGTTGACCTTATTCTGTGTTGGTGACCTCTCGGGCTCTAGGGAGTCCTTTATATTCCCTACAATATTCCTCTTCGGAATATCCCTCATATTCCAAAGGAACATTTCTCGAAATCCATACCCAGATGGGATACAAATCCGACTCTGCGTTCTCGTGCGCTATAGTGTTTGGTGCTCCACGCATCCTCCTTTCAGCGCTTGAACGAATGGTGTTTAAATAATAAAGGTTGGGAGGACCAACCACAGTTTGTCAGTTGGTGCACTGATAGCTGCCCAAAATAGGGTATGAGAGACCAGAGGTCGAACCCCCATACAATTTTTGTTGGAACGATATTGTTTTTCAGAGTTTCAAATTTGGAGTCATTATCGACGGACCAATCGATGGACTCGTCAAGCAGGTTCAGCTCCTGTATTTGACATGTTTGAAATATTATATGTGTGTGTGTGTGTGTGTGTGTGCATGTTTGCATTTCGTTGGTCGTTGGCTAAGTCGGTCGGCCGACCGACGACCAATTTTCTTTTTAAATTTTATTATATAATAGTCTAACCGGTCTAATTTTCCTGCTGGTTTTTTTTGGGTTACTGGAAAAATTAACCAGGTGACAAATTAGTTGTCTCCGACTGTCGCAAAGGTCCAAAATCTCACCTCCTTTAGAAAAAATTACAATGCTAACTGGGTGCCACGTGGCATGCTCTGATTGGTTCATACAACTGACTGGGTTGCTGACGTCACCGGCCAGGTGTCATCACCTAATTGGCTCTCCTCCATCCATATGACCATGTAACTCTATTGATGTCATCATTCGTATGGCTGATGTTAGCGTCCATATTTTTGATGTCAGCATGCCAAGTGTCACCTATGGGTCCTACCTGCAAAAAAATTAGTTGTTTCCAAAAACATTTAGTGGGACAAAACATTCTCATACGATGTCAGATTGAGGTGTTGTTCATGCTATTGGATTCAGAACGATGATCTCTTTCATTGAATTTTGGGGAATTTGAATGAGAATTTTCAGACCACTTATCTTTTCAACTAAAGCCTTAAACTCAAGGAAATGATAGAATACTTCAAACTTATCTTGCAAAAAATACACCCAAATATTCCTGGAATAATCATCAATGAAAGTGATAAAATAATGTGTCTTTCCAAAAGAGAGTCTACATTGGACCTCACAAATCCAAATGCACCAATGTTAGACATTCTATAGCCTTCCATGTTCTATTTGAGAAACGTTTCCTGTGTTTTTTCCCAGAAATATACCCTTCACATGCATCATCATCCAAATTGGTATAAGGAATACCATTCACCATGTTTTTCTTTCTCAGCAGAACGAAAGTCTGAAAATTAAAATGTCCCATCCTTAAGTGCCAAATCTTACTATTTGCTCCTTTTTTTTTGCTATCAAACTCTATTAATTACTTGAATCAAAAGAGAGCTTGAAAATATGTGTTTAGTCATTTCGCTTCTTGTGACAACTGAATTTTGATTCAAATTATCCATCATTAAACTCTCTTTATTATCAAACACTAACTTGTAGTTTTGCTCCATCATCTAGCTTATAGAAACTAGGTTCTTCTTCATTGTCAATGAACAAAGTGTCCTCAATTAAATTCTTCTTTACATTCAATTCTAGTATTGAAACTGTGCCTTTCCCTTTCACTTCAAAAACACTATCATCACCAAATATGGCTTTCCTAGAACAATTATCATTAATTTTGGTAGACAACTCCTCTTGAGATTTCATATGAGCTAAACATACCAAATCAATATACCATGCTTCACTTTCTTCACTATGTGCCATAAAACTCGAGATGAATAACCTATGATTCCTATTTTCTTCAACAAATGTATTGGAACCTTTTACGCTCCATATCTTATATTTTTGCATAACAATCTCTTTCAAGGTGACCAAATTTTTGGAAATAATAACACTTTGGTCCTCCATCTCTTCCCCCATTTCTACCTCCATCTCTTTTTTGTCCTTTTCCACAAGATCCATCTCTTCATTTTCCTCTAAAATGACTGGGATTCTTCCTCTGCCTTTGAAAGGAGATGCATTACCTTGTGAAATTTGTTGATTTATATTTTAATTTTGTTTTTGATATTGACCTTTTCTCCTTCCTCTTCCTCCATGCTTTGTAGAAAAATCATGATCCACTTTCTCAGATGGTTTATTTTCTTCAATAGTTAATAAGAATCCACTTAATCCATCAATTTTAATTATATTTAAGCCTTTGGAGACCATAATACTAGTGTTGATAATTTGAAACTTAGGAAGAACACTTCTTAAAATTTTCTCAATGAGCCTTATTTCTAGAATATATTCATCTAATGACCTCATCTGATTAACAAGATCTTACGTTTTTGTGATGGAATCATGAATAGGCTCATTACTTTGCATATGGGAGTTTTCAAAATTCCTCCTTAATGTTTGCAATTTAAATACAACAACACCTTCATATGTGTTATTTAAGATATCCCATGCTACTTTGGATGATACTACACCATTGATTCTTGGAAATGTAGATTATTCAACAACGCTTCATATAAGTGAAAGTTCTTCATTATCTTTCTTAATAAGTTATTTAAGATATTTATTTTCATCGTCACTTAATGCTCTAAATTCACCAGGAGAAGGCATATTGTATCCATCAGTTACAAGTTCCCATAAATCTTTAGTGATGAAGATAGTTTGCATGAGTTTTCTCGAATAAAAATATTTTTTGCCAAGAAGTTTATGCAATAAAATACTGCTTGTTTCCATGAGGAGAGTAAGAGAGAATTAGAGAATTAGAGAGAGAAAGTGCACAATGAACACAATGTGTCTCACTTTGACCCGGGACAAAAACCAAGATCCAAAAAATCAGGACTCAACCACCACCACAAAAGATCCTTTTTATTATTGTTTGAGTACAATGAAGAGCTAGCAAGCTCAAATTTATCAAATTTTGAACAAGTCTCCTTTAGGACTTCCTCTCTTAATACATTTTTTCAATGAGTACAATACCTTTTTTACACTTGTGAGAAAATATAATTTTACAATAAGAAAATATTTTCCCACATTTACAATTTAGCCAAAATAAAATAAAATGCATTTAAAAGATTCCCCCATATAAAATAATCTCCCTTCAAAACACTCCACTAATTCTCTCTCCTTAAGTATATTAGAAAATAAAAAATTGAGAATTATTTCTCCACTTTTTCACTTACTTCACTTTTTCTCTTTTTAAAATAAAAAAGGAACAATTATTCACATACAACATAATAATTTCACCTGCACTCCACTATTCATGTTCAATGAAAGGCACAAACTTTTCATATTTTAAAACTTCAAACTTCATGCCAGTTAATTTTTAAATTTCATGCCCAACGTGAAAATGGTCCACGATGAAAGTAACTTTTAATATTTAAACTTTAATACTCTGCATTTTGTCAACGCATATTTTGTTGGACATTGGGTTCAATGCTCCCCTTGTGTTTCGCGACATGGAATAACTGCCTCATGGATCCTAACTCTGGCGAGAGGTTGTTGGACATTGGGTTCTACATTCCCCATGTGTTTCGCGACATGGACCAACCGCCTTTCGTAGATCCTAAATCTGGAAATTGTAGTGGAGAATAATGCCTGCGGGTTTTGGTCTAACGACAATCGTGATTCCAACATATTTCTCCAACACTTGTGCTTTGTATTTTCAATGCGCGTCACATTGATGGGTTGTACTGACTTCAATACTTCAAATGTGTTGGAAATATGATGCAGGATGTTGTCCTTGATGGCAACCCACTAAATGAAGATGAAGACATGCGACTGTTGACACGTGTTGTCCTTGATGGCAATCCACCTGATGAAGTTATGCTTGACTTGATGGACTTAGTAAATGATGTAAATCTGATGTGATATAATGTTTGTTGAGAATATGATGCTGAGTGTGGTCCTTGAAAGGAAACCCATCTGATAAAGATGATGACAACTTACTTGATGAAGTTGTGCTTGATAGAATATGTTCTTGATGAAGGAAATCTGATGTATCTACAGTGAGTACAGAAGGCAATGAAGAAAGGATTTCAGCATGTGCTAGATTCTATGATGAAAAAGAGTATGTCTCTAGGTACACGCGGATTGGCCTAGGGGAAGTCGCGTATGCACGCGGAAAAGAACGTGCCAAGTCGCGTATGGGCTAAAGCGCTCAAAAAGTGCAAAACCAAGGGTAACCACCATGGTATTGACCCATGGTATTGGGTAATGATCCGCCTAATTGACCCCGTCCAGATAGTTTTGGGCTCATGGTATTGTTTTGGCCCATGGTATTGAAAAAGGGGCTCATGGTATTGAAAAAGGATAAACCTATATAAGGAGAACAAATTCATTGTGCATAACATGACAGTGAGAGCAAGATGTCTGAGCTTGAATGAATACTTCTCTGTGAAGTACATCTGTATGGAAAGGGTAAAAGTTTGTTGATAGATCTGAATCTATGATGCACTTATGAAGAAATGATGAAGCGGGACTTCTAGATCTGAAATGTACTTGTATTTGCTAGATCTGTTTATGGAAGGCCTAGATCTGTGATGAGGCGAACATCTAGGCGAACATCTGTCTGAAGTAAAGGGTTGAATCTGAGCTGAATGTCTGATCTGATGAAGTATGCTGCTCTGTAATGATTGAAGATATATACGCTACTTCGCCGTGGAGGAAGCGCGTATATACACGGCTTCAGCGAAGAGAAAGCGCGTATGCGCAATAAAATATACACTGAGGTATACGCTGGTTTGTGTGGACAGAAGCGCGTATATACGCGACATCAGTGAAGTAAAAGCGCGTATGCAAACTAGGGTTTGCTGAAGCAAGGGTATGAAATATCTGATCTGTTCTGCTGTGTTTCTGCTATCTGATCTATGTTGATAAGTATCTGTTGGTGATGTATGTTTGTGATTAAAAGTATGGAAAGGGTTCAGTCTGGAAATCTGATGAAATGTGGCCTGCAAGTGGTGTTCTATTGAATTTGTTGGATCCAGTGTGAAAATTGATGAAACGTGGTCCAAGGTGGTGCTGAAGGTTGTAGCCTTCAGTCAGGGGGTTGTAGCTCCCTTCCAGGTGAGGCTAGTAAACGAGATCGGGGGGTCGTAGCTCCCTTCCCGAGGTGAAATTTGTTAAGCAGTCGGGAGTGGGCTCCTTCGGGGAGAGGTAACGACGCAGTGGGTGCACAACGTCTTTGAAGATCAAGTACAACGCCAACACATATGTTGTAGATGTTTTCTCTATAATAAAATATTGAAGGCTAAGCAAGCTACGACGGTGGTTTCTCGATTTGGGTTTCCACCTAAAAATCCTGGTGTTCATGTGTGATGCTTTGTGTGATGGTTTATTCTGTTCTTACTGCACGTGTTTACTGTTTATTGAACATCTGATGAATGAATGATGGAATAATATAAGTGAAGATTTAATGACAGATCTAGATCTCTGTGTATACACTAGTTTCACAAAGGGGATCCGCGTATATACGCTAGTTTACTGATGGAAAGTAGCGTATGGGTTTTAAGGAATGAAAAAGTAAAATGATTTGATTATGCAGTAAATACTGATTCACCCCCCCCTCTCAATATTTTTCCCAACAATTGGTATCAGAGACAGGTCCTTGTGCAGAAGCTTGATCGCTTAAAGGAGATCCGTCGCAATGGGAAGTCAAGAAGGAGTAATGTCTATAAAGCCACCTCTAGTCAATGGAAGCAATCTGATATTCTGGAAGGTACGAACAAAAGCATATCTGCAAAGTCTTGGTGCAGACGTTTGGGCAATCGTGCAAGAAGGTTATCAATACCCGGCAAATATTCCTACTGATGCAGCTGAAAGAAAGAAGTATGAAATTAATGCCAAAGCAGTGAATGTCTTATTGGGAAGCATGTCTGAATCAGAATTTGTGAAAGTGATGCAGCTACATTCAGCAAAAGAAATATGGGACAAAATCATTCTAAGCTATGAAGGAGACACAAAGGTAAAAAGTGCAAAACTCCAAACTCTTAGAATTAAATATGAAAATTTGAAGATGCATAGTGATGAAAGTGTTGCCAGTTTCTTTCTTCGTCTAGATGATATTGTAAATCGGATGAGAAATTTGGGTGAAACCATGGCTGATACTACTCTGGTGGAAAAGGTCTTGAGATCTTTGACTTCAAATTTTGACTCTAAAGTTTCTGCTATTGAAGAAAGACAAGATTTGCAAACCCTTACTATTGTTCAATTACATGGTACTCTGACTGCTTTTGAAATGAGACAAGGAGGCCCTTCTCAAGTAAGAGAAGCTGCTTTTAAGGCATCTACAAAAGGAAAGGAAAAGGAAGTTGTCAAAGAATCCAGCTATATATCCGATGAAGAAGAAGTGAATTTCGTGAAAAAGCTCCAACTAGGTACTGGAAGATTCAAAGGTAAGCTTCCCTTCAAATGTTTTGAGTGTGGAAAAGTTGGTCATTATGCTGCTAAATGTCCTTATAGAGAAAAGCTTGGTAAAGGGAAACAATTTGAGAAGAGAAAGAGTTATTATGCAAAATAAGATGATGATGAAGTGTCCAGTGAAGATGAAGAAGATTCTGACCAAGATCTGAAAGTGCTCATGGCTAAGAAGCAAAAGAAGAAGGTTACTCGAGGAAAGGAGATGCCTCAGAAATCATGTATAGCAAAAATTGAAGAAGATGAAACAGATTCTGACGAAGATCTACAAGCACTCATGGCAAAGAAGAAAAGGGAGAAGGCCACTTGTAATACTCTTCTTTGTGCAAACAATAGTAAAGATAGTGAAAGTAAATTTGTGGATCTAGAAGAAGCTCTCAAGATTAAAGTTGAAGAACTACAAAGTTCATACAATAAGCAAGAAACCATCTACAAAGAGATGATCTCACAAATGAAAGATCAAATAGAAATGCTGAGTGGACTGGTGGAAAAGTATCAAAGGTTTCATACTTATGCATCCAATCGAATTAAAGATCTAGAAGCAGATCTTGAAAAATCAAGCAAGAAGAATGAAGGACTTGAAGCTGCTATCATCTTTCTGCAAGCAGAGCTAGAAGAATCAAGTAAGGAGACTGAGGAACCTCTACAATCCTTTGAAAAGGAAGGCCTTGAAGCAGAAATTATCTCTCTCAAAGAAGATCTGGAAAAATCAAATAAGAAGAATGAAGAGCTGGAACAAACATGTGAAGAAAACGAAAATTGGCTGAAAGAAGAGATCTTAAATCCGAAGGATCAAGTTGAAGATGGAAGAAGAAAAGAAGAAAGCATGACAAAGCAATGTCAAGCCTTGGAGGTTGAGGTAAACATTCTCAAAGGTAAATTAGAAGAAAAGGTTAAAATTTTGAGGTTTCAAGATAGTACTAATATTTTGGACAATATTCTGAGTAATCAAAGATCTCCTTCTATCAAACTTGGTCTTGGTTTTCATGAAACGGTCAAAGGAGAATCTAGTTCACAAGGGAATGCTAATGATTCAAAGGAAGACAATGCAAAACCTGAAGTATTGAAAGAAACAAAAGGTCAACCAACAGTCATGAATTCTCAAAGGAAATCATTCAATAATGTTGAATGCTTTAGATGTCATAACTATGGGCATGTTGCAGCAAATTGCAGAAGTAGATTGTTTCAGCCACAAACAAACAGATCCTACTCAGAAAGGTACTCTAGTCTCTTCAGAGGATATTGTTTCTCATGTAACATGTATGTACATAAAGCAGCTGATTGCAAAAGGAGGAAGATTAGAAATACTCTTTATGATTCTTATGCTTATTTTTATGACCACATGAGATGTTATGCTTGTAATAAGTATGGACATGTAGAAAAGGAATGCAGGATGAACAGATCTGGGAAAGTGGATAACTTCCAGCACTCAAATAGAAAGTTCAAGCAAATTTGGAAAAAGAAGGAGGACCGATCAGAAACGTAGGGAATTCTGACCCTACTACAGTCATCCGCTTCTGAAGCTTACTTCTCCGATTGACTGCAGGAATGATGTGAGATACATTATGAGATCTAGTAATGTATCGTCACAGGTGGAGCAATGTATGATGTCTCTCATGGTTGATTTGATTAGTCTGGTTATATGTATTTCTAACAGAGCATCTGGTGTGGAAAAAGACAGGAACAGAAGGTAAATTTGCAGGAGAAGATGAAAGTGTGAAATTTTCTATATTTCACTTTCTATACGCGGGTTATATGAAACAAAGTCGCGTATACACGCGAGTTCTAGCTGACACAGCCGCGTATGCATTGATGACAAGAGAATTTATCTGATAGCTGAAGATCTGGAGCAGAGGTCTAGGGGGAGCATCAGTCTGACTAATAATAACTGAAGTTTTGACTCTGTATCAGCTTAATTTATCAGTTCTAAATAATGATGTTATGATACATGGTTTCTTATGTTGAAGACTATGGAGGAGTCCTGTTTGCTTGAGTATTCGTTGCTGAGATGAAAGTCTTATATTTCAGAGACAAGGACAGATCATGCAGAGATTTTTGGCTGATTACTGGCTGTTGAAGGTGTTTCAGATTACACAAGTTAAAAGAAGAGCAATGGTTTAGGGGGAGCAGCAGGTTGAATACTAATGATTGCATTGTTGGTAATATGACTGCTTGTTCTTTGGTTTTTGTGATACTCATGCTCAAATGATGATGACTTGGTACATTGTTTATTATGATGAGATTTTGAGCCCTGGTTGTCTTTTGTACTCACACATGGATGAGTTGGATGTCATTTGATTCAGAAATAAATCATGCAGAGTGTGTTACTATGGTTGAGAGATCTTTTGCCTACATATGTTACTTCATGTTAAATCTTGAAGATCATGGTGATGTTGGACCACTTGAATGATTGCTTGATACTTATGGGAAGTTGTTGTTCTGGTATGATAAACTTTCTTGGAAAGATTGTATTGATGCTGCAAAGAATCTGAAGGCCTGGTTACTAATGTACCTTTACTACACCCATTGGATGACGCTTGAAGACACAACTTCACTGTTCTATCCATCAGTAGCATTCAAATGTCCCAGAAAGAAGCTAAACACTATCTTTGCCTCACAGAGAATCAGATCTGGTTGAAATTTAGAAGATGGCTTGGGATACGCGGGTTTCCTGAAACACAGTCGCGTATATACGCGAGTTCCTGCACATAAAACCGCGTATGTTTGGTTGCTGGCAATTTTTGGTTGGTTCAGCATTCTTCAGCACAGCTGCAGTGCTATTTGGTATTTCTAATATTGTCTGGTGGTGTTCCAGTTCTCATATCTCTGTTTCTAATGTTTTGATGAAGATGCCTTGATGATTTGTTGGTGAAAGTTTTCAGGATGCACAAACTAAGGGGGAGCCTTAGTCATTTGGAAAAATTGCTTGGTTGCACAGATTCAGGGGGAGCATTAGCTTTGCTGAGTATAATGCAGTGTTGGCATTATTATGGTTCTGAAATATGTTCTCTTTCTTGAGGACTTTCTGGTGTTGGTCATAAATGGTCATATTTATATTTTGGTGAAAAGGTCTTGTTGAGACCTGTTAGCGCTCAAATCTACCTCAGGCTGAAATGAAGTAAAACTCAAGGCTACATCAAACCACGCTCAGCCTCGTAGCTAGCCCTACGAGGACAGGAGAGGGCTCTCTCCGTCAATCTCGAGAAAATAAGCAATAGGATGCGAGATGACTTACAATAAGAACTGATTTTAGGCTAGTAAAGAGATAGGTATGTTTGATTTTGGTTTTTTGGGTTTTCGCTGGAGTAATGGGAAAACAGATTTTGGGTCCGGGGATAAGGTCAGACCTTTGCAGAGTTCAAGCTGGGGCGAGGTAGGTGATGATCTTGATGCTTTAAATTGGATATATGGATAGATTAGACCGACGAGGAGCTGAAGAGGGCAAAGAAGAACTTGGATCCTCTCCAAACGGCTGAAAACATATAGAACTAACTGAATTCAAAGGCCAAGCACTGTAAACAATGGATTCAACCTTATTCACTCATTCAATTTAGTTCAGAAGCATAATGAAAGGATGGCATACATTAAACATGAAGAAACTTACATTAAACAAAGAAGAAACACCATCAAGAACAGAACACCACAAGGATCCCAACAAGTGCCGCAAAACCCCTGATCTTTCCTTAGCCAAAATATGAAAAATATGTACAATGATATCAAAAGTATCCCAAGAGTCCAACCTGTAGAATGCCTCAGAAATTAAAATATATAGATCACTCTAACACCTTTCCCCACGTCTAGGGGTCGAATTCCCTCTTCAGGGATCAGTTTCAACCAATTCTAATCATGGAACTACAATCTAGGCAGCTAACAACTTGCCTCTAAAAGAGTGGAAACTGATCCATTACATGATTTTATACCCTTTTGAGAGTGAATCTTCTAGAAGAGATAAAAATAAGCCAAAGTTACATGCCAAACATGAATTTACATCATAAAAACTCAAAAATTCCATCCACAAGCAAAACTGGTCCATACTAGGCGAAAAACTGAGCTGGCAGCTGAAAACTCAGGAAAACATTCAAGTGGGTCGCTCTTGAGCCGAGTGGGTCGCTCGTTTTCCAGCCTGAATTTGAGGTACTTCCCGGCATCCAAATTGAGTTCATGATAGCTCGTTGGAAAGCCCTGGATGTTGACTATCCAACCCAAGTGGAATTTCTGAATGTAAAGCTCATTTGACCCTCCAAAACCTCATTCTCCCAGAGGTACTCCCTGCTGGTGCAAAAGGTGGCAGCAAGGTGGTTTTCATGGTGTTTTTGAGCTTTTTGACCATCCAGATTTTGATGAAATGCTAAGTTGACTTCTGAGGATGCATAACTAACCATGAAAAATCCAAAAATGTAAAAATTTCCTCCAGCAAGTGTCCCAAAAAAAAGTGAGCGCATGAGTGTGCGACCCGCTTAACTGCAAAACCTGTTTTTTGACCCAAAAATTTGAAAATGACAAAATTTTCTCCGAATTTGCCCAAATTCGGAGCGGAGGTCCTCCATCATGTGTCCTGCCCAGTCAATGAAGCCTCGGCCAAAATCCGAAGTGGATTAGGCCTTTTCCGCCGTCTAAGTGCTTTGCGCAACCTCCTCTTCATGATCTTCATTCTCGCTTTGCAGACATGCATGCGAGCCCAATAATGGCCTTTCATGTGACGAAGCATGTATTTGTCTCGATTGGCCTTCGCCAACAATTTCTCCAGATGGATGTTCACACGTGTGAGTACAGTATCTCTATCAGTTGGTGTCATGTCACCGGGTCTCTTTCGATTCCACTGTCTGTCCTCACGGATTTGACGCACCTCATAAAATGTGAGCTCATCTTCAAGCTGTTTGTTACGCTGCTCCAAATATTTAATCACCCACTGAGCCTTCTGCAATTGATCTTTTAGCTTGTCATTCTCGGCCCTTTTCTCCTGGATGACTTCCCTCAGTTTCGAGTTGGGAGATCTCGCATCAATATCAATAACTGTGAAATCTGTGTCCCGGCCTCCTGATGGGCCCTCATCATGCATGGGCCTCTTGCCCCTGTCCTGTACCTGTACCTGCACTGAAGAAGAAGGCGAGACCCCTTCCACATCATGTGGAGATAATACTCGCTGTGTTGATGAAGTCGGCAAGACCCCTTCCACCTCACGTGGAGATAATACTCGCCGTGTCGCCGCAAATAAGGCCCTGTGGCCTCGCTGATATGTCTGAACCAAAGGAGTGCTGATATGCTCAACTTCAAGCATGTCCGGCTGGTGTGAAGGCTCTCCTGCATCATGAACTGTCTCGAGAAGCGGCTGTGGCACTCTGAAAAAGTCTCTAGAAATGAAATCCTCCCAAGTGATGCCCTGCTCTGCCAACTGATGCGACACCATGATCTTGATCAAAGCGAAATGGTATATACTCCTGTACTGCTGCACTGGGCTCGTCTTCTTCTGCACAAACATCACCATCCTCTCTATGTTGCGATATATGAAATACGGAATATTCATCATACGTACCCTTGTGAAGTGCATCAACAAACGAATATGGTACGCGAAAAGACGAGCATACCTGCCCTCACAACTAAAACACTGAATGATGAGCTTCATCAGCGGTGCATACTCATCTCTCAAGAATCTGAATGGAAAAAATCTGCTCAAGTAACCCATATATCCAGTTTTAATGTATGGCTCATAGTGGAATTTCTCTAAATGCTGACGCTTGTTCCATTCCTCGCCCATGTTTGGTATGCCAGTGGCTTGAGCAATAGTCAAGGGTGACAAAATGAAATCAACCCCGGCAAGATTTACTCGGCCATCCCGTAAATGTAGAACAAACAGACGGGTCAATTCACGATGAATCCGGGTTTGTGCAACCATCTCACAAAATCTGAAACATGACAAATATCGAAAACAATCCATTGCTAATGGACATGCCTGCAACCGAGCCAAAGAAGTAGGCTCCTCTCTGCGATGATTACCACTTCTGTTATCTTTATGAGACCCCCGTGGCACATTACCTTCAGTCACAGAATCACTGCCTGACCCTAGCTCATACTCTGACTCTGTTTCTGACATGGTTCTGAACAAGCTACTGGCACTATGTATACTGATATGAAAGCAGTGAAAACAAAGTTATGATGTGTGTTTCAACACCCAACAAATATCCCCACCATCAAAACACCGTGAGGAAACAAACACTGATAATATCTCTGTTTTAATTACAAGTGAAACTTGACCAAAGGAAGCAGGCAGCCTTCAGAATATTGAGCAAATCTTGTCAAAGGGAGCACGGCATCATATGAATGTGTTTGTCTATGAGCAATAACAACAGAGTTATAAGTGTCAATGGGCAGTGAAACAGAGTTATGAGAATGTTTTTATCATTGGGCAGTGAGACACAATATAACCATAGTCACCTTGGAACAAAAGTCTTGAACATGGTAAAGTAATAACAATGACCACAATGGTATAATGGGTATGAGATTAATGGGGTTTTGATAATATATGCAAGGGTGGATATATCACTGATATAAGATAGGAGAAAAACTCATGCAACCATCCATATTCATTTAAAAACCCTGAAGAACAATACTGCCATGACTGTAGGGTTTAAATCCTCCATTTCAAATGTTTGAAATCATCAATGATGCCACCAACACATTAAAAATCATTGAGCAATTGTTAAAAACCTGTTTGAAGGCCGTTGGGGGCGATCCCAAACGAAACTGGGCGCTCAAATCGATTTTCCGGACTTCTGTTGGCGAGTGAGTCGCTCTGCCCAGGTGGGTCGCTCACGTTGTAATTTTGCACTACGGAAATCACCCAAGTGGGTCGCTCTGCCCAGGTGGGTCGCTCGAGCTCCAAACCCCTGTCAACGATGTTTTAAAACTTGAATTCGGCCCTCAAACTCCAAATCTTGATTTGTATGCTGTAGATTGGTGGAAATGAAACTTGTTTGGCTTTTTATATATGATGTAAATATCTCTCACAATCAGATTTGATTTAAATCTTTTTGATAACCCATATCACAATGTTTTTGAATTTTCACATTTGGCTTTTTAATACAATCTCCTTTTGGCATTTCTGAGCTCAGATTTGATGATTTTGTTGTCTTCTTGCAGGGGTATGGCTATTTAGCTAAGGAAAAGACCAGAGGTCTGCTTTTGACATTTTTCTTGGTGGAATAAGCACAATTTATTACAAAAATAATAATGAACAATTTCTAGTTCCAAAACAGAGTTTTGGACTAGAAATGTTTTTAAAATGTTGATGATAATAAAACATGAAATCAAAATTTGCGAAACCATCCTCATCCTGCAGGCTTTATGACTGGTATACAAATGACTCGAAAACCCTAGACACTAGGACCAAAGACACTTATTGACATTTTAATGACCATAAATGAAATGACAATGACTTTGAGTGATTTTTTGAGGAAATTTTTAAAATAGCACTGCAGGTGTAAACATGAGGAAACATAAGACAACAGACCCCTTCGTCAGTCCATGGCATGCTCCTAGCGAAATGCAACGAAGTGGAACAAGCGAGACACCTAAGAATGAATATGCAAAAGACGAAATGATCACTGACGGAGGGCTGTAAGGACCGACTCTAACATTGGCTCCAATGGGGATGGTAGCTCCTTGGAGGTGCCAAGAACGGCAGATCTTTGGGAGAGCAGACCAGTGCCTTATCCATTGGCCGATGGAATCATTATTTGAACGGATAACACAAAACCTTTGACCATTTATTGAATGAAAACTTGACTGAAAACTGACTGAAACTTGACTGAAACCGACTCGATGGCAAACTGAAATAACTTGAAAAAACTGACTCAACAGAACAAACACAAATGACTCATGACTGAATTAAAACAAAACTTTACCAAGCTTTTGAAAAAAGGCAGCAGTCCATCAAGATTTAAAATCATGATGACAACCACCTGCATACCAATGAAATATGTACAATCATGTATAATTGGCTTTCCAATGTAACCAGTCAAGCAGATGCCTTGCTAACTGATTCTCCCGATCAAATCTCCTGGTCAACAATACAAACTGATAACTGGGCATCCAAAAACATAGCTGACCATGATCTCCTTCATCACTGAACACTGCAATAAACACCTTCACTGCTGACTGTAACAAATCTGCCATTGGATCCTGAAAAACATGAAGATTTACCTCATGCTGAAAGAACAAGGTGTCTTTTTCTCCTGATTCCGATTGGTCTTTATCATGTACTTCAGTAACAATATGTTCCTGGGCTTCGAAAAACTCTGAACAAGTAGATGAGCAGTTCTCCTTTTCAAAGAACATTTCAAAACATGAAACATATGAAGAAGAAACTGAAAGGGAATCCTGAATGGTCTGATCTTCTGTAGTCTGCAAATATGGTAGGTCATCTTCATATGATAGGACAGCCGGATTTTCATTACAGTCATCAATCATGAGAAAAGAAACTTCCAATGATTCTTGAAGCTCAAACATGACATTTCTATCATCTACCAAAAATTCATCAAAAGAAACTTTTTCACTTTCTTGAACAAAAATTCCATCTTGCTTTTCATGAACTAACTGAATTACCTCTTTATGAAGACTTTGTTCTGATGAACTGAAAACACTTGGATCAAAAACTCTGTCTATGGTCTCAATAGCAAAACACTCCTTTTCAGCATTCAGCACAAGGTATGCTTGATCATCACAATCTGAATCTGGATCTGAAATAGCTGGCTGGTCATTATCACAATCTGAAACTGAAACTTGAGTTCCCGGCATGTTGTCTTCTTCTGTGGGCAAATCTGAAATGACACTTTCTCTTTCATCACTTTCAGTCATATAGACATCTTCAACCTGCTGATCTATAAGGCTACTTACCGGACTGTCATCCTTTTTAGAAAAGGAAGAAGTTTCACCATCACCTTCTTGACCATGTGCACACTGCAGATCTGCGTTAACTTGAGCTAGACCATGACCTTTCAATAGCTGATCTATCTCATCTTCAGACAGAGGAGATAATACCTTCTGTTTTCTTTGGCTCAAACAGTGATTGTCTTCATTGATTTCAAGTGAAGGAGTATACAAATTTTCCTCACACTGCTGATCCATTTTATGTAATTCCTGTTCACTGTCAACATGCAAAATGGCTTCATTTTCCACCGTACTAAGATCTTGATCCTGCTGCAAATTTTCATGATCGTCTTTATGCTGCTGAAATGGATTTTCATACAGGGCTTCCATGATCTCATCATCCATGAAATTATCATCTTCATAATATTTCTCAAAGCTTTCAATAAAAGTAGAAGCATGTTTGCAACAGTCATGAACTAAATTTAATGATGGATAAGCTACTTGATATCTTTCAATGAACAGGGCATGAAAATCCTTTAAACAATAAATACAAGCCAACGGCAAATTTTCATACCAAGATTGGGCTTCACCTTCCAGAGTGGCTAGGAATATCTTCATCAAGCAATCTTCAGGAAAATCCACTTTCAACTTGCGAATATGCATGTGAAATCTAACTAGATGTAAAGCGGCATCTTTCTTACCATCATCTTTAAACGTAGGCAGATTCCTTGACCAATCTACCTTGGGCATCTTATTCGGAAAACCTGGAATGTGATCTTGGCTCATAGGAGCATATCTTCTCATGATTCGGTCCATCTTGAAAATCTCACAGCTACTGATCTCCCTGCAGTGAAGTCACCATGAAGCATCAATTTCTGGATCGTTCAGTGAATGAAATCGCCAGGTGAATGATTTCAGCCTTCTGATGTCTGACCGTTGTTCACCATCAACCATCAGATCTGAACTTGATACACGTACTGGGGCAATTTACAAGTTAAATGCTACGATTACAAGTTAAACCGGAGATCGACTGAAGCAACGTTTATCTACTTCACTGATGCATAGCAACAGCGTTTCGAAGGCTACCTGGCGTGACTTCAGACTCCGTCTATAACAAGCAAACGTTTTGAGTTTCTCCCCAGTATGGTCGCCACTATGTTAGCGCTCGAATCTGCCTCAGGCTGAAGAAGGCGAGTTTCGAGGCAACATCAAACCAACCTTAGCCTCGTAGCTAGCCCTACGAGGACAGGAGAGGGCTCTCTCCGGGTCTATCTCGGCGGAAAATTTTCAAAAAGGCTGAGACGACCGATAAGCAAAACTGATCTTGATTCTGGGTTCGATCCCCAGTGGAGTCGCCACTATGTTAGCGCTCAAATCTACCTCAGGCTAAAATGAAGTAAAACTCAAGGCTACATCAAACCACGCTCAGCCTCGTAGCTAGCCCTACGAGGACAGGAGAGGGCTCTCTCCGTCAATCTCGAGAAAATAAACAATAGGATGCGAGATGACTTACAATAAGAAACTGATTTTAGGCTAGTAAAAAGATAGGAAGGTTTGATTTTTGGTTTTTTGGGTTTTCGGCTGGAGAAATGGGAAAACGAGATTTTGGAGTGCAGGGATAAGGTCGGACACGAGTTCGAGTTGGGGGCGAGGTAGGTGAATGTCTTGATTGTTTTGATTGGATATGGGCCAGTTAGACCGACGAGGAGGTGAAGAGGGCAAAGAAGAACTTGGATCCTCTCCAAACAGCTGAAAACATATAGAACTAATTGAATTCAAAGGCTAAGCACTGTAAACAATGGATTCAACCTTATTCACTCATCCAATTTAGTTCAGAAGCATAATGAAAGGATGGCATACATTAAACATGAAGAAACTTATAGTAAACAAAGAAGAAACACCATCAAGAACGGAACACCACAAGGATCCAAACAAGTGCCGCAAAACCCCTGATCTTTCCTTAGCCAAAATATGAAAAGTATGTACAATGGTATCAAAAGTATCCCAAGAGTCCAACCTCTCCAACCTTTGAAAATGATTGAGAAATTACAATATATAGATCACTCTAACACCTTTCCCCACCTCTAGGGGTCGAATTCCCTCTTCGAGGATCGGTTTCAGCGATTCTAATCATGGAACTACAAATCTGAAAGCGGCTAACAACTTGCCTCTAAAAGTACAAGGCGATCATTACATGATTTTTTACCCTTTTGAGAGTGAATCTTCTAGAAGAGATAAAAATAAGCCAAAGTTACATGCCAAACATGAATTTACATCATAAAAACTCAAAAATTCCATCCACAAGCAAAACTGGTTTATACTAGGCGAAAAACTGAGCTGGCAGCTGAAAATTCAGGAAAAAATTCAAGTGGGTCGCTCTTAAGCCGAGTGGGTCGCTCGTTTTCCAGCCTGAATTTGAGGTACTTCCCGGCATCCAAATTAAGCTCATGATAGCTCGTTGGAAAGCCCTGGATGTTGAATTTCCAACCCAAGTGGAATTTCTGAATTTGGAGCTCATTTGACCCTCCAAAACCTCATTCTCCCGGAGGTACTCCCTGTTGGTGCAAAAGGTGGCAGCAAGGTGGTTTTCATGGTGTTTTTGAGCTTTTTGACCATCCAGATTTCGATGAAATGCTAAGTTGACTTCAGAGGATGCATAATTATTAATTAACCATGAAAAATCCAAAAATGTAAAAATTTCCTCCAGCAAGTGTCCCAAAAAAAAATGAGCGCATGAGCGCGCGACCCACCTAACTGCAAAACCTGTTTTTTGAGACCAAAAATTTCAAAATGACAAAAATTTCTCCGAATTCGCTCAAATTCGGAGTGAAGACCCTCCATCATGTATCTTGCCCAGCCAACGAAGCCTCGACCAAAATCCGGAGTGGATCAGGCTTTTTCCGCCGTTTTAGTGCTTCGCACAACCTCCTCTTCATGATCTTCATTCTCGCTTTGCATACATGCATGCGAGCCCAATAATGGCCTTTCATGTGACGAAACATGTCTTTGTCTCGATTGGCCTTCACCAGAATTTCTCCCGGATGGATGCACGCGTGAGTACAGTATCTCGGTCAGCTGGTGTCATGTCACCGGGTCTCTTTCGATTCCACTGTCTGTCCTCGCGGATTTGACGCAGCTCATAAAATGTGAGCTCATCCTCAAGCTATTTGTTGCGCTGCTCCAAATATTTAATCACCCACTGAGCCTTCTGCAATTGATCTTTCAGCTTGTCATTCTCGGCCCTTTGCTCTTGGATGACTTCTCCCAGTTTCGAGCTAGGAGAGCTCGCATCAACATCAATGACTGTGAAATCTGTGTCCCGGCCTCCTGATGGGCCCTCATCATGCATGGGCCTCTTGCCCCTGTCCTGTATCTGTACCTATGCACACTGCTTGAAAGAAGAGAAGGCGAAGCCCTTCCACATCATGTGGAGATAATACTGTTGTGTTGATGAAGTCGGCAAGACCCCTTCCACCTCACGTGGAGATAATACTCGGCGTATGTCGCCATGAAATAAGGCCACTGTGGCCTCGCTGATATGCGAACCAAAGGAGTGCGATATGCTCAACCTCGAGCATGTCCGTGGTGTGAAGGCTCTCTGCACATCATGAAGCTTGTCTCGAGCGGGCGTGGCACTCGAAAAGGGTCTGCGAAATGAAATCCTCCCCAGTGATGCCCTGCTCTGCCAACTGATGCGACACCATGATCTTGATCAAAGCGAAATGGTATATACTCCTGTACTGCTGCACTGGGCTCGTCTTCTTCCGCACAAACATCACCATCCTCTCTATGTTGTGATATATGAAGTACGGAAGGTTCATCATACGTACCCTCGTGAAGTGCATCAACAAATGAATATGATACGCAAAGAGACGAGTATATCTGCCCTCACAACTGAAATACTGAATGATGAGCTTCATCAACGGTGCATACTCATCCCTCAAGAATCTGAATGGAAAAACTCTGCTCAAGTGACTCATATATCCAGTTTTAATGTATGGCTCATAGTGGAATTTTTCTAAATGCTGACGTTTGTTCCACTCCTCGCCCATGTTTGGTATGCCAGTGGCTTGAGCAATAGTCAAGGGTGACAAAATGAAATCAACCCCGGCAAGATTTACCCAGCCATCCCGTAAATGTAGAACAAACAGACGAGCTAATTCACGATGAAGCCGGGTTTGTGCAATCATCTCACAAAATCTGAAACATGACAAATACCGAAAACAATCCATTGCTAATGGACATGCCTGCAACCGAGCCAAAGAAGTAGGCTCCTCTCTGCGATGATTACCACCTTACGTATCTTTATGGGGCCCCGTGGCACATGCCTTCGGTCACGGAATCAACGCGACCCTAGCTCATACTCGGCTTTCTTTGTTTCTGACATGGTTCTGAACAAGCTACTGGCACTATGTATACTGATATGAAAGCAGTGAAAACAAAGCTATGATGTGTGTTTCAACACCCAAAAAATATCCCCACCATCAAAACACCGTGAGGAAACAAACACTGATAATATCTCTGCTTTAATTACAAGTGAAACTTGACCAAAGGAAGCAGGCAGCCTTCAGAATATTGAGCAAATCTTGTCAAAGGGAGCACGACATCATATGAATGTGTTTGTCTATCAGCAATAACAACAGAGTTATAAGTGTCAATGGGCAGTGAAACAGAGTTATGAGAATGTTTTTATCATTGGGCAGTGAGGCACAATATAACCATAGTCACCATGGAACAAAAGTCTTGAACATGGTAAAGTAATAACAATGACCACAATGGTATAATGGGTATGAGAATAATGGGGTTTTGATAATATATGCAAGGGTGGATATATCACTGATATAAGATAGGAGAAAAACTTATGCAACCATCCATATTCATTTAAAAACCCTGAAGAACAATACTGCCATGACTGTAGGGTTTAAATCCTCCATTTCAAATGTTTGAAATCATCAATGATGCCACCAACACATTAAAAATCATTGAGCAATTGTTAAAAACCTGTTTGAAGGCCGTTGGGGGCGATCCCAAACGAAACTGGGCGCTCAAATCGATTTTCCGGACTTCTGTTGGCGAGTGAGTCACTCTGCCCAGGTGGGTCGCTCACGTTGTAATTTTGCACTGCGGAAATCACCCAAGTGGGTCGCTCTGCCCAGGTGGGTCGCTCGAGCTCCAAAACCCTGTCAACGATGTTTTAAAACTTGAATTCGGCCCTCAAACTCCAAATCTTGATTTGTATGCTGTAGATTGGTGGAAATGAAACTTGTTTGGCTTTTTATATATGATGTAAATATCTCTCACAATCAGATTTGATTTAAATCTTTTTGATAACCCATATCACAATGTTTTTGAATTTTCACATTTGGCTTTTTAATACAATCTCCTTTTGGCATTTCTGAGCTCAGATTTGATGATTTTGTTGTCTTATTGTAGGGGTATGGCTATTTAGCTAAGGAAAAGACCAGAGGTCTGCTTTTGACATTTTTCTTGGTGGAATAAGCACAATTTATTACAAAAATAATAATGAACAATTTCTAGTTCCAAAACAGAGTAACAGAGTTTTGGACTAGAAATGTTTTTAAAATGCTGATGATAATAAAACATGAAATCAAAATTTGCGAAACCATCCTCATCCTGCAGGCTTTTATGACTGGTATACAAATGACTCGAAAACCCTAGACACTAGGACCAAAGACACTTATTGACATTTTAATGACCATAAATGAAATGACAATGACTTTGAGTGATTTTTTGAGGAAATTTTTAAAATAGCACTGCAGGTGTAAACATGAGGAAACATAAGACAACAGAGCCCTTCGTCAGTCCATGGCATGCTCCTAGCGAAATGCAACGAACTGAAACAAGCGAGACACCTAAGAATGAATATGCAAAAGACGAAATGATCACTGACGGAGGGCTGTAAGGACCGACTCTAACAAGACCCATGATGAAAAAATTGTAATATTCAGTCATGTAAGGACTTATCATTTTTGTAAACCCACTTGGTTGGGTAGCTGAGTCAAATTTTGTAAACCCACTTGGTTGGGTAGCTGAGTCAAATTTTGTAAACCCACTTGGTTGGGTAGCTGAGTCAAATTTTGTAAATCCACTTGGTTGGATATTTGATGTAAGTATGAGTCTTTGGTGATAGGAAGTTCATAGAGTCATGTACTTCATTGACAAATATGTTTGAAGATTCAACATGAACTCAGGGGGAGCTTGGCCACTTCAGCACACATCAGATCTGCAGACTGCTTCTTCTACATGAGGAGAAAAGGGGGTGAGTGTGTTGGTTTTGATCCGCCCGTTGCCCTTGATGTCAAAGGGGGAGAGTGTGTTGGTTTTGATCTGCTGGTTTTGTCCTTTGCCCTTGATGTCAAAGGGGGAGAGTAACATGGTATTTGAATGAAGATAATGGTGTGCCCTTTGCCCTTGATGTCAAAGGGGGAGAGTAACATGGTGTTTGAATGATGCCAAAAATGGAGAGAGTGACATGGCAAATAGGGAGAGTGACATGGTGTCATTGTATTCTTAATGTATCTATCTGTTGTGGTAACCAAACACCATCGTGGTTGCCATCAAGTCCAAAGGGGGAGATTGTTGGAAATATGATGCAGAGTGTTGTCCTTGATGGCAACCCACTGAATGAAGATGAAGACATGCGACTGTTAACATGTGTTGTCCTTGATGGCAATCCACCTGATGAAGTTATGCTTGACTTGATGGACTTAGTAAATGATGTAAATCTGATGTGATATGATGTTTGTTGACAATATGATGCTAAGTGTTGTCCTTGAAAGGAAACCCTCTTGATGAAGATGATGACAACTTGCTTGGTGAAGTTGTGCTTGATAGAATATGGTTTGATGAAGGAAATCTGATGTATCTACAGTGAGTACAGAAGGCAATGAAGAAAGGATTTCAGCATGTGCTAGATTCTATGATGAAAAAGAGTATGTCTCTAGGTATACGCGGATTGGCCTAGGGGAAGTCGCGTATGCACGCGGAAAAGAATGTGCCAAGTCGCGTATGGGCTAAAGCACTCAAAAAGTGAAAAACCAAGGGTAACCACCATGGTATTGACCCATGGTATTGGGTAATGATCCGCCTAATTGACCCCGTCCAGGTAGTTTTGGGCTCATGGTATTGTTTTGGCCCATGGTATTGAAAAAGGGGCTCATGGTATTGAAAAAGGATAAACCTATATAAGGAGAACAAATTCATTGTGCATAACATGACAGTGAGAGCAAGATTTCTGAGCTTGAATGAATACTTCTCTGTGAAGTACATCTGTATGGAAAGGGTAAAAGTTTGTTGATAGATCTGAATCTATGATGCACTTATGAAGAAATGATGAAGCGGGACTTCTAGATCTGAAATGTACTTGTATTTGCTAGATCTGTTTATGGAAGGCTTAGATCTGTGATGAGGCGAGCATCTAGGCGAACATCTGTCTGAAGCAAAAGGGTAGATCTGAACTGAATATCTGATCTGATGAAGTATGCTGCTCTGTAATGATTGAAGATATATACGCTACTTCGCCGCGGAGGAAGCGCGTATATACGCGGCTTCAGTGAAGAGAAAGCGCGTATGCGCAATAAAATATACACTGAGGTACACGCTGGTTTGTGTGGACGGAAGCACGCATATACGCGACATCAGTGAAATGAAAGCGCGTATGCAAACTAGGGTTTGCTGAAGCAAAGGGTATGAAATATCTGATCTGTTCTGCTGTGTTTCTGCTATCTGATCTGTGTTGTTAAGTATATGTTGGTGATGTATGTTTGTGCTTAAAAGTTTGGAAAGGGTCCAGTCTGGAAATATGATGAAATGTGGCCTGCAAGTGGTGTTCTATTGAAGTTGTTGGATCCGGTGTGAAAATTGATGAAACGTGGTCCAAGGTGGTGCTGAAGGTTGTAGCCTTCAGTCAGGGGGTTGTAGCTCCCTTCCAGGTGAGGCTGGTAAACGAGATCGGGGTGTCGTAGCTCCCTTCCAGGAGAGGCTGGTAAACGAGTCAGGGGGTTGGAGCTCCCTTCCAGGAGAGGCTGGTAAACGAGCGCAGGTGGGTGCCTGCGTGCTGGTCAAGTCTGCGCCAGCACATATGTTGTAAGATGTTTTCTCTATAATAAAATATTGAAGGGTGAGCAACTGCAGCGGTGGTTTTCTCCCGATTTGGGTTTCCACCTAAAAATCCTGGTGTTCATGTGTGATGCTTTGTGTGATGGTTTATTCTGTTCTTACTGCACATGTTTATTGTTTATTGAACATCTGATGAATGAATGATGGAATAATATAAGTGAAGATTTAATGACAGATCTAGATCTCTGTGTATACGCTAGTTTCATAAAGGGGATCCACGTATATACGCTAGTTTACTGATGGAAAGTAGCGTATGGGTTTTAAGGAATGAAAAAGTAAAAAGATTTGATTATGCAGTAAATACTGATTCACCCCCCCCCTCTCAGTATTTTTCCCAACAAAATGCACTGTCAATTTTTCACACACTCCACACTCGCTGCATATTGGCTGGACACAAATATTTTAGTTTGGAATAGGGAATATATGTTCTACTTTTTTGGTTTAAAAAAAAAATTGAAGAACATGCACACAAATTAAACAAACATAGATCCCCACATGGTTTCAGAAAACCCATAAGTCTCCATAATGTTTGCAATATGGATAAAATTGATATGCAATAAATAATTTGGATTTATTTGAAATCATAAAACTGAAAACTAAACAAATTATAGTGGTTGATATAAATAAAATTGCAGATCAAAAATTAATCTTTTGGAGGAATGCCTCATTTCTTCTACGACTCCATCTATGGTTCCATTCAGATTTTTTCTTTAGGCACATCAATTTTTCAACACAACAATGCAATCAGTCTCTAATACGAAATGAAAAAGCACACTAGAAAAAGACAAATGATACAGAAAAAATAATTAACTGTAAAGCACACACACTCACCAACTTTTCATTATCAATAACACATATTTATACATGAGGATATCTCAATAACTTCCTATAATCTCTCAAAAATCACTCCATAAATATCTCCACAAATCTCTCATCAATCACTCATAAATATATCCACAAATATCTCACTAAAAATTAGTAACTTTAATAATTTCAAATGGATCATTATTCCAACAGATATATTAGTTGCAAGTGTATCTCAACCATACACGAATCTAGGAACCAAATAGTTTGAGAGAATAAAAAATACGGAAGAAATAAGAGAATACTCTTCTCATGTAGATCAAATCTACCCAATAATGACCAATAATCTCAACAATCCATAGACATGACCACTCTTAAGACAAGCAAAAGTTAAATTTTTACACACATAAAAATCATATACTTGATATTCATAATCAAATCAAAGTATATATTAACAAGTCAGTTTTCAAAGTAATCCTTGGTAAAAAGCTTGACTAGTGACAAAATGAGCATTGAGCACACAAAAATATTCTATCAATCTGCTAAAATATTGGCACTATTGTCTCAAAACACATAACTAGAATAATAGGAACTCCTTGGAAGTAATTAAGGACTCCTGAAGAAGCTCCTTTACACTCAAGACACCTAGATCCAAATGCAAAAATTCCTTAGAACAAGAATCTGCAAGTGTATTGTGACATCTATGAATATGTGAAATCCTAAGGTCCAAAAAACTCTCCTGAAGGGCTCTATTTTTTTTTTGCCAAGGATTAAAAAGAAGTTGCTCCAATATTCCTTCTAAATTAAACCAGTTGATGACAATTTGTGAATCCCCAAAAACTTGCAAGAATTGTAACCCCAGTTGTGTGCCAAAAATCAACATGCCCCACAAACCTAAAATCTCAAAAAAATTATTTCCCCCCTTTACTCTACCAATGAAAAGTTTAAACTAGTGATTTTTAATTAAAAACAATATCATCCCTACCCCACAATTTGTTGAAATATGACAAAAAATGTAATTAATGTAATTTTGGGCAAATTTGTTTATTACCAGTTAGTTGGTTGTACAACGAAATGAAGTTATAATAATGAAGTTTCCCATATTAAATTTGGATGGCCCGAGAGGCTTGTTATATGAGGAAAATCATTCTTGATTAATAGAGTTTCCAATCCCTTGCCCCATGGAGGTTACCTTGACACCATGTCAAGGTTTTACCATGTAAATATTTGTGTATTTATTTGTGGGTCTATATTCAGGTTCAGTTATTTATATGTACATTTATTTCTTCATAAACTGTTCTCGAGACCAACAAGCGGTATCAGAGGTTAAGAATGTTTTGAGAGCCGTTTAGAAGTTAAATATTTGTTGTTAAAGATCTTCGTTGAAGAGCCTAGTGTTTTAGAGAGAAGGCTCTACCGCCAAAGAAAACTCTGATTATGTGATCGCTGGTATATTGCAAGAGATCCCAAAACCCCTTCTCTGCCCACCATCGAAAAAAAGAAAAAAAGAGGAGACGAGTTTCTCACATACCGCCGCCGGTGATCACGCACGTAGATGTTGCTAGAAAAAGGTTGTATTATATCAGTCTCTGCCATCAAGAAAGGAAGAGTCCAAGGGACTGCATGAGATGCTAATAAAACTGTCGCAAAGAAAAAGACTAGAATTTTCGCTTAGTTCTGTCCATCACGGAGAAGTTGAGGCTGACTGTCAAAGCCGGTAAAAAAGTTTGGTTTGTTCAGCACTGTTGGTAGAAGATAGAGTTGCCGGAGTCACATTGTGCCAGGAGGCTATTTTTTTGGTCAAAGAGTTGAGGAGTCCAGGTAATTTAATTTTGTATTCTCAATATTAGAAATTTGGAATTCTATAAATTGATCTATTGAGGAAATTTTTTAAATGGGAAATCTCAGAGTTATTTGTCGAATAAAGTTCAGAAATTATGAAACCTTTGGGTGATTTCAGAGTTAATTTTTTTTTATGAAATATAGTTTTAAGAATGAAAGAAAAGAAAAAGCTTAAAATTCTAGAAATTGGAATAGAGAAGTTTTCTGGCGGAGGAAATTGGAATATGGTTTGAAATTTTTTTAGAAATTTTTTTCTTTTAAGAAAGAAGGGAAAATCAGAATTATTTTTTAAACCCTAGTTGGAAATTTAAGAAAGAAGGGAAAACCAGGAATATTTGTAGGAAGAAATGGCCAAAATGAGAAATGCAAAGTTCGAGGTGGAGAAATTCATCAGGAAGAACAATTTCGCATTGTGGAAACTAAAAGTTAGGGTCTCGCTGGTGCAACAATGGTTGCACAAAGCATTAGACTGGGTGAAGAAAAAACTTGGAAGCATGACAGATTCGGATTGGGAAGACTTGGACGCCCGAGCCCTCAGTACCATTAGGTTATGCTTGGCAAATGAAATTTCTCTTTAATATTGTTGAAGAGAGTACAACTGAAGGTTTGTGGGGAAAACTGGAAACTTTGTATATGACTAAATCATTGACCAATAGAATTTATTTGAAAGGACAATTGTACAGTCTTCAAATGAAGGAGGGTACAAAATTTTCATATCATTTAAATATTTTTAATACACTTATTTTCCAGTTGTCAGATATAGAAGTTAAAATTCAAGAAGAAGACAAGGCTATAACCTTGTTGTGTTCTCTGCTCGAGTCATGGGACCACTTCGTAACTTCAATCAGTTTGAACACTGCTAATTCTTTGAAATTTGAATCAGTTGTGGATGCTCTATTATCTGAAGAAGTACCAAGGAGATCCAACATTTAAACATCTGCACCACAAGCCATGGTAGCTAGAGGTCGGTCAAAGGAAAGAGGGGAGAAAGCAAGGGGTTCTTCCAGATCAAAATCAAATGGTGCCAAGAAGTGTGAAGCCAAGTGATATTACTGCAACAAAATTGGACACCTCAAGAAAGACTGTCGGAAACGGAAGGAGTCAGAAAACCAAAATAAGGAAGAAAATTAGGTTGATTCAGGTATGATTGATGAAGTTTTAACTGTTGAAGCTCTACCTGTTTTTAATGTCTCTCAAGATGCTAAAAATTGGATATTAAACTCTGGTGCTTCTCATCACATGAGTCCACAAAAAGTTGGTTTACTTCATGTGAAACTGTAAATGGTAGTTTTGTGTTTATGAGAAATCATGCATCTTGTCAGACTTTTGGGATGGGAAATGTAAAAATTAAAATGTATGATGATACATTTAAAACATTATCTGATGTTAGGCATGTACCTGAACTAACGAAAAACTTGATTTCCTTGGGAGTTTTGGATTCAAATGGGTATAAATTTACAGGTCATAATGGAGTGTTGAAAGTCTCAAAAGGAGCCTTGGTTCTTATGAAGGATGAAAAGGTCATAAATTTGTACAGACTCAAAGGAAGCACTCAAGTTAGTGAAACAACGATCGTATCAGAAAAAGCAGAAGAAGGTTCTCGTCTATGGCATCAGTAGTTGGGTCACATGAGCGAGAAAGGTCTTCAGGTACTAATGAACTGCAAGTTGCTTCCTAATTTGAAATCCTTGAAGTTGGATTTTTGTAAACATTGCGTGTATGGAAAACAATGTAAACAAAGGTTCAAGACTAGTAATAATAATAATAAATAAATTTTAGACTACATTCATTTTGATCTATGGGGACCATCTTCTACTGCGTCTTATGGAGGTGCATTATATTTCTTAACATTTTTTGTTGATTTATCCTGGAAAGTTTGGGTCTATATGTTGAAAAATAAATCTGATGTATTTAATGTTTTAAAACAATTTAAAGCTATGGTGGAAAAGAAAATAGGCAAATCAATTAAATGTTTAAGAACTGACAATGGCGGTGAATTTACTTCTTTATAATTTGAACAATTCTCTAAGGATGAAGGGATTGTTAGACATAAAATTTGTGTTTATACTCCTCAGCAAAATGGCATTGTTGAACGGATGAATCAGAATCGTATGGAAAGAGCCAGAAGCATGATCAACAATGCTAACTTGCCAAAGGAATTGTGGGAAGAAGCACCATCTACTGCTTGTTATTTAGTTAAAAGATCACCTTCAATTGCATAAATTGTAAAATTCCTGAGGAATTTTGGTCGAGTCAGTCTTTTGATTATTCTTATTTAAAGATTTTTTGTTGCGATGCCTACGCTTTTATTCCTAGAAATCAGTGTTCAAAGTTAGATCCAAAATCGAAATGGTGTGTCTTTTTTGGGTATGATTATGCAATGAAAGGATATAGGTTGAGGAATCCTTCTTCACGGAAGATAGTCATTAGTAGAGATGTAACATTTGATGAATCTTCTCTTCTAAAATCAGATGTTGAGAAAGTTGAACATGAGTAGGAATCAGCATATCAGAAAATTCAATTGGAGACTAAACATTTTCTAGAAATTCGAAAGGAAGGATAGATGTCTAATGAAAAAGGTGAAGAAGCAAAGGAAACTAGAGAAATTCTAGAATCAGTTCAACATCCAGTCACTCTAAGAAGTTCTACAAGGGAAAGAAAAACAACTAAAAGGTATGAATATTCTGCTTCATCTTTTGCATTGATTAATGAATATGGGGAACCTTATTGTTATTAGGAAGCAGTAGATGATGCAGATAGTGAGATATGGAAAAAGGCTATGGAAGAAGAAATGGATTCCTTAGCCAAGAAAAATACATGGGATCTTGTATAACTTCATGAAGGGAGAAGTGTTGTTGGGTGAAAATGGGTCTTCAAGTTGAAGAGAAAAGTTGATGGAAGTATTGATATATATAAGTTGTGGCTGGTTACAGAAGGGTATTATGAGGTTGAAGGTATTTATTTTCATGAGAATGTTTCACTAGTGATTAAACCTATTTCTATTCGTACTATGTTAGCACTAACTGCATTACTTGATATTGAGTTAGAACAGTTAGATGTTAAAACAACCTTTCTTCATGGTGATTTGGATGAAGAGATATATATGGATCAACCAAAAGGTTTTGTACAAGGTCGCAGCAGAATATTAATTTGCAAGCTCAGGAAATCATTGTATGGCCTGAGGCAGTCGCCCAGGAAATGGTAGAAGAAGTTTGATTCCTTCATGGTGAGCCAAAATTTTATCAGAAGTGAGTATGATCATTGTGTATACTTCAAAAGTTTCAATGCCATATTCATTATCTTGGTGTTGTATGTTGATGATATGCTAATTGAAAGCAAAAGCATGGAAGAAATCAACAGGTTAAAGGCTCAGCTCTCTAGGACGTTTGATATGAAGGATCTTGGAGAGGAAAAACATATCTTGGGCATAGAGATACGTAGAGATAGGAAGAATGGTAAGTTGTGGTTATCACAACAAAAGTATGTGGAGAAAGTACTTGAAAATTTTGGTATGAACAATGTGAAACTTGTTAATGTTCCATTAGCTTCCGATTTTAAGCTTTCTTCAGATTTAAGTCCTAGAACTAATGAAGAAAATAAGTATATGTATCAATGACCATATGAAAATGTGGTAGGAAACTTAATGTATATGATGGTATCTACAAGACTTGACATTTCACATGCAGTTGGAGTTTTCAGCATGTTCATGGCAATTCCATGGGAAGAACATTGGCGAGCAGTGAAATGTGTGCTTCAGTATTTGAGAGGAACAAGTGACCATTGCATCAACTTTGATAGTCATGAAGGTTTAGTCTGTGGATGTGTGGATGCTGATTATGTAGTCGATTTGGACAAAAGGAGGTCTACTAAAGGTTATGTTCTTAATCTTGCAGGCGGATCAATCAACTAGATGTCAAAGCTTCAAGAGACAGTTGCTTTGTCCACTACTGAAGCAGAGTATATAGCTGCTTCAGATGCCTGTAAAGAGGCAATCTAGTTAAAATGCCTGCTTGATGAGATTGTAAGGATGCAGGAAAAAGCGAATGTATTCTATGATAGTTAGAGTGTTATTCATTTGGCTACAAATCCAGCCTATCACAGCTAGACCAAGCACATCAATGTAAGGTATCACTTTGTGAGACATGTAATCGAAGGTGAAAAAGTAGTTCTCAAGAAGGTCCGTACATAGGAAAATCATGCAGATACATTCATGAAGCCAGTTACAGTAGAGAAGCTGAGATGGTGTCTCGCTTCTCTTGGCTTGTAGAAGATATGATGAATGGGCATGGGCAAGGGATTAGGAAAATTGTTGTCAAGGTGGAGGTTGTTGAAATATGACAACAAATGTAATTAATGTAATTTTGGGAAAATTTACTTATTACCGGTTAGTTGGTTGTATAATGAAATTAAGTTAGAATAACGAAGTTTCCCATATTAAATTGGGATGGCCCGAGAGGCTTGTTGTATGAGGAGAATCATTCTTGATTAATAGAGTTTCCAAACCCTTGCCCCGTGGAGGTTTCCCTGACACCCTATAAAGGTTTTACCATGTAAATATTTGTGTATTTATTTGTGTGTCTATTTTCAGTTTTAGTTAGTTATATGTACATTTATTTCTTCATAAATTGTTCTCGAGACCAACACAATTTTCTGTAGAAGAGCACCTGAAACCATCAAGAAAACCCCGTGCAATGGAATGGTCAATCATTTCACCCTTAAAATTGATTTTCTAATAGCTGGTCCCTTTTTAGTTTAAAAATACTTTTGATTCTTGAAACTATGAGGCTGGAAGACAAGCTCATATTGGAAAAAATCACCCTATTACAATAAAGTCAAAGGGTCCATACAACAAAAAATTGAAGTTGAAAACATGTTGATCTCCTCTTCTTTGCCAACAATAATTGTAAGCACCTTGAAAAATTATGGGATTCAAGAAAGGATGGAAACATTTAACTAGAAGAAATCCTTGCTCAAATCTTTGTTGTAAATGGAAATTTAATGAAAACATGGTGGACAGATTCTCCATCTCTTAGGCAAAGAGCACACCAATTAGGTCCACAATTTCCTCTTTTTTTTGGAGATTATCTACTGTCGGAATTCTTTTACGATAGGTCATCCAAATAAAAAAATCTATTTTTTAAATCTATTTTCCATTTCTTAATATATTTCAACCATCTACAACTACAATATGATTCCTCCTCATCCTCACACACAAGGTAAGCTAATTTAAATGTCGTGTTCCTATCTGATAGATTCCTTCTACAAATCCATTTATCATTTTCCTCTATTAAAACAATACCACTTTGTTGAAAAATAGCCACATACATGTTCCATTCCAATGCTAAATATACCACAAGTCCTAACTCAGAAGAACTCTTCCAATTCCCATCCCCTAACTGGTTTTCGTTGAAAATATTGATAACATAAAATATCTCTCTCATATTCAAAACCAATCTAATATTATAGGACATAGTTTTTAGTGCTCCTTCAACAATCCAAGGTTCCCAACCAATTTTTTTTGTTCTTCCATTACATATTTTCCATACTAGTCATTTACGAATGACAGGTAAATATTTTATAAAGAATTTCCATACGTTTGAACCATTCCTACTAGAATGAGCCATGTTGAGAAAATCCATTAAATTGTCAAACTTTAAATACTTACCTCTAAACATTTGTCCCTAAAACCGTTTGTCAAATATCCCTCTCCATAATTCTTTTGCTGCAAGAGCCTTCCCAAAACAGAAGATGTTATTTAGATGCCAACCACCTTGCTTCTTTGACTTGGATATCTCGTTCTACTTCACTAGATGATAAAATGGTTTTTTCATACCTATGCATAAGAAATTGAAGGAAAACCTATTGATTTTCTCCAATATCGACTTACAAACATAAGCAATTGACAACCAATAAACTAGAATACCTTCTAGTACTGATTTTAGCAAAAAAAGGTCTTCCTCCTAAGGAAATATAATGATTACACCAATTTCAATCCTCTTGAATCAACTACCCTATAGTTAATTTCTTTCAATTGAAACCCCAAATATTCTAAACCAATTTCTAGAGGTCTAAGCTTTAAAGGAAAAATTCTCTTGATTTCTTGTAAACAAATTATGGGAGACCTTGGTAGAGGAAAAAAGACTTGAGCATACTTACTTCCATAACATAGGCCCTAAAAAACAATTGTAAAATGTCCCATATTCTTACCCAAGGTTGAATCTCACCCTTCCCAAAAAGTAATATGTCATCCAAAAATAAAAAATGAAGAATTATCACCAAATCAGTCACATATATGTCTTTAAGTCTTCCTTCCTCGACTTCTGAAATCAATAACCGACTTAAACCTTCCACCGTCATCATAAAAAGGAAAGGTGACAAGGGGAAACAGTGCTTGATACCCCTTGAAGCTCGAAAGAAAAATGATGCTTCCCCATTAACTAAAATTACAAAATTTGTTGATTGTACACAAGTCATTATCCAATTTACAATTTTAGTTGTCAAACTAATTTGTAGAAGCAATAATATCAGGTAACTCCAGTTAACCCTGTCATAATATTTCACAATATCTAATTTCATAACAATACCTAGAAACTTTTTCTTCACTGTTGTGTGTAGAACCTCTTGAGCTGCACCTATCACATCCAAAACTTGATGATCTTTTAAGAATCCAAATTGTTGCAAGGAAATCCCTTTCGATAGAAACCCTTTCAATCTATTTGCTAGTATTTTTGAATTCAACTTATAAAAGAAATTACAGAGAGAAATAGGAATAAAACCATCAAAAGTTTTTGGATTATAATTTTTTTTTGCATTAATGCTATGAAAGTGTGTTACACGTTATTTTTCCACCATGACATTTAACTGTCACTATGGGTTCATTATTACCTATATTATGCTTCCTTATAAGTCCAAAACCTCAAAGTTCCTAAACCAAGTCTTGGAATTGGAGAAAAGCTCCTTTAAAACCCTAAAATCCCAACTCTGCACTTTTCCTAGTCCTCACCTACGGAACTGCAACTTTTTTCTCTATAATCTGCGGCACATCCCGCACATTCTACTCATTAAACCTACGGACCCCCGTAAAAGAAAAAATAAAATAAAAAGTATGTTCTAGAAGCCTAGCTGGTCGAATATTCTCCCAGTTGGAGGCTTCTAGAAGTGTAATCTGGTCGAGATTCATCCCTTCATTCATGGACTTCTATCCCTTCATTAATGGTGTTTATCCCTTGGTATTTGGATCTCAAATCCCTTCATAAAAGGAATTTATTCCCCTCTTTATGGAACTAAAACCACTTCTATTTTCCTATAAATTGAACTCATGTTTCAGTCTCAAGGGTAGATGGTAGATGATATTTACTGAGAATTGTTGAAGAATTCATACTCTCTATACTTGGCATCATTGGTATGAGAACGATCACATACTCATATCCATAGTTTCATGCTAGTTCAGAGAGGATAAGGCTTGTCAAACCAAGAGAGAACGATTGTTCAGGACCCCGGAAGAACCTGTATGACATCAAGGCGACAAGGTTTTAAGGTTACTTCTTATTATACAAGACAATACAAATGGATTCTATTTTCTCATTAAATTGTTCATGTATCTATTGAGTAATTTAATTCTTGGATTCCTTGATCATTGAGATATATTAGTGTTTTCTCAATTATTATATCTTGCAGGTGCTTTTAATCCTTTTATCTGTCTTTGATTGCAGGTTTCACATGTTGAAGTGACCTCTTTTGGAGCGACTGGATAGAAGATTTCAGCAAGCATTGGACTTCATGTAGGGGAATGTCCTAATACTTTGTTATTTAATAATTTCGAATCACAAATGATCTAGAGAAAATGGTTTGCATTTGGATGTTTGTTTCTAGATATCCTTAGGATACTAGGGAGATCGTTCTTGTTCGCAAGAAAGATTTATCCACATAAAAAAATGGTGACTCCACTGGGGAAATAGAACTTAGTTTCTCTTTTTACTTTTCAATTTGATTTTTCAATTTTGATTAGTCTAAAAATGGGTTGGGTAGATAAATTA
Source organism: Pinus albicaulis (assembly GCA_034641835.2). Classification (NCBI taxonomy): domain Eukaryota; kingdom Viridiplantae; phylum Streptophyta; class Pinopsida; order Pinales; family Pinaceae; genus Pinus; species Pinus albicaulis. The sequence continues at coordinate 1,754,745,091 of CM076580.1, forward strand.
CCAGAATCCCTGAAAATTAAATCTGAATTTTTATTTTTTTTCTGGTGTTTTTCCTGGCCTTCGCAGTTTTTGTTTAAAGACAGTGCAGTAGCCTCCGCAGTTTTTAATTCATAATAGTGTGGTACCGCACTGTTCTCCATTAAAACCCATAGACTTCTGGAAAATTTTTGAAAAAATTAAGAATTCTCTTTTCAGGAGCCAGATTACAGATTCTCTGTGTTTTCCCAACTTGTCTTAATTGTCAATAGTCTTATGTGTGGATTTCTTTCAATAATTTTTAAGTCTGAGTGGTTTTTCATCTGATTTGCATTTTATAAGTAAGTGTTTGCCCAACTTTCTTGTTGCTCTCTATTAGAAACCATCATATACCTTACCTTACTGGTATGCTGTTGTTTTCTTGTTGAGCCATTGAACTTGTCGCAACTCTTGGTTTTATGAAAATGGAGTTTTATTTTCATTTGCAAATTTAGAAAAGTATTAAGCTTACTAAGACCTGAATTTCACTTAAAACCATTGAATGTTTTGATTTTTGCTAAGGATAAGAAGAAATTTTTCTTGGTTCGATCACAAACTAAGCCAAACATTCTCAAACATTTCTAGATATAATTCAAACATTAGTCTTTTCTTTTGCTTTTGAATTTTATCTTTTTAGGAATTTTTCATAAAGTTTCCTTTTTGGAAATTTTTTGTTAAAATATTTGTATTTTTTGATCTCATTGGTGAAGGATTTTATTTTGAATGAGTAATTGATCATCATATGAAATTGAGTTCTCAAAAGAATAGTCTTCTTTTCAAATATCTATGTTTATAAATGAAAGAATTGGTGTTTTAAAAGTTACTGAAATCTCTCAAATCTTTCTTTTAAATAGGTTTCATTGAAAAGAAAAATATTTGCACTCTCATATTGATGCATTTAGTGTATTTTGAGTTGGGTCATAAAACATCATTGAAGTTTCACTTCCATACCTTCTGTCTTAAGAAATATCCAAACTAAAAACAACGCTTTAATTAAAATTAATTTGGATATTTTTACATTTTCTAGGGATCTTTTCCACCAACATAGCTTAGGCTAGTGTCTTGAAATAGGTTGTAATTAACATTCCAAGACAGTTAAAAAAAACAAGTAACAATCTTGCAGTAGGAAAATCCAATTGTAGCATGTATTCTTTGGGAAGCTCTGCTTAAAAGATTCAAGCACGAGATCATGTCTGAACCAGTGAGGTAATCATACCTATATCATTGGGAAATATAGCAGATGTGCATGTATTAAAAACGATAAGCCTCGGATAGGCCATTATCGAGGAGCCTGGGTTCACTTGTCGGTAAACCTTGGATTATATCAAGGAGCCTTCAAGGGGATTGAGCTTGTTACTCTGCCCTTGCTTTTATATTGGATCGTAGATTGTTCCCCCAGGTATATTTGTTCCCGTTGGTGACCTTAGTGGGTATAAAATTTAGGATTATTTCTCAAGGTGACGGTGGAGGGAAGGTCCCACTGTACCTGGAGCAGACGTTGACTAGACTCACTTGGACTTTCTGGAGGGTTCTCTTCACTACGATATGGTTTAAGTGGAAAAACTTGCACTGGTCTATTTCATTAAGTAGGTTGTAGGGGTAACTGTTCCAACTTCTATTTCTACATTAAAATCCTACGATGTTGGATTTCATCACCAACTAGTGTTTTTAGTGCAGGAATCTACTGTTTGTGTGTGGATTGATCTCTTAGATTTTGTAGGTGTGTGATCAATTTGATTGTTTCTTAGAGACTTTAGGACATTTTATTGAAAATTTCTTTGATTTCATGTGTTAAACTTTTTAATCGTGGCAAAATTACCTAGACAATCACGTAGAATGCAAGGGAAACCCCCTGAGTACACACCAAGCCAGTTAGAAAAAATTAAATATGAAAAAGCACAAACATCAGGGACTGGATCAACTGAACATGAAGAAACATCTATAATTATTCATCCTGAATATGAAGTAGATCAACCTCAAACAAAAAAGAGTACTCCAAAAAGAGTTTCAATTTATGAACTAGCTGAACTTGTCTCTACAACTAGTGAATTATCATATTCAGAACTTGAAATTTCTGAACCAGAACCTGTAACTGTTATATATAAGATTACTTCTCCGTTCATCACTCCAACCCCTCATCGTCCTGATTCACCTAGAGTGAAGTATTGTCTCACTGAAAATCTTCCTCTAGTCTTATTAGTATTGAAGAAGTTACTGATACTAAAGAAGAAGTAATTCTTCCATATACTCAGGATTATTTAGATCTTACGCCAAGTGAATTGATTTATTATAGTCCTTTCAAACATGATCCTTGGTATTCTTAGTTGACAGACTTTCTACACAATACTGGTCTAAATTATTCGCCACCCCAAATTCCTTTTTAAGCTATACCACGAGGTTACAGACCTCCATTAAACATGTCTGGTGATTCATCCATGTTTTCTGCATCACCATAAACATATTTGTATGGTGGTCCGTCTGTTCCAATAGGATACGAGTCGCTCTCTGGTACTTTCTCAGGATCATCTCCTTCTCCCGACAAGCATGCATCATCATATGATCAAAATGAATCAAATATTGAAAATTTGAGTAGGGATCACATTTACATGATGTCTGGAAACATCCCTAACCATTACCCTCAAAGTAGTGATTTACTGCCTGGGGGGCAACCTCAAGGTAGTAATTTATAGCTTGGGGGGAAACCTCAAGGAATACATACCTCACGATCAGTACATACCTCAGGGTCAATATCAACCTCAAGGTTAGTACCCAATTCAGGGTCCGCAGCCTCTTCAAGGACAGTATCATATACCAGGACAACCGTCTTTCCACGGACAATGGATTCCTTTAGGGCCACAATTTTACCTGGAGCAACAATTGTTCCAAGGAAGTGGGAATTATCCAGCTAATTATCAAACATATGTTCCAAATTATCAACCTTGTTATGGTCCTTCTTATGCTACACAACCTTTATACCTCGGAGTAAACACAATGTGGGATTCATCACAAGTTCAAAAAAATTTGTAACCTAATGTACAAGTACCTTATTATCAATCTGGTCAGCCAATGGATTACAACCAGCCTATCCAACCTGTTCAACCTATGATTTAGGTACTTGCATCTAGTACAGTTCAGCAACTTGGTCTGAGTACACCTAGAACTCCCACTCAAACTGCTGCACCAACTTCTGTTCAAGCTACCACACCTATTCCTAGAGTTTCTGCACCTCCTATTTCTACATCCCCTCAAGTATCACAACAAATCCCTATAGTCTCTACACCACAACTTGGACCTACAATCTAGACTACCATTCAGGTACCTATGGGACAACCTGGTACAAGTACGATTGTAACAAGCCAACCTCAGTTTGCTTATCAACCATATCAGGAGAAGTATTCATATGGGCATGCAACGCAAAATCCAGTATACCAGCATCAATCGTACCCTCGTTACACATATCAGATACCAGCTCAACCCCAATATGGTTCGGCTAATCCTGGTTACCTGGGAGGTATTCCAATCCCAAATGCTCAGGCTATTCCAGTATATCCTGGAGATCCTCCTCCTGGTAATGGTATAGTTCCACAAGGTTATCAATTTTCTCAAGACCCTAACCTTCGGTTGCCATTCATTGCAACTTTGGATTTACCTGATTTTTCGCGCCTTATGAATGATCCCATCTATTATCTTCTGTACTAGTCGCCAATGCCAAATAAGTTGCCCACTGATATCCCTAAATTTGAAGGGAAATCAGGAGAGGACCCATCGAACCATGTCATGACTTACCACCTTTGGTGTGCATCCAAATCTTTGATTGATGATTCTTTTTTATTAAGATTGTTTCAGAGAACACTGATAGGCTTAGCTGCTAAATGGTATATTGAACTACCACGTGGCCCATTCAACAATTTCAATGCTTTAGCAACTGCATTGTTAACACATTTTCAGTTGCGAGTTAGATACGACAATGGCACAGAATTATTAACTTCATTAAAACAATCTACGTCTATGTACATATACGATCATATACATGAATGGAGACGTAGAAGACATTTGGTGAAAGTTTTCATTCTGGATCAGATTTTTGTGGAATGGTTTATCAAATCATTACTTCCAAAGATCACTAAAGATGTGGCTAAGGGAGGACTTGGTACTGAGGAATAGGTCATTGCTCAAGCTCAATACTTAGACCTTGTTCATACACAGTTTGGTACTTTGTATGAAAAAATTCTTGATTTACCATGCCCTGGTCAAGTAACTGCAACTCCTTCAGGATCTCATGTTGCAGATGGTGTAATTGGTTTAGTTAATACAAATAAAAGTAAGAAGAAATCATCTAATATTACTTCTCCTATAATAGCTTTACCTAATTCACCAAAAGGAGATTCTTCCCTGGAAACTTTTGCCGACATTCATATTGTAGATTTGTCTACAGCTAATTCCAAAACTGGTAATAAGAAGAAAGGTAAGAATAAAAGTAAGTAGACTTCATCACCCAAAGAGAAAACCGAAAAAATTGAACCGTCTGACGATAAACGAAAACCTCGTTATCCTTGTCTTATCTTTGATGAGGATCACTTTACTAAAGAGTGCCTGCATCGATCTGAGGTCTCTAAATTCATTAAAGTTTCACCAACACCCGCTGTCTTGAAGGATCCTTTTCCTACTCAAGATAGAAAAATGATAGGATCTTCTTCACACTCATCAGCAGGTATTTTAATGATGTCTGAGGTTATGGTTGCGATACGATTGCAAGACTATGGAAATAAAAATCCTGTTACTAGAAAAGACCTAGAAAATTCTAATTCAAAACCAGCTACATCTCCTTCAGTTTCTGATCCACTCCATATTGAGAAAACTAATCCTGATCTAGTAATTAAACTGCCTACTAAAAGTGTACTTTGGAAGTCAGATTTCAATCCACATAAGAGAGCTGCTCAGAACTACAACATTATTGAAGACTTGGCGATTTCCCCTTCAGTAATGTCGGCCCTCAAAGTTCTACAATCATTTCCAGCACAAAGAAAATTACTTTTATCAACTATTTGAGCTATAGATCCTTAGGATTCTAATCTTATAGTCTTCGATTTAGAAAATTTTACACCGAGACTACCCCATCAGATGGTTTTTCAGATTCCAGTATTAGTAAAAAGCAGACAAATTTTTCGTACTGTAATTGATGAGGGGGCATCTACGTGTATAATGTCATTAAATTATTGGAAAAATCTTCGTTCTCCAATGATTAACCAATCTCCGACAATCCTTAAAGATTTTGATGGAAGAGGATTCCATCCGTATGTAATTTTACAGGATCCACCTATAGAGGTCGAAGGTAAAACCGTTAATCTAGATGTGGAAGTAGTTGATGCCCCTCTAGATTACAACCTTCTTTTGGGTCAAAGTTGGTCTTATGCTATGACTACTACCGTGTCTTCCATCTTTCGGTTAATCATGTTTCCTCATAAAAGAAAGATTGTGAAAATCGATCAGCTCTCATATTATTCGTCTAATCCAGCCTCTACAGATAGTATTCTGCATGTTGGAAAATTGACTATTCCTTATGAAGATGTTGGAGTAGGTTTAGTAAAATATTCTATTTTGATGGGAACTTTTTCTATGCCTCCACCCAACATACCGCGTGCTATTCCTAATATCAATATGATTTCATCAAGCACTATTCGATTTGATGATCCTTGGATAGTGCCTTCAACATCATAAATGGATTCTTTCAATGAAGAGATGCCTTTGAGTCCTTTTGAGATAGCATATAAACCAGTACAGTAATTTTCTAACACACCTTCAACTTATCTTGATCCAATGAATGTGGTCACTGAAGAATCTTCTTCACTATCAAGATCAACCTTGACATGTATTTCCAATCCTTTTCAACAAGTGTTTTCCGCTGATGAAAGTATTTGTGAAATTTTGTCTATGGATAAATTACCATGGGATGATCCACATCATAGATCTTCGTTTTTACCTGAACTTGATAGATTTGAACATGATTTTTTTTCAATTTTTACTCCAATCATGACTACAAATTTGGATTCTGAGATTAATTTTGGAAACATTTCTACAACTGTTCCTATTAACATATCAGTTAAACCCGGAGTTGTTGAAAACATTTATATAGGAGCTTCTTGTACGATTGATGAAATTAATACATATAAAGCCCTATTTCAAGAATTCCGTGACATATTTGCTTGGTCCTACGAAGAAATTCCAGGAATTGATCCAAAAATCGTCATTCATGAAATAAAGTCATAACCGGATGCAAAGCCTATTAGACAACGTTTACGTTCGATACATCCGAGGAAAGCTGCTGATATCAAAGCTAAAGTTGAGAAATTGCTAAGAGTAGGATTTATTTATCCAATCCCACTGATAGATTGGGTATCTAATACAGTCCCTATTACTAAAAAACAAGGGACTATACGAGTATGTGTCGATTATAGGGACATTAATAAAGCATATCCAAAAGAAAATTATCCTGCCCCTTATATTGACCAAATCATTGATGATTGTTCCATAAATGAGATGTTTTCATTCATGGATGGATTTTCCGGATATAATCAAATAAACATATTCCCTGCTGATCAACCAAAAACAACGTTCATTTGTCCTTGGGGAACATTTGCTTATTGTAAATTACCTTTCAGATTAAAGAATGCTGGTGCAACTTTTCAAAGGGCCCTGTGTTACGCTTTTCATGACATCAAACACATTGTGCAGCCTTATCTGGACGATTTACCTGCTCATTCATTACACAGGGAAGATCATCCTACTCATCTAAGAGCAATTTTTATGAGATATAGGCATTATAAGATTTGTTTGAATCCACACAAGTGTGTTTTCTTGTGAAATCTGGATGATTATATGGATTTGTTGTCTCTAAAGTCGGCATTCGTGTTGATCCTTCGAAGGTTGAGGCCATCATAAATCTATCTCCTATGTCCACACTTTGCCAACTCCAAAGTTTGCAAGGGAAAGAAAACTTTTTATGTAGATTTATCCCGAACTATGCTGAGTTAACAAAAGGTTTTACCAGGTTGTTGAAATAGAATGTTCCTTTTATTTGGGATGAGATTGCTGATCGATCTTTTGATGCTCTAAAACACACGTTAACCCATGCACCATTATTGCATCCACCGAATTACAACCAGGATTACTTTTTGTACCTAGCAGCCTCTGATTCCACCATTGGAATGGTTTTTGTTCAAGAGGATGAATTTCACAGTGAAAATGTGATTTATTATCTAAGTAGGAATTTGAATCCAACCGAAATTAAATATTCACATATGGAGAAATTGGCCTTGGCAGCTGTTCAAGTTGTCCAAATATTTCGTCATTACATACTGTTACACAAGACAACGGTAATTTCTAATTGCAACCCAATGATGTATATTTTGACATAGAAATTACTTGGGGGAAAATGCTCTAAATGGATTTTTATCCTACAAGAGTTTGAATTGGAATTTGAAAAATCTAAATAAAATAAATCACTAGTGTTTGCAGAACTTATGTGTGATTTTCCCAATACTGAGACAGAAAATGTAGAGCATCCTATTGTAGATGAATCTTTGTTTCTTATCAGTACATTAGATCCATGGTATGGAGATATCATCATTTATCTTCAAGCCCAAACCTTTCGGCCAGAAATTTCACGTTAAAATCGACGAAATATCCGTTACCAATCTCAGCAATACAATATTGTTGGGGACACACTTTATCATCGTGGTGCAGATTCTATTTTTTGACATTGAATAACTCATGAGGAGGCTGAAAAGGTTATAAATGATTGCCACTATGGAGCATGTGGTGGTCATATTTCTGGGTACGCCTGAGCCCAAAAGATATTGCGTGTTGGCTATTTTTGGCGCTCATTATTCAAAGATTGCATTCTTGCGGTCCAAAAAAGCCACAACTGTCAGTTTTTTGATCGAAAGATGCATGCACCACTAGCTCCTCTTCACCCCATCATTGCTGTTGGTCCCTATGTTAAATGGGGCATTGATTTCATTACATGTAACCCTCACTCAGCCAGGGGGCATGGGTATATTAATCTCGCAGTAGATTACCTTACCAAATGGGCTGAGGCGATGCCTACATTCGCGGCCGATGGCAAGACTACAGCTACGTTCATATTCAATCATGTGATTGCTTGTTTTGGTGTACCCCAAGCTATTATCACTGACCATGGGAGTCATTTTCGAAATATAATGATGACCGAACTGTCTGATCAACTTGGCCTGCACCATGATAATTCTACTCCATATTACTTATAGGCTAATGGTCAGGGTGAAGCCGTTAATAAATTTTTAACCACCATGATCAAACGGATTATCAGAACTCACAAATAGAATTGGCATACCATGCTTTTTTTGACATATGGGAATACCAAACCTAAGCAAAAACTGCAATAGGGTTCACTCCTTTTCAACTGGTTTATGATTTAGAAGTTGTGTTACCCATTGAATGCAAAATACCGTCACTCAAATTAGCCATAGAGTTACTACCAGCTACCTCTGAAGAGGAAAAATGCTTTTTTTACTTAGTACAATTAGATGAGACTCGCCGCACCATTGCATTAACAGCCAAAGCTAATAAAAAACGCGTTAAAGCTCAGTATGATCGAAGTGTTACACCTCGTGTTTTTTCAGAAGGTGGCCTAGTCTTAGTATATGATCAAGCTAACGATAAGCTAGGAGCTGGGAAATTTGAACCAATGTGGCATGGTCCTTACATTGTCAAGCGAGTGCTTGCAAAAGGGGCCTATGAATTGACTGATTATGATGGGGTCTCTTTATATAAACCCATAAATGGTCTTTATCTGAAGAGATATTATGCTTGATTCTTGTGTTGAGATTTTACTTGTATATTAGTTATTTTCTTAGTTAGTGTGCCTTAGATTAGAAAAGTGTGCCTAGTTTTTACTACTATCACTGCTTATCTTGATTACTCTTGATATTGCAGATGTCGACATCCCTTCAAACATACATTGGTTTTTCCGATGGTGCATGTCGTAGTACATGGAATATTTCTTCCGCGGCTTGGGTTATCTATTCACCTACTGATGAGTTAGTTTATATGCATGGGGTAAGCCTTGGTCAAACAATGAATAATATTGCAAAATATAGCACAATGATTGAGTTATTATCTAATGTCATTTCATTTGGTATTCGATGTTTTATTATAAGGATAGATTCAAAACTCATTGTATTACATTTAAACAGAGTATACGCAATTAAAAATCCAGTGTTATTAAGATTATTTTTGAAGTTTTGTCTCTTGGAAAGAAAATTTGATTATATCGAATATCAACACATTTCAAGAAATTTAAACACATTGGATGATGGGATGATGCATTAGCTAATCATGTTTTAAATAGACATTTGCAACATTAAATAGTAGATCAAAACAACATTCGATACATGTGAACAAGATAGTCAGAGAAGGTAGTAATATCATAGATAGAAGTTTGTGTTTTCAAAAATATTACATCATCTGTGATCATAGGTTTAAAACACCTTATGATCTGAAAGATAGTGATACAAAAAAAAATGCAATAGTCCATGAAGATCATCCACTATTCGTGGTGATGATCATGGTAGTAAACTATCGCCCGCGCCACCTTGCCCAGGGATCTCTTGAACTGGCCTGGAACACCAGTAACGTGTCTCTGGAGACGAAGAGTAATGTCATCCATTGATGTCTCTAGGGTATCTATAGTCAACCTCTCTAGGTTGTGCTCCATGTCAGTAAGTATTTCTGCTACTTGATTTGGTGGCTATGCAACAGGCTCTATTTTCCATCTTTCAAAATGACAGAGTGTAGCTGGCCTTTGTGGACCAACATCTGCATTTGAAATTTTTTCATCGGTATTGGACGATTGAAAAACAAAATAAAAATTAGAGTTAAAATGCATCAAAATGATTCATTTACCTGATTCGTCCCATTGTGCCCCTGGAGGTAAGGACATCTCGGGATCACCTCGGAAATATATACTTGCATACGGAAAATCTTCTTTCACAAAGATTTGGTTCTGCAGCCAATGAAAATATGACGGAGTGAATCATACTACCACACAGACGTCACCACCATGGCGGGCCATCAGTGAAACTTAGCGTACCATACGAGGCTCTCTAAGTTCACCATGATCAACAGAGATAAGCTGAGGGGCAAGGAATGGAATCCTCTCCAAAGCAAAAGAAAACAAGATAGCACCATACCTAAAGCTTTTCAACTTTGAGTTTTTTTCTCTGGTCAATTGGCCTTTCATATTGGCCAATACCCCTTCACACCAATTGAAAATGGTGCCTCTAAAGCATTCGACTGTTGTCTGCATCTGAGACTTGGTAGCCACATGTGGAGCAGCACTCCCACACAACCTGGTTACTGTGAACGCAATCACTTTAAGATCAAGATGTAGGATAGTCTTTATATCTATACGGTTATCTTTGGGATTAGCTTCTTCACTGCAAAATCTTGTTTATAGTTAGCAACAGGCAGGCCACCTTGCCTAGCTCCAAACAAAGAGACATGTTCCCCTCTTTTGGACAAACTAGTGAGAAAGTAAATATCTTCCAGCTCAAGTTCTAGCTGGTGATCACCTGTGATAAAACATTGTTCTTGAACATCCCATTTGTTCACCAACCATGTCATTAGTTCCACTTGTGCCCTCATGCCCTAAATTGCCTAGAATTTATACAATCCACAATATCTCAGCACACGCATTGTATGCAGATCATTCATAGCTGCCTCGTCTACACCTTCATGTTCGCATTCTCTCCATTCTAACATTGTGAAATAGTCATGAAATGGACGCATTTGAAGATTAGAAACTTTTAGAATGGAAAATTATAAGCATTTTTGAGAGAATTTAACAATTTTCCTTTTTACACGGTGCCTTTGCAGTTTTCGTGTAGAGACAGTGTGGACGTCCTCACGCACTCTTCATGAAAACCGCAGTAGCCTGATAATTTTCCTTTAGGAAAATTATTAGGGTTCGCAGGTAACCCATGTATGACCTGCGGACCCCCGAGGGCGAAATTTTGAGCATATTTTCTCCTCAAAAAATGATTTTAAAGCTTAAAAAGAGAATTTAATTGGATGAAAATGAAGAGAAGAGTGTTGTGGATTACCTAGTCTTGATGATTTTCGAAACGAACGATCGGTTCTTCCGTTATCAGCTTCGGAACTTTTTCTGCTAAAAGCTCTCAAATTACAACTCTGAAGACAAAAGGTGAAAATGACTTTGTTGAACTACTTTTTATAAGATTTTTTGAATGAATAAAATATTTTATTTTATTTATTTTCCACTTTAAAAAGTAAATTTTCAGATATTTTTATTTTTTAGAAACATATATGTTTAATCCTTTGATTTTTTGTGTAGAATTCTGATTTTTGGTGATACAAATTATTTTGGTGATGAGTACACTTTTATCACTTTTTCGGGCTCTTAAAAATTACGAAAAAACGAAACCTTGGAGTTCTCTTTTAAGCCCTTTTCAGACTCTCTAAATATGAAAACATTGCCGAGTACTTGACTATTCGAACTCGTTAAAGGAAATGAACAGTCGTCCTTTCAGTATAAGTTTACCCCTTTTCCGGGCTGAAATGGACTATTTACGAAAAGGTATACGTTGACTAATCATGGTCAATAGTGTTATCTCTTGCATTATTTTATCCTTTTTCGGGCTAGAGAGACTAAATTTACAAAAAAGAACAACCACAGAGTTTTCTTAAGTTTTCCTTCTGACTCCCTAAAATTGAAAAACACCGAGTTTCACCTATATTGGACTCGTTAAAATTTAACAATAAAGGACCTATCGATTACAAATAGGAATGAACCACTCCTTCTTAGGGTTTGATTTTAATACTAAGTTGGACTCATCCAAAGGATGAGCTTACACAACAAGCAAATGTTATCCTCCTCAAGCTTGTCAAAAATAAAGAGGTACTTGCCAGAAATGGTGGGGGAAAAAGAGAGAAAATGAATCCAGTTGTCATACTTTGTTTTGAAAAGCAGTATACCACTCTTGAACATGACACTTTTTGTTACTCTCATACCTGGGTTGGGAAAATATTTTGTATAAAAGTTAATCAAACCACATTGAAGGTCTTCAGTCGATTTCTGGGTATTAGCTTTAGGTCAATTGTCACCAAACCATCTGCAATGTTTTTATGTGTTCAAGAGAATATTTTAAATAAACCATTCATTGCAAACATTTGTCTCCATTCGCGTTGACTATCCTTGAGTCGGTCCTTGCAAATATTTCTTCAAAACTTGATCTAATGGTTTCGTGTTGTAGGATTTCCTATGGCGAATCACTTTCTATCGATAACAGCTCATTATCTAGAAATTTTATCTAGAATCCTATCAGTACCTTGGGATATGCATGCCCTAATGGCAGGTTTCTCTCCTTCGACGACAGGTTGCATCATCGACCTTCGATCGAATGACTCCGTGAAGTGTTTGACTGCAAATCATTCATTCACACTTCATGGATTGTGCTGAGTACTTTGAGAGTCATTTTCATTATTGGTGGTTTCTCTCACACTTGTTAACTGTTCACATCATTGACTGGTAATCAAGTGGTTTCTACCATGTTCGACTTCAACACAATCAATTGCATGGACAGAATCGTACTAGTTCGGGAACCAGAAATCAAGACCCTGGATCTAGTTTCTACCATCTAGGCTGTGAGGAGTTTTATTATTCACAATACAGTAGACTACTTATAACAGATGGCTGTGCCCATACTGTGTCTACTATTGATGTAATTTTAAAATCATTTATGTACCAGAACTTGTAGTCAGTTTCTATCTAAGTATGGGAATGCCTACCTCAGCGATGATATATATATGTTTGCATTGAATTTTTTTGTAGGTTTCAACCGGTATGTCTGCAATCCAATCCTCGGAAAGATAAAGCACTTCACTCTTCGAACCTACCTCAGACTTCACACTTTAGGGCGCAATCTGTTATACGTTATTTTGTCACCATGATATTTAAGTGTCTATATGGGTTCATCATTACCTATACTATGCTTCCTTAGAAGTCCAAAACTTCAAAGTTCCTAAACCAAGTCTTGGAATTGGAAAAAAGCTCATTTAAAACCCTAAAAGCCCAACTCCGCACTTTTCCTAGTCCTTACCCGCAGAACCGCAGCTTCTTATTCTATAATCTACAGCACATCCCGCACGTTCTACTCATTAAACCTGCAAACCCCCGTAAAAGGAAAAATAAACGAAAAAGTAAGTTCTAGAAGCCCAGCTGGTTGAATATTCTCCTAGTTGGAGGCTTCCAGAAGCGTAATCTAGTCGAGCTTCATCCCTTCATTCATGGACTTCTATCCCTTCATTAATGGAGTTTATCCTTTGGTATTTGGAGCTCAAATCCCTTCATAAAAGGAATTTATTCCCCTCTTTATGGAACTGAAACCACTTTTATTTTCCTATAAATTGAACTCATGTTTCAGTCTCAAGGGTAGATGGTAGACGATATTTACTGAGAATTGCTGAAGAAATCATACTCTCTATACTTGGCATCATTGGTATGAGAACAATCACATACTCATATCCATAGTTTCATGCTAGTTCAGAGAGGAGAAGGCTTTTCAAACAAAGAGAGAACAATTGTTCAAGACCCCGGAATAACCTGTATGACATCAAGGCAACAAGGTTGTAAGGTTACTTCTTATTATACAAGATAATACAAATGGATCCTATTTTCTCATTAAATTGTTCATGTATCTATTGAGTAATTTAATTCTTGAATTCCTTGATCACTCAGATAGATTACTGTTTTCTCAATTATTATATCTTGCAGGTGCTTTTAATCCTTTTATCTGTCTTTGATTGCAGGTTTCACATGTTGAAGTGACCTCTTTTGGAGCAACTGGATAGAAGATTTCAGCAGGCATTGGACTTTAGCTAGGGGAATGTCCTCATACTTTGTTATTTAATAATTTTGAATCACAAATGATCTAGAGAAAATGGTTTAAATTGGATGTTTGTTTCTAGATATCCTTAGGATACTAGGGAGATCATTCTTGTCTCCAAGAAGGATTTATCTACATAACAAAGTGACATTTAGTGCACTTGGAACCTTTGCCTCTACTCGAATCTCATTTAATGCTGGGACCAGGTCATTTTCTAGAAGATCGAAAAATTCCAAAAAGAACTCTATTGTCTAGCCATATGGACCTATGATTGTTTACTTCTTCGCTTTCTTCAAAATATTTAGAGTCTCCTCTCTTTTTTTTGTCTCAACAAATATGTTCTCATTCGCATGATCCTCAACCCATCTTTGAAAGGCTTGAGTAACTTTTAATTGATCTACAATTTTTTTTATGCCTGAGTCATTCATTTTTTTAAAAATAAATCACTTAAGTATCTCAAATTTATTCCTGGTGTGTAATATTCTTCCCTTTTTGATATTTTATGGACCATATTTAATTATGAGCCTTTATATGTTGAATATACTTGTGCAAAATATAGTATTATTATCTCCTTCTTCTAACAATATAGTTCTGCTACATATTCTCCAATTTTCTTCCTCTTTCTATCAGAACTCCTCTTGTCTCTATTCTATAATTTGAAGCTATAGAAGGTCCTCTTGGTCCAAAATAAAAGATTCCTTTTTTGGTTCACAAGATCCAAAATCTCGCTACACACATTGTCTAAATCCTTCAATTCATTTTTATTCGTTCTCTCATCCCTTTCAATTGTTTTCTTTTTAATGTCTCTTAAAATATACATGAAATGTTCTGTCGGAGAGTTCTTATTCCTTGGTTCGAAAGTATACATTCCTTATGAATTAAATCTGCGAATGAAAGCTATGTAATCCAAACAGGATTGAATTTGAAAGGAGTATTTTTCCTTTTTTGAATATGCCCCGTCTGCAAGAGATTTGGGAAATGATCTAAAAAATCCGCACTGAGTTTATCCTTTAACACCGAACTCCTATAACATCCAAATTGTTCAATAAAATCAGTCGAAACCATAAAATGATCCAATATCTTTGCTATCCCTTCCTCTCTCGAACGCCTATGAATCCAAGTAGAATGTAATGGAAAATGATTCACATCTACCAAATTACAATTGTCAATCATATTTCTGAAGAAGGGAGCTAAAGGAACATAACAAGCTTTCTTCCCCAATTTCTCACAATAAGAAAGGATACCATTAAGTTCACACCCATAAATTTTCTTAGCATCCTCCAAAATCCCATGGACTTTTATTTCTTCCCAGAAGTCTTCTCTATCCTGATAAGGTCTATTTTAGCTCCTAGAGACAACCTTGAGTTGCAAAAGACCAGTGCCTAGGACATCTTAAAATTAGAGGTAAATGTGGGAAATTTGTATAAAGCCTTTGACAGAATATGGGTCAAGAGAATAATGATTATGGTGGTTCAAGAATAGAGAAGACCATTTGAGCCTGATTCATTTGAATTCCCCAAATAGTGAGAGGGATCAGGAGGTTGTGAGGCTAATGGATTTTAGTTTGGCCAAGTATAAACAACAAGAAAAAACTTTAAAATTTTTAGAGGCGGTGAGGAAGAATGAAGAATTAACCCACAAGAGACAGGCTTAAGAGATTTAAGAATCTGTTCCCCAGTGATCTCAGAGGAAGATATGGGCAACAAAAGAGGTTCATAGAGTGAAAATTAAGGAAGTGCGGCAATATTAATACATGAGCGTTAACACCTGAGCGTTATGTAAACAGAATTCATGAATAAAATTGCAGACTACCAACTGCTACATTACACGAACCTTCAAAGAAGCATAGTATGACAAATGATTATACATAAAGAGAGATAACTGATAATAGAAGAAAAAAAATATATACTACTCATTGCTCCATCTGGAATCCAAATAAAAATGTTGTATTATATTAAGTTCAAATAGATATCCGAAATATGTATCTCAGAGCACAGGGATCACAATCATACAAAACTACAACAAAATTCTTCAAAAATCCCAAAGCCCTACTTTCATCTTAGAACTTACTATATATAGAGTTTCCCTGGAGGGTCTACGGTACTTGATAATTTATGATCGACCCATATCTATGAAATCAAAACATGCTACCTAACTTGTAGAGCGTACACTGAGGAATTAATTCTGTAATGAGAGAATTAAAAAAAGGATGGGGTGAAATTGAGATTTCACCAGCAAACTCATCAAAATTAAACCAAAAATAGAAAGGACATAGTCGCCCATTGAGGCTAATAATGGGAGCCTTCAAGATGACATGGCAAGGAGCAGTTGCAGGTGTATAGGTTGAATTCCATTTTATGATTCCATCTATTACCCGGAGACCTCCACTCCCTTAGTATGGTGATTTCCATTTAATCCATCATGAAGAGGTCATTCATACTGAGCACACTTGGTTATTTAGCGGAGATTTCCTGAGCATACCACATAAGCCACAATTGTATGTTCTGCTTCAAAAGCCCATGCAATGTCTTGAATTGAAAAAACGGGAACTGAATTTCGGAGGGGGTATCAAGTGGTAAGAGGTATAAGAGAAGGGCGGGGGGGGGGTGCAAAATGACGAGAGGACTACACATGGAGGAGTGGGAGGTAATGAATACTGCCCATTTTTTACCCCTCCCCTCATGATAAAGTTCGAATGTTGTGGGGAGGCCGAAATAAGATAAGGGACGTCAAATGTAGGGAAGAGGAGCGGAGAAGGAGGAAAGGTGGAGGGAAATTAGAGGTGGAATGACATAGCACACGGGTGGGACCCGACTCGACCTTTTATGTCTTTCGATACCCAGGTCCTTTTGCCATGATTAACCCATTTTCAAAGCAAAACAACGTCAAAACTCACATACTCGGACTTGAAAAATATTTAAATTTTATCCTGGAGCCGCATCGCATCCGTGACTGCATGGCATTTCGCAAGTTTTGCAATTTCTGATATAAGGAAGGAAATTGGTGATGTGATGCGAAGTGGGAGGTGACAAAGGTGGGACTGAACACATCACAAATCACAAACTTTAAGTTTCAGTTATAAGCAGTGGGGGTTTAAAATATAAAACTTATGAAGTGCACTGAAAGGAGGGTGTTACACCATTTTTTTGGTCATCTAACCTATTATCATTAGATGAACCCAAGTACACCATGTAAGACCAATTTTACCCTAAGTAAAATTGCTTTCACTATGTGAAATAACATTTGTCTATATTTCCTGGTCATATTTAACCCAAAACAAGGAAATTAATTAAATAAATCATTATTTATTTAATTATTTCCTAGGAATAAGTTATTTATATCATTATTTAAATAATATTCCTAGTTAAATTTGACTAAATCATTTTTAAATAATTAAATAAATCATTATTTATTTAATTATATTCCCACCATCTCCCTAAAATAATAAATAAATCATTTATTTATTTATTGTTTATAAATAAAGGAATTGACCCAAGTCAAAAGACCTTTTTCCTCCAACAAATATAATAAAATATTCCTAAAGGGTGATTCTAGAATTTGATTAATAATATTTTATTCATGCACTGAGTTCTAGAACACCCCAATATTTTGTTATAAATAGAAGGGTTTTCCCCATTCATTAGTCACCTCCATTGCATTAGATAACTCTGGATCTACTCTTGGTCACCATTTTCTATTTTTGCTTTGTGAGCTCCCATTGAGTTCTATGTTTGTCTGGGTTTTCTACACCAATAAGAGAGAGGAATTTTAGATCTGAAACACTGAGGACTTTCAAGAACCCATCCCATTGAGGAGAACTGGAAAACACATTTCTTGTTTTCCTCCCAGGTGCCCCATTCTTTAATATAATATAAAATTCTCTTAAATACATTGTTCTTGTCTTGTCTATTGGATGCATTGAGCCATATGGTATTTTATCTGCTTAATGTCTTTTGTGCTTAGATCTCGATTTGTGTAGCACTATTTGGATCACCTCATTGCAAACTTAAAGATATTTTGCAGCCATAATCGATGTTAGAGCTATTTGTTATGCATAGCTAAAGTGATCTTTTACGACGAAAGATTCATACTAACAATTGGCGACTCCACATGGGTTTTATTTTGCGACCGCTATCGTTTTATCCATTCCTGCATATCCAGTTGTTTCAGACCCTAGGGTTTCTCTTCAGTTTTCTGTTTTTCCTATTTTTATGGTGCTTTTCACCTCTAAAACCCTCAAACATTCAAAATTTTAACTTTCGTGTGTTTCTGGCCTTATTGCACAGTTGACAGACATCAGTCGTAGCTGAGACGACAACTTTTTCTGAAATCTGCCGCCGAGAGACCCGGATCTGTAGGTCGCACTTATCGGCCCAAAACCTGCAACTTGGCCTTAAGGTCGCACTTTTCTACCCAAAATCTGCGACCTGGACTGAAAACAGGTTAGAACCTTCGACCTGCACTTTTTTCTGCAATTTTCGAGCACTTTTTCTGGGTTTGTCTGAAGCTTCTGTCAGGGTTTTCCAGCCTCTGTCTCCGCCTGTTTTAGACCTATTTCTTATCTGTTTCACTCTACTAAGTGGGAATCTTTCCCCTTAGGGCTCTAGTACCCTCCACGTTTTGTGGGAGAGTTTTTCCTGTTTCAGAAGTCTGAATTTACAGAGTTTCAGCCTTGTTCCTTTCAGATCTGATACCTCATTTTTAGATCCCTTTAGATCAGCTCTTATCCCTTTCAAATCACCTCATCTAATTTTGTTTGGTTTCATTTCTAGGGCCACCTCCTTGTCCCTTCTCTTTTTAGTTGATCTCCCCCTTTTTAACAGCAACCTTGCCTCTGCCTATTTGCTGTTCTCTGCACCTTTTTCAGCAGATTTCTCCTTTAGATCCCTGTCCCTCTCGACCTTAGATCTATTGGCCTCTTTTTTGCATGCTTTGCTTAGTTTTTTTTCCCTCTTATAGACTAGTTTTGAGAGACCCGCCTTCTTGGGTTAGATTGATGCATTGTTAGCTGTTAATTTTCTGTTCTCTCAGTCTTATTTACTACAGATTTATTTTCAGTTACGCAACACACTTTTTCTTTTACTCTCAAAACGTTTGGGTTTAAAAATTAAAATTAACACACGCCACACACTGACCCTAAGTGAAGAAGAGCCTGGTTAACACCGTCTGGAAAAGACTTTAAAATCAATTGACACTGCACCTCTCTACCCTTTTTTTCACATTGATCTCATTTGATTCTGTCCCTACTTGCCCTTGTCGGTTATTCTTCTTCCCGTCATCATCCCGGAGACTTCTTGGCCTTCACCCTCAGTTTCTGGTTGATCGACTTCCTCCTTCCTGCCGTCGTCGAGTTAGTCTTCCCTCGAGTTCGCACTTCGAATCCTCTTCTGATTGATCAGGTTCTCCCCCTACTTTTGGTTCTCCCTCTATTACCTTCACCATGTCTAGTTCGGGACCTAACGCTAGCAACCCCGGTCCTACTGCTGGGTCTGGTCCTAGCAGAACCATCACGAGAACTACCTCGACTGTCCCTTTTCTCCCTTATATGGCTGGTCTCAGTCTCCCCGATTTCAATCAGTTGATCAACGAACCTATCCTCCATGATGTTAGTTGGCCTGCTATGCCAACCAAGCTCCCCTCCGACATTCCTAAGTTCGAAGGCCTTGCTAGTGAAGATCCCTCCAACCATATCCGATCTTTCCACATGTGGTGTTCATCCAATTCCATTACTGATGATTCCACCCGTCTTTGGTTGTTCCAACACACACTTACAGGCGAACCTTCTAAGTAGTATGTTGACCAGCCCACCTCTTCCCACAACACCTTTGTGACCCTTGCCCGCGCCTTCTTATCTTATTTCCAGCTTCCCCCTCGTTATGACACCGGTATCAAAATTTTGATTTCTTTCCATCAATCATCTGCAACCTGCCTATTCGATCATGTTAAAGAATGGCGAAGAAGAAAGAGCCTATGTCAAGCCCCTACCTTCAAAGACCATGTCTATATGGACTGGTTCCTTCGCTCTCTCTTACCTCCCACTGGAAAAAATTTCGCATCCCACTTCCCTCAAACCGAAGAAGCCGCCCTTCAAATAGCCTTGAAATATGACCTTATCTATGCTCAATCTGGTTATGTTTATACCGTCCTTCCTGACCTCCCCAGACCCACTGGCACTAACGCACCGGGGGCACCTCATGCCGCCAACGGTATTGTTGGAGCTCTCTCTCATCCATCCGCTCAACCTCCCATGAGATATGGTTTTCCTGGGGGAGGGGGTACCCCCTCCTGCACTTCTCCCCCTCTCGGTAGCATGCATCTAGGATCTGGCATGCCTCCTCTTTCTGCCCAACCTCCTGTTTACCACACTGTTACCCAACCTCATTATCATCCATATCCATAACCTAGTTCTCCATCTCCTCCAGCATTCGCACCCCCACCTCCCTTGTCTTCTCAACCCCCCAACAACAATCACCACCCCCTCAAGAGCAGATGGATGCACAGCAGGGATCTGTGGCTACCCAACCACCTCACAGACCGATAACCACTCAACCTCCTCCATCTGGTACCTCTGATTACCAGATCCTCATGATAAACTCTGACCAACCTATAACCATCGACCTTAACCTTCAAACTCAGTCCCGTCCGTACCCCCAGCCTCTTGCTCCATCTGTCCCTGAGTCCCCTTCTTCAGGTTCTACCGAGCCTCTTTCGACAAATAATGGTCCCTTACATATCCCTCAACCCAAAGCCGAGGTTCATACCAATATTCCTAAGGGACCATTACGCCGAAATGCTACTTCTGACTGAGCTGCCCATTCATATAGCATAGTAGATGAGCTGGCCCAATCACCTGCTGCCATTTCAACGCTGGAACTCCTCCAGTTGTGCCCCTCTCAAAGAAAAGCTCTACTATTTTCCCTGGGTGCTGTAGATCCCACAGATTACCAATTGATTGTTTTCGATGCCCATCAGTCAGAGTCTCCTCCTCTTCCTGCTTCCGTAGCTTTCCAAATCCCAGTCAAAATCCAGAACGCTAACATTTCCTGGTGCATCATTGATGAGGGGGCATCCACCTGTATGATGTCCGCTTTGGTTTGGAAACAACTCGGATCTCCTAAGTTGGCCCCTCCCACAATCACTCTTCGAGCGTGGGATGGACACGCCTCCTATCCCATTGGCCTTTTCCCCAACTTTCCTATCACTCTTGCGGGCAAAATTGTTTGCGTTGACATTGAATTCATCAACGCCCCTCTCGATTACAACATTATTTTGGGGCGTAGCTACACCTATGCCATGTCTTTTGTCCCATCCGCGGTTCATCGCAAGATGTTTTTCCCTCATAATGGAAAGATAGTCACTATTCACCAGTTGACATATCACGAGCTTAAATCTCAGACCTCCCCTAAGTCGGTCATCTCTTCTATAGCCAATAAGCAAACCGTCGATTCCTTGACCAGTGTCTCCCCCAGCGTCTACAAAGACTCCTCCTTGCTTGGAACCTTCCCTGGTCTTCCTCCTCCTCCCGTCTCTGGTCCCAACTTAGCGAATGTTTGCATGATGCAATTGTCTCAACCCAACCTTAAGCAACCTGCTTCGGCTAGTTAGCAACCTCAACCTCGTCCGCCGCAACCTGCTCGTAGCCCTTCGCCTTAGCCAGCCGGACCTCTCCCTTCTAACCCTTCTCCTACTGGTGATACCCATGCGCCTCTCTATCCTCGTGGGTTGGTTCCACCAGGTCTCAACCATATTGGAGCCATCCCTCCAAGCCATTACCCCGCTGGTCAGATACCATTCCTAGCTCCCCCACCAGGAGTGTACACGGTACCTGTCATGGCCACCATCTCTCTTCCTAACCTGACCCTTGGGATTCCTGTCTGGTACCTTGATCCTCCAGCCGCTACCCCGCCTGGTCAGCCCAAACCTTACCTTGGTTTGACCCCGGTTCAACCTATCCCCACGACTTCTCCCGCTGCAACAGTACCTCAGTCACATCAACAGGACCCACCTCCTGTTGCGACCGCTTCGGGTGAGAATGGAAAATCTCACAGGGGGGCATCAAAGGACAAGGTTGCCCCGACAAACCCTGTCCCTCCTCAGCCTCCAAAGCATACCATCCAGTGTGCTTTGTGTGATGTTGTCGGTCACACCACCCATACCTGTCCTGAACTGCCTCATCTCAAGCCCATGGTTAATGTCGCGTTCACTGAAGCCTTCGTTTCTTCCGCGACTGCGGCGAAGAACCCCAAGACTATTCACACCAACCAACCTTGTGCTTTTTGTGATCTCCATGGCCATTACACCCACCTTTGTTCCCGCCTCAAGGAATTCCACACCTCTCTAGCTGCGGTCCACCAATTTTAGGCCACGCGCAACGAGTCCACCTCTCCCCTATTTGCGTGTTTTTCTTCGGCCCAACTACTAGACATGACAACTCCCATTGACATTCCCCCTCCTGATGTCGAGATGACGGAGCCTTCGTCCACCATCTTCTACCTATCATCATCCATGAGGCCCTCGGGGAACATGTCCTCTGAATTCTCCCCTGATGTTTCGCTTTAGCTTCCTTCAGCAATCACCCTGGGCTCAACATCATTGGATCCTTTATCTACTTACTCTTCTGTCACCCCTTGTGACGACGCGCATGTGAATCTCTCTTCTCATGATGATGATTCAGGTAGCTTTGCCACATCAGATGGTCTTTCTCCCACCAGTCACCCCATCTTCTATCACGATGATGACAGTATGGCAGAAATCACCACCCCTAACTTTATCTATTCCCCCTTACATCGAAACCATGCATTTGAACCACATACATCTTGTGGCCATTATATTTCAACCCAATGTTTGGGTAAGGGGGCACCCATATTTGAGAGACCAGGAGAAGTAATTCTCCACAACTCTCCTATTGTATCTGGTCATGTCAACTCTAGTACCATTATTCTTCCACATTTAGAAGAACCTCTAGAGTCCCATACCACTTCAGATCACTCTCGGCATGATACCCCTTATCGTTCCTTCATTTTACATCCGCAACCCAGTGTCTTAGACATTGTTGTTGACCAACCTATAGGTTTTCTAGAAGAGCATCAGTTCATTATCTCCAAATCCTCTCTTTGGGATAGTGACACTAGGTATTCCAACCCAAAAACTTAAAGTCCATTTTATTCATATATGCAGTACTAAAAGAGATTGGTAATCCTCCATTTCCTTTCTCATACTGCATAACCATAACAAAAATAAATGGCGCACCACATCATTAAAATGTGTTTAGATTCCCCTTAATACATTTTGGCATGATCACAACATGCTTGGGTGCACTTATGCCCCTCAACCATAGAAATCCTAGATCTCAGCCAAAAACAGCACTACAACCCCCTTCCTCTGACAGGTCGCACTTTTCAGGTCATCTCCTGGGACCAGTCGCAGTTTTCTGCCCAGTACCTTCTACCCCGGTTGCAGAACAGACCCCAAAAGGTGTGACCTAGACTGTTTATGAGCTCTGGGTATCTGTTAGTTTTTAGTACCATGATACTTCACCACGACACATTTTTCCCAAGAAGGGTCTCTTCACCTCTCCTCAAAATCAGATTTCCTCACTTACAACACTTGTACTTGAGGCACCACTTTGCCTCCATACTTGTCCTTGTTCATGTTGATTTTCGTCATGATTTACCCTCTTGTACTCATGTTTTCATGGTCCCCTATTGGACCTTTACTGTGTGGCAGCACCATTGAGTCGCCCTTGTTTAGAGCATCCGAGTTGAGTCCTCATCCATAATGGAGTCTATCTCGAGTCCCTTTGTACCCCGATATAACCCTCCATCCTTCATCATTTATTCCCTCTCTCGTCTTCCACATTATGGAATTCAGTACCATTGTCACCTATCCTCCTTGATATTGTGTCAGCTGCTACCAAGCCATTCATGCCCCTTATGCTCTGACAAGGGAAGTCGTCCAACCACTCCTCCGTACCCCTCATTCCATCATCATCATTAGTGTCTATCTATTCGTCACTCTACTATTTTCCCTCGTGCCTTAGTTGGGGTTCCCTTATTGCCTCACCTATGGCAGACCTACTTCTATCGACATCAGCACATTTACTCCAGAAGCCAGGTCTAGGGGGCAATGTACCTTGGTTCGAGCTCTTTTCAGCATGATCGTGATCTATCCACTTGATGGTCTAGTGATGCAGCAGCAACCATTGGTGATTCCCGGGCGTGTGTGAGATGTCTCAACCCTCATGAGGGGGTGGCCTTGTAGGTAGCCCCCCACATGCCCGGATGACTTCTTCATTTCCACCCTTGATGTAGCTCCTCTCATTTGATGATATCGGCCTCAAACGCTTGCGGCGCCTCTTCGATTTGCATGTATCATTCAGATTTTGCGAGCCCTTCCCCGTGTGTAGGGGGCATTTGGGTGTATTTGTATCTCATGTACTAAAATATTCTTGTATTAGTCCTGACGGTTATTCTAGGCATCACATGTATGTGGGATTCATCATTTTATTTATCTGGCTCATGTTTAGGCCATCACATGCTTCCTTATTGCGTTCCGTGGTTTTCCAGGCGCCTTATTCTTTGTACTCTAGTCTCGGCAGGCATAGTTATGCCTCCCCTGCCGCCTTTAACACTAGTACCACTTCATCAACCAGAGACTTGTTGCGCCTGTAAGTCTCGTCTCTTCAGGGTCTAGTCCTTTAGCACATTAGACTACCTTACATTTCTCTCTCTCATTCCCCTCTTGATGCCTAGTGATTGAGTTCTTACAACGTACTTCGGTCATACGATTTGCTCCTAACACTCGTACGTTGGGGGGCAATCTGTTACACCATTTTTTTGGTCATCTAACCTATTATCATTAGATGAACCCAAGTACACCATGTAAGATCAATTTTACCCTAAGTAAAATTTCTTTCACCATGTGAAATAACATTTGTCTATATTTCCTGGTCATATTTAACCCAAAACAAGGAAATTAATTAAATAAATCATTATTTATTTAATTATTTCCTAGGAATAAGTTATTTAAATCATTATTTAAATAATATTCCTAGTTAAATTTGACTAAATCATTTTTAAATAATTAAATAAATCACTATTTATTTAATTATATTCCCACCATCTCCCTAAAATAATAAATAAATCATTTATTTATTTATTGTTTATAAATAAAGGAATTGACCCAAGTCAAAAGACCTTTTCCCTCCAACAAATATAATAAAATATTCCTAAAGGGTGGTTCTAGAATTTGATTAATAATATTTTATTCATGCACCAAGTTCTAGATAACCCTAATATTTTGTTATAAATAGGAGGTTTTTCCCCATTCATTGGTCACCACCATTGCATTAGATCACTCTGGATCTACTCTTGGTCACCATTTTCCATTTTTTCTTTGTGAGCTCCCATTGAGTTCTATGTTTGTCTGGGTTTTCTACACCAATAAGAGAGAGGAATTTTAGATTTGAAACACTGAGGACTTTCAAGAACTCATCCCATTGAGGAGAACCGGAAAACACCTTGTTTTCCTCTCAGGTGCCTCATTCTTTAATATAATATAAAATTCTCTTAAATACATTGTTCTTGTCTTGTCTATTGGATGCATGGAGCCATATGGTATTTTATCTGCTTAATGTCTTTTGTGCTTAGATCTCGATTTGTGCAGCAGTATTTGGATCACCTCATTGCAGACTTAAAGATATTTTGCAGCCATAATCGATGTTAGAGCTATTTGTTATGCATAGCTAAAGTGATCTTTTACGATGAAAGATTCATACTAACATAGGGTGACGTGGAGGAAGGTGGGACCTGCCCGCTGCTCGCAGATCGCAAAAATTAAGGTTTAACCATAAGCAGAGGTGGTAAACACGAAAAGGAGTGAAGTGTAAAGTGCAGGGGAGAAGTTAAGTGATGTGGCACAGAGGTGGGACCACGGCTGCAAGTCGCAGATCGCGAGTTTTATAATGTGCACAACAGGGGTTAATTTTTATTTGTTTATTGCAAAATCTGGATTATCCATAGTATCATAAAACATTGGTCAACTTTTCGAATCCCAACGAGGATCCATCTTCAGGATGAGAATGAAGAATGAAAGAAGGTCGCAAAAGGTCAACGTATAAATAGTGAAGGATTATGATGTTTGAGAGGAGCCGACAATAGAGTATTAATCTATTTAAATAAATTATATTTAATTCTTTATAAAATTTTAATTTAAATAATAAATAAAAAAATTTATTAAATTATTTATAAACATTTTAGTTTAAATAATAAATAAAAATTTTATAATAAATATTTATAATTTTTTAATAATAAATATTTAAATTTTTTTAATTTTTTAATTTTATTATAAACCCTAAGTGCTTAAATTAATTTTAATAAATTAAAATATAATACCCCTAAGAAAAAATATTTATTATTTTAAAAAGTTTTTTAATTTTTTATTAATTTTTAATTTAATGTCTATTTTTTAAAAATAAACCTTGAGTTTTTTAATTTATAACCTAAATTTTACCAAAAATAATATCTTCAAATTATTAATCCAAGTGTAATTTATTAAATAAGAAGAATACCTATGCTTATTATTTCTAAATAATAATATAAGTATTTAAATATATTTTAATAAATAAATGATAATAATTAATAAATATTAATTCTACTAATGAATTTTATTAATTAAATCCTAATAAATTTTTTAATAATCTATAAATTAATTTTATTTGAATTTTTACTTCCATTTACTGAGAATAATTATTAATTAATTAATTTTTATAAATAGAATAAAAATTAATTAACAAAAATAATTATTACGAGTGAGTGAAATAATGAGTGTTATTTGTTGCGAAGTGCGAAGTGTGGGGGAGAAAGGGGTGACGTGTCTGGGGCGTTGGCCCACTTTACCCATAATCGAGGGGATTGGAAAAGCAGAGGAGAAGCAATGATATAGCGGTGAAAAAGGTAAAGTAGAGAAGTGAAGAGGAAAGGTTGAAAGGTAAGGTATTGGCGATTTGAAAGGGAAATAGAATGAAAGGAAGTGTGGCAGGTGACTGGGTCCCACTGCCATCGCGCATCTCACTTCGACATTTTTGAATTTTACCCTTTGCGCCTATCTTGGAACATTTGCGATTTGCGATTTGTGATTTGAATCTTAGCCGTTGATCATTGTTTAGATCTAACGGTCCTCATCGCTCCCTTGTTGTGGTTTGCCGACCTTTTCTCTTTGGTTGCACCGATCCTTTCTTATTTGTTCGTGGAATACTTTCCTCATTCACTGTTTTTCTCTCCTTCATGACTTGACCTACACGCATGCACGACTCGACCCAAATGTGTTCAAGACTCTGCCACTTGCTATTGTTTCGCTCTAATTGCTTCTCTGCCTCTTACCTGTGATTTCCTTATAGGGAATGTTTTTCCATGTCATGTGCAATCACAGGCTAACATTGGCTCCATCTAGGGACAACGTGCTACTTCAAGTGCATTGAGAACCTGTAGAACTGAATGCCTGTGCTTTGTTGGGCTCATGGAGTCATAAATACATGTTGATTAGCTGTCGTTAGTGATGAAAATAGAACTTGAGGAACTGCCCACTGACGGGAACCTCAAGTATATCTCCTTCTAAGTTCTCCAGGGAAAAAGTATTGTTTCTTTTGACTTCTGCCACCCACAAAGGACCAAACCAAAGGGGGTTGAACTTCCCATGTTTTCCTTTGTCTGCTCTCCTGACATCCCATCGCAACACCAAATCCCCTACTTGGATTTCTCTATCTTTAGCTCTTTGGTCAAATAAGCCTTTCATTTTTTCTTGATATTCTGCCAATCTGAGGCTTACTTGCTCTCGTGCTTCATTCAACTCCACTAACTGATTCATTCCTCGGATAAGGTCATTTGGCTCCTCGTCACTTTCTTGTAAGAATCGGGCTACAGGCAATGCAAACTGAATAGGGAAAACTGCGGCTCTGCCATACACCATTTCATAAGGGGACTTCCTGTGGATCTTTTTGTGGTGGTGCAATTTTCCCAGAGTGAAAAATAGAGCTGGGTGTTAGGGTCCTATAATAATAGGATTCATAATTTTGAATTTTCTATGTTAAAATCTTGTAATATTGTACATACCTTTTCTTTTTGCAAATGTTTTCCCATATTTAAAAAATGAAAAGAAGAGGGTAAGTCATAAAAGAAAATCAAAGGAAAAAAAGAAACAACGATAAAAAAAGGAATATTAAATATGAACCCCACTAAAATGGATCATGAAAGTGTTGCATGTTCAAATGCCACTACTATTAGTTTACTTTTGCAAATAAGATTGTGTGCAGCTTGTCCTAAATGCCACAATCCATGAGGGTCAAATAGCTCAATATTGACTTTTCATGCTTTAAATTTCATGCTGACAGATAGAGAATAAAGATCTAGCCAAACTGTTTAACCTTGGCAGATGAATAGTTAGGTAGAGAATAAATAAGAAGCTCAACAGTTTAATCTGAGCCCTTGGAAGAAATAATGATAGAATTAGTTAGTTTGTTGATTGAAATAAAAATGAATAAGGGTTTGCAAGCTCAAATGCACCCATGTAAAAGAAGAAAAATGGTTAGGGTAGTTGATAGGTAGGCAGAAACAGTTTTCACAAGGCATGGATATCAGAAAATTGGTCATTTCATTTACTAATTTCCCTTCAAAATCATTCCCCTTGTAAAAATACCCCCTTTCCTTCATTTTTACTCTTTCCCCTTATTTCACTCATTTTTCCTTATAAAACCCCTTTAATAATTTCCCTTTTCATTTAAAAATACACCAAAAACCCATAAAAATACTTTAATCCTACGTCTAAGTGATTAAATCCCTATGTCGGGACCCGACTGTGTAAATATTCATTCTCGATATAAGATTTACGTTAAACTTAGTGTATTTAATTCCCCTCCATTTATTTTAGTATTAACATTTAAATTTATATATTAAACCCCCTTATATACCTTTCAAGCCGGTATTTAATTAATTCCTTCATATGTATATTCCAACCCATATTTTAAATTTAATAGATGGTTTAATTTCCCCACATGTGATATATCCCAGTCCCACTTATTATTACCCCGCCTATTATAAAGTTCCACCTTCCTTAAACCTATTCATTTTTTATTGAACCCTATTGCATATAGCAAACCCTGACCATATATATAACTCCAATGCATAGTTTAAAGCCCCGGGTCCCACACCTTCAGATCCCGCGACTCCATCGCATCATCCCATCTATCAGATCATCACTGACCAGATATAATGGCCAGCAAGCCTTGTCGCACATTTCATTGCCGGATCTTTAATCACACCCCAACCTTGTGATAACCATGGTTTTCAGAGCTCCACTCCAAACTACGTGGTTCCATTTCATTTGATCACATCACCAGAAAAAATACCGCCAACAACCTTTTGCTCATGCGAAAACCACTCAGTAGTTTCTCCTGCACATTCCGATAAACTACCTATCTACTCTTTCCAATGTACTAGAAACCAGTTTCCCACTCCCGCAAATGTGCATCAAAACTCTAATTGACTCTTGCATGAACTATGAGCAAAAAAATTCCCAAAGTGTAATATCCCATCATTACCTATCTCTGTTTAAATTACGAAGAAGAACCACTGCTAGCCAGAGATAAAACTCCACAAATCCGGACTCTGTCCACAAAATTCCCAATTCAAATGAAGCCATTATCCGCTCTCTACAAACCTGTATTTCATTCATAGATTATTTCAGCTTTTGCAGGTTATTAAAATAGAAGATTGAGGAAACAGTTTTAATACTAGTTAAAAACCTGTTTCTTCCAGATTCTCGAAATGAGAATTCAAGTGGTTTTCCTTAAAAGAAAAGACAATTATCATAAAGACAATAATGTTCTAACAAAGAGGAAAGGCTTTTACTCAACAGAAGGTTACATACAGGTGAAAGAAGACAAATGGAACAAACAAACATATGAGAAATAATTTTAAAAATATGAAAGAGGTTTTTGTTTCTAACATCCTCATATACCAAAACCTCTCTCACTTTTCTAATAGCCATTATGGTTTTGGAAATTTTAAACAATATTTGAAAGCAATTTTTATAGAAAATTCCTATTTAGTCATCATTTTGAAGAGAATATTGTGGCCAACCAGAAATGAATCTTGAAAAATTGGAGGAGATTTATGTTCCTAAGATGTGAAAGTACAAAAATATATCTCACATTATACACAGGTATTACAGAATGAGAGATACATGCACATCTTGACAGCCTATTTTTCGGACTATGCAAAGTTCTATTTTACACATCTTTTTACAGAGCCCATTGTGAACAACTGGAGCAGAATTTGAGGACACTAAGAGAGGCGTTTCTCGATAACATATTTATCTAAAATAGCCTCTTTCACTTTTTACATATCTATCTCTTATTGAGATATACAAAAGGATTTCGGGACCCTATGTTTCAGAAATTCGGGAGGAAAAAGCTCAAAGACAGTTAGTGACTTGGATGCCACCTCCTCAAATAAGAGTTGCTACCAAATTCGAATTGCTCTTCTTTGTCACCAGCAATTCACAAAGATAGTGCCAAGTAGATTCATTAGTTTTTAATGTCCTATGTTTGAGTTCTATTTATGTAACACAATTGTAGATATTTGTAAGAAATCTTGATATTTTTTCAAGATATTTAAGTTTAGACTTAGTATAGATACTTCATCATTTGAAGTAACAGATGTTGGATTTTGTAACCAGGAACCTCACCATTCAGGGTGATGCAGTCCACTAAGTTCAAGTGACTATTTGCATTAATAAAAGAGTAGTTTTTTCAGGATTCATGTGCCATATCGACTGGTGAAGTTTTCCTCATTGTATATGTGTTTTCCTTTGTTTCCATTTTATTGTTTTCTTAATTCTAAATTGTCTAACATGAGTATTAATGTTGAATCTGTTGAGATCATAAACTATGCCTTTAACTGTTAGTAATCTACATGTTTTCTTCTGATATGCAGATTATGGAATTCTTCATTGCTACCTAGTTTCGATTGAGCCTCTATTCTTATATCCAGATTAGGGAATTCTTAAATTCTCCCTACTTTCGATTAAGTCTTCCTTCTTCTTTTATTACATTTCATCCAAATCTAAATGATCTAGTAGTAATTTCTACCTTGCCCTGTTTCACTTAAGCTTGATACTTCTGCAGATTGATCACCTAAGCCTCTTTGACTCCAGTGCCCAATGGCTTTCCTCTACATTTCCAACCAAAACCAATTCAAAAACCAACTCTGTACTTATTAACTAGCCTAATATCTATTTCAAGTAAAGCTAAATCATACAGAGAGAGACCTCTCTAAGTTTAGGAGGGCTAGATCCTAAATTCAAAAGTAGGTTTGTGGTTACCTCGGTAAATTCTTTCTTTAACCTTGAGAAATTACTGAGTGATAACACTGGGAATCCCAGTTCTTTTGATTTTCATTGATGGTATTATTTAAGATCCTAACTAGTGTCTTGTTAGATGATTCTTCCAGCCCGTTCCCCTGTGGGTAGTACGCAGTGTAGCGGCCCAACAAGATGTTGTCAAGTTGACAAAAGTTAAAACATTTAGTCGACTTGAAAGCCTGGGCATTATCTGTAATGATTTTAGTTGGGCATGCAAACCTATCTATTATATTCTCCTCCATGAACTTGATCACCACCGAATTTGTAGCATTTCTTGCAGGCACGACCTCTACCCACTCGGTGAAGTAATCTGTGGTAGTGAGGATCCATCGACGTTGATTTCTAGAGGCAAGGTGAATCTCTCCTATGAAGTCAATCCCCCAATGTTTAAAAGGTTCCTCAACATGTACTGTAATTAATGGGAGAGGTGCATACCTTTGTTTTTCGGCGAACGTCTGACACTTTTCGCAGGCCCATACACGAGCATGTACATTTCCAAACAACTTAGGCCAAAAGAACCCTGTCTTTAGGATCTTGTATGCAGTGGACTTCCAACTGTAATGTCTGTCGCATATCCCTTCGTGGAACTTAGTCATCACGCGGTCAACTTATTTCTCTGTTAAAGACAATAATAAGATTCCTGCCGGGTCTCTCCAATATAGTCGCAAATTTTCCACAATGTACTTTTGAGACCACAGTCTCAAAGTGTGATACTTGGTATTATCATAGTGAGGGGGATGCCTCAACGTTGAAAGATATTTTACTATACCTTTATACCATGAGGATAGGAGGTAATTGACATGTTTTTTATGAGCGGAAGATTATACGCCTTGGTGTGCGCCTGTTTCCTCCTATGCCTCTCCCCCTGTCATAAACAGATTTATTCCCAGAGCTTGACAGTTGGATTCAGATAGGATCTTTGCCAGCCCTTGTCCTTTGATGAGTTTAGTAGGATTTATCTCCAGCTCGTACTCCTGGATCTTGGCTATTCATTTTCCCCTCTTCCCTTCACTGTCACCCTGTACCAAAATATCCTTCACTGCTGCAGTGGGTAGATAGGCTGTTATGGCTGATTGTAACACGTACACCCAGAATGCCTTCAGCAATTTGACCAGAGCGTAAGCTTGCTTATCCAGGATATCATATTTTAGTTCACCATCTTGCAAGACTTGACTGGAGAATTAAATGGGTTGTTCATGCCCATCGGAATTTTTCTGTAAAAGTACTACAACTATTGTGTGAGGAGAGGCGAAGGAGAAAATCATGAATGGCTTCCCATACTCTGGTCCTACCAGCACTGGAGATTCTGCTAAGGCCTGTTTGACCCTATTGAAAGAGTCCCTAGAATCATGGGTCCATCTAACTTCATTATTCTTCTTCAGCATCCTGGTGATGTTTCGGACAATCTCGGCATAGTTGGGAATGAACCTTATTAGGAAATTTATTCTTCCCAAGAACACCTGTACTTCCTTTTTGTTTCTTGGTAGGGGAATGATGTTTATCACCTCTACCTGCTTCGAGTTGATCTTCAATCCCTCCTTAGTTACTATGTGCCCTAGTAAATTTCCTTCCTCCAAGGAAAACATGAATTTTTGAGGATTCAGAGACAGGCCATACCTGCAGCATTTATCAAAGGTTCAACGGAGGTGCTCTATATGTTCAGCATCACCCTTTGAAAAGACGGTGATGTCATCTAGGTAGATCACCACAAAATTTTCTTTCTCCCATATGAAAGCAATGGCCATTTCCCGGTGGAATGTGGCACCAGCGTTTATCAGGCCAAAGGGAATTCGGGTGTACATGAATGTTCCCCAAGGCATAGTGAATGTCGTCTTCTTTTGGTCTTCTGGGAGAACTGCTACCTGATTATATCCTGAGAAGCCATCCATCATGGACATGCGGGAGGATCCTACCACCTTTTGCAAGATATGGTCCATCTTCGGGAGGGGATAATTATCTTTGAGTGAGGCTCTGTTCATATTGCGAAAATCCACGCAGAGCCCGATTTCACTGTTCTTATTTTTGACAGGTACCAGGTTCGCCACTCATTCGGAGTACCTTAGAGGGACAATGATCTTAGCCTGCAACAACTTATTTATTTCCTTCTCAATGGCTAGGAGAAGAAGGGGATTTAACTGTCTCAGCTTTTTTCTTGTGAGGCTTGGCGTCCTCTTTGAGTGGTATCTTATGTTGTATAATATCAATACCAAAATTATTCAGATCCTGGGATGACTAGGCAAAGACGTTACTATATGACTGAAAAATCACAAGGTACTACTCTTGGTATTCTTCGGGAACCCCTTTCGACAAATTTACCACCTTTTGATCTTCTTCTGTCCAATGTTCACATCCCTGATAGGCTCATCGAGGGTAAGTTTTTGGGATTCACCGAGATATCATTCTTATCAAATAGTCTCTCCAATGACACAAGGCCCCTGAGGATGACATTTCCCTTTAATTGCAGAACATAATGCCCAACCATTGTCTCTTCCCATCTGTTTTTGGCTCCTCACTGTCATCTTCTGGGACTGAGTCGATCACCATATTTGAGAACTCGCCCACCGTTTCCATAAAACATTGGACCTACTCTTCATCTTCGAGGACTTGCCAATTCTTAACATTGTCTAGAATGGAGGGGCGGTATCGTACTTCAACCTCATATCTGAGCAAAGGATTCTGCGGCGCAGGGCGGAAATTACTAGTAGCCATAGCTAGTGAGTCCACCATTCTATTCCTTTCCCTCGGCATGAAATGAATGTTGAAAGCGAAAAAAGAAGTTCTCAACTAAATCCCATACCTCATTCCTGTAGTCTCTGTGCAGCGAGTGTTTAGTTTGGAATTGGCTCCTGACTTGCCTCACTACAGGCTCTGAATCTCCAAACACCTTGAGGTTTTGTATGTTCATGCTCCACGCTGTCTGCAACCCCAAAAATAACGCTACAAACTCAGCCACATTATTTGTGGCTTTGAATTCCAGCTTAAAGGAGAGGGGAACCAAGCATCCTCCTGGTGATATTAAGAGTACCTTGGCCCCATTTCCCTCCCGTGAGTAAGCTCCATTAAAATTCAAATTCCATATTTTGTTTTCCCCTTTGCTCATAAGATTTTCTTGGATTAGAGGATAGATCTTCATCTCTTGCAGGAATTTTTCGTCTTGCTTGAGCATAAGTCAAGAGAATTCTCCCTCCTTAGTATATACTAGAGAATTTGTGGAACCACTAGCTTTGGTGACCATCTTCACGAATCCTGACTCAAGGTATAATCTCCTTTCCTCCCCACCAAATACTAGAATAGTGGAATATGTAAGGTCCAGCATTATGGATCCTCCAATCTTGGTACCCCAGGATTTGGACAACAACATTCCAAACCAAGCTGGGATATCGGCCACAATAATATCCATTACCACGCTTTGGCTGGAATCTGGGCTAAATTTACTACCAGATATTTTATCATTCCCAAGCATTTCACCCTCTTGGAATCAAAAGAATATAGATCTTTATATGGCCTTGTGATCTCTAACCCAAAATGCTCCATGATAGACAACGACAACAAATTATGTGAAGCCTCAGAATCTAGCATGCAGTTGTGAAATAATAGGTCATGTATAACTAGAGTCACATAGAATGGAGAATTGGCTAAATCCAGTTCTTCTACATGAGGTCCAAATACTACCATGGGTATTTCTTCTTGGAGATTGAGGCTGTCAGGGAGAGGGCCTACACCCTGGGGCAGCATGAATTAAGAGACTTGGGCCCTGTATGAGGGTTGTTTTAGGAGCTCGATCAGGGGGACCGGGATCTTTACCTTTTATAATTATTTCTGGGGTCTAAAGTTCATGGGATATTTTTATGTGATAACTTCTTTGAGCTACTATTTAGGAGGGTCAAGAAGTTTCAAGGGTGTAGCTGTGGATTTCTCATATTGGGGAGGATCAGAGCCCTTTTTCGAGGAGGTGGGCGTAGAGGCTTTAGAATGGGCAGACTCTTCTAGACGATTTTTCCCCTTAATGGCAGAACTAGAAGGGGTCTTCTCTCTTGATGTCGACTGTTCATCTTGTTCCTACACTCGGGTTCTCTTCTTGGAGGACCTGAGATCATATTTCCTATGGAGTTGAGCTTGCATGAAATCTACAAGCTTCCTGCAGTAACTCTCAATCTCTCGATCTTCTAGGGGGACTTCCTTCTCTTCTGGCTCTTCTTGCAGAGTGATTTCACCTTCTTCATCCTCTGATTAAAAGAGGAATTGATCTTCTTGATTGTCCGTGACTTCCTCGGTCTGTCCCTCCATTTCCCCTTCTAGGTATAGAGGAGGTTAAATGTGATCTTGTTGCTCTTTCCTTTCTTGTTGCAACAGTTGTAGAGGGGGAATCCGGTACTAGGGATTAAACCCACGGTTTGGGATCATTTGGTTAGGACGAGGAGGGGAATTCTTAGCCTCCAATTCAAGATTCACCAGCTTATTTGAGAGGTTCTTGATAAACTTATTCATCTCTTTGATTCTATACTCTTGTGACTCCCTTTCTTAATTAGAAGTAGAAGCCTCCTCCCTACCCCTTCTTCTGGCTTCATTCTCTATCTTGCCTTTGAATTTACCAGTAGAAGAAAAGTTTGCTTCTACCTCCAGTGCATTAATCTGAATCTGATCCAGAGATGCAGAATTTATTTCTCTTAGGGTGAACCCAAACTTTGGTTCAAAAGCTCTTTCGAAGACCACCTTAGCAGCTGCTTTGGGGAGGCTTTATTTCAGCAGGAAGATTATTATAAAGCTTATTGAAACTCTTTATAAATTCTGTTAAATCCTCCTTTTTTCTATTTTTAAGAGCATTGAACTCTGTGAGGACATATCCATGGTGCCTCTTCTTTCCCCATTTTTGTGTGAAGAAATTCTCCATTTCTTCCCATGTGGTGACAGCATTATTAGCAAGATATTTGAACCACTTTCAAGCCTCTCCATCCAAGGATTGGATGAAAAGCCTCAACACCACATCTAAGTGCTCCACATTCACATTCTCAACAAAGGCGCAGAAGTCTTCCATATGTTTTTGCGCAAAAGTGTTATCTTCCCCGGTGAACCAAGGCAAGAGCTTTAGGTAATCTTGAGGCATCACATGCAATACTTGAGGTAAAGCAAACAGAGCATATTTTTTGAGAAGGAAGCCAAGTACAACCATGAGGGTTGGTTGTGGTAAGTTCTGAGGGTGATTTGGCTATGGTACAACATGTATATGCTGAATAGAGGTTTGTCTGTAATGTGTTCTGAAGTGTTGTAACCTCTTTGACTTCTTCAGCCTCTAGAGTAGGGCGCAAGGGGGGTAAATAATTATCAATGGATTCAGCTTCACTTCTTATGTATCAACTGTCTAAAGCAGAGGTTTCTGGAGGGTACTTGAGTACACGGGATGTGGAGCCAAGACCATAGATATCAACTCTCTCAGAAGAGGAAGGCGAATCTTCTAGAGAAAATGAGGGTGGGTCAGCCTAGATGGGCTGCTTCTCCCTCCGGAATCTCTTAAATATAATCTTTTTAGGATTAGATACAGGAGAGGTCTTCTGCTGAGAAGAATCCGATCGAGTATGGGGCCTAGTGTAAGCCAGGATTACACTTGATTTGAACTTTAATAACAGAGGAGTCGCCATGGTGAGGGCTATGCAACTCTCAACCCTTCGTGCACACCTGATTGAAGGGTGAAGATAATTTCGTATCCCAGGGAAAATGTTTTCTAATTTGTATCCCCGACAACACTGCCAAAAAGATGTTGTATCTCCTAGAGACAACCTTGAGTTGCAAAAGATAGTTTCCTAGGACATATTAAAATCATAGGTAAATGTGGGAAATTTCTATAAAGCCTCTGACAGAATATGGGTCGAGAGAGTAATGGTTTTGGTAGTTCAAGTATAGACAATACCATTTGAGCTTGATTCATGTGAATTCCCCAAATAGTGAGAGGCCTCAGGAGGCTGTGAGGCTGATGGCTTTTAGTTAGGACAAGTATAAAACAATGAGCAGAAGCTTTAAAATGTGCAGAGGAAGTGAGGAAGAACGGAGAATGAACCCACAAGAGACAAGCTTAATAGATTTAAGAATTTTTCCCCGAGTGACCTCAGAGGAAGCGGATATGAATGAGATATGGGCAATAACATAGGTTTGTAGAGCACAAATAAAGGGAGTGTGACAAGCTTAATACATGAGCGTTAACACCTGAACGTTAAGAAAACACAAATTCATGAATAAAATTGAAGACTACCAACAACTACATTACACAAACCTTTAAAGAAGCATAGTATGAAAGATGATTATACATAAAGAGAGATTACTGATAACATAAGAAAATCAGATACATACTACTCATTGCTCCATCTGGAATCCAAATAACAACGCTGTATTATATTAAGTTCAAACAACTCTCCCAAATATTTATCTCATAACACAGTGAGCACAATCATACAAAACTACAGCAAAATTCTTCCAAAATCCCAGAACCCTACTTTCATCTTAGAACTTACTATATATAGAGTTTCCTTGGAGGGTCTACGGTACTTGATCATTTATGATCGACCCATATCTATGAAATCAAAACATGCTACCTAACTTGCAGAGCGTACATTGATGAATTACTTATGTTTAGAGAGAATTAAAACAAGAATGGGGTGAAACTGAGATTGCACCAGAAAAATCATCAAAATTAAACCAAAAACAGAAAGGACATGGTCACCCATTAAGGCTAATAATGGGAGCCTTCAAGACGGAATGGCAAGGATCGGTCGCAGGTGTACAGGCTGACTATCATTTTATGATTCCATCTATTGCCTATAGACCTTCACTCCCTTAGTATGGTGATTTACATTTAATCCATTATGAAGAGGTCATTCGTACTGAGTGCACCTGGTTCTTTAGCGGAGATATACTGAGAAGACCACTTAAGCCACAACTGTATGTTCTGCTTCAAAAGCCCATGCAATGTCTTGAATTGCAAAAGCAAGAACCAGATTAATTCAGAGGGGGTCTCAAGTGGTAAGCGGTATTAGAGAAGGGGGGTGCAAATGACGAGAGGACGACACATGGAGGAGTGGGCGATAATTGATACCACCCATTTTTGACCCCTCCCCTCATGATAAAGTTTGAGTGTTGCGGGGAGGTCAAAATAAGATAAGGGATGTCGGATGTAGGGAAGAGGAGTGGAGAAGGAGGAGAGTTGGATGGCGATTAGAGGTGGAATGACGTAGCACATGGGTGGGACCTGACTCGACCTTTTCTGTCTTTCGATACCCAAGTCATTTTGCTATTATTAACCCTTTTTAGAATCAAAACAACGTCAAAACTCACATATCCGAACCTGAAAAATATTTAAATTTTATTCTGGAGCCGCATCACATCCGCGACTGCATGGCATTTCGCAAGTTTTGCAATTTGTGATATAAGGAAGGAAATTAGTGATGTGATGCGAAGTGAGAGCGACAAAGGTGGGACTGAACACATCAGAAATCACAAACCTTAAGTTTTAGTTATAAGCTGTGGGGGTTTAAAATCTAAAACTTGCGAAGTGAGGGAGAGGAGGGTGACGTGGAGGAAGGTGGGACCCGCCCGCTACCCGCAGATCATAAAACTTAAGGTTTAACCATACGCAAAGGTGGTAAACACTAAAAGGAGCGAAGT
Organism: Pinus albicaulis; assembly: GCA_034641835.2. NCBI lineage: Eukaryota > Viridiplantae > Streptophyta > Pinopsida > Pinales > Pinaceae > Pinus > Pinus albicaulis. The sequence continues at coordinate 1,754,784,117 of CM076580.1, forward strand.
GTGAAGTGTGGGGGAGAAGGTAAGTGACGTGGCACAGAGGTGGGATTGCGGTTGCAAGTCGCAGATCGCGAGTTTTATAATGTGCACAATGGGGTTTAATTGTTATTTTTTGTGAAGTGAAAATTGCGGGGGATAAAGTGGTGACGTGTCAGCGGGGGCTGGTGCACTTTAACCATAATCAAGTGGATAGGAAAAGCGGAGGAGAAGCAATGATATAGCAGCAAAAAAGTTAAAGTAGAGAAGTGAAGCGGAAAGGTGGAAAGGTAAGGTTTTATCGATTTGAAAGGGAAATGGAATGAAAGGAAGTGCAGCGGGTGACTGGGTCCCATTGCCATTGCGCATCGCACTTCGACATTTTTGAATTTTACCCTTTGCGCCTATCTTGCAACATTTTCGATCTGCGATTTGCGCTTTGAATCTCAGCCATTAATTGTTGTTTAGATCTAATGGTCCTCACCACTCCCTTGTTGTGGTTTTCCGACCTTGTCTGTTTGGTTGCGCCCGATCATTTCTTATTTGTTCGTGGAATACTTGCCCCGTTCACTGCTTTTCCCGCCTTCATGACTTGACCTGCACGCGTGCATGATTTTCAGGGAAAAAAAGTAGTCTATTTAGACTATGGCTCTCTTTAAATCTGAAAACCCCATCCCAAAAGTTGTTCATATGTGTTTTGGCTATAATATAAAGGATGTGAATCCCTTCTCTCCCCTAAGAGGCTCAAGTAAATTATCATATATGGGAGAAAATAATTCATAAGGGGTAGAAAATCCGAGTTTTTTATTTAACCTCAACTCATACCTTGACTTACTAGAAGAATAATCCAGATTCTACGAAGAAATTAGAGAAAAAAATGAAGTACAAGACTCCATAGGGAAATCCAAACAAAATAATCTCAACAAATCCTCTCCCGAGTTTATTCCTCCATATTTACAAAACTATTATTCCCTGAATTTATAGCCACTTCTGCAATCATAGTCCTTTCCATAGGATAAATATTTTGGGTCTTGTTATTCTTCCAAACCGATACCAAAGGATCGTAACCAACCTCATTCCCTTCCCCTTCCTTTATGAAGGTATTCAATGGAGGTATAGGAATTATTTCTACACAATAATATGCAACCTTATCTTCTACAATATTAGTTCCAGGACCTTTAATAGCAAGTAAGGATATAATATCAAATACCGATTGGACTACTGCCACTTTACCAGTGAGAAAATAATCCCATCCTCCGCCCAAGTAGTTGGTATGTGAGGATTTAAAACCCACTGAGCATTAAGAAAAATGTCTGATGTTGGGGTCTTCTTTGAGCTATCTACAACCCCCTCCTCTAATCCCAACCCATAAAACCCATATCCCCATGCATTGAAAAAAAAGTACCAGAAAATATAGAAGAGAAAATACCACATGAGGATTAGTTGAAGATAAAATACCTAGTACATAAGCAGTCATGTTAGAAGTTTCTCCAACCGAAAACATATCCTCCCTTGTTGCTTCAGCAGCAGAAAAATACAACACATTATCTACCTTATTAGTGAAAACATATTCCTTCGACTCATCCTTCTTGATATTCCTCTCAAATGGTTGTTGCTTCGCAAAAGCAATAAAATATGGACAACCCCTCCTAAGATGTATTGTTTCCCTGAAACTGGAACATCTAAAAGGGACCTTCCAATAGTCCACATGATATTTGTACTCACATTTTCCCCAAACAACCTCTAAATCCGCCACCAAACCCTCAATAAATTGTACCTCGACAAGTACACATGCCACTCTTTTGTCCATAATCATCTCTTGTGTCTCATAAAAAATAAGAACTTACCCAATAAATTTCTAGATTTTTCCATGAAACACATATTCCAAAAATGTAACGGAAAACTATGAATTAAAGCCCAAACTTGTTGAACAAACACAAGTTTCGACTATGCACAAAACTTCGGATGCCAAATGTTTAACACCGCACTAACATTTTCCCAAAGCCATGCATTTTATTTTATTCTTTCTACATCCTGCCTCGTTCGAAAAAAAACTCTTATCGACACCTTGGTTAATAGGAATACTTCAAGTTCATAACCTAGAAATGACAACCAATTCTGTTTTTTCTACTCAGGCCTTCGTCCTTCTCTACATAAATCTCCCTACCAAGCTCCGACCTGTAAGAATTTGAGCTTGATACTAGTTACATCTTCGCCCAACACCATACGACAAGCACTCTACACTTTCCCGATGCATTTATCCTTTCCTCTTCGCTTCAATAAGCCTGGATCATACACATATTGAGTAGGATATTCCCCATTAGCCCAGGAGCATAAACCCTCTTATTTTCTTTCTCATTGTCACATGTAGGGAAAGTACCCTTTGGAAAGGTCTCTATCTCCTCACATGCCACCTTTTTTCATGTTAAGGAATCCTTCTGACCATGACCAACAACTGTTAACCACGATTGGCTAGATACACACAGATGCAACAACACGACCCTAATTCACACAGGTCCAACACTAATATCACTTTTGTTGGAATTTTTTAATACAATCAGATAGAGGAAAAGTGTTTCCCCCAACACAGAGAATACAACAAAATGTGGAGGTAGAATAGTCATACATAGACAGACAGCGATAAAACACAGGAGAGGAAATGAAATTACAATAGTTATACAAAACGTCTGAAGCCTGTAAAACCTAATCTAATCAATGAAATTCAATTTTCGAATGAAGGTTCAACAACCAATTGTCCTCGGGCTGTCAAAAGACCCATATCTTCATTAAATCAACACGCATGTTGTATTTCTGCTTATACACTAAAATACATGAAGACACGTTCAAAACATAAAATTGGCGGATCTCAAATATTATTTGTTCTGGCTCTGAGTCCTCACCGTAGATCGCAGATCAACAGTCTTAACTTTAACTGGCGTGAACACGGGTAAACATAAAAGGTTGCGGGCGTGATGTGCGATGGCATGATCGCACTGCAAAACAAAAAACTTAACTGGAGGGCACTAAGCGGTAAACACAAATGGTTGCGAATGCGATGCACGATAGCATAATCACATCGCATGACAAATAACTTAACTTGCGGCTGCAGAAAGGTAAGTGGCAAATAATGTGAAGTGTGCTCTGCGGTGTGCTTTAAATGTTGGTAAGTGTGGTAAGGAAGTATAAAGGAAATAAGGCGCAAAAAAAAGTTTTGGCGCTCATGCGGTAAGGTTAAGGTGGGTCTCACTAGATATCTCATCGGCAGTAGAATAACATATGGCGAATGGCTTAGATGGTGAATCAAAAGACTTGTAATTGCGTGTTGCAAGCAAAAAGTAAGTCAATGCGGTAGATGGAAATAAACACAGAGTTAAAGGCTCGGGTACTCTGTTTGCTGTGTTGTGTGAAAACGCCTCCAGATCTCAGATCTGCTGCTTGTCCTTCTCTGCTGTCAAAATTTATGAAATTTTGGGTTGCTGCTACTTCTCATTCATGGCGGTGGTTGGGAGTAAAATTCCAACAACTTTGACTTGTTGCACTTTCTGACACAAAGGAGTGCGATTAATCGATGAAAATCCCGGATTCGTAAGTTTGTCATTTCCATCGCACTTCCTCTCTCTTCATTGGTGCAATGGTGTCCTCTTTGATTGTCTAAGTGATTCATGATTAATGTTCCCATTCAACCTCGTTCTTCCCAATATTGATTTTCAAACAAAACCTTGACAATGTTTCGACTTCGTATTTACAAGATGTGGTAGCACTAATCTTTCATTAGAGTGGCCATAATTATAAAGGGATTCCTCTGCCATCTTCCAATCCTCAATGTTTCTCGGTCGACCCTGATCCTGGATTACTCGATCCAATCAAAATCTCGATATATGTCTGCATGCAATGTTTTGACTCTTTGTAAACACTTGGAATTCTTGTCTTAATTTTTTTCGAACACAAAAATAAAATTTAAAAAAACTCCAAGTAATCGATTACCTTCTTAAGATTCAATAAATTTGGTCCCAGTAAATGCTAATCATCATCATTATCATCATTATTGGTTAACAAAATAAATTCCCAAATTCAAACAATTTATTGTTAGAACAAATAACACTAATTATTTTCCATTATGGTTAAAAGACTCGAAATAATTCCTTATCTTCATAATATTAGATATGCCAATTTGATTTTAGTGAAAAAACACTAAGTAACTGTTTAACTTTATAAGGTTTAATAGACCAATTTAACTTTAATGGATATTAATTATCATCACTACTATTCAACAAATTGAGTTTTGAAATTCAAACAATTTATTGTTAGCAAACCTAACATCGATTATTTTCTAACATGGTCCTCTACCCTTTATGAATTTCCTATTTCTATCATTTCTTCCAATTTTATAACTTTCAGAAAATTAATATGAAAATCTTAAAATTTGTCAAACATAAGGTTATGTAATCATTTAACAATGTTTTGCTTTATTCTCTATGGTTTTGGAAAGGCATAAATCCACAGGGGGCTTCACTCAATGAACCTTTGACATATCACGCGCGTTCATGACATACTAAACAATACCCTTAGTTTGACTGCATATTGGAAAATACATCTAAAAACCACATTATTTAACTCCCTACCAATACAAACCCAATACACCTTCCCAATTTAAAAAACCCATACTTTAACTAGATATTGTAAGTATCCATTTTTTCATTAACATTTTTTTATACCCTTTAATTTTTTTCGTTAACTTTGAGCTCTATGTTTTTTGTACCCGTCAATATAAAAACCCTTTACCCCCTATTATATGATCAATATATTGTGTCAATTTTCCTTCAATATATATGATCAATATAGTATGTTAATTTTCCTTCAATATATCCTTGCACGTAATATGATATTGCTCCTCAATACATAAATCTAGATATTGCTCCCAATACATAAATCTCTTAAAATTAAGATTAAGATTGACCTTACTATCTAAACTTTTCAATTAATAGTGTTATATTTCTCAAAAACTTATAATAATTACATACCAATGGGAATCAATTTAATGTTAAGTCTTACATGTGAAGATGTTGGAATTATATACTCGTTATTCTTAATTAGCTTATATTTTTAAAATTTACATAAAGTTTAAATTTAAAACTGATTAATCATATAAAGTTAAGATTAACATATTTATTATTAGCATTTTTAAATTTAGCTAAGTTAAAATTACCACATTAATTATAAACATTTTAAAATTTAATTAATCATGTATCATTAAGCAATTAAATTTAAAAAATTCAAACTAAAATCATCAACTTTATTATATTATATTTATGTTTTAATAATCACCCTCCAACCTAGTATCATTATCAATTTATTTTATTTGAAAAAAAAAAGTGTAATCAAGGACTCGTACGCTTCCCCAAAAAAAAAAAAAAAGGAGAAGGAAAGCATAGGTAGATGATAACGGTAGGACCATGTTGACAAATTTCAAGACTCTTAACCATTATTTTTGTGAAAGTGATACCAGGCAGAAGTCATTAAGGGCGGAGGACCATGCAGGAAATTGATTGGTGTTACATATTCTAACAGCAATAGATTAAAGTGTAAACAATAATGTCAATTATAAGGGAGGACCATGTTGACAAATTTCAAGACTCTTAACCATTTTTTTGTGAAACTCATACAAGACAGAAGTCATTAATGGTGGAGGACCATGCTGGAAAATGATTGGTGTTCCATATTCTAACAACAATGCATTGAATTCGGGAACTCCTTTTTGTACCAAAATATCTATGAAGTGACATTGATACTTATCAGGATATTATTCTTACTTTGGAAAGGCAAGAAGGCTAGATACACTCATCCTGGCTTGTAATTCTTCGTCCAACCCTATACAAAACAAAAGACTCATCCGGACATGTCTTCAACATTCAAATTTGGTTTGTCGTTGAGCATTTGTCGGGGAATAAAAAGCGGATAAATTTAATGCTTTCAGTTTGAAAGATACTAATATGCAATTTCAATATTTGATTTGAATTAGATTAAATATCTTGAATTTGAGCAATCAATTAAATTTAAATAAAAAACCATAACAAAAAAAACCAAAAAAATTCAAATGCTTAAACAACATCTTTGTGTTTCATCCATACTATAAACACCAACTATAACTTTTACATCCATTGTCATAGTGATGGTATCCATTGATAAGGAGATATGGGTGCTATTTTCGTTCATAAAAGCCAAGAAAAGGTGGAACCATCTTCATTTTTGGCTGTCAATTGTTCATGATGCACTACCCTACCCTAAATATTCTGTCAATTTTTTTATGAAAAACCTGTCCCATTAAATACCACCTATACCTTATTGTCTTTTTTGGAATATTATGTCAATTTCTTGGGAAAAGCCCACCCCATTACACACCACGAAACTAAGGATATTTACCTTACCCTAAATATTGTGTCAATTTTTTTTGAAAAACTTATCTCATTAAATACCACCTATATTTTATTGTTTTTTTTGGAATATTATGGCAATTTTTTTGGGAAAAGCCGGTCCATTACACACCACGAAATTAAAAATATTTACCAGTTTATTCAAGGAGTGAAAGTGTGTTTGTCATTGCTTACGTGATATAAAGCAGTTAGTGATGGGATACATTATTAATTTAGTGATGGGATACATTATAAAGTCACTAATTCAAAACTCGTTTAATTTAGATTATTCTAACAAAAAATAAATAAATAAATATCTTAAATTGACATATTTATTTTTCAGTGGTTCAACGTTAACGGTTAACCATCTTCTAGCGATGTGATGCGTTATGAATTCTTTAATTGCTACTGAACGCTCTACATTAATTGTCATACGGGATTATCATGTGAACGATGAATCAAATTTTGAGTAACCTGTTTTTAATTAATTGCATACTCTGAATAGTGAATCAGATTCAGGGAACTTCTTGAGATAATTAACCGAGTTGTTTTTAGTGTATTTTTTTCAAAATATTTTAAATAGATTTTTTTTTTTAATTTATTTAAAATTGGGCAGGAAATTAACTAGCAATGGTTTCATAAGGTGTAAAGAAAGATTTATAAGAGTGTTAAATTGAAATAATTGTATTTTAATTTGAAATAATAATTGTTATATTAAATTTAAAATGCTTAGTGTATTTGTGTTTTTGTTTTGTTTGTTTTTTTTAATAATTTGTAACTATATGCATATATCAATATATAAACATTACTAGAAGAATTTATAATTGAAATTCTTATCTATTAAATGAAAAAAAATATAGAAATTGATCAATCATAGTGATGTAGAAATTTTCTGGCATTGCTTATTACTTAACTCTGTTAGAGTTAATATTTGAGTAAGTGATGTTTAATAGATATGAATGGAGATTTGCTAATTTACTAATATATGAAATAAATTTATAATCATATAATTATGATGTAAGCTATTAGAGGGGAAAGACCACAATTGAAATCAAGGACACTACTTTCAAGAGATTCTTAACCAAAAAAAACACAGTAATTCATATAATTATCTTTTTAGGTTTTATTTTGCAACAAATCTAAGGGTCTTAATTTGCAACAAATTTAAGGTTTTTGGGTAAGGACACTAATTCTAAAGATTCTTAGCCAAAATAAACATAGTAGAGCAGAAAATTATCCTTTTAAGTGTTATTTTGCAACAAATTTAGGGTTTTTCAGGTTTGAAATTTATGTTTTATTTTTCTTGAATTTTGTTCACTGATCAATTTTGCAACAAATTTAAAAATATTTTCAAACAATAAACTTATAAATATATTTAAAAATACATTTTAAATAACTAAATTTATAATAATACAACCAAATTCCAAAAAAGTTAACCTCCATCATTTCATTTTCTCTTTACTTTTACTAGTACTAGACGTTTAGTTAACAATATAGTAATCGCACAGGTTATTAATGCGTTCCTAGGAATTAGGGACTTGCAACCTTGGTTTTATGCTATAAGAGTTCAGATATTAACTACCTAGAATTAGGGACTTGCAACCCTGGTTTCATGCTATAAGAGTTCAGATATTAACTACCTAGTACTTGGTTTTGCAGTTATATTGAACACTTGGGTTTTGGAGGATTCATGGGGCAACTTGAAAATGTGATAATACCTTCTTCATGAGTCTTCTTCCCGATAGCCATATTCATTGTATCTACAACATACACATTTATTTTGTCATCTACCGTGAATCCTTTAGGCTGATTGAGACGAGCCTATCGAGATCGTCTGCCAACATATCCTGCATAACCATCTGCAAAGCCGTCAAGCAATTTCGCTCTACTATCTACAGTAAATGAATAAAATAGAATGATGGGAAGTCATTAGTGAGAATTAAATGTATCATATATTTATGTATTTAGAAAATAAAAATGACCCAAGTTAGTGATCACACTATGAACTTTGAATTTATGTTTATGAAGTAAAAATAGAAGACTCGGGTTTAAGTGGACATGCATACAATGAGATAACGAAGGAGTCATTGTAAGAAAAACTACACCAATGGCATGAGGTATAAGAGTAAGCTCTGATCAATATTAGTGGAATAAATAGACAGTAAGTATGCTAACCACATGAGAGATGAGGCTAATCATATCGGTGGAATAAACAGATGAAAGAAAGTAATCCAATTGCACCAGAATGAGGCTCACTGCAAGTTGTGAGAAATATTAGTGGAATAAATAGGAAAAAGAAAAAGATACTAACCACATGAGAGATAACGCTAAATCAATTTCATATCAGTGGAATAAACAGATGAAAGAGAAAGTAATCCAATTGCATTCAGGATGAGGCTTGTGAGAAATATTAGTGGAATAAACAGGAAAAAAGAAAAAGAAACTGTGTCAATGGCACAATAGATAAGACTAAGGAAAATTTATAGTCATATTGGTGGAATAAACACAAAAAATATGAAGTATGCCATTGGGGTATTGATGGCAGGGTCACCCTGCCAAAACCCACATTATCTACTCTCAAAGATGCATATAAAAATGCCTTTCTAATTCCTACCCAATAACTAAAAAACTGGGCAATATTTAATAAGCATGTGGAAACTTCTTCACTTAGTGGTTTAAAACCATACAATAAAACCCTCACATTCTATGGTCTAAAAACCCATCTTATGAAATTAATCAACATTTCATTTTTCGTTTAAAATAAACCCAATCACAATTCTGTTTATGTGAATTCAACCTTTCACAATTGGAAAAAAAATCCAATTTATAACCCGAGTCAACACGCTTACGGGTATTGAACCAACACTAAACCCTTAGCATTTTAAACTAGAATTATGAACTTCAGTTCTCCCTACATGTATTAACATACATTCATTCCAAAGTTCGATTTTGTTCTAATAGCCAACCACCAAAATAATTTAATATGAACGTTTGGCCCACACCACGACATTCACATTCATGAATCAAACAAATATTTTACTTGTTCAGCCAATCAATCAAACATACATTTGTATTGGCTCTATGGCAAAGCATTTCATTAAACAAATCTTCGACCATGACATGCATTAACTCTCAAGAAACTTGCTGTTGGGAATGCCGTCGATCTCTAATGGCTAGAAATCAGACGGGAATCGCATAACTTTTACCTTTACGCCTTATCGCTCCAAAATTATGCGATAAAAATGGTTTTCGAATACCACTCACAACACGTGTCACCCAATGGATACTATTGCGTTCAAATTTGCAAAACAAATTACCATTTACAAAGGTACGCGAGACCATTGGTATTGGGTCTTCAAAACCGCCTTTCACAGTTCCGACTTCCTCTTGCTCGAGGTTTCGTTCCTTCATCCCAACTGCGCCATCAATTCTGGTCCTGATTTAGTGAAATGTTAATTCACAGCTCCACACAATGTGATTCAATTCGACTCCCAAAATATGTTCACACTCGAACAGGTTTTAAACAACCAACCTTGCACTTTCCACTCCTGCTGTGATATCAACCCTCAACTGGTCGACTCCTCGTCGCTGTACTTAACCTGCAATTCCATGCCAAGCTATTCATCAATTCGAATCGTAACCCAGTTTAAGCGTTGTGAATTGGAAATCGATTCCAAGTTAGACACGGAAATTACAAATTTTGATCTTGTCTCTCATGGCCATCTCTTAATTGGCTATGCCTTCAATATTCCGAACAGGTTTAAATAAACACCAACATTTAACCAATGCACGGTTAAATCGCTATGCCTAATCTCTGTATTGATCGATCTAAATTGATTGTGTTGCATTCGACTTATGTGAATTCCCTTCACGCGTTCTTTGAAGCTTCCCTTCGACAAACATAGATACTATCTCTGTTGTGCTTCATTCACCAGATCTAATCGTATTGGTTACACAAGATAAAACAGTTAATAAACCCCAACATTCGTATTCAATTGCGCCGTTAACTTTAGTAAGGGATCTTTGCCCATTTCCATCGAACCCAATCTTTGGTGATTTGGTTCAACACTTAACACAGGCTTTTAAAACTAACCCTCAATGATCCACCAATGCATCATTCAAATCGACCCTTCATGCATTCAGTCCAAAATCATGATAATTAAATTCGACTTTCCCATTAGAACAAAGCATCATTAAAAACCCAATTAACAGAGTATACCCACACATTCTTATACCATTGCTTATTGAAATTCAAAAGCCATTCACACAGAAGTAAATCAACCAATACTCATGTAATTCCGAGCAGATTCTTTCATATACAAAAATGAAATCACTTACAAAATTCTTCTTGTCTTGACCATATCTTCAAATCAATTGGCCCTGCTCAACTGCCTGTAGGCTTACAAGAGCTCTGGGTTTCCAAACCTATTCTAACTCTATCTCTAGATCTCTAGCTCTGTTTATTTTTCTAAGGCCCTTGAGGCTTACATTTATACAGAATATTAATGAATCAATTCAGCTCCCTTACAGCTCGACAAAACTCTTGGATTTCTCAAAGTCCTAAATTTAGCCTAAATCCCTAGATTTACTGAAACTGACTCTTCACATTCCTAACTAATTAAATTCACTCATGTTCTCCAGTGATTCGAGAACATTTACAATTCCTCAATATATTTATTCAAAATACTAATAATTACCTAAGAAATTAAAAACATAAGACCCCCCTATGTCTACAAAAATACAAAATATTTTTCAGAACCTAATGCCCCTGCATCAAACTCCCAAGGTTAAAAATAATCATGATCTCCTGATCATGTGCCTTCATTTCTTGTCTTCCTAGATCCCACACTTTGTTTTGCAGTTGATCATCCGCTGCAATATTTTTCTGTTGTACTTCTCCAGGCTTCCATATTTTATGTTGCATCTTCCCGCTTGCTATGCTTTCATAGTCTGTGACTGTATTCTTATTGTTGCTAATGATTCTATGCTTTCTTGCTGCTATTTTCTTCTCAGACACTTTCACCATCAGCCTTATTATCAATTCAATTTATTTATCTAATATGTCTTCTGACTGCTGGATACTGCTTCTTCTTGATTGCTGAACTTCTACTTCTGCTTCTACTTGTTGAGTTCTTATCTGCTAAACTCTTTCTTTCACTTGCTGAGCCCTTTCTCTAGCTTGCTGAGCTTTTACTTGATCAGTCCTTACTGCCACCCTATCATCCATACCCTCTTGTTTCCTGTAACTGAAAACTTCTTCCTGATTGTCACTTGTGACAATTTCTTCATTCTCTGACTTCAGCAATTCTCTGGACTGGTATTTAAATTGCCAGTCACTGTCATCATCTCTTTCCTTCTTCTCCTGGACCAAACATCCTTTAGTCCTTCCATTAGTACCTGAAATCATAAAACAAACATAAAAGTTATAAAATATCTGTGTCTCTTCCTCTTTCGGCAACACTGTAAATTGTTGCTTTAACATTTCCTCTAGCAACACTTCAATCTGCTGCTCTGTTATTTCTTCCAGCAGCACTTCAATCTGCTACTCTATCATCAGCACATCAGTATTCTGATCCCAATCCTTCAAATAATTATCGAGACTGTCAGTTAGTCTCTCCTCTACATCACCCTCTTCAAGGATGTTTCCTTGCTCTAGTTCATAAAAACGAACCTTTTCATTCTCACTCAACTCTGCCTTTACAATCTGAACACTCATTCTCTGTGCTTATATCCTCTGCTCCAGAACACTTAACTGATGCCACAAATCTGTCATCTCATCTGAGAACCTCTCTGTGCAATCTTCACTACCTTCACAAGTCAAGTTTCCTGTTGTCACTACTTCTTCATCGTTTATCAGAATAGAGTTTTGATCTTCCATCTCTACAATAATTTCAGTTATCTATCCATCACTTTTCACTTGACCATTTAATAGAATCAATCTGTCATTATCATCATTAACAACAAATTTATCATCATCAGACATAACTGTCATGTTCCCATTGAAACAATCTCTTTCATAAAACAAGGAATCTATGAATTCATTTTGTTGTAGTAATTCAATCTGATCTTCATCTGAAAGATAATCATCATCATACTTCGCTTGGCAATAGTCAGCTTCATCATATGAATTGTTTTCTTCAATGCCCGCATTCACACACAACTTGTCAGTTTTTAAACCATAAGACCCCATGGTCTCATTTGATGACTTGATCATCAAATCCTCCTATTGTTCCAAGTCTTCTATACAATTCAGAAATTCTTCAATGGTATTCTCTTCAGTCTCCTCAAGCTTTTCAATTGATTGCTCAATTTCCAGCTTTTGGCCATCATCATAATTTAAATTTCCTCTGCTTCCAATATATTGAAAAGTAAAACTTTCCTCCAACTGTGTATGGACATTTTCAAAATATCTGGCTGTCTCATTTTCTTCCTTTGTGACAACATCATCAGTCTTTCCTTCTCCACATGTTCTTCCTGCAAACATACAAAATTTGTCAGATGTAAATTCATTTGACCTCTTGGTCCCACTTGAAGTTTCAATCTTCAAGTCCTTCTCCAAATACTCAATCATTCTGAGTAATCTCTATTTCTGTTGAGCATGTATCATCTGCTCTTTCTTCATCTGTAGCCTATGCCACTTTACCTTTTTCTTCATGAGCCAACCAAATCTCTTGCTTTCCTTTATCATCTTTTCCAATTTGTGTAACTGCTGCCTAATCTCAGCTACCTCTTTCTCATACTCTTCTCTCTTTAACTGTCTCTGCGTGCCAGCTGTCTTGGCATCTTCTTTCTTCATTTTCAGGCTGTTGTGGCCTCTCTCAGAACCTCTGCAATCTCTGCTATGACTATCAGTAGTCATCTCTTCCTTCATGAGTTCTCACATACTCATCACGGGCTGCACTAAAACCTCTGCAATAACAAGTCCTCCTTGTCACAACTTACCTCACCAATCCTCTCTCTAGATCTGGTCTTTTGGAAAGTATATGTCCTCTATCTCTAGAACCTCTTGAGCATTCTCTCTGCTACTTTAGGCTTCACTCTTTGCACCCTTTCAAGAACACATCTATTCTCCTTTCATCCAACCTTTGTTGGGAATTCTCAAGGTTCTGCCACACTCCCTTTTCACTTTAGAAACCTTCATTGGCTTCCTTCATCACTTCTTTTCAAAGCTGTGATATTCTTGCTGAGATTCTCCTCACTTGTTTGCAATCTGCATTTTGCAAACAAAATCTTCAAATAAAATCACAAATACCTCACCTTCAAGGTTTGTTCAACATTCATTGCAATTTTTTTTGCAATTTCTCCCAATGCTCTGCTGCACTGCACACTGTCCTGTCATATTTAGATATGATCACTTTGCCATCACCATCACACCTGTGCTCACATCTTCAGAACATATCCTGGCAATCTTCAAAACACTTTGCCTTCAACTTCAGATTCAGCAAATCTGAATACCTTCACTGGACATCTAATAAATCTGCAATAACTGTTAAACAAATTTAAAACTTCTAACTTTCCTCATGGCTCTTATCAAGCATGCATTCCAAAATTAAATTTCAAAGAGCTTATCTGGATTTGATACCACTTGATGACAGGTTCACCCTACCAAAAACCACATTATCTACTCTCAAATATCCATATAAAAATGCCTTTCTAATTCCTGCCCAATAACTCAAAAACTGGGCAATCTTTAATAAGCATGCAGAAAATTCTTCACTTAGTGGTTTAAAACCATACAATAAAATCCTCACATTCTATGGTCTAAAAACCCATCTTATGAAATTAATCAACATTTCATTTTTCATTTAAAAGAAACCCAATCACAATTTTGTTTATGCGAATTCAACCTTTCACAATTGGAACAAAAATCCAATTTATAAACTCAGTCAACACGCTTACGGGTATTGAACCAACACTCAACCCTTAGCACTTTAAACTGGAATTATGAACTTTGGTTCTCCCTACATGTATTAACATACATTCATTCCAAAGTTTGATTTTGTTCTAATAGCCAACCACCAGCATAATTTAATATGAATATTTGGCCCACACCACGGCATTCACATTCATGAATCAAACAAATATTTTACTTGTTCAGCCAATCAATCAAACATACCTTTGTATTGGCTCTATGGAAAAGCATTTCATTAAACAAATCTTTGACCATGACATGCATTAAATCTCAAGAAACTTGCTGTTGGGAACTCTGTCGATCTCTGATGGATAGAAATCGGAGGGGAATCACATAAATTTTACCTTTGCACCTTATTGCTCCAAAATTATGCGATAAAAATGGTTTTTGAATACCACTCACAACACGTGTCACCCAATGGATACTATCACGTTCAAAATTGCAAAACAACTTACCATTTACAAAGGTACGTGAGACCACTGGTATTGGGTCTTCAAAACCGCCTTTCATAGTTCCGACTTCCTCTTGCTCGAGGTTCCGTTCCTTCATCCCAACTGTGCCATCAATTCTGGTCCTGATTTCGTGAAATGTTATTTCACATCTCCACACAATGTGATTCAATTCGACTCCCAGATTATGTTCACACTTGAACATGTTTTAAAAAACCAACCCTGTAATTTCTGCTCCTGCTGTGATATCAATCCTCAACTGGTCGACTCCTCGTCATTTTGCTTAACCTGAAATTCCATGCCAAGCTATTCATCAATTCGAATCATAACCCAGTTTCAACGTTGTGAATTGGAAATCAATTCCAAATTAGACACGGAAATTATAAAGTTTGATCTTGTCTCTCATGGCCATCTCTTAATTGGCTATGCCTTCAATATTCCGAACATGTTTAAATAAACCTCAACATTTAACCAACGCATGGTTAAATCGCTATGCCCAATCTCTGTATTGATCGATCTAAATTGATTGTGTTGCATTCGACTTATGTGAATTCCCTTCACGCGTTCTTTGAAGCTTCCCTTCGACAAACAAAGATATTATCTCCGTTGCACTTCATTCACCAGATCTAATCATATTGGTTACACAAGATAAAACAGTTAATAAACCCTAGCATTTGTATTCAACTGCGCCATTAACTTTAGTAAGGGATCTTCACCCATTGCCATCGAACCCAATCTTTGGTGATTTGGTTCAACACTTAACACAAGATTTTAAAACTAACCCTCAATGATCCACCAATGCATCATTCAAATCGACCCTTCATGCATTCAGTCCAAAATCATGATAATTGACTTCGACTTTCCCATTAGAACAAAGCATCATTAAAAACCCAATTTACAGAGTATACCCACACATTCTTATACCATTTCTTATTGAAATTCAAAAGCCATTCACACATAAGTAAATCAACCAATACTCATGTAATTCTGAGCAGATTATTTCATATACAAAATGAAATCACTTACAAAATTCTTCTTGTCTTGACAAGATCTTCAAATCAATTGACCCTGCTCAACTGCCCGTAGGCTTACAGGAGCTCTGGGTTTCAAAACCTATTCTAACTCTATCTCCAGATCTCCGGCTCTGATTATTTTTCTAAGGCCCTTGAGGCTTACATTTATACAGAATATTAATGAATCGATTCAGCTCCCTTACAGCTCGACAAAACTCTTGGATTTCTCAAAGTCCTAAATCTAGCCTAAATCCATAGATTTACTAAAACTGACTCTTCACATTACTAACTAATTAAATTCACTCATGTTCTCCAGTGATTCGAGAACATTTACAATTCCTCACTATATTTATTCAAAATACTAATAATTACCTAAGAAATTAAAAACATAAGACCCCCTTATGTCTACAAAAATACAAAGTATTTTTTCGGAACCTAATGGCCCTGCATCATGTATTCACCAATAGCTCTACTTTTCCTATGGTTTTCGTGCCATGTCACATGGATTTGAGAGAATGAGCCTATATAGCTCCAAAGGGATGAATCCCTGTGCAACCCCTTAATGACTGTTGGAATTTCTGAATATTCCAAACACATAGAGGAAGCAGAGTTCCTCAACTAAACACAGAGATTTTAAAAATAAAATTGTGCACACATATTTAATAAAAATTTGGACATAGATGTGAAGCAAAAGCTTCTATTTCATTAAACATAAAAACCATTACAAAATGAAACTACTTGCAGTTGTTCTAGATTTACAAAATGATTACAATGCAAATATTGCTTTTTCCTTAACTGGTACAAAACATAGTGCTGCTTCAGATTTACTGTCTCACACAGTATTGCATACACTCTATCTCTTCTGCTCTCTATTTTTTTTTTTTAATACACAGCAATTCTGCCTTCAGACATACTATCCATCACAGTTTATTTCGCACTGCTGTTTTATATATATATTACCCAAAGTTTAAAAAGAACTCTATAAAATGAAACTTTATCACCGTGACATAAATAAAACATTAAAAATAAGGTTTACAAACCTTATGAAAAAATTTTCGAAGATTTTAAAACTTAAGACAAAACTTGTTTTAATAAGTCATCGTGCATCCATTTTGGGAATGGGTGATTATACACCCAAATGATGCGAACGAGCTCCCATTGGTTGAGCGCCATTGACGTGGCGGATTTCAAAACTTTATCAAAAACTATTAATGATCTTATCGCAATCCATTGACGAGTTGGCTGACGTAGAATCAGTTTTGTGCGATCGGCACGGGATTGGTTGTGGAGTTAGGACGTGGAATTTGTGGGGGCCACAACTATGAAGTGGTCCACTTCAAATACAAAATAAATGCGCGGGGAAAGAGATGGTTGGTAGGTTTTTTTACTGGCAGTAGTTGTAGGTTTATGAAGTGGGATGGCGTGGATTGAATCATGGATTTCTTTGTAGAAATAGGCTATGGCCTTTGAACAGAAAACTTGAGTTTGCAGGGTTTAAACATGAAATTGAATGTGTGGGTTGAGTGAGTATTTGATCCAGGGTAAAATCTTGATACCCTTAACCAAGACCTTTTACTTCGGTTGATAATTGGAATTTCATTTAATTAATACGTTAACGAACTGAAATGAACAATTGTAGTTGTAAATAAGAGCAACATAAATGAACAAGATCAACAATCATAAGACCACTTCGTTTGATAACAGAGTTTGTCCAGGAGGGACTACATCTCCGAGCCTCGGTGTCAATATGGTGTAGGTTGCTGCATTATGTGTTGTAAGAAGAAGATGTACATGGATGTGTTTCCCTATGACATATAATAAAAAATTTCCCTCACGCAGGAGTGGCCTGACTTCTTTAAGAGATGTTCCACTTGATAACTCTCATACATAAAGAAAGACTCCTATCAGTATGACCATAGCTGACATGCAATAAATAAGAGTATCCCACCAATCCTGGAAAACAAGGGATCTCAAAAATGCACATATGAAAACGAGCATCCCGTCAATGTGGCATAAAAGGGATCTCATGTAGAACACAAATCCATAGCTGAAAGTACATCAATAAAAAAACAAGGCAAGATCCCACGACTCATGTATCAACTGGGATCTGCAAGACTTAATGAATATAAAAGAGAAATAAATGAAGAAGTACATAGAATCCACATCATATACCTCATGTTGCCATTTGCTGAAGGTTGAGCTACTCTGCAGCTCAATCTGAAAACACCATTAATCTTGTGGCGTCGAAAAAGGTGAAAATGACTGCTCACATGCGTAAATCTGACACCTGCATAACCCACTTCCAAAAGTGGCTGAAAAATCGAAAACTCATATGCAGAAACTGAGCACACCATCAGACTCATAGCGTTAGTGCAGAAACGACATAAAATTTGTACCATTTAGACAAAGTCCAAATTTCGCCCTCTTGAAAATGGAGCTCAATCAAGGTTCTGCCTGCCTCTTTTCTGGCTCATGGTTCCACAAGACCTGCAATAAAAAAATATTAACCTCGATCTACGTGCACGCTCCCCACTCCTCCATGGCCTGGGCGCACTGTGAAAATGCTGGGTTTATGTAGAAATTTATGGGCGGAATTACCAACAAAATCCATTGGGTTGTTGGTAAAGATTAGAATTTGGTTAGGGGAGGTCAGGGGATCAAATCCCGCCTTCCCCATGGAATCCACATTTAATGTTTTTAAACTGGGCACGTTTTCTGTTTAGTGTGGGTCGGGTCCACATTGGGAAACCCACCCAACAATGCACCATCCAATGGTTACATGAAATAGTGTAGTTGGGGTGGCGGAGTTAACCGCCGACCACCCCACATATTTTATGGCGTTTGTTGGAGCCCGCGGGGGTCACGACCCATTGGGCTTTTTACAAAATATTTGATTTTCATTTCTTAGCATACGTGAGGGTTGGGTGGTGGGGGTGGTGACCCACCATCTTTTTTTTTTAAATAATTTTTTCTTTATATAAAACAAAAAGATATTTTAAAAATACCCTATTTTTTACTGTAGGAGTCAAATCAACTAGGTGAAAATTTCGCCTAGAATTTGGCCTGAGTGTGCCGGAATCCAGTGGCCTGGTTTGGTCCAATTTGCATCCTCCTTAAGGCTGCCCAGTCACCAAGTCAAACCAAAAATTTGACCGCTCCTAACTTTTTCATACGAGCTCAATTTGATGAACTGTTCGCACCGTTGCAATCAGGACGACAAGATCTACAACCTGAACTTGGTTCGAGAACAATTCGAGCACTTTTATTTTTGAGCCTTTGTGCTCAGCCACTTGTACTTGTACATGTTTAATCCACCTAGATCAATCCTCCCCACTGAGGAGCTTTTGGTCCTCCAAAAGCATCAAGATTTACCTATCATTAACTGTCTGCAACTGTCGTTAAAAGGCACATCCCTACATGAATCCTTCACCTAGCATACTTCGGAATCAAGATGAAAAGCCATCATGTACAACTAATGCAATACGATGTCTAAAAATTCACATCCCTTGAAGACTCCTTCACCTCTTGTACTTCGGAATCAAGATGCAAAGCCATCATCTACAACTGTTGCAATGCGATGTCTAAAAAGGCACATCCCTTGAAGAATCCTTCACCTCTCGTACTTTGGAATCAAGAAGAAAAGCCATCATCTACAACTGCTGCAATGTGATGTTTGAAAAGGCACATCCCTTGAAAAATCCTTCACCTCTTGTACTTCGGAATCAAGATGCAAATCCATCATCTACAACTGCTGAAATGCGATGTCTAAAAAGGCACATCCCTTGAAGACTCCTTCACCTCTTGTACTTCGGAATCAAGATGCAAAGCCATCATCTAAAATTGCTACAATGCGATGTTTGAAAATGCACATCCCTTGAAGAATCCTTCACCTCTTATACTTCGGAATCAAGATGCAAAGACAACACCTGCAACTGCAATTTGTTGCAACAAAAGTCTGAGAAAAAAACACCCCTCGAAGACTCCTTCACTTCCTTCCTTCAGAATCAGAATGCCAACACCTGCCTAAAGCTGTGACGAACATTACATTCTCAATGTGACCAACAATGACCCAAATATTTCCATACTTGCCATGAGTTTATAACATGTTCTCGGTGGTCAAGCTTACAGAAAAATGGAAATCATACCTCAAAAAAATTATATGACCAGACCTCATCGTCTCATTTCGAAGTGATGGAAAAACTTCTCATCACTTTTACATGAAAGAAATGCATCAAATGACTCATAGAACATGACCAAACATAATCGTCACATCTCGAAGTGATGGCAACACATCATCACTTTTACAAGAAAGAGATCCAACACATGACTTATAAAACAAGGCAAAAAAAAATATCATGGTCGCTTAAACGAGTGATGGAAACACATCATCACTTTCATAATAAAAATGTGACAAATGATTTACAACATGGCCATGACAAGCTTAACATCTCTAGGAAAAAAAAATCTAGAAGAACCACTTCTCACTTATTAAAGCGAGTGGATCATTTCCCTATGGCGAACTTGCTTGTCAATCAACTCTTCCGATTGGTGTATGCACGGGCGCTTTGTCTTTACGGCGCTGCTCTGGATGAAGTTTCCAGCATGTGGCTCTTTGGTGGCCACTTTGGTCGCAATGGGTGCAAAATTTATTTTTCCTCCAAACCTGCTTATTTGATTTCTTTCCCTGTTGGGGAGAAGGCTTTTCATGCCTCTTCCTCCTTTGTGCTACCATCCTCTTCTAGCACTCAGAAATCACATGGTTATTTAAACCACAAAATAAACAAGTTTTAAGATTCCATATTTTACAACCGTGGTTATGAACATTCTTGTAATCAAAATTCACTCTAGAATAATGAGACTTAGTATACCTTCTGGGGTGGTCTCTGGTGCGATCATGATCATGGGAGCTCGCCTCAGTTCCTTTACTGCAATGTGCACTGCCATGGAACGATGGCAAAGTGTCCCCATCATTCCTCTTCCTTGGAGAGCTCATCATTATCTATTTTCCCTTTATGTCCTTCGAACATCCTTCGATAGTGTACCCCAAACCTGCATAACGAGGTCATTGCACAACCTGCAATGGTTTGGTTCTGCCTTGGCCACGAATGCCAAGTCCTCCTCCTCTGTACCCCATTTTGGTGAGGAGTCTCATGCCGATACCTATGATGGGTATCTCCACACTTCCAACTGAAATTATATCATGTGAAGAAACTGAAGCAAAATACACACTGTTTACCTTAGGTGTTGATTGTGAAACAGATGAAGAAAGTTGTTGTAAGCCCTCGTTGCGCTTCACTTTCGTCAATGCCTCTGACACAGTTTGTAGCTAAAGCTACAACTGCTGTGTCTCCTCCTTCTCTTTCTGTAGGAATGATTTTAAGGCATCATGATCTCTTTGAAGAGTTTCATTGTTGCATTTCAAATCTTCCCACGCCTTTGTCATGGCTTGCAACTGAAGCTACAACTGCTGCTTCTCCTCCTTCTCTTCATGTAGGAATGCATTCAAGGCATCATGATCTGCTTGCAGAATTTCATTGTTGCACTTCCAATTTTCCCACGCGTCTGTTGTGGCTTGCAACTAAAGCTGCAACTGTTGTTTTTCCTCCTTCTCTTTGTGTAGGAGGGTCTTCAATTATTCGTTCTCTGCTGCTTGTTTTTCGTAAGCCTCGTACAATATGTCCGCTTTCTCGGACACCCTGAGCATGGTTTCATACATGTCCTTAACACTTTCCATGGCTCAATTTAGCAAACATTCAATGTTCACACCTCATCCAATCAGCAAGAATACCTGCTTTGATATCACTTGATCCAGGGTGAAATCTTGATACCCTTGACCAAGACCTTTTACTTCGGCTGATAATTAGAATTGAATTTAATTAAGACGTTAATGAACTGAAATGAAAAATTGTAGCTGTAAATAAGAGGAACATAAATGAACAAGATCAACAATCATAAGACCATTTCGTTTGATAACGGAGTTCGTCCAGGAGGGACTACATCTCCGAGACTCGGTGTCAAGATGGTGTAGGCCGCTGCATTATGTTTTGTAAGAATAAGATGTACATGGATGTGTTTCCCTACGACATACAAGGAAAAATTTCCCTCATGCAGGAGTGGCTTGACTTCTTTAAGAGATGTTCCACTTCAAAACTCTCATACATAAAGAAAGACTCCTATCAGTATGACCATAGCTGACATGCAATAAATGAGAGTATCCCACCAATCCTGGCAAACAAGGGATCTCAAAAATACACATATGAAAATGAGCATCCCACCAATGTGGCATAAAAGGGATCTCATATAGAACACAAATCCATAGCTGAAAGTACATCAATAAAAAAACAAGGCAATATCACATGACTCATGTATCAACCGGGATCTGCAAGACATAATGCATCTCAAAGAGAAATAAATGAATAATTACATGGAATGCACATCATATAACTCATGCTGCCATTTACTGAAGGTTGAGCTACTCTACAGTTGAATCTGAAAACACCATCAATCTTGTGGCGTCGAAAAAGGTGAAAACGACTGCTCACATGCGGAAATATGACACCTACATAACCCACTTCCAAAAGTGGCTGAAAAATCGAAAACTCAGATGCAGAAACTGAGCACGACATCAGACTCATGGCATCGAGTAGTGCAGAAATGACATAAAATTTGTCCCATTTAGACAAATTCAAAATTTCGCCTTCCGGAAAATGGAGCTTAATCAAGGTTCCGCCTGCCTCTTTTCTGGCTCATAGTTCCACATGACCTGCAATAAAAAAATATTAACCTCAATCTACATGCACGCTCCCCACTCCTCCGTGCCCTGGGCACACTGTGCAAATGTTGGGTTTATGTAGAAATTCGTGGGCGGAATTACCAAAAAAATCCATTGGGTTGTTGGTAAAAATTAGAATTTGGTTAGGGGAGGTCGGGGGATCAAATCCCGCCTTCCCACGGAATCCGCATTTAATTTTTTAAACTGGGCACGTTTTCTGTTTAGTGTGGGTTGGGTCCACATTGGGCGGTCCACCCAACAACCCACCATCCAATGGTTACATGAGATAGTGTAGTTGGGGTGGCGGGGTTAATTGCCGACCACCCCACATATTTTATGGTGTTTGTTGGAGCCCGCGGGGGTCACGGGCTTTTTAAAAAATATTTGATTTTCATTTCTTAGCATACGTGAGGGTTGGGTGGTGGGGGTGGTGGCCCACCACCCTTTTTTTCTAAATAATTTTTTGTTTATATAAAACAAAACAGACATTTTAAAAATACTTGATTTTTTACCGTGGGAGTCAAATTAACTAGGCAAAAATTTCACTCGGAATCTGGCTTGAGTGTGCCGGAATCTAGTGGCCTGTTTTGGTCCAATTTGAGTCCTCCTTAAGGCTACCCAGTCACCAAGTCAAACCAAAACTTTTATCGCTCCTAACTTTCACATACAAGCTCGGTTTGATGAACCGTTCGCACTATTGCGATTAGGACGACAAGATCCACAACTTGAACTTGGTTCGAGAACAATCAGAAAACTTTGATTTTTGAGCCTTTGAGCTCAGCCACTTGTACTTGTACCTATTTAATCCACCTGGATCAAGATCAAACCAAAATAAAATTTTTGTTGATGCTACGTCCTTCTCCCGTCAGAATTGAATTCTTTGTCCTTCTGCATAGTTTCGGTTGGGTTTAATATTTCAACACTCCCCCTTAAACACAACTATTGTTCTCTTGCATACCCAGACATTTTCTTAGGTAATTGAAACTTTTCTGCCCCAATGGTTTTGTCAATATATCAAAAAAAATCTCTTCAGTTCTACAATGCTTCAGAACTATTTCTCCATTGCTCACTAACTGTCTGATGTAGTGATACTTGGCATCAATGTGTTACGTTATTTTGTGAAACATTGAATTCCTTGATAAAGCTATAGCTGAGTGGTTATCACAATAAATTGTTGTGCCTTTTACCTATTCATGAAACAAACTTCTCAACATTCTCCTCATCCAAACTGCTTGAGATGTTGCTGCTGTAGCTGCCACACACTCTGCCTTTGTTGTTGATAAAGCCACAATTGGTTGTTTCTTAGAAGCCTATGAGATGGCTCGTCATCCCATATGGAAAACATATCCAAAGGTGCTTTTCCTGTCATCTATACTTCCAGCCCAATCACTGTCAGTATATCCAATCAATTTAAAATTTTCTGAAGTGGTGTATAAAATACCATGCCTCTTTGTTCCTTTCACATACCTTAGAATTCTTTTTGCTGCTTGCCAATGTGCCTCCTTTGGCCTTCCCATAAATCTTGAAATTAAACTTATAGCATGCATAATATCAGGCCTAGTTGCATTCAAATACATGAGGCTACCAACTATGCTCTTGTACAAACTTGGATCAAAATCCTTGTTGTTGTCTTCCTTACTCAACTTTAATCCCATCACTGTAGGAGTAATTGTTGCATGTTAAATCTTTCCAAAACTCCATTCACATATTTAGCTTGAGAGATAAAAATCTTATTTTCATTTTTCTCTACTTATATTCCTAAGAAGTATCTCAGTAATCCCATATCAGTCATCTCAAATTCATCCTTCATGACTGTTTTAAAATTCTCAATGAGGTAAGAATCATTACCCGTGAATATAACATCATCAACATACAAAACAACAATGAGCATCTTACCATTTTTTTCTTTGATGTATAATGTGGCTTCTGCTTCACATTTCTCAAACCCATTTTCAAGTAGATAGGCATCTATCCTACTGTACCATGATCTTGGTGCTTATTTCAGCCCATATAGAGCTTTCTTCAATCTACATACCTTGTGCTCTTGGCCTTCTTTCTCATAGCCCAGAGGTTTTTCATCATAAACCTATTCCATCAATATTCCATTTAGGAATGTTGATTTCACATCCATTTGGTAAACTTTCCACTTATGTTGTGCTGCTATTGACATCACTGCTCTTACTGTTTCTATTCTTGAAACCGATGCAAATTTTTCTTCATAATCTCTTCCTTGTTGTTGCTTATAGCCTTTGACAACAAGTCTGGCCTTGTGCCTTTCAATCTTACCTTCAACATTGATTTTGGTTTTATAAACCCATTTTACTCCAATTACTTCCTTGCCTTTTGGGAGATCAACTAATTCCCATGTCTTATTTTTCTGTATTGCATCTATCTCTTCATCCATAGCATCAATTCATTTCTTATCTTTTACTGCTTCTTCAAAATGAATAGGATCTTCTACATGAAAATAAAGATTTCATGCCTTCTTCTTGCTCATAAATTTCATTCAGACTTCTGAATCTGGTTCCTCTTTCACTTTCTAAACTTGTGCTTGTAGAAGCACTCAAATCTGCTCCTTGTGATGTGCTTGGAGAAGCACTTTCATCACTTCTCAAGGGTGTTCTCATACCTGCTTGTGGTGTCCCTTGTTGTCCTTGTGTTGGTGGAGGTGGTGCTACTAATGAGGGATGTCTTTCAGCCATTTCTTCCTCATATTCATCATGAGACAAGCAACTTTTTACATTCACTTTTTTCTCAATGCTTCCATCCCATGCTTCTTCCTCAATAAATTGCACATCTCTACTTATCATAAATTTCTTGGTGGATGGGTTATAAAATCTATATGCTTTGGATTCTTCACTATATCCAACAAATATGCACTTCTCCCCCTTACTATCCAACTTCTTCCTTAGTTGATATGGAATGTGTGCATACGCCACACAACCAAAAACTCTCATGTGGGTGACAAACTATTTCATGCCGCTCCACGCTTCTTCCGGAACTCTGTTCATTACACTCTTTGTTGGGCATCTATTCAGCACATATGTTGCACAATGTACAACTTCAACCCAATATTCATTTGGAAAATTTTTTACCTTCAGCATACTTCTTACCATGTCCATGATGGTTCTATTTCTCCTTTCAACAACTCCATTTTTCCATGGTGTATACCTTGCTATAAATTGCTTTTGTATCCCATTTTCTCTGCAAAAACGCAGAAATTATTTGGAGATGTATTCTCCTCCTCTGTCTGTTCTAAGAAATTTTATGTGCTACCCACTTTGATTCTCTACAAGATCTGTAAAGTGGCAGAATTTTTCAAACACTTCACTCTTTAACTTTAAGAAGTAAACCCATGTTTTTCTTGTGTAATCTTCAAAAAAGGTTAGCATATAGTGGCTACCTGCTAATGATGGTGTTTGCATTGGTCCACACAAATAAAAATGGACTATTTATGAGGGTGCCTTTGCCCTTATGCTCTTTCCTGATGGAAATCTTTCTCAGTGTTGTTTTCCCAAGATGCAGCCTTCACATAGGTTGTATGGCTTTCCAATCAATGGTAATCCCTTTACAATTCCTTTTCTATGCAACAAATTCAGACCTCCAAAGTTGAGATGTCAAAATATCGAGGTCCATAACCAGTTTTCATCCTTTGCTTCTCTTTGGTAAGTCTCTTGTGTCATTGCTTCCATTGCAGCTCATTTCTTCAAATCTTCTCTCATCTTGAGAGGAAACATTTTGTTTCTTGTCATCTTCACTTGTGAAATCATCTGCTTGCTTGGTGGTTTATCCATAATGGTGCATACATCATCTTCAAAGAACACATTGTAGCCTTTCTGAATGAGTTGTACAATGCTCAAAAGGTTACACTTCACACCAGGCACATAGTATACATTTGATATGGATTTCTTTTCTCCTTTCTTTGTCAAAAAACTTACTCTGCCTTTTCCCATGAAAGAGACCTTACTGTCTATTCCCAATGTGACTTGAGACTTTACATTTTCATCTAACATGGAAAACATTGAAATGTTTCCAGTCATATGGTTGCTACATCCTGAATCTAGAAACCATATATATTCATTTTTCTCTTCAGCCATATTACATACTAAAAACAAGTTCTCTTGACTGAGATATTCTTTTGTAAAATTAGCACTGGGTATACTACCCATGTCACTTTGTTTCTTCCTACATTCACTGGCATAATGGCCATACTTCTTACAGTAATGACATTGGATTTGGGATTTATCATACCTTTTTCCATGTGCTTGACTTTGTCCACCTTGTTGGCTACTACCTTGGCTTTGATTCTAACTTTGATTGTTGCCCCTTCCACTAGTATTTGCAGAGCTATTTCTTCCTCTATTTTTTCTTTTGCCTCTTCCTTTTCCTCTGTAGTTTCCTCTGCTTTGAACTCTTCCTCTTCCAAAGGACATTTGGGTCTTGAAGGCATGCTCCAAATATGAGTTTTCTGTTCTTCTCAATCTTTTTTCATGTATAATCAATGATGCATGAAGTTCATCAACAGTAAACAACGAGAGATTCTTTGTCTCTTCAATGGTTGTTACTATCACATCAAATCTTGAGGGTAAGCTCCTCAACACTTTCTCCACTATCCTTCTTTCTTCTATGGTCCCTCCATGAGATCTCATTTGGGTGACCAAGTCAATCAACAATGTGAAGAATGAGTCTATTGTGTTAGAATCTTTGATGAAAATGACTTCAAAATCTCTTCTCATTAATTGAAGCTTTGGTGTCTTTACCATCTCCATACCTTGGTAGGTTGTCTGGAGGGTATCCCATGTATCCTTGGACCTCTTTGCTGTTGCAATTCTTGGAAATATACTTTCATGCACTGCCTGATAGAGATAGAAGAGGGATTTTTAGTCCTTATTCCTATTACTCTTCAACAAATCCTTCTCTGCATGTGTTAAGGCATTATATGCTCGTTCATCTGTTGGTTCTTCTAAACCATCTTCAACTAGCTCCCATAAATCTTGAGAGGCAAACAGAGCTCTCATTGTGATTACCCAATAGTTATAGTTCTTCCCATTGAACTGTGGGAGTTGAGCATTTCCCATACTTGTGCTTGTGCTGGCTCCTGCCATTGTTAGCTTACTGAACTATGCTTTAAAACTTGACAGTGTTTCTCAAATAAATTTTCTCTCTACTTAAGAGATAAACTCTATCTTTTAAATAATTCTCTGGACTACACTCTTTTAAAAACAAATACAAAAATTTTCTTTGTAAATACTTGGCTTTGTTGAGCCTTCACACTGCTGGAGAAAACTTCCACAATTCCTTCTTCCTTCAGCTTCTTTGGAAAATGCAAAGGCCCTAGACTAGCTCTGATACCATGTTGGAATTTCTGAATATTCCAAACACACAGAGGAAGTAGAGTTCCTCAAATAAACACAGATATTTTAAAAATAAATTTTTTCACACAGATTTAATACAAATTTGGACAGAGATGTGAGGCAAAGGATTTTATTTCATTAAACATAAAAATTGTTACAAAATGAAACCGCTTCCTCAAAACTACAGTTGTTATGGATTTACAAAGGATTACAATTAAAATATTTCTTTTTCCTTGATTGCTACAAAACACAATGCTGCTTTAGATTTACTGTCTCACACAATATTGCATACACTCTGTCTCTTATGCTCTTTGGTTTTTTTTTAATACACAACAATTCTACCTTCGGGCATACTCTCCATCACACTTTATTTTGCACTATTGTTTTGTATATATATTACCCAAAGTTTAAAAAGAACTTTATAAAACGAAACTTTATCACTGTGACATAAATAAAACATTAAAACTAAGCTTTACAAACCTTATGATTTTTTTTTGTGGATTCTAAAACTTAAGACAAAACTTGTTTTAATAAGTCATCACATCCATTTGAGGAATGGGTGATTATACACCCAAACAATGCGAACGAGCCCCCATTGGTTGAGCTTCATTGACATGGAGGATTTAACAACTTTATAAAAAAAAATTAAAGATCTTATCGCACCCATTGACGGGTTGGCTGACATAGACTTAGTTTTGTGCGATCGGCACAGGATTGTCTGTGGAGTTAGGACGTGGAATTATTGGGGGCCACAACTATGACGTGGTACATTTCAAATACAAAATAAATGCGCAGGGAAAGAGATGGTTGGTAGGTTACTTTAATGGCGGTAGGTGCAGGTTTATGAAGTGGGATGGCATGGATTTAACCATACATTTCTTTGCAAAAACAGGTTATGACCTTTGAATAGAAGAATTGATTTTGTAGGGTTTAAACATGAAATTGAATGCATGGGTTGAGTGAAGATCAAACCAAAATAAAAATGTTGTTGCTGCTACATCCTTCTCCCGTCATAATTGAATTCTTTGTCCTTCTGCACAGTTGCGGTTGGGTTTAATATTTCAACAATGACTTTGGCAGAATAGATGCTAACACTAAGGTAAAAAAAATAAAAGAAACCAGAACTTTACATACCTTCTTGGAATCGTATTGTCAATAACATTGAGAATGACCTTGTGGGTATCCTCCATGAATTCCCGTTGAATCTTTTTGCAAGAAAGTTGAAACTGCATAATGAAAACCCTCTTCATTGATCTCCATCAGCTCCTCCCTGTCCGCTGTGTACTTCGCCTTCATGCCTAGGAACTTGAGTGGAATATCCAACCTTAGCAGGTGTTTCCTCTTGAGCGATGTCGAGGGGCCCTTGATTCAAGAAATTGAATCATTCTTCGGGCTCTTCTCCTCTTCAAATCTGACACATAGAGACACAACGACGTTTTTTCATCAGTATTTTTTTCCATCACTTCGCAGCAGATTCTCATCTCTAATTTCCAAAACAGACCTGAGACCTGACCCACTTCAACTTAGATGTATGAGATATTATAGGATATTATAGCTTTGAACTACTGCTTGAGTTAAAACCTCCCAAACAACCATGTCATCCTCACTAGTCCCCTTTCTACCTTGCTTAATAAACATACATGCAATATTACTTGAGCCATTCATACACATCCTGTCTGGAATCCTCGCCAAATGGGTATCAGTTGCCTCAACAGCCGCAACTTAAAGGTAAGTTTTTTTCCTCTTGTCTCTCTTCTTAGCACTAGAAGGCACACTTGAAACATTGCAGCACCCATACGATGAACCTCCTCCATCTACGTTCACTTCTCCTTGTTCCCCCACTTGATCACCAATGGATGCCTAACATTTTTTTTCAAATCACGTCACAACTACTTACCTACCACTTAAGAAATCATCCAACAAAATGACAAAAAATAGACTAAATGTTGTTGTGGAACAGGGGGAGAAAATTTCAAACCTCGCAACTTCTAGAATCCAATCCCATCCAATATAGCATTGTTCTTTTATAGAGACAGAATCAGCACTGTAGAAACAAATAGATAAAGATGTGTAGAAGAAGAAAAAGTGCAACAACCAAAGTTTCACCAGTGGGGCAGGCAGGCAGTGGCACAACCAATTTCGCCAATCCAAAAATGGAGACCTTGGGGAAAAAATTAGCATCGAGGAGAAATTTTCTAGGCTTGATATAGGATTTATAGGGCAGTGAAAGATGTAGTCTCTGCATTTATCGTATAGATAAAGAATTCAGGTACCCTAAGTGTTGTCGTAGAGTCTTCTAGTCGATAATTTGGTTTTTTTTGGCTAAATATTGAAGAGATTCAAATATAGCATGTATAAATTAAAACATAATGTGATATTTTCGAGCCACCATCAAATAACTCTCTAAACATTACATTGCTTATCATACACCAGGAATTTCAAATCCTTTCATATACTATGCATCCTAATACTTGAAAGGCTACAGAAATATGGTCTCCCAACTTCCAAGAGAAATTTGTGAAGAGAGAGGTAATGTACCTATATTGGAAATTCTTGCTAAAGCAAATAGAAAATGACCAGAGAAATATAGGAGCAGGAAATTTTATACTCTAGTGAATTTTGGTGTAAAAATTTCTTGAGTAGGCAGAGTTGAGTGTCAGTTTGTGCGCAGGCCAAGAAGAGAGTTGTAGCTTTTGTAGTGTTTTTTTTATCCACATAATATTTACATTAAATTTCCTTAAAAAAAAAGCAACGAACATAAGGAGCACTATATGGATGACCCGCTATTTTCAAGAGTAGTTCTTGTGGCCACTTTTCCTGAATGGAATTTGGGATGGAGGATGAAATGCAGGGTGATCCCAATTTAGAAAGGAAAAGTGAATAATTTGTAGGGTGAGCCTAATTTAGAAAGGAAAAGTGGGAAACTTTACATGGTTTTCTGCTCCTTTTCTTCTTTAAAATTGAGAGAGATTTAAAAAAAATCAATGAACAATGAATCCCAGTATGGGATGAATTATTTCCCAAAATTTCTAACCAACAACAATTTCAATTAATAGTCTATCTGTATTTTTTTGGTCTGGTAAATGGTTGAGAAAGGATTGTAAATAGAATCCATTAATTAAAAAACCATTTCCATGTTCAGAAGCTCAAGGTTTCAAAGTTAGAGAATCCTAGGATTTCAATATTCCTATCTAAAATTTACCTAAGAATCCCTAAAGAAATAATTCTAATTAGGAGTTTCAATCTTGTTTTGGAAAAAATATTTGAGGATGGTTTCTGCTTCTTACAATGGAGTTCATAGATCCAACATAGACCCATCTAAATATTGGTATAATATATGGTTGAGAAAGGGTTTTTTAATGGAATTGATCAAATAAATATGCATTTCTACGTTTATAAGCTCCACGTTTCAAGGTTGAAAATCTCGAGATTTCAATATTATGTGAAATTTTACATATCCACTCTCAAAAAACATATTCAATAAATCATATTTATTTTTTATTAAAATATCAAAATCATATGTTTTTCTTATCATAATACTTTCATTTCAAAATCATATGTTTCTTTTGTTAAAGTAGTTGGGTTTAAAAAATGGTGGAAACTTGATCCGACAAAGAAATTCTCCCTAACTTCTAATCAACTTGCACACACAACTCTAAATGAATTCCACGTCAAACAATACCTGGCATATTCCTTTTCCTAAATTTTATTCTATCCCATTGTGTAGAAGGCCCACATCATCGAATGACATGACATGTGGCAAACCACAGTGTCGTAACATTGCGTGATCTCGGTGCCACTGGTTTTGGGTGAGACATCTTAGATTCCAAAGCCTAGCTGTGGACATCGGAAATTTTTGTGACATTTGAAATTTTCATGACTGCATGTCTTCCCCACATAATTCGCCAGAATATACTCTCATTTCTCCACTATTATTGAGAATAAACGGAGTTGGAGGAGGTCGTGGTGGCAACAAAAATATGATTGAGGCACTAAGAGGATGTATATGATAATTCTTCAGTATTCAACATAGTGTTAATAGGAAGCATAAGTGCCTACTAATTTTTTCTTCTATGCACACTCTGATTTGCCGGACCCTCCTGGAACTCATACGTAAAAATGATTCCCACATATGTCAAGTGGAAAGGATAGGCGTGGCATAAAAATATTTGCACAAATGGTAGATGGGAACGAGAAGGGTAGACAAAAACGATAGGTCCACCGATTCAAAATAAAATCCTTTAGGCTTAATCATACAAACCACAATTTAAAAAAAAATCAATTTCATACATTTTCAGATCAATCATGGAGACGTTTCCTCTGTGTCCTGGACATTCCCTTCAACCAAATATAGGGGAATCATGAAGGGGCCGATGTCTGCTTTCACTCATCCTAACTGCATTTCCTTTTCCTAAACAAACAAGAAAATATGTGGATAATTTAGAACTTATATTTAATATCATGCAAAGTTTTCGTGCAACTTTTTTTCATATATTTTATATTAAAAATATGTAATTTTTAATTTTTATATTTTCTATTAAAAATATGTAATTTTTATAATTTATAATTTATAATATTTAATTTTTACTCACTTTCAAATAATAGGGTGGGAAGTTTTACAAGTATATATTCGTTATGATTTTAATATATTTTGTATTGTGCATGTGCTCCCCAATGAGAGGAGTCTGCATCACCAATAGTGCATCATTCACAAACCATCATCTTAATCTTAAATCTGAGTTTGTTAGCGTGGTGAATATTTTATTATTTCTTTTCATTTTTAAGTAGGTGTATGGTTAAAATATATTTTCTTTATATTATTATTGAGGCGATATTTCAAAAAAACATTTCACACATTTTTGCATGAAAATATAGTAATTTTTTCCTAAAACAATTTTCTTTTTTTTTTAATTCTTGTTAAATTTAATGTATATTTTATTTATTTATTTTAAAAATTTTGTTCATGATTGTTAACTTGTAGAGGTGTTGTAGTATTATAGCAACTCCCCATTAACCAAGTAAAATAGATTAGAAAGGATAATGGGGACCCTTTAAAATTTTTAAGATTAATATTTATTTTTAGAAATAAAACATTAAGATAGGATTTGATTAAATTAAGTTTTAAATTTTCTTTAAAACATAAAAAAATCACTTAAAGAACACCTAAAAAGAACCCACAAAGCATAAAATCATGAAATCAGGAAGAAAAAAACAACGAAGTTGCGAATAGGGAATCGTTGAAGTGCGAATTGTCGAAGTTGCGAATAGCGAATCGTCGAAATATGAATTTCCGAAATGTGAAGAAGCGAATCGCCGATATGTGAATTGCCGAAATGTGAAGTAGCGAAACCCGTCACATAACAGATGCTAACATTACGTTCTGTCATATGAGATACCCCGATATCGCATCCCATTTAAAATCATCGCAATATCGCACTTTGTGCTTCACACATTGCTTTGCAGTGCTAAAGCTCGCCAACTACCAAAATTGTCGATCAACAGATCCCAATGTGATGACATATGTAAAAATCACACGAACCCATGCTTATCAATTTAATGCTAATTCAAGTGTTTGCTAATCTCAAGGCTTGTAATCGATTTGTAAAAATTTCAAATTTAATACCAAGGATTTCCCATTATGCACGAGTTAAGTTCATAGGACAGGTAATAGCATTCGAAGTGATTTCAGCTTATCCTCTCTGGTTTTCTTTTCAACAGGGTAATTACAAAAACAAAGGCATAAAAGGATTTCAAGGTTGATTAAAGCACGAAGGAAATCTACCACCCAATCATTGTTAGTCATACAACAAGAGGAAAACAACAAAATGGCTCCCCTAATCTCAGATACTACATGCAACCCATAAATTGTTTCTTCAAGCTAGGAAGGCATCTATCAGTTGTTCGAGAACAAAAAACCACAAGTAATTCTAGACATAAAATTTGTGGTCGACGATAATTTATCTAATGATTCAAAATCATGAACGAACACTGTAATTCTTTTCTTCACAGAATTGTTGCTCATCCTAAGATGCTTCCATATACTGATTTAGTGAAATGGGTGTTGGAAAATGTAGATATCAAAGACAGACAATTTGTTACTATAAGCAGGACTATCATTGGCTCTCTCAGGCCATCATATTTGAAGAATATGTATAAACTTCCAGAACCCCAGAAGAGATATGACACCCAAATTGTTTAAGAGTTCATGCAGGAGAATGACCATACTGTGACTGTAATTAAAAATGGAGAAATGATCTTAACTGACATAAGCATGACGATAAGGGTATGTATTTAGTCGTCTCTCTTAAAAGCCCATTCTCTCATATAGATGCAATGATGTGTCATCTCTTTGGATTTGTAAATACGTCCAAGATTAAAGAGAATTGGACACCTTTGATAGAAGCAGCCTCTGATGGCTATATTCTAGATTGGGCTACTATTATTTCAGATATTTTGATAAGATTTATCACATCCTGTAGAGAAAATCGAAATGCCCCACCCAATGGAGTCCCTCCTTTTTATATGAGTTCTTATATCTTATATGCAGTCTATTTTTCCTTTGAATTTTCGTCATTAGGATGGAAATGGACTAGAGAAGTTGAAACCCCCATCTATGTACAATTAGATTTCTTGTGGGAATCAAAATATCACTCTCATATGTTCAAAATATGCAATGACATAATGCTCTCGGTCTTCCAAGTCATTTTTGAAAGAAAAATCCCTAGAGTCATCCCTGAAGCCAATAAAAGTCTTAAGTCTGTTGGTAGGTGGTTCGGTGAAGAGAAATTTACATACATATGTATTTTTGGAAGTTATGCCCATCCTCATGTCCTAACCTTGTATATACCAGACAAATTGCTAGCCAAAGAAATTTCTTATCAAATAGTTGGTAATGGTTTGAAAAATCCCTTAAAGATGCCAAAAATACCGTTTGGCTAACTTTTCCTTTTTCTTGTGGTTCATATGCCCTAGAAAATTTCAAGCATGCATGTCTTGAAATTGATCAATTAAAACCTTTCAATTTCCCAATTTTACCCAATAGAAATTATGATTCATATGGTATTTCTAGAGATATAATGAATCAGGTCAAGCTGCAAGCATTTCCAAGCGAGCCCGATATATTTGATGATATTTTCAAATCAATTCCCGAATTTTCAACAGTTTAGCAAAAGGAAGCTGAAAGTTTCAGCCTCGAGGATTTGTTAAGATTCAAAGTGTATCAAAAATAGAGAAATTCCCATTTGCTAGATTATTTGTTTCACAAACCAGCACCAAACGCATAACAAGTTACAGTTTCAATGACTTCTCAGGTACTAGTACCAATTTAGGAAGCAAAAATCACAAATGTTCAACAAGATAATAAATTCACCCAAAATTGGGAATATTTTGAGAAAGCACTATCTGAGACTAATACTCTTGCCAGTCATAATTCCATTCAATCATAAACCATTCCTATTGTGGGTGCTACAAGTTCCGTAACTCATATAGATGAGCTAGGTATGCAACATGTTTCTATTGATATAGATAACTCCAAGGATCAGGAAGAAATCAGGGAAACGTGGTTTACTGCAGAGGTTTCTATGTTAGTGTGTTTGGTGCACGCATGTACGAAATCACACCAACTTAAGGGGCGTGGTTTTCCCTATTAAGTTATTGGTCACTGGCAGAAAAAATATGGAGACAAGTAAGTTAGTGGAACATGCTAGAACATAAACATACTAGATAGAGAAATAGCATGCATATTCAAACATAAAAATTAAACTAAAACTAAAAAAAATAACACAAAAGCTATAAATAGAGTAAAAAAACTTCAATAATCCAAACGGTGGCGCTTACTTCCCCTCTTATTGAGTGCTGGTAGGAAATAAGGATGAAACTTTAACCCAATTGCCAAGGGTCCCTTAGAACTTGGGGTCCTAAGTCTCGATGCAAGGATGTATTTACTTCCCAGTTGCCTTGGTGCAAAGTCTCCCTCTCTCTTCTATGGTGGACTGAAGTTGTTGGATGGCCAAAAAATGAGTCCCCTCTATCTCTGCTATGGATCACACACTACTGGTATTGCTTGGCACAATTTTGGCCAGCATAACAATGTGCTCTCTAGTTACTCATCTCTTGGTGGCCTTTTATAGGAGAATTCAAATTCTCCTTCCCTCTCTTTGTACATTGTGGATGGTGACCCAAGAGAGGGGGATGATTCCATTTTGTGCCACATTTATTCCATTGTGTGCTCCTTTGATGTCTGAAGGAGGCTTGGGTGGATGTCCTTAGGCGACTTCAAGTGTGGAATCAATGTCCTGGAGTGTGCTTTTTGTGGTCCCGGAAAGTGACTTTCACCACTCCCAGGATTGTGTGCTTTTTAGGTCAAAAGGCACGCAAAGGCATGCTTGTCGAAGGATTATGCACGTAAAAGAATTTATGACTAGTTCAAATCTGATTTGTTCCTCAAACCTTAGAGATTTTTAAATACTTCCAGATTCTCTAATGTCTTTCAACCCTATAAATCCTTCTGCTTGACATTAAATAATGTCGCCTTTGCTTGTATGATTTTCCAGTGATAACAGTTTCCAAAAATGTTCTTGAGCAAATCCGGTTGAGATTCAACAAGATGATGAGCTTAGTGAAAAGAGTTGCCTTCACTAAGTAGGCCCGCATGCTATTTTTGGTGCAAGTCTATTTTTAGACATGTCGATCATATTTCATAAGTTGCAGGATGCTATTTGTGGATGGTTGATCAAGTTGGAAAAATAGATGAAATTTTATCTTTAGAATATTGGGCGAAGTCTATTTCTAGATCATCAATCTAAAAATAGATGCATGTCGATTATTATTAGCTCTTAATAATAATAAGACTCTAAACAAAAATTTATTCTCTTGGAGCACTTCAGTTCAGTGCACAGAAGTGGCACAACAGCTGATAGAAGGAATAACGCTATTCCTGAGGGTTTACTGGAGCTATTGCATGGAGGACTCAGTTAGAACTCAAGTGGCAGAGTTATGACACAGTTGGAAGAAGTAGTTATGGAGTTTTATTTAGTTTAACTCAGTTAGACTAAGTTGAGCTAGTTGTATCTAGTCTAATTGA
This sequence comes from Pinus albicaulis, assembly GCA_034641835.2. NCBI lineage: Eukaryota > Viridiplantae > Streptophyta > Pinopsida > Pinales > Pinaceae > Pinus > Pinus albicaulis. The sequence goes on from CM076580.1 coordinate 1,754,821,082, forward strand.
TTGATACACTAGTGAGAGTGGAGTGAATTAATTAGTTAATTAATTCACAAATAATAACTCATTAATCAACTGAACAATACAACAGTTAACTACAGTGCATGGCAGTTTCAGTGGAGACCAGTGGAGAGATAGGTGAAAGGGCAAGATAGACTATCTATTGTGACTATTAGTGATGCATTGATTGCATCAAACACACAGTGGAGATGCCAATGAGGATTGCGCAGTCATCTAAGTAATGAAATTATCAGATTCTATTCTTCAATAGATATTTATGTTGGAGGCAGTTACAGGTGCAGACCATACATGGATTTGCTAGATTGGGACTTGATTAGTGTACGACGATTGTAATTGCATCGAGAGCTTGTGATAAGCTTTGTATGTTTGTATGAGATTGTCATATGATCTCCATGTTACATAATATATAGTTGGGGCTTTCAGCTTCAGGATTTCCCGGTTAAAAACTGTGTTATGTGCGATTAATAATTTTTGTTTATGCTTCACATATGTGTGCAATTAATTTTTCCGCAAAAGATTAACAAGCGGAATAGATTTAGTATCTTTCATAAATTTTAGTGTGAGATCTAGTGGATCTTGGACATATGCATGCTTAGTGCATATAATTTTCTACATGGTATCGAGCATTGTTGATTGAAGATTGCAATTATGAAGTGAGTTTGTGCTTCTGGAGACAATTAAAAGAAGCTATGACTTGGGTATTCGAAAATCGAGTATACACAATGTCTTTCAATGTTGAGATTGAGTATGCCCTTGATGGGAGCTCAATGGCAGAATTTTAAAGGATAGGATGGAGGCGTGTCAGGAAGCAGCTTTGCCCAAGTGAGCTCACCCACAGTGACAGCCCACAAGCCAGATCGAGGCGGGCGCCTATTACTTCGATGCAAGGGAGCCTCAAAGGACGGTGAAGACGAGGAGGATTATATGGGAAGGTGTGGAGTGACCGCACAGGTCCAGCCTTCACGATAAATCCACTCCATTCTTAATGTGGAAGGCTTTGATAGACTTTTTCCAAAGTATAAGCGACCAGAGGAAGTTGGCGCTTAAAGACAAGCTCATAAAAATAAAAATGGAGAAAGGCGACAGTATACAAAAATACCTCACGAAGTTTTTCCACTACAAGGATGAGCTAGGAAGTGTGGGGGTTACTATTGATGAAGAAGAATTGGTGAGCTTGGATCTCCTTGGGCTTCCGAAGAGTTGGCATAGCTACGAGGACTCTGTCAATGGATGGGAGAAACTGCCAGGATGGGAGCGACTTTGGTCAGATCTTGTGCAAGAGGAGATACATGGCATCAGGGATGGATCTTCATCGAAGAATCATGATGAAGAAAAATTTCACTTTGGTCAAGCAAACTTAGAAAGGGAAGGTGTATGAAAATCTTCAAATCTTGGTCCAAAAGGCAAGTGTTGATCAAAACCAAAGTGAAGGTTGTTTGTTTAACGAGCATGGAAAATTTTTGGCCACCAACTCCGCTCCTCTCACAGAAGAAGAAGAATAAGCAGTGCTGCACGTGAGCCCAGGTGTGCCTAGGAGAGGCCTTAGCCTCGCAATTTGAGCATTATTTTTCTTGATCGCATGCTTGGTTTCAAACAGATGGGATCGATGTGGGATCTTGCGTGGGCAGTGCATATTTCCATAGACGCAGAGACAAAGAGTTGTTATACTGGAGTAGCTGACCTATGTACATGGGGAGATGGCAAATGATTGCCGGCATCCAAGGCAGGCATTGGGACCATTATCTTTGAGAGGGAGTCTGGTAATCCATTCTTGTTGAAGAATGTCATGCATGTTCCAAGTGTGAAGAAGAACTTGGTCTTAGTCGCAATGCTGGAAGACAGGGATTATGATGTTGTTTTCCGTGAGGGAAAAGCCTTCCTTCGACATAAAACAATCGTTCAAACCAAGAACATAGGGGTTCGAATTAAGAATATCTACAAGCTAGAGGTATATGGCTACGCTTCAATGGTGGGAAAAACAGAATAAATGGTGAGTCGAGATGAGGGCGAGTTATGGCACAGGAGATTGGGCCATCTTCACCATGGTGCTTTGAAAATTTTGTAGAAAATTTCTACTGGACTTCCCAAGGGTACTCTTTCGCAGTCAGATCAGTGCAAAGGATGTATAATGGGTAATTTTTTGAAGACCACCTTTTATGAGAAGGAGAATCGTGCTTCGGTGATCATCGAGAGAATTCAAAAAGACGTGTGTGGACCATTCTCGGTTGCTTCAACAAAAAGACACAGTTATTATGTGATATTTGTTGATGAATTTTCTCGTAGATGTTGGATCTTCTTCATGCAGAAGAAGAGTGAAACATTCTCAAAGTTTTGTGAGTTCAAGGCATTGGTGGAGAAGGATTCAGGGAAGCAGGTGAAAGCTCTAAGGAGCGATAATGGTGGTGAATACATCTCTGGCGAATTCAAAGACTTCTGTAGCAAAGAAGGAATTCGAAGAGAACACATAGCGCCTCATAACCCACAGTAGAATGGGGTCGTGGAGAGAAAGAACAGAACGATCGTGGGTGTTGTATGAGCAATGCTGCATGATCAGGGCCTACTGATGCACTTGTGGGCGGAAGCATGCAACACTGTGGTTTATGTGCAAAACCGTTGTCCTCATAGAGTACTTGGCATGGGTACACCCGAGGAAGCTTTTACTGGTAAGAAGCCTGATATTTCTCATTTGAAGATTTTTGGCTCACTTGTTTACATTCATGTGATGAATGATGCTAGGAAGAAGCTGGAGCCAACTGCATAAGTTGGGATATTTTTGGGGTACACAGAAACACACCATAACTATCGTGTGTATTTTCCAAACAGTCGGATGATTGTTATGCGACGGGATATAAAATTCAATGAGGTTAAAGCCATGCAGTTGTCGCTTGAGAGGGAGCTACACTTGCATGCAGAAGAAGAACTTCTTGTTCCCAAAGATGAGCCTTTGGATGTGGATCAACCACAGGAGGAGATTCATGGAGTGGAGGAGTCCCCTCATGCAGAACCAAACATCAGAAAAGGCATGAAGCATACCACAGAAGCTGAGAGACTGAAGGTGGATGTGACACAGAATGTAGGAGTTCCTACATCACATCGCAGACAGAGACAGTCACCTGACTGATATACTGGATACATGGATCTTATGAGCAGGTGTATTGTGACAGAGACATCTTCTTTTGAAGAAGCAGTGCAAGAGCTCGCATGGGTAGATGCCATGGTGGAGGAGTATGACTCCATTGTTAGAAACAGTGCTTCGGAGATTGTTTCAAGGCCGGTGGGGAAATCAGTTGTAGGATCAAGATGGATCTACAAGGTAAAGCAAGCTGCTGATGGGAGCGTTGAGAAGTATAAGGAAAGATTTGTTGCCCGGGACTTCTCACAGATTGAGGGGATTGACTATGAAAAAACCTTTGCACCTATCGCACGGTATTCTTCCATACAGACCATCCTTGCTCTCTCAGCGTAGATGGGTTGGCACATTCATCAGATGGATGTGAAGACTACATTCCTCAATGAGATCATTGAGGAAGAGGTGTACATTGAGCAGCCTGAAGGATTTGAGATCTTCAAAAGTGAGTCACATGTGTGCAGGCTCAAAAGAGCACTGTATGGGTTGAAACAAGCACCCCGTGCTTGGTACACTCGGATCGACAACTATTTCACTGGACTTGGCTTCACCAAGAGTGAGGCAGATGCAAACCTGTACCAGATTGTGGTGGAGGGTAAGCTTTTGATCATTGTACTTTATGTTGATGATTTGATACTAACAGGTGATGAGCAGTTGATACACTCATGCAAGGCTGATCTTGCAAAGGAGTTTGAGATGAAGGATTTAGGCCTCCTTCATTATTTCCTTGGATTGGAAATATGGCAGCGGGAAGGTGAAATATTTGTGTCTCAAGGCAAGTATGCTCGGGAGATACTGGAGAAGTTTCACATGCAAGGCTACAAGCCTATTGACACTCCTCTTCCAGGAAATTGGAAGAAAGAGGATGCTACATCGACAGAGGTAGTGGATGCCACTGTTTATCGATAGTTAGTGGGTTCGCTCATGTATTTAGTCAATACAAGACCAGGCATATGCTATGAGGTGAACCAACTTCCACAAGTGATGGTTACACCTACCAAGCTATTTTGGAAGGCAGGCAAGCATGTCCTGAGATATCTCAGGGGCACATCTAAGTATGGTTTATGGTACAAAGAGACATATGAAGTGAAGTTGCATGGCTTCACAGATGCAGATTGGGTAGGAAGCCCAACAGATAGAAAGAGCACATCAGGAGGGGTTTTCAGTATCGGATCTATGGCAGTTTCTTGGTACAGCAGGAAACAAAGATCCATGGCACTCAGTTTAGCGGAAGTAGAATACATGGAGGCAATTTTAGCTGCATGTGAGGCTATCCGGATGAGGAAGATTCTGGTTGGTTTGTTCGGTTCACATTTAGATCCCACAGTGATTCATTGTGATAATCAGAGTTGCATTAAAATCTCAATTAATCCTATTTTTCATGATAGATTTAAACATATTGATATCCGGTATCATCATATCAGAGATTGTGTACAGCGGAAGATCATGCTGCTTCAGTACACTCCCACGGAGGATCAAGATACAGATATTCTGACGAAGGCGCTCACCAAGAGAAGATTTGAATACCATAGAGGCAGGATCAGAGTGAAGGATAATCCCTATCTTGTTGAGAGGGAGTGTTGAGATTCAACAAGATGATGAGCTTAGTGAAAAGAGTCGCCTTCACTAAGTGGGCCCGCAGGCTATTTTTGGCGCAAGTCTATTTTTAGACATGTCGATCATATTTCAGAAGTTCCAGGATGTTATTTGTGGATGGTTGATCAGGTTGGAAAAATATATGAAATTCTATTTTTAGAATATTGGGTGAAGTCTATTTATAGATCGTCAATCTAAAAATAGATGCATGTCGATTATTATTTTCTCTTAATAATAATCAGACTATAAACAACAACTTATTCTCTTAGAGCACTTCAGTTCAGTGCACAAATGTGGCACAAGAACTGACAGAAGGAATTACACTATTCTTGAGGGTTTACTGGAGCTATTGTACGGAGGACTCAGTTAGAACTCAAGTGGCAAAGTTATGACATAGTTGGAAGAAGTAGTTATGGAGTTGTATTTAGTTTAACTCAGTTAGACTAAGTTGAGCTAGTTGTATCTAGTCTAACTGATTGATACACTAGTGAGAGTGGAGTGAATTAATTAGTTAATTAATTCACAAATAATAAATCATTAATCAACTGAACAATACAACAGTTAACTACAGTGCATGGCAGTTTCAGTGGAGACTAGTGGAGAGATAGGTGAAAGGGCAAGATAGACTATCTGTTGTGACTATTAGTAATGCATTGATTGCATCAAACACATAGTGGAGATGCCAATGAGGATTGCGCAGTCAATCCAAGAGTAATTTGAATTCATTCAGAGATATTCTTCAGTAGAGATTGCACAGTGGAGGCAGGCTAGCAGGTGGCAAAGATCGGTGCATGGATTTGCAAGATTGGGCTTGATTAGTGTATGACAATTGTACTGTACTGAGATCTTGTGATAAGCTTTGTATGTTTGTATGAGATTTTCATATGATCTCAATGTTACATAATATATATTTGGGGTTTTCAGCTTCAGGCTTTCCCGGTTAAAAACTATGTTATGTGCGATTGAATATTTTTGTTTATGCTTCACATGTGTGTGCAATTAATTTTTCCGCAAAATATTAACAAGTGGAATAGATTTAGTATCTTTCATAAAGTTAAATAGTGTGAGATCAGGCGGATCTTGGACATATGCATGCTTAGTGCATATAATTTCTACAAAACCAGATCCAAGGAAAAAATGATACAGAGAAGAAACCATAATATACATCGGCCCAAGATATGGAAATTATCCTGGCTTTCCCGACTACTGAAATAGTCTTAAAATTTGAATAAATACCTCCATTGGACGTATTTTATAGTCCATGACACAAATATGTCGTGACCAAATCAAAGAAGAAGCGAAAGATGGAAGATTCTCCAAATTTGCCTATAGATGCAACACTAATGGAAGTTATTTGGAAAGAAATTCAATCAACTCCAGGGGAGGAACTTAACAAGTTATCTCAATTTGCAGGTGCTTACGCAAATGAAACCATTCATAAGGCAACAGAAGTTGAATCATTAATTATAGAAAAGGATAAAAAAAATTTATCAAAAGGAGAAAGTTTTCGTTGGTGAAAAGAAAAGAATCGAGAAGGAGATGCAAACAAGCATCAATAATCTACAACAAGATTTTTAAGGTGTCAAACTCAAAATAAAAAATGAGATTAAAAAAAAATATCAAATAAATCATCAATTACAAAAGAGGGTTGAAAAGCTCCAGGAAAATCCTGAATTCAATCAAGTAAAGAAAGAATAAACAGAGTTGGAAGCGTTACTGGTAATATAGAAAACAACTTTCTATCAGAAGTATAATCAAATTCAAGAGAAAGTTAAGACCAATGATCAATTACTCACTCAAATTTCTAATCTAAGAACTTATTATGAAGAGATTGAGAAATGTGTCAAAATATAAAGACTAGCAAGACAATACACAGGGTAGAGCGACCTATCTCCCTCGTCTTGAAGAATCAATTAAAGATATAATATTTGGAGATTGGGATATTAAAATGAATAGCGTTGAATTAGCTATTATCAAAGCTAAGAATTTATCTTCCAGCATCTATGAGTATATAAAATATTCTCTTCTGCAAGCCAACCTGATTCAAGAAGCACCAAAAGAGACCATGCCATATATTAGTTTCTTAAAGCAATCCTGGCAAGAGACATCAACCAGAAAATCTCTTGACATAGAAAATATGACAAGGTTAAATATTGAGATCTATTAGTACTTATTGATTAAGAGATGATGGAATCAGGGGTGGTCTGAGACTTCGGTTCGTAATATGTCAACTGGTCGATGGTGACTATCTTTCCGTTATGAGGAAATCACATCTTACGGTGAACCGCAGATGGGACAACAGACATCACATAAGTGTAGCTATGACCCAATAGAATGTTGTAATCTAAGGGGAAATCAATGACTTCTATGTCAACACAAACAATTTTTCCCACAAGAGTAATAGGACAATTGCAGAATAGGCCTATGGGCTGGGAAGAGTGACCATCCCACGCTCACAGGGTGATAGTGGAAGGGGCCAACTCAGGAGATCCGAGTTGCTTCCAAACTGAAGCGGACATCACACAGGTGGATGCCTTCTCATTAATGATACAATGGGAGACATTGGCATTTTGGATCTTAACGGGGATTTTGAAGGCGACGGAAGTAGGAAGGGGAGGATGTTCTGACTAGTCAACATCGAAGATGATCAAACAATCATCTGAAGGATCCACAGCACCCATGGCAGCTAGTAGATATTTTTGTTGTGAAGGGCATGACTGGAGGAGTTCTAACGTTGAGATGACAGTAGGAGATTATGCCAAATCATCTACTATACTATACGAATGGCTAGCTTTTCCAGAAGAAATGATTCGATGTAATGGTCCCTTGGCGATCTTGGGATGAACCTCTTCCTTAGCCTGAGGGATCTGTAAAGGACCATTGTTTGTCGAAAGAGGCTCTATGGAACCTGAAGAAGAGGGCTCGGGGGCAAACGTAGCGGGAGGCTTGTTGTACTAAAGGGACCGAGTCTGAAGGTTGAGGTCAATGGTAATGGGTTGGTCAGCATTCATCTTGAGAATATGGTAATTAGAGGTACCGGATGGAGGAGGTTGAGTGGCCGCCTGACCTTCACGGGGTTGGGTAGCCATGAATCCTTGCTGGGTGAAATGATTGGTAAACACATTCGGCTGGATAGGTGCAGCATTTGGAGGAACCGAAGGGGAGGCTTACTATCCTCACGATGCCGCTTGAGTCTCCCACATCTGACACATTTGAGGTAAAAGAAGAAAATCGTGGGTATAGTGACGATAGATACCGCAATAAGAACAAGGGTTATTCGTGCGAATGGGCCTGTCCTGCTTGGGTTGAGTGCTCTGTTGTTGGTTAGCAGTGTTAGGTGCATTCCCTTATGGATTAGAACCTGGATTACCTGGGGCAGATTGATTTTGGGTGCCTTTCCTCTTATTTTTGGAAGTAGGAGGATTAGTCGCACCCTGCGGTGCATACACCTTCCCCTGGGGGGGTGGTGGCTACTATTGCGGGGGTTGAGAAGGCAAGGGAGGTGGGGGTGCAAATGCTAGAGGAGCTAGAGCACCAGGTTGTGGATACAAATAATAAGTAGGTTGGGCAACATTGTGGTAAACAAGTTGGTAAAAATGAGGAGGCATGATGTATCCTGGATACATGCTACCGGGAAGGGGAAAAGTGCTGGAGGAGCTGGCCCCTTCCTGAGGGAAAACATAACCCATGGGAGGATGAGTGTACGGATGAGAAAGGGATCCAACGATACCGTTGGAAGCATGGGATGCCCCCAGTGCATTGGCACCACCGGGTCGAGGGAGATCAGGTAAGACGGTATAAACATAACCAGACTGTGCATAAATCAAGTAATATTTCAACGCAATCTGGAGAGTAGCTTTTTCGGTCCGAGGGAAATGAGATGCGACATATTTTCTGATAGCAGAAAAAATGGATCTGAGAAACTAGTCCATGTAGACACGGTCTTCGAAGGTAGGGGCTCTAAATAGGCTCTTTCTTCTCCACCATTCCCGGACATGATCGGATAGGTGGGTCATAGAAAATTGACGGAAAGAGGTCAAAAGTTTGGTACTAGTGTCATAACAAAGGGGAAGCTAGAAGTATGACAGAAAAGCTCAGGAAAGAGTCAAAAAAGTAGTATGAGAGGAGGAGGTCTGGTCAACATACCACTTAGAAGCTTCTCCACTAAGCGTATGTTGGAACAGCCGAAGATGGATAGATTCATCGGTGATGGAGCTAGACGAACACCACATGTGGAAAGATTGAACATGGTTTGTAGGATCCTCTCTAGCAAGACCTTCAAACTTGGGGATATCGGAAGGGAGCTTGGTTGGCATAGCAGGCCAACCAGGATCATGGTGTATGGGGTTATTGATCAACTGGTTAAAATCAAGGAGACTAAGGCCTGCCATATAAGGGAGCAAGGGAGAAGTCGAGATAGTTCCTGTTGCAGTCCCACTAGTAGTATTCCTAGCATTAGGGTTGGGGCTACCACCAGCGTTAGGTCCTGAACTCGACATGGTGAAGGTGACAGGGGTAGAGATGGGGATAGAACCAGAGGGGGACCCAATGAACCAAAAGCAGAGTCAGAATGAGGACTTGGTGGAAGACTAACTCGAATCCTACGCAGAGGAGTAAGTCTTCCTAACGAAAACTGAGGATGAAGGCCAAGAAGTCTCTGGGGTAAACGCCTTTGGGGTGCAATTATGGAAGAACAAACACGGATCACAAAATGAAGAGAGACCAACAAGGGAAAGGAGGTGAAGGATCAAATGATTTCAATGTCAAAACAAGGGTAGAGAGGTGCGGGATCAAATGATTACAATGTTATAGTATTGGCATGGCGATGTAAATGAGGTGCTCTTCACTTAGGGTGTGCGTGTTAATTTTAATTTTTAAACCCAGACGTGTGTAGAGAAAAAATAAAAAGTGTGTTGTATAACTGTAAATAAATCTGCAAATAACAGTAAAGTAAATTGAATATAACAAAAAATAAACAGCTAAATATGCATCAATATAAACCCAAGGAAGTGGGCTTCTCAACAACTAGTCTATGGGTGGGAAAAAATATAGTCAAAAGACACAAAAATAGCCAATGGATCTAAAGTTTGGAGGGACAATGATCAAAAGGTCAGATCTGTTGGAAATAGGTGCAGAAAAAAGAAAAAAAACTAGAGGAAAAAGTGCTGCAAATGAGGTGGCGAATGGTTACAACTTGAAGGGAAATGGAGGGTACCCAAGAGGAGGACCAAACAAAATTTAAAAGAGGTGTTTTCGATGGATGACTAACCAATCTGAAATGGATCTGAAGGTACAGGATCAGATTTAAAAAATGGCTGAACACACTGAAATCTCAAACGACCTGCTTCAGCTAAACTCCTCCTAAAAAGGTGGAAGCGTACTAAAGCCCTAGGGGGCTAGGTTCCTACTTTGACGAGTAAAACAGAGCAAGTATAGGTCCAAAACAAGTGGAGACTGAGGTCAGAAAACCTTGAATAGTAGCCTAGACAAACCCAAAAAAATCACAGAAAAATTCCCGCAAAAAGTACAGGTCGTAGTTTCTGACTTGATTTCTGCACAGGTTTGAGGTTGTTTTCTGTGTCCTGGAGGTTGAGGTCACAGGATTTGGCCCAAAAAGTGTGACTTGCACTTCCGACACCCTTGGGAGTAGGTTTTAGAAAAAATTGTCATCTCAGCTGCGGCTGATGCCTGTCACTTGTGCAATAGGTTCGGAAACACACAGAAGTTAGAATTTTTACTGTTTTATGGTTTTAAAGGTTAAAAACAACATCAAGAAAATCAAAACAAGAAGTTGAAGAAAAATCCTAGGGTTTGAAGCAGCTGGTCATGTAGGGATCTGAAAAATGACAGCAGTCGTAATCATAAACCCTTGTGGAGTCTCCCGTTGTTAGTGTGAATTCTAATCGCAAGTGTACGAAAAAATCTCACTTTAACTGTGCATAACAAACAACCCTAACATCAAAGATGGCTACCAATTTCTTTATATATGCAGCTAGTTGACCAAGATAAATGCTACAAAATCCAGATTTCTGCAGTTAAAGACATTAAACAACAAATAAAAGCAAGAGTTGCTCCATGCATCCAATAGACAAGACAAGAATATTTTTAAAGAATTTTTGTATTTATGACACCTGGGAGGAGAACATAGAAAAATGTTACTAGTCCCCCTCAATGGTATGGGTTATTGTATGTCCTCAGCACTTCAGATCTAAGATCTCTCTCTCTTGATGGTGTAGAAAACCCAGAAAAAAAAGGAACCCAAAGGGAGCTCATAAGAAAAATGGTAGCAAAATTTGACAATGATGGACGATAAAGGTCAGACCAAAATTATAGATCCAGAGTGATCTTTAGTCAACAAAAGGTAGTGAATGGATGGAAAAGCCCTTATATTTATAAAAAAATATTGAGTTAGTCTAGATATTGGTGCATAATTAAAATATTATTAACCAAATCTAGATCCAACTTTTATGGAATATTTTATTATATTTGTTGGAGGGAAAAAGAATTTGAATTTTGTCAAATCCCTTTATTTGTAAATAATAAATAAATAAATGATTTATTTATTATTTTAAGGATGTGGTTGAGTAATAATTAGATAAATAGTGATTTATTTAATTATTTATAAATGATTTAGTCAAATTTAACAAGGAATATTATTTAAATAATGTTTAAATAATTATTCCTAGAAATAATAAGATAAATAGTGGTTTATCTAATTAATTTTCCTGTTTTGGGTTAAATATGACAAGTAATATTAATTAAATTTCTCTTTAACTATTTATTCCTTGAGGAAAATCAAACAAATATGGATTTATTCAATATTTCCTCATTGGGTTTCTTGTTTAGACCATAAAAAACTTAATAAATTATGGATTACTAAGTTATTTTTCACAGTGAAAGCAATTTTACTTAGGGTAAAACTGGTCTTACATGGTGTACTTTGGTCCATCTAATAGTAACAGGTTAGATGACCATAAATTGGTGTAACATGGACTATATTTTTTTTTGCATTAATTCTATGAAAGTGACATTTAGTGCACCTCAAACCTTTGCCTCTACTCGAATCTCGTTCAATGCTGGGACCATGTCATTTTCTAGAAGATCGAAATATTCCCAAAATAACTCTGTTGTCTAGCCATATGGACCTATGATTTTTTACTTCTTCGCTTTCTTCAAAATATTTAGAGTCCTCTTTTTCTTTTTATCTCAACAAATATGATCTCGTTCGCCCGATCCTCAACCCATCTTGGAAAGGCTTGAGTAAATTTTAATTGATCTACAATTTTGTTTATGTCTGGGTCCTTCATTTTTTTAAAAATAAATCACTTTAGTAATTCAAATTTATTTCTCATGTGTAATATTCCTCCCTTCTTGATCTTTTATGGACCATATTTAATTATTAGCCTTTCTATGCTAAATATACTTGCGAAAAAATATAGTATTATCATCTTCTTCTTCTAACAATATAGTTCTGCTACATATTCTCCAATTTTCTTTCTCTTTCTATCATAAATCCTCTTGTCTCTGTTCTATAATTTGAATCTATAGAAGGTCCTATTGGTCCATAATACAAGATTCCTTTTTTGTTCACAAGATCCAAAATCTCGCTACACACATTGTCTAAATCCTTCAATTCCTTTTGATTCCTTCTCTCATCCCTTTCAATTGTTTTCATTTTAATGTCTCTTAACATCTGCATGAAATGTTATGTCAGAGAGTTCTTATTCCTTGGTTTGAAAGTATCCATTCCTTATGAATTAACTTTGTGAATGAGTCCTAGGTAATCCAACCAGGATCGAATTTGAAAGGAGTATTTTTCCTTTTTCGAATATGCCTTGTCTGCAAGAGAATTGGGAAATGATCTAAAACATCCGTAGTGAGTATATCCTTTAACACCCAACTCCTATAACATCCAAATTTTTCAATCAAATCAGTTGAAACCATAAAATGATCCAATCTCTTTTCTATCCCTTCCTCTCCCAAACGCCTATGCATCCAAGTAGCATGTAATGGAAAATTATTCACATCTACCAAATTACAATTATCAATCATATTTCTAAAGAAGGGAGCTAAAGGAAAATAACAAGCTTTCTTCCCCAATTTCTCACAATAAGAAAGGATACAGTTAAGGTCACATCCATAAATTTTCTTAGCATCCTCAAAAATCTCATGGAATTTTAATTCTTCCTAGAAGTCTTCTCTACCCTAATAAGGTCCATAGAAATTCAGTATATGAAAATCAATTTTGTCACTAACAAATCATCCATCAAGGTGAAAATATTTTGTATTAAAGGGATGAACTTGTGAAATTGAATCATTCCACGAAACAAAAATACCACCAGACAGATTCTCTACATTCAAAGAACTACAATGCCAATGAGGTAGTATTCCTGCCACAAAATTTGTCACTTCTCACTACTATTCATGGTTTCCTAAAATAAGATAATATATGGTCTGTACTAAGAGCATACAATTTTAATGGCTTTTTTATTTTGGGCACCTCCAATACTCCTAATATTCCAAGAGAGGATTAACATCAAACCACCTTTATATCAAGCTTATATCCTCTAAGTTCACGAAAATAGAAAGAAAACATATCTTCCTCCTCCATGACCCACAATATTCTCATCATGTCCCCCCTTCCCTTAGCATGATTCCAATTCCACACCCTCTCTTTAAAATGTTCAGGCTTTAATATTCCTCCTATAAAATTAGAATCACCAATATAACTTTGGCTTTTTGGATTTTTCTATGGAGGTGGAGGAATTTCCCTGACAGCCAAAAGTGGTCAAAATTTGGGAAATTTATTTTTAAGAAATCTTGCAGCAGCAGTGTTTGAATAATGTTTTTTTATGGTGGAAATGGATTCAACACCATCAAAAACCTCTATGGAACCAAAAATATTTAAGTTTGCTAGCTATAACCTGGATTTACAAAAATCCCTGCCAGATTTTCTTAAAATATTATTGATATTTCCATGATTTTTAGGGCAAAAAAGCAGTCTAGTTAGACTATGAATTTCCTTAAATCTGAAAACCCCATCCCAAAATTTGTTAATATGTGTTTTAGTTGTAATATGAAGGATGGGAATCCCTTCTCTCCCCTAAGAGGCTCAAGTAAATTATCATATATAGGAGAAAATAATTCATAAGGGCTAGAAAATCAGAGTTTTTTATTTAACCTCTACTCAAACCTTGACTTTGTTGGAATTATACTCCCAACCACTGCCATGAATGAGAAGCGGCATCAGCCCACACTTAAATCAATTTTGTTCATAGAAGGACAAGCAAGGATCCAAGAGCCCGAAGGCATTTTCACACAACCACAGCAAACCAAGTACCCAAGCCATCCTCTGTGTTTAATTCTTCAACCACTGTTTTAACTTACCTTTTTCCTGCAGCACACAATCACAAGATTTTTGTTTTAACCTTCAGCCATTCACTATATGTTATTTTACCGCCGATGCGATATTCACCGAGACCCACCTTAACCTTACTGCATGAGCCAAAACCTTGTTTTGCACCTTATCACTTTATATTTCCCTTACCGCACTTTCCAATAGTTAGCCGCACCGCAGAGTGCACTTCACATTTTTCACCACTTATCTTCCGCCATCCACAAGTTATGTTATTTACCGTGCAATGCGATTGTTCTATCGCACATCGCATTCACAACCATTTGAGTTTACCGCTTAGCGCCATCAACTTAAGATGTTTGTTTTGCGGTACGATCGTGCCATCACACATCACGCCTACAAGGATTTGTGTTTACCTGTGATCGTGCCAGTTAAGTGTTAAGTTCACTGATATTCAATTTGCGATGGAGCGCCGGATGCAATGAGGTTTCAAAGTGGGAATCGATATTATTTGAAGTCCGAGATTTTATGTTTTGAATGTGTTTTTATGTGTTTTCATGTATAAACTAGAATACGGCCTACGTGTCGATTTATTGAAGATATGGGTCTTTTGACAACCCAAGGATGAGAATTTGTTGAACGTCTGTTCAGCAATGAATCATATTGAATAAATTAGGTTTTACAGGCTTCGTCCATTCTTGTATAACTAATGTAACTTAATTTTTTTTTTTTTAGAGAGAGAGTGATGGAATAGAAACTGAAGTTGTTCCTCTCCTGTGTATTACACTATCTGTGTATGAAAGTTTAATTTTCATATTATTTGTAGTCTCTGTGTTGTGGGGGGACATTTCCTCTGTTTGTTGTATTAAGAAACTTCAACATGGTATTGGAGCAGGTCTAGGCTCTCAATAAAAGAACAAGCTCTCTTTACTGAAGAAGCTGTAATATTGAGTTGAGAAGCGGATCTCTCCAGTACTGAGAAATCTTATGTTTACACAGTCAAGAAGATTGTTTGTTCATACTGTCAGAATGGCAGCAACAGGCACAAGCCTTACAAATCCACAATTACCAAAGTTCAATGGTAAAAACTATGATTATTGGGCCATTACAATGAGGGCCCTGTTTGCTTCACAAGATATATGGGAGCTAGTGGAAAATGGCTTTCCAGAACCAGCAGATGCAACAACGCTTACTGATTTGACAACAACAGAAAGAGACTCCAAAGCCCTTCTTCTATATCTTTCAGGAAATACATGAGAGTATTTTCCTAAGGATTTCAATAGCAAAAAAGTCCAAGAAGGCATGGGATATTCTCAAGACAGCCTATCAAGGCATGGAGAAAGTGAAGACAACAAAGCTAGAAATGTTGAGGAGAGATTTTTAAACTCTTTATATGAAAGAGTCTGATAACATAGAATCATTCTTCACACATGATTGGGTTGGTTACCCAGATAAGGTATCATGAAGAGACACTTAAGGAAAGAAGAATATTGGAGAAAATCTTGAGAATTCTACCTTCAATATTTGATGCCATAGTAGTGGCAATAGAAGAGACAAAGGATCTCTCACAATTTTCAGCGGATGAGATTTCTGCATCACTGATGTCTCATGAACATAGTCTGAACAGAATAACGAACTCCTCATTGGAGCATGCTTTCAAGAAAAAGATGTATTTTGGTTGAGGTGGAGGTCAAGGAAGATTAAACTATCGAGGAAGAGGAAGAAGCCCACAGAGGGGTGGAAGAAACAACCCTGCAAGCACAAGTGGAAGGGGAAACAACCAGAATCAAAGTGAAGGCTCAAGTGAACACCAAGCACAAGGAAAAAGGATGATAAATCCCAAGTCCAATGTCATTATTGTAAAAAGTATGGGCATTATGCCAATGAATGTAAAAAGAAACAAAATGACATGAATAATAAGAAAAATGTAAATTTTGCAAAAGAAATTCAGAACTAGAGTAATGTGATTCTAACATGTAATGTAGCACAAGAAAAAACATGAAGATGTATGGTTCTTAAACTTAGGTTGTAATAACCACATGGCTGGAAACATAGCAATGTTTTCCAATCTAGATGAGAATGTGAAGTTTGATGTGACAACGGGGACTGAAAGAAAAGTCTCTATCATGGGAAAAGGAAGAGTATCAATACTCACAAGGAAGGGAGAAAATAAGTTTGTGTCAGATGTCTATTATGTACCTGGCCTGAAATGTAACCTTCTGAGCATTAGAAAACTCGTGAACAAGGGCTACAATGTATTTTTTAAGAATAATGTGTGCACAATCATGGACGTACCTCCAAGTAAAAGAGTCACTGCAGAAGTAAATATGAAAAAGAATAGGATGTTTCCTCTCAAGCTCAGAACATACTTGAAGGAAGGAGGTGTGGTAGCAGCAGTCACACAAGAGGTCTTTCAAGAAGAAGTGAAAGACAAAAACTGGTTATGGCATTTGAGATTTGAACATCTCAATTTTGGAGGTTTGAACCTCTTGCATAGAAAAGGAATGGTAAAAGGATTACCACTCATTGAGAAACCAGACAGCCTATGTGAAGGATGCATCTTGGGCAAACAACATAGAGAAGCATTCCCAATAGGGAAGAGTATAAGGGAAAAGGCACCCTTGGAGATTGTCCACTCAGATTTGTGTGGACCAATGCAAACACCATCATTAGTTGGAAGTCACTATGGATTGAAAATTATAGACGATTATACAAGAAAGACATGGGTCTATTTCTTGAAACTGAAAAGTGAAGTGTTTGAACAGTTCTACCACTTCAAATCTCTTGTTAAGAAGCAAAGTGAGCACTACATAAAAGTGTTGAGAACTGACAGATGAGGAGAGTATATCTCCAAAGACTTCCTATGTTTCTTCAACGATCACAGCATACACAATAATTTTACCATAAAGTACACACCAAAACAAAATGGTGTTGCAGAAAGAAAGAACAGGACCATCGTGGACATGGTCAGAAGTATGTTGAAGGAAAAATAGTTTCCAAATGAGTATTGGGCTGAAGCTGTCAATTGTGCAGTATATATTTTGAATAGATGCCCAACCAAAGTTGTTATTAATAGAGTCCCAGAAGAAGCATGGAGTGGAACAAAGAAGTTTGTCACTCACATTAAAGTATTTGGATGTGTGGCATATGCACATGTCTTGGATCAACTAAGGAAGAAGTTGGACAGCAAGGGGGAGAAGTGTATCTTTGTTGGATACAGTGATGAATCCAAGGCCTAAAAACTCTATATTCCATCAACCAAGAACTTTATAATCAGTAGAGATGTACAGTTCATTGAATAAGAAGCTTGGGATGGAAGTTTAGAGAAAACAATGGATGCGAAGACATGTGTGTCTCACAAAGAGCAAGAGGAATTGATTGCAGAAAATAATTCCTCCATGGTGGCTCCTCCTCTACCTACATAAGCTCAGAAAAGAACACCACAAGAAAACCATATAACAACCTTGAGAAATCAAGGAAGTTCTTCTCCAAGCACACCACAGGGATCAAAAACTCCCTCGAGTTCAAGTGGAACTCCAAGCACACCAAGAAGACCAAGATTCAGAAATTTGAGTGAAATTTATGAGCAAGAAGCTGATAATAATAATGGTATGAATTATTTATTTACTTTGTTTTGTCATGTTGATGACCTAATTCATTTTGAAGTTGCAGTAAAAGAAGAAAAATGGTTTGAAGTAATGAATGAAGAGATTGGTGCAATAGAAAAGAATGACACATGCGATTTAGTGGACCTCCCATAAGGTAAAGAATTCATTGGATTAAAATGGGTCTATAAGACCAAGAGAAATGCTGAAGGCAAGATGGAAAGACATAAAGAAAGACTTCTTGTGAAAGGCTACAAGAAACAACAAGGAAGAGATTATGAAGAAACCTTTGCACTAGTTGCAAGGATGGAAATAATGTAGACAGTGTTGTCCATTACAACACAACATAAGTGGAAAGTCTACCAAAAGGATGTGAAATCAAAATTTCTGAATGGAGTGTTGAAAGAGGATGTATATGTTGAACAACCTCAAGCCTATGAGATTGAAGGCCAAGAGCACAAAGTGTGCAAGTTGAAGAGCACTCTTTATGGGCTTAAGAAAGCACCAAGAGAATGGCACAACAGAATTGATGCTTACCTGATGGATAATGGGTTCGTAAAATGTGATGGTGAACCCACACTCTACATTAAAGAAAATAATGGTAAAATTTTTATTGTTGTTTTATATGTATATGCTTTAATATTTACTGGAAATGATGTTTCTCTCATTGCATAGTTTAAAGAAGTCATGAAGAATGAATTTGAAATGACTAACTTGGGCTTATTGAGATACTTCTTGGGCATAGAAGTAAAGAAAAATGAAAAGGGAATTTTTATTTCCCAAGAAAAATATGTTATAGAAGTGTTGAAGAGGTTTAACATGCATAACTGCAAAGAAGCAACAACTCCAAATGTCATGGGGTTGAAGTTAAGAAAAGAATATTGCAGCAAAAATGTCGATCCAACATTGTATAAGAACATAGTTGGCAGTCTAATGTATTTGACCGAAACTAGGCTTGATATTCTGTATGTTGTAAGTTTAATTTCCAGATTCATGGAGACACCAAAGGAGACACATTGGCCAGCATCCAAGAGAATTTTAAGGTATGTGAATGGCACAAAGGAGTATGGTGTTCTATACTCCTCAACCGATAATTTTAAGTTGATTAGTTACATTAACAGTGATTGGGCTGGAAGTGTAGATGATAGAAAGAGCACATCTAGGTATTTGTTTCATTTCGGATGAGGAGCAATTTCATGGGCTTCCAAGAAGCAACCAATAGCTGCATTATCAACAACAAAAGCTGAATATGTGGTAGCAACAATAGAAACATGCCAAGAAGTATGGATGAGAAGGATGTTGAGAGATTTGTGTCATGAGCAAGGAACTACAATTTATTGTGATAACAACTCAGCAATAGAATTATCAAAGATTTCTATCTTTCATAAGAGAAAAAAGCACATAGATGTCAAATATCATTTTATAAGGGAATTTTTTAACAATGGTGAGATTTTTTTGCAGCATTGCAGGACAGAAGAACAATTTGCTGATATCCTCACAAAGCCATAGGGACATAAGAGTTATTTTTTTATTTTTTATCTCAGACAGTTTCTAGGAATGATTGATGGCAAGAGTTGGGATTACAGGGGAGTGTTGGAATTATACTCCCAACCACCACCATGAATGAGAAGCGGTAGCAGCCCACACTTAAATCAATTTTGTGTAAAGAAAGACAGGTAAGGATCCAACAGCTCGACGACATTTTCACACAACCATAGCAAACAGAGTACTCGAGCCATCCTCTGTGCTTAATTCTTCAACCACCATTTTAACTTACCTTTTTCCTGCAGCGCGCAATCACAAGATTTCGTTTTAACCTTAAGACATTCACTATATGTCATTCTACTACCGTTGTGATATCCGACGGGACCCACCTTAACCTTACCGCATGAGCCAAAACCTTGTTTTGCACCTTATTACTTTATATTTCCCTTACCACACTTACCAATAGTTAGCCGCATCGAAGAGCACACTTCACATTGTTTACCACTTACCTTCCGCCATACGCAAGTTATGTTATTTTCCATGAGATGTGATTGTGCTATCGCACATCACATTCGCAACCATTTGAGTTTACTTCTTAGCGCAAGCAAGTTAAGATGTTTGTTTTGCAGTGCGATTGTGCCATCATACATCACACTCACAAGGATTTGTGTTTACCCGTGTTCACGCCAGTTAAGTGTTAAGTTCGTCGATCTATGATCTACGATGGAGTGCCAGATGCGACTAGGTTTCAGAGTCGGAATCGATATTATTTGAAGTTTGATCTTTTATGTTTTGAACGTGTTTTTACATGTTTTCGTATATAAACCAGAATACGACCCGCGTGGCGATTTAATGAATATATGGGTCTTTTGACAAACCAAGGACGGGAAGCTTTTGAACATCTATTCAGCAATGAATCACATTACATAGATTAGGTTTTATAGGCTTCGACCATTCTTGTATAACTAATGTAACTTCATTTGTTTTTTTCTAGAGAGAGAGTGATGGAATAGAAACAAAATTTGTTCCTATCCTATGTATTACGCTATGTGTGTATGAATGTTTAATTTCCACATCATTTTCAGTCTTTGTGCTGTGGGGGAAACACATTTCCTCTATTTTTTGTATTAAGAAATTTCAACAGACTTACAAGAAGAATAATCCAGATTTCGTGAAGAAATTGGAGTAAAAAAAAAAGTACAAGACTCCATAGGGAACTCCAAACGAAATAATTTCAACAAATCCTCTCCTGACTTTATTCCTCCATATTTACAAAACTATTATTCCTTAAATTTATAGCCACTTCTGCAATTAAGTCCTTGTCATAGGATAAATTTTTTGGGTCTTGTTATTCTTCCAAACCAATACCAAAGGACTGTAACCAACATCATTCCCTTCCCCTTCCTTTATGAAGGTATTGAATGGAGGTATGGGAATTATTTCCGCACAATAATATGCAACCTTATCTTCTACAATATTAGTTCCAAGACCTTTAATAGAAAGTAAGGGTATAATATCAAATACTGATTGGAATATTGCCACTTTACCTATGAGAAAATAATCCTATCCTCCGCCGAAGTAGGTGGTATGTGAGGATTTAAAGCCCACTGAACATTAAGAACAATGTCTGGTGATGTTGGGGTCCTTTTTGAACTATCTACAACCCCTTCCTATAATCCCGACCCATAAGACCCATATCCCCATCCATTGAAACAAAAGTACCATAAAAAATAGAAGAAAAAATACCACATGAGGATTAGTTGAAGATAAAAATACCTAATACATAAGCAGTCATGTTAGAAGTTTCTCCAACCAGAATCTTATCCTCCCTCATTGCTTCAACAGTAGAAAAATACAACACATTATCCACCTTATTAGTGAAAACATATTCCTTCGACTCATCCTTCTCCATATTCCTCTTAAATGGTTGTTGCTTCACAAAAGAAATAAAATATGGACAACCCCTCCTAATATGTCTTGTTTCCCTAAAACTGGAACATCTAAAAGGTACCTTCCAATAGTCCACATGATATTTGTACTCACATTTTCCCCAAACAACCTCTAAATCCACCACCAAACCCTAACTAAAATGTACCTTGACAAGTACACATGCCACTCTTTTGTCCATAATCATCTCTTGGTCTCATAAAAAATAAGAACTTACCCAATAAATTTCTATATTTTTCCAGGAAACACGTATTCCAAAAATGTAACAGAAAACCAAGAATTAAAGCCAAAACTTGTTGAACAAACACAAGTTTCGACTGTGCACAAAACATCGGATGCCAAAAATTTAACACCGCACTAACATTTTCCCAAAGCCATACATTTTATTTTATTCTTTCTACATCCTGCCTCGTTCAAAAAAAAACTCCTATCGACACCTTGGTTAATAGGAATAATTCCAGCTCATAACCTAGAAATGACAACCAATTATGTTTTTTCTACACAGGAAAACCATTCTTCATCACCCTTCTCTACATAAATATCCCTACCAAGCTCCGCCTTGTAAGAATATGAACTTGATCCATAGCTACATCTTTGCCCAATACCATATGATAAGCACTCTGCACTTTCCTGATGCATTTTTCCTTTCCTCTTCACTTCAATCAACCTGGATCATACACATAATGAGTAGGATCTTCCTCCAGTAGCTCATGAGCATAAACCCTCTCATTTTATTTCCCATTGTCACATGTAGGGAAAGTACCCCTCGGAAAGGTCTCTATCTCCTCATCTGCCACCTTTTTTCATGTTAAGGAATCCTTCCGACCATGACCAACAAATGTTGACCACCCTATTTGTTCTAATCCATCATACATGTCAAGAAACACCATATTATTTGTCCTTGTTTTATTATTAAATAATTCAACAAACATTTTCATGAATTCCAATATTTCATGATATTCCACATCATATTGGAGAATATTTGGTGAATCCCACATCCTCGAATCCACAATATCCAAATCCATGGCCTTATACTTCTTATCCATGTCAGTTATCCCTCCTTCCCTTATAATTAAAACCTTAAAATAAAAAATTTGACATATGTCTAATGCCTCCTGACCCCATCCTACCGATCATAGGAATTAAGGCCCATCCTGTTTAGTCACTATCAAACTAAGACCATAGAGACTAACCATGCCAATGTTCAAGGAAATATTTTTGATGATGGAAACCCCATTATATGTATGAACATGTGTTGTGTTAGTGTTGTAGCTTCTACAACATCTTGGGTCTGGTATTGTATCAAAAATACGATTTTTAATTCTATTCCATTCCCAATAGCCATAACGATCACATTTGGCTCGACACACATGGATGCAACAACACGACCCTGATTCACACAGGTCCAACACTAATATCACTTTGACTTGTTGTTGCACTTTCTGACACAAAGGAGTGTGATTAATCGATGAAAATCCTAGATTCGTAAGTTTTTCATTTCCATCGCACTTCTCTCTCTTCAGTGATGCGATGGCTTCCTCTTTGATTGTCTAAGTGATTCATGATTAATGTGCCCAATCGTACTCATTCTTCCCAATATTTCTTTTCAAACAAAACCTTGACAGTGTTTCGACTTTGTATTTATAAGATGTGGTGGCACTAGTCTTTCATTAGTGGCCATAATTACAAATGGATTCCTGTGCCATCTTCCAATCCTTAAGGGTTCTCAGACGAATCTGATCCAAGATTACTTGATCCCGTCAAAATCTTGATACTTGTCTACATGCAATATTTTGACCCTTTGTAAAAACTTGGAATTCTTGTCTTAATGATTTTCGAACACAAAAATAAAATTTCAAAAAACTTCAAGTGATCCATTACTTTCTTAAGATTCAATAAGATAATTTGGTCCCAAGAAATGATAATCATCATCATTATCATCATTATTGGTTAAAAAAATAAATTCCCAAATTCAAACAATTTATTGTTACAACAAATAAATAACACTAATTATTTTCCATTACGGTTAAAAGACTCAAAATAATTCCTTATCTTCATAAAATTAGATATGCCAATTTGATTTTAGTGAAAAAACACTAAGTAACCGTTTAACTTTATAAAGTTTAATAGACCAATTTAACTTTAATGGATATTAATTATCATCACTACTATTCAACAAAATGAGTTTTGAAATTCAAACAATTTATTGTTAACATGCCTAACATCGATTATTTTTTAACATGGTCCTCTACCCTTTATGAATTTCCTATTTCTAAGATTTCTTCCAATTTTATAACTTTCACAAAAATAATACGAAAAACTTAAAATTTGTCAAACGTAAGGCTCTGTAATAATCTAACTATGTTTTTCTTTATTCTTTATGGTTTTGGAAAGGCATAAATCCATGGGGGCTTCACTCAATGAACCTTCGACATATCACGTGTGTTCATGACATACTAAACAATACTCTTAATTTGACTACATATTGGAAAATTACCTCTAAAAGCCACATTATTTAATCCCCTACCTATACGAACCCGATACACCTTCCCAATTTAAAAAACCCATACTTTAACTAGATATTGTAGGTATCCACTTTTTCATTAACATTTTTTTATACCCTTTAATATTTTTCATTAACTTTCTCGAATGCGGGTGCAAATTTATGAAAAGGGGGTGATGGGACTTGGGTATGGCAAGTGGGGGAGCCACTTGGCCACCCAAGATCCTGCCATTAGTATAAGCCGGCACATTCAACACATAGGCATTCAAGCCAGCACACTTCACCATACAACATTAATGCCCAACAGGAATCGAGATCATTCCAATACGCTCGTTCGATCCTCCGTAAAGAATTATCTGAACATTTCAGCTGCGAATATTAATGAGGTTTTAAAGAAGGGAGAGCCTCGAGATAGAGACACTCAGAGCTTAAAGATGGACGCTGGCAGTCGAGGCACAGACATTCCTCCACCACCGTTGCAGAGAATTTTCTCAGCCTTGGCAGTGCAACCCTGCGTTCACACTGCCACTGGCAAATGCAGTCATCTTAGCTGTTGTATTGATCTTGGGGATGGGTTCCACCTCTCTCGCAGAGGCCACTGCAATAGATCTGTTGTCACTCCTGATTTTCTCCTGTCCCTGTCCAACTCTGTCATTCAGCCTCCCTTGTCACCTTCGTCTTCGCCCTCCACCATGCCGCGCCTGAGACATCGCATGAGATGTCGAAGTGGCAGTTCTAGGGGCCAATCCCATCGCACACCTTCCTCCTCCAACTCGGGTTCCTCTTTTCCCTCCTCGGATTAATTTTCTAGTAGATATTAGGATACTCGCAGTGGGCAAGGTAGATCTCACCATGTCAGCCTTGCTCAGCACCCCCCTATCAATCTGTCCTCCGACACTCCCCAAACAGCCCAATTTTTCTTTAATTGTTCTCTGAACATACCACACATCATTGCCTTGATTTCGGTTGTCTTCACGGAAGAACCCTAGCAAGCTGTTCCTAAGGAGCTTCAGACAGGAGCTTCTTTAGTTCTAGCTCAGGAAATGGACAAGCAGCAGCAGCATGCAATATTTTGACCCTTTGTAAAAACTTGGAATTCTTGTCTGATTTTTGAACACAAAAATAAAATTCCAAAAAAATTCAAGTGATCCATTACTTTCTTAAGATTCAATAAGATAATTTGGTCCCAAGAAATGATAATCATCATCATTATCATCATTATTGGTTAAAAAAAAAAATTCCCAAATTCAAACAATTTATTGTTAGAACAAATAAATAACACTAATTATTTTCCATTACGGTTAAAAGACTCAAAATAATTCCTTATCTTCATAAAATTAGATATGACAATTTGATTTTAGTGAAAAAACACTAAGTAACCGTTTAACTTTATAAAGTTTAATAGACCAATTTAACTTTAATGAATATTAATTATCATCACTACTATTCAACAAAATAAGTTTTGAAATTCAAACAATTTATTGTTAACACACCTAACATCGATTATTTTTTAACATGGTCCTCTACCCTTTATGAATTTCCTATTTCTAAGATTTCTTCCAATTTTATAACTTTCACAAAAATAATACGAAAAACTTAAAATTTGTCAAACGTAAGGCTCTGTAATCATCTAACTATGTTTTTCTTTATTCTCTATGGTTTTGGAAAGGCATAAATCCACAGGGGCTTCACTCAATGAACCTTCGACATATCACGTGCGTTCATGACATACTAAACAATACTCTTAATTTGAGAACATATTGGAAAATACCTCTAAAAGCCACATTATTTAACCCCCTACCTATACGAACCCAATACACCTTCCCAATTTAAAAAACCCATACTTTAACTAGATATTGTAGGTATCCACTTTTTCATTAACATTTTTTTATACCCTTTAATATTTTTCATTAAATTTCTCGGATGCGGGTGCAAATTTATGAAAAGGGGGTGATGGGACTTGGGTATGGCAAGTGGGGGAGCCACTTGGCCACCCAAGATACTGCCATTAGTATAAGCCGACACATTCAACACATAGGCATTCAAGCCAGCGCACTTCACCATACAACATTAATGCCCAACAGGAATCGAGATCATTCCAATACGCTCGTTCGATCCTCCGTAAAGAATTCTCTGAACATTTCAGCTGCGAATATTAATGAGGTTTTAAAGAAGGGAGAGCCTCGAGACAGAGACACTCAGAGCTTAAAGATGGACGCTGGCAGTCGAGGCACAGACATTCCTCCACCACCATTGCAGAGAATTTTCTCAGCCTTGGTAGTGCAACCCTGCGTTCACACTGCCACTGGAAAATGCAGTCATCTTAGATGTTGTATTGATCTTGGGGATGGGTTCCACCTCTCCCGCAGAGGCCACTGCAATAAATTTGTTGTCACTCTGGATTTTCTCTTGTCCCTATCCAACTCTGTCATTCAGCCTCCCTTGTCACCTTCGTCTTCGCCCTCCACCATGCCGCGCCTGAGACATTGCATGAGATGTCCAAGTGGCAGTTCTAGGGGCCACTCCTATCGCACACCTTCCTGCTCCAACTCGGGTTCCTCTTCGCCCTCCTCAGATTATTTTTCTAGTAGATATCCAGATACTCGCAGTGGGCAAGGTAGATCTCATCATGTCAGCCTTGCTTAGCACCCCCCTGTCAATCTGTCCTCTGACACTCCCCAAACAGCCCAATTTTTCTTTAATTGTTCTCTGAATAGACCACATATCATTGCCTCGATTTCGGTTGTCTTCACGGAAGAACCCCAGCAAGCTGTTCCTAGGGAGCTTCAGACAGGAGCTTCTTCAGTTCTAGCTCAGGAAATGGACAAGCAGCAGCAGCAGACGCCTAAGGATAAAGGCAAGGCACTTGAGGGCGAGGAGAAGGCCGACGTTGAGCGCTCCAAGCAAAGTGAAGACCCAGGTGCGGACAAGCAAAAGGAAGAAGATGATATGGAGGCTTACAGGTGCTTTATCCTAGAGGAAACCTCTCCTCAGCATGATGCTTAGTCATTTCATCAGTGTTTGTCTTTTTTTTTCAGGATTCCCACTGGGATGGGATTGTTTTTGTCTTTCTTGTTTTCAATTCTAGCAGTCTTAGTTTTACAATTTATCAAATTGGAACTTTACAGTGGACAACAGTATCATCGCCCCTACGCGGGCAGTATGGTAGAACTCTATTTGGTTTGGACTGGTTTCCCATAATGGACAGTCTGTTTTGGGCGTTTTTTTGCTGAATATGCCACTCTCAAGGTCAAAGACAGGGCTGAGGCCAAGATGTAAAATATTTTTCCTTTCTTAATAGATTAAAGCCATGAGGCTTCTTCATGTATTATCTCTTATTAAAAGAATTTAATTTACAATTTAAATAGATGAGAGAAAATGTCTAAGATCGTCCGTGCTATCTTAGACTCCTTTGGTTGAGATAATTTCTCACCAAAAACCCACCAAGATAGGAGTTCCTAAACAAACTTCAATATGTGAGGAACAACCCAAGAGTTAGGCACATATTCCTAACTTGGAATATTTAATTAATTAATTTATTATTTTGGATTTATTATTGTTATTTTAGAGAGGCTAACAACTTTGAGCTCCATTTTTTGTACCCCAATATAAAAACTCTTTACCCGCTATTATATGATCAATATATTATGTCAAATTTCCTTCAATATATATGATCAATATAGTATGTCAATTTTCCTTCAATATATATCTCCACATGTAATATGATATTGCTCCCCAATACATAAATCTCTTAAGATTAAAGATATTGCTCCCAATACATAAATCTCTTAAAATTAAGATTAAGATTGACCTTACTATCTAAAATTTCCAATTAATGGTGTTACATTTCTCAAAAACTTATAATAACTACATATTAATGGGAATCAATTTAATGTTAAGTCTTACTTGTGAAGATGTTTGGAATTATACATATTAATGGGAATCAATTTAATGTTAAGTCTTACTTGTGAAGATGTTTGGAATTATATTCGTTATTCTTAATTAGCTTATATTTTTAACAATTTACATAAAGTTTATATTTAAAACTAATTAGTCACATTTATATAAGTTAAGATTAACATAAATATTATTAGCATTTTTAAATTTAGTTAAATTAAAACTACCATATTTATTATAAACATTTTAAAATTTAATTAATCATGTATCATTAAGAAATTAAATTTAAAAAATTCAAACTAAAATCATCAACTTTATTATATTATATTATTGTTTTAATAATCACCCTCCAACCTAGTATCATTATCAATTTATTTTATTTGAAAAACAAATGACTCATCCGTACATGTCTTCAACATTCAAATTAGGTTTGTCGTTGAGCATTTGTCGGGGAATAAAAAGCGGATCCATTTTATGTTTTCAGTTTGAAAGATACTAATTTGTAATTTTGATATTTGATTTTTCTAAATTAAAAAATTAGAATTTGATCAATTTTTTGAACATTTATTTTCAGCACAAAATAAATAATTATTTAATATAATTCATCTTCAGCACAAAATAAATAACTGATATTCGAAATTTTAACTATAAATATCTTAAATATTTTAACAATGAACCAAATTTAAATAAAACAAATCAGAAACCATAACAAAAAAAAACCAAAAAAATTCAAATGCTTAAACAACACTCTCTTTGTGTTTCAAGATTTTAATAGCCATCCACACTGTAAACACCAACTATAACTTTTACATCCATTGTCATAGTGATAGTATCCATTGATAAAGAGATATGGGTGCTATTTTCGTTCATAAAAGCCAAGAAAAGGTGGAACGATCTCCATTTTTGGTTGTCAATTGTTCATGATGCACTACCCTACCCTAAATATTCTGTCAATTTTTAATGAAAATCCTATCCTAGTAAATACCACCTATACCTTATTGTCTTTTTTGGAATATTCTGTCAATTTCTTGGGAAAAGCCCACCCCATTACACACCACGAAACTAAGGATATTTACCATCTTATTTAAGGAGTAAAAGTATGTTTGTCATCTTAAATTGCGATATTTGTTTTTCTGTGGTTCAACGTTAACGGTTGACCATCTTCTAGCGATGTGATGCGTTATGAATTTTTTAATTGCTACCGAACGTTCTCCATTACTTGTCATACGGGATTATCATGTGAACGATGAATCAAATTTTGAGTAACCTTTTTTTAATTAATTGCATACTCTGAATAGTGAATAATTTCCGGAAACTTCTTGAAATAATTAATTGAGTTGTTTTTAGTATATTTTTTTTGAAATAATTAATTGAGTTGTTTTTAGTATATTTTTTTTAAAATATTTTGACTGGATTTTTCTTGTTTAATTTTTCTAAAATTTGATAGAAATTCTTTGAAAATAGAAATTTGATGGTAACTTTGCACAATAAAAAAACAGTTTAAATAACAGAAATCAAGATTCAATCTCAAATTTTTTGGCGAGATTCTGAAACTCAAAAAGTCGCACTAAAGACAACTTCATAATTAACTAGCAATTGCCCCATAAGATGTAAAGAAAGGTTCATAGGAGTGCTAAATTGAAAAAATTGTATTTTAATTTGAAATAATAACTGTTATATTAAATTTAAAATGCTTAGTGTTTTTGTGTTTTTGTTTTTGTTTTTTTGTTTTTTGTTTATAATTTGTAACCATATGCATCTATCAAATAAATATTACTAGTAAAAATTATAATTAAAATTCTTATCTATTAAATGAAAGAAAAATATAGAGATTGATTAATCACAGTGATTTAGAAATTTTCTGGCAATGCTAATGCTTATGACGTAACTCTGTTAAAGTTAATATTTAATAATATATGAAATAAATTTATAATCATATAATTATGATGAGGTTTTAATTTGCAACAAATTTAGGGTTTTTCCGTAAGGACATTAATTTCCAGAGATTCTTAGCCAAAATAAACATAATAAAGCATAAAATTATCCTTTTAAGTTTTATTTTGCAACAAATTTAGAGTTTCTCTGATAAAATTTAGGTTTTGTTTTTTTTGAATTTTGTTCACTAATCAATTTTGTAACAAATTTAAAAATATTTTCAAATAATAAATCTATAAATATATTTAAAAACACATTTTAAATAACTAAATTTATAATAATACAACCAAATTCCAAAAAAGTTAACCTCCATCATTTTCTTTTTACTTTTACTAGTAATCCCATAGGTTATTAATGTGTGTTCCCAGCACAGGCTATTAATGCGTTCCCAGGAATTAGGGACTTGCAACCTTGGTTTTATGTTATAAGAGTTCAGATATTAACTACCACTATTTGGTTTTGCAGTTACTTTGAACACTTGTGTTTTGGAGGATTCATTGGGCAACTTGAAAATGTAATAATACCACTATTTGGTTTTGCAGTTACTTTGAACACTTGGGTTTTGGAGGATTCATTGGGAAACTTGAAAATGTGATAATACCTTCTTCATCAGTGTTCCTCCTGATAGCCATATTCATTGTATTTACAACATACATGTTTCCTTTGTCATCTACTGTGAATCTTTTAGGCTGATTGAGATGAGCCTCTTGAGGTCGTCTGTCAACATATCCTGCATAACCATTTGCAAAGCCTTCAATCAATTTTGTTCTGCTATCTACAGTAAATAAATAAAATAGAATGACCCGCAATCATAAGTGAGAATAAAATGTATCATATTTTTATATATTTCGAAAATAAAAACCCAAGCTAGTGATCACACCATGAACTTTGTAATTATGTTTCTGAAGTAAAAATTGAAGACTGAGGTTTAAGTGGACATGCATACAATGAGATAATGGAGAGTCATTGTAAGAAAAACTACACCAATGGCATGAGGTATAAGACTGCTTGTAAGCTCTGATCAATATTAGTGGAATAAACAGAGAGGAAGTGTGCCAACCACATGAGAGATGAGGCCGAAGCAATTTCATAGTGGTCGAATAAACAGATAAAAGAGAAAGTAATCCAATTGCATTTAGGATGAGGCTCGCTGCAAGTTGTGAGAAATATTAGCGGAATAAAAAGGAAAAAAGAAAAAGAAACTAACCACCTGAGAGATGACGCTGAAGCAATTTCATATCGGTGGAATAAACAGATGAAAGAGAAAGTAATCCAGTTGCATTCAGGATGAGGATCGCTACAAGTTCTGAGAAATATTAGTGGAATAAACAGGAAAAAGGAAAGACCTCTACTTTTCCTGTGGTTTTCGAGCCATATCACATGGATTTGAAAGAATGATCCTAGATGTAAGCCCTGGGCAATTTTGGCAAGATAGATAGCTCCAAAGGGATGAATCCCTGTGCAACCCCTTAATGACTTTGGCCGAATAGACACTAACACTAAGGAAAAAACAAATAAAAGAAACCAGATATTTACATACCTACTTGGAATGGTATTGTCAATAACACTGAGAATGGCCTTGTGGGTATCCTCCATGAATTCCCGTCAACTCTTTTTGCAAGAAAGTTGAAACTGCATAATGAAAACCCTCTTCATTGATCTCCATCAACTCCTCCCTGTACGCTATGTATTGCACCTTCATGCCTAGGAACTTGAGTGGAATATCCAACCTTGGCGGGTGTTTCCTCTTGAGCAACGTCAAGGGGCCCTTGATTCAAGAAATTGAATCATTCTCCGAGCTCTTCTCCTCTTCGAAATTGACACACAGAGACACAACAACCTTTTTTCATCGGGATTTTTCGCCATCACTTCGCAGCAGATTCTCATCTTTGATTGCCAGCACAGGCCTGAGACCTATGTGGGAAATTAATTCCAAATTCCCGCAGAGCAGCAGGACTAAGAAATTAAACGCTGATGGGAACACTGAAGGACAAAAGGCGACAGCAGATTTTAGTTCTGATTTACACTCCACTGTGAAATAAATTTCATGTTTAATATGCACACAACCAAGCTATAAACCCATGGTCTTATCCGCATTCATCTATTGCAATAAACTCTCCAACAACCACAATTCCGTCGGCAACATTCTTGAGCTACGAAAGGTAAAATTAACCCATCGGAGAAGGTGACATCACCTTCCTCCGGACCAATGAACGTAGCTCCTTGGGGCAAAGAGATGAGCATTCACATATTGTTTGGACTCCACGGAATGAACTTTTGGGTATGTGTTATATTCTTTCCATGACTAGTCATGCGTGGGGGGGCGTAAGCTTCTTCTGTACATTGCGTCGGGTGCAGTAGGGGGGTCACAGGGGGGGGGCGACAACCCCCCTTGTTCAGGGTCTAGGGAAGCGCCCCGAGAAAATTTTTTTGGACACTATTTTTCGGTGCGCGGACCTGCCCATGGTTTTGTGCATGGGTTTGCACATGGTTTTGGGGCATGACGGTTTTCAACCCCTGGTATTTTGTAGATATGGTCAAGGGAACTACGGTTATGTTCTAATCCAGGGTTAATGGATTGGGGTTTATGTATGCTTCGACATGTATATATATGTGTTGTAACACTAAAAGGAAAATAATGAAAAATCAAGCTGGTCGTCCTGATTTGGGATCCAGAGGAAAATCTCTATGTATATATGTTTTATGTTTTATGCTCTCTCTATTGTTTATTTTTTGTTTTTAAGATTCGTTTGCAGATAATTTTTGTACAGGGTTAAAACCTACATTTGGTATCAGAGTTGTTTCAGCTTCAAGGGGACGCCTTTGTTGCTGAGGGGTTTTTTGCTCGGGCCTGTGGTAGACCCTGTTTAGTGGGAGATTTGCGAGATCTATTCTTGCGGTGAAAGAAGATGGAGAGCAGTGGAAATATAGAGATTGAGAAATTTAATAGTCAGAGTTTTGAGTTGTGGAAGCTCAATATGGAGAATCTGCTGGTGGATAAAGACTAGTGGATCGCGGTAGATCTAGGAACTAAACCAATGGCAATGTTAGATGAAGATTGGAAAAATTTGGATCGGAAGATGAAGAGCACAACACAATTGTGTGTGTTAGATTCAGTATTGTTGAATGTATCTGGGGAAGCTACGTCAAATAATTTGTGTGACAAACTTGGGACTTTGTACCAATCTAAGTCTTTAGTGAATAAATTTTTCCCGCGGAAAAAGTTGTATAACCTAAGGATGAAGGATGGAGACTCAGTGATAAAGCATCTGAACACCTTCAATACTGTGGTAATTCAGTTGTCATCTGTTGATATTAAAATCTTAGATGAATATAAGTGCATTAGTTTGTTGTGTTCTCTACCAGACTCGTGGGACAGTCTGGTTATTGCAATAGGTAGCAATACAACTACCTTGAATTTGGATGACATTTTTTCAGTCTTGTTGTCGGAGGAAATGAGACGGAGAAATATGGAGGATCATAATGGAGATGCCTTATCTGTACAAGGAAGGTCCCAGAACATAAACAAGAATAAGGTTTCAAGTGGGAGATCTAAATCTAGAGGGAGATCTAAATCTCTTGGAAAGTTTGTAAAGGTGTGCTGGAAATGCGAAAAGGAAGGGCACTACAAAAAGGACTGTAGATCTAAAGCTCCTGAGAAAGGAAAGGGATCTGATGATGCTCCTTCTACAGAGGAAAAAACCACCTCAGATGAAGGTGGGGATGTGTATTTGGCTTTCTCTTCAAATACACATGTAGATCATGAGTCATGGTTGATTGACTCGGGTGCATCCTTTTACTTCACTCGCCATAGGGAGTGGTTCTGCGGGTATGAGATATATGATGGCAGTGATTTCTTCTTAGGTGATGATAGGAAGGCCATAATCATCGGACGTGGAAAATTCAAGCTGAAGCTGCAAGGTCGAAGGATTAGAACACTTCCTTGTGTTCTGCACATTCCTGCATTGGCCAAAAATCTGATTTATGTAAGTAAGATGGATGATGCAGGTGTAAAAACAGTGTTCGAGAAAGATACATGTAAGATGGTTTGGGGAGCATTGGTATTAATGCAGGGAGTTCGGATTGGAACTCGGTACAAGCTTCAGGGCAACATTGTTATTGATCGGTGCAATAGTTCTGTGGTTCCCGAAAGTGGAGTGGAAAGCCTAGTGGTCTCTGGAGAAAAGACCATGCTATGTCATCAAAGGCTTGGACATATTGGAGATAAGGGCCTTCGGATACTGCATGTAAATGGTATGGTAGAAGGTATGTCTAATAGCTCTCTAGATTTTGATTTCTGTGAATCTTGTGTATATGGGAAGTAGAATCAGGTGAGTTTTCCTTCTGGTGCTAAGAGGGTGAACAAGATATTAGAGCTTGTGCACAGTGATGTGTTTGGACCTGTGTCAGTTCCATCACTGGGTAAGTCTGTGTACTATGTTTCATTCATAGATGACTTCTCAAGGAATACATGGATATATTTCTTGAGGAATAAATCTGAAGTCTTTGATAGATTTAAAGAATTTAAGGCTCTGGTGGAAAACCAGACAGAGAAGAAGATAAAGGCGTTGAGGACAGATAATGGTGGGGAGTTCTGCAAGAAGGAATTTGAAGAGTTCTGTAAGAAGTGTGGTATAACACGACAGAAGACTACTCCATACACACCTCAGCAAAATGGAGTTGCAGAAAGAATGAATAGAACATTGATGGAAAAGGCAAGAAGCATGCTCAGTGGTACCGAGTTAGGACAAGAATTCTGGGCAGAGGCAGTGGAGACTGCATGTTACTTGGTTAATAGATCACCTTCATCAGCGTTGGAGGATAAGACTCCACATGAGGTATGGACTGGTAAGAAACCCTCTCTTTCACATCTGAGTGTATTTGGATGTGATGCATATGTACATGTTCCAAAGGAGAAAAGGACCAAGTTGGATAATAAATCTGAAAGGTGCATCTTTATTGGGTATAAGGATGGTTTAAAAGGTTACAAGCTTTGGAACACGGAAACAAGGAAGGTTGTGTACAGCCGAGATGTGGTGTTTAGAGAGGTGAAAGATGTTGTTAAACATGAAATCATACCAAAGGAACCTGAGAAGATAGAGTTTGAGCTAAAGGAGGATGAATCGGACTCTACAACAGAAGAAGACTTAGAAGATGAAGAGCCACAAACTCCAGCTTTGAGAAGATCAGTTCGGGAAAGAAGGCAACCAGAAAGGTATAGTCCATCTGCTTTCTGTTCATGTTTTGCCTTAACTATAACTGATGATGAACCTAGAACTGTCAGGGAGGCAGTAGATTCAAAGGATGGAAAACTCTGGAAGGAGGCCATAGTTGATGAAATGGCATCCTTGCACAAAAATGATGCATGGGATCTGGTGGAGTTGCCGGCTGGAAGGAAGCCCATTGGGAGCAAATGGGTGTTTAAGAAGAAGATGAATGTAGAAGGCAAGGTGGAGAAATACAAAGCTCGGTTGGTAGCGAAAGGTTATTCCCAGGTGCCGGGAATTGATTTTGGTGATATTTTTTTCTCCTGTTGCCAAGGTTACTTCTATTAGATTACTTTTATCTGTTGCTGCTGCATTTGATTTTGAGATAGAACAGATGGATGTGAAGACAACATTTCTTCACGGAGATCTAGAAGAGGAGATCTACATGAAGCAACCTGAAGGCTTTATGGTGAAGGGTAAGAAAGAACTGGTATGCAGGTTGAAGAAGTCTCTGTATGGGTTAAAACAGTCACCAAGGATGTGGTATCAGAAATTTGATACCTATATACGGGGACTTGGCTTCACCAGAAGCAAGGAGCATCACTGTGTTTATTTTAAATTAATTGGTGACCGTGTTATTTATTTGGTCTTGTATGTGGATGATATGTTGTTGATTGGAAATGACAAAGAAATTATCCAAGATTTGAAGACCCAACTGTTCTCCAAATTCGACATGAAGGATATTGGTGTTGCAAACTATATTTTGGGCATGGAAATTAAGAGAGATCGGGCAAAGAGGAAGCTCTAGTTAAACCAGAGGAAGTATGTTGAGACTATATTGCAAAGGTTCAATATGCAGGATAGTAAACCATTGAATGTTCCTATTCCTGTAGGTGTAAAGTTGTCTGTTGAACAGTGTCCCAAGACACAAGAAGAAGAGGAGGATATGTCCCGTGTTCCATATGCAAGTGCAATGGGTAGCCTAATGTATGCAATGGTATGTACTAGACCGGACATTGCACATGCAGTGGAAGTATTGAGCAGGTTTATGTCAAATCCAGGGAAGGAGCATTGGACAACAGTGAAGCGGGTTTTCAGATATTTGCGTGGGACTATTGATTATGGCTTGTGCTACCAGATCTACAAGTGGCTATGTGTTTATCCTATTTGGATGTGCAGTCAGTTGGATGAGTGAAAGACAGTCTATAGTGGCTCTTTCAACTACAGAGGCAGAATACATGGTAGCCACTCATGCAATCAAAGAATTAGTTTGGTTGCAGAGATTGCGTTCAAGTATGGGGTTGGTGAAATAAGCTATAAGGATAGACTGTGATAGGCAAAGTGCAATTTTCTTGGCTAAGAACCCTTCTTATCATTCAAAGACAAAGTACATTGATGTGCAATATCACTTTGTGAGAGATATGGTTGAGGCTAAAAGGGTGTTGTTGGTAAAGGTGGATACTTTGAAGAATGTTGCAGATGCATTGACAAAGTCTGTGAGGACTCAGAATTTCTCTTGGTGTAGAGAAAAAATGGGTGTTGCAGAGCTGGGCTAATGACTAAGCTCTCCTATGGCCCCCTATGGAAAGAAAACAACAAGTGGGAGAATGTTGGGTATGTGTTATATTCTTTCCATGACTAGTCACATGCCGGGGGTCACAGGGGGGCGATAGCCCCACTAGTACGTTGTGCTGGGCGTAGAAGGGGGGTCAGAGGGGGGGCAGCAGACCCCCCTGTTCGAGGTCTCGGGTAACACCCCAAGAAAAAAATTTTGGACCCTATTTTTCGGTGGGCGGACCCGCCCATGGTTTTGTGCATGGGTTTGCACATAGTTTTGGGGCATGATGGTTTTCGGCCCTTGGCATTTTATAGATCTGGTCAAGGGAACTATGGTTATGTTCTAATCCAGGGTTAATGGATTGGGGTTTATGTATGCTTCGGCATGTATATATATGTGTTGTAACACTAAAAAGAAAATAAAGAAAAATCAAGCTGGTTATCCCGATTTGGGATCCAGAGGAAAATCTCTGTGTATATATGTTTTATGTTTTATGCTCTCGCTATTGTTTATTTTCTGTTTTTAAGAATCATTTACAGATAATTTCTGTACAGGGTTAAAGCCTACATGAATGAAGTTTTTAATGTTTTTTTATTTTCCGCAATATAGTTTTGTTTTAAGAACTTTGGTTATATATATATATATATATATATTATAAACATAAATTTTTTATAATATATATAATACAATAGTTTGTTTTAATATATCTTTTGTAATAGTTTTAAATGTCATATATATGTCTGAAAGAAAAAAGGAAAAGTGTGGACTATGTATTGTAATTTCTTGCCCGAAAGCATAAAAGAAAAACAAAGAGATAAAGAGCAATTTGTGTTAGCGCCGTGTTGTGTAGCAGCTTGAAGCACATTGACTGTGTGTATTGTTTTTATGCTAGAATAGAAAAAGGACAGAGAGTGAAGACATAGTCTTTGTAGCACTGTGTGTGTAGCAGTTGAAAGAAGATTTCTGAATGTAATCCAAAACACAGAAGTTCTGAAGAAGACTGTCATTTTGTAATAGTTTTTTTAGTTGAATAGAAACAAAATTTTTACCCCATCCAACTCTTTGTACATGAATTTTATTTAAATCTATGTGTTTAAAAAAGGGATTTTTTTTATTCCTCTGTGTGTTCGGAATATTTTAGAAATTCCAACAACCTGACCCACTTCAACTCATATCTATGAGATATTATAGGATATTATAGCTTTGAACTAATTCTTGAGTTAAAACCTCCCAAACAACAATGGCATCCTCATTAGTCCCCTTTCTACCTTGCTTAGTAAACATACATGTAATATTACTTGAGCCATTCATACACATCCTGCCGGGAATCCTTGCCAAATGGGTATCAGTTGCCTCAGCAGCCACAACTTGAAGGTAAGTTTTGCTCCTCTTGTCCCTCTTCTTAGCTCTAGAAGGTGCACATGAAACATTGCAACACCCATACGATGAACCTCCTCCATCTTCGTTCACTTCTCCTTGTTCCTCCACTTGATCACCAATGGTTGCCAAACATTTTTTTCAAACCACATCACAACTACTTACCTACCACTTAAGAAATCATCCAAAAAAATGAAAAAAAATAGACTAAATGCTGTTGTGGGATAGGGGGAGAAAATTTCGAACCTCGCAACCATCCAATATTTTTTCTTTGACAGAGACAAAATAAGCATTGTAGAAACAAACGGATAAAGATTTGTAGAAGAAGAAAAAGTGCAACAACCAAATTTTCGCCAGTGGAGCAGGCAGGCAGTGGCGCAACCAGTTTCGCAAGTGGGGCAGATAGGCAGTGGCGCAACTAGTTTCGCCAGTCCGAAATTGGAGACCTTTGGGCAAAAATTAGCATCGAGGAGAAAGTTTCTAGGCTTGATATAGGATTGATAGGGTAGTGAAAGATGTAGTCTCTTCATTTATCATATAGATAAAGAATTCCTGTGTAGTACCTTAGGTGATGTCGTAGAGTCTTCTAGTCGAGAATATGGTTTTTTTTGGCTAAATATTGAAGAGATTCAAATATAGCATGTATATACAACATAATGTGATATTATTTTTGAGCCACAATCAAATAACTCTCTAAAAATTACATTGCTTATCATACACCAGGAATTTCAAATCCTTTAATCTATTGTGCATTCTAATACTTGAAAGCTTCAGAAATATGGTCTCCCAAATTCCAAGAGAAAATTGTGAAGAGAGAGGCAATGTAACTACTTTGGAAGTTCCTACTAAAGCAAACACAAAATGACCAGAGAAATACAGGAGCAGGAAATTTTATACTCCAATGAAATTTGGCGTAAAAATTGCTTGAGTAAGCACAGTTGAGTGTTAGTTTGTGCACAGGCCAAGAAGAGAGTTGTAGCTTTTGTAGTTTTTGTTTGATCCACATAATATTTACATTAAATTTCCTCAAAAAAAAAAAAAAAACAACGAACATAAGGAGCACTATATGGATGACCCAC
Organism: Pinus albicaulis; assembly: GCA_034641835.2. Taxonomy (NCBI): domain Eukaryota; kingdom Viridiplantae; phylum Streptophyta; class Pinopsida; order Pinales; family Pinaceae; genus Pinus; species Pinus albicaulis. Next base: position 1,754,859,768 of record CM076580.1, read on the forward strand.
TATTTTCAAGAGTAGTTCTTGTGTTGGGCCACTTTTCCTGAATAGAAGTTGGGATGGAGGATGAAATGCAGGGTGATCCCAATTTAGAAAGGAAAAGTGAATAAAATGCATGGTGAGCCTAATTTATAAAGGAAAATTGGGAAACCTTACATGGTTTTATACTCCTTTTCTTCTTTAAAATTGAGAGAGATTAAAAAAATTCAGTGTACAATGAATCCCAGTATGGGATGAATTATTTCCCAAAATATCTAACCAACGACAATTTCAATTAATAGTCTATATGTATTTTTTTTGGTTTGGTAAATGGTTGAGAAAGGATTGTTAATAGAATCCATTAATTGAAAAACCATTTCCATGTTCATAAGCTCAAGGTTTCAAATTTAGAGAATCCTAGGATTTCAATATTCCTATCTAAAATCTACCTAAGAATCCCTAAAGAAATAAGTCTAATTAGGAGTTTCAATCTTGTTTTCACAAAAAAATGGGAGGGTGGTTTCTGCTTCTTACAATGGAGTTCATAGATCCAACATAAAGCCATCTAAATATTGGTATAATATGTGGGTGAGAAATGATTTTTTAATGGAATTGATCAAAAAAATATGCATTTCCATGTTTAGAAGCTCCATGTTTCAAGGTTGAAAAATTTGAGATTTCAATATTATGTGAAATTTTACATATCCACTCTCAAAAAATATATTCAATAAACCATATATTTTGTTTATTAAAATATCAAAATCATATGTTTTTCTTATCATAATACTTTCATTTCAAAATCATATGTTTTTTTTGTTAAAGTAGTTGGGTTTCAAATATGGTGGACACATGATCCAACAAAGAAATTCTCCCTAACTTCTAATCAACTTGCACACATAGCTCCAAACGAACGCCATGTCAAACAATACCTGGCACATTCCTTTTCTTAAATTTTATTCTATCCATTGTGTAGAAGGCCCACATCATCAAACGACATGACACCTGGCAAACCACAGTGTCGTAACATTGCGTGATCTCGGTGCCACTTGTTTGGGGTGAGACATCTTAGATTCCAAAGCCTAAAGGTGGACATCGGAAATTTTTGTGACTACACGTCTTCCTCGCATAATTCACCATAATATACTCTCATTTCTCCACTACTACTGAGAATAAATGGAGTTGGAGGAGGTCGTGGTGGCAGAAACAATACGATTGAGACACTGAGAGGATTTATATGATAATTCTTTCGTATTCAACATAGTGTTAACAAGAATCATAAGTGCCTAATAATTTCGTCTTCTACGCACACTCTCATTTTTCGGACCCTCCTGGAACTCCTACGTAAAAATGATGCCCACATATGTCAAGTCGAAAGGATAAGGGTGGCGTAAAAATCTTTGCACAAATGGTAGATGGAAACGAGAAGGGTAGACGAAAACGATATGTCCACCAATTCAAAAGAAAATCCTTTAGGCATAATCAGACAAACCGAAATTTCAAAAAAATCAATTTCATACATTTTCAAATCAATCATGGAGACGTTTCCTTTGTGGCCTGTGTTGAAATATGACAACAAATGTAATTAATCTAATTTTGGGAAAATTTACTTATTACCTATTAGTTGGTTGTATAACGAAATGACGTTAGAATAACGAAATAGCCCAAGTTAAATTGGATGGCCCGAAAGGCTTGTAAGAAGTGCAGAATCATTCTTGATTAATAGAGTTTCCAATCCCTTGCCCCGTGGAGGTTTCCTTGACACCCTGTCAAGGTTTTACCATGTAAATACCGTTGTTTATCTTTGGTGTATTTTACATTTAGTTTTTCATTCATTTTTGTTTCTTCTTGCTTAATGTTTTCCCAGTACAATAAGTGGTATCGGAGCCATGGTGCAAATTTGGTTTAACAAAAGTTATGAAGTTATGAAGGCCATGAGAGGTTGAAAAAATGTTTCCGTTGGAGTCACAAAAACATAGCCACTGAATTTTTTGTTGTCAAAACTGTTAGCCCCCCTATGAAATTCTTGAAAAGCAAGCTGGGGGCTAGGTTGTTTTGGAGCCTTCAAGGAATGCCTTTTTCCTGAAAACCCATCCTCCTTGAAGTCTCTTTGTGCTATGCCTAACATAAATCTTCTCTGCTGATCCATTCCTCGAAAGGCCTACATTACCTCTTGTCCCCTGCCAATTCCACATTTTTCCCCTTTCTTTCCCCCCAATCCCCCTTGTCTGTTCCTGAAATCTTCTCTAATATCCCTGCACCCTTTGTTTTCCCTAAATCCCCCTTTAAATCCTATTCTTACCCTTGTCTGGCCTTTTTCACCCTTCATCCCCCTATCGTTGCCCTTGGCTGGCCTTAAAACACTTTGGAAATGGGCCAAAAATCATAAATTTCATTGAAAATGGGTTAAAAACCCACTTCCGACCATATAATAGGCCTCAGCCCTTTTCCCGTTAGCCCCGCGCTCCTTTACCACCCACAAAACCCATCGCTGTGATTGGGTTCTAACACTGAAGTGCGCTTACCGTATGTATTCATCGGGCGCATCCTTGACCATCGATCCTGGCAGATCGGATGGCCAACATTTAATCCGCAGCCCTCGTGCTTTCCCCCATTCAAACCTTTGATTGAGCCATCACCGTCCAAATATACAAAGATCTGACGGTGCGGAGCCCATCCGCCCTGTGGTCCCCGCTTCCACTATTCACAAACCCGCCAGTTTCTTTCGCACCGCCTTTGGGCGATGGGAAATATTTCCTGATAGCCCAACGATTCCACTCACCTTTCGATGTGTGTCTTCTATATGACTCCAAAACCACCCATCCCCCATGCATTATCTCTCGACCACGGATGCCGAGCGAAATCCATGACAGCCGTCAGATCTGGAGCGGCCCATCCGACGGCTATCGCTCGTCGAAGGTGCACGATGTTTAATGAAGTTGCACGGGTGATAGCTCATGCCATGGCCCGCCGTCCGTCGTCCTCCGCCCTCGATCTCCACCACGATCGACGGTCTAGATCCATCTGCTTACCATTGACCATTCAGTCGTCGCCCGGGCCTCCACGTCGTCCATCCACTTGGCTTTCCGTACGCCATGTCATCCCACGTGCATTTTTCGTACCTTTTGACCATTCCATTGCATATAATCGTTCATTTTTGTGTCTTTTAATGTTTTTGTTGTTCAAACCCCGCTCTGCAAGACCGCCACCATCCTCCAGAGCACGTTCCTCCATTCTTTCTACGATTTTCTCCTCCGCATCGTCACCTGCATGACCTTTCTCCGCCTCCACATCATCCGCCACCCCTTTCACGATTTCCTTAACTTATTTGTGTGTTTTGCAGGGTTATTAACAGCTAATGGCCGCCATGGTGGACGTCTCTGCTACAAGGACAGCGAAATCCAAAGAAGATCAGTTACAACAGCTAATTTATGAGCAGGGACCCGGGAAGGTAAAGACTAGACGTTCATTAAAAGAAACAGGGTTTAAACTTCGTGGAAAACCTTCCGGCGCCATTAAAGCTCGAATTGTATGAGTAGAGATAGAGAGGGAGCGGCAAAGTGTTTAATGCAAGAAAAGAAATTAGAGCACGTCAATGAAGATCTTAAGCCTTGAATCAATGGTTTAAGAAGCAAAGCACCAGTTTGAAGACCCCGAGGATCGATCAGAAGGTCCTGAGCATAAGTAAAAGATAACATCAAGGTTTTTCCTCAGCAGAATGTTCTTCTTCATCAAGTACAGGGCACCCATTCAATTTTTATTATGCACATTTTCCCTGAAGGAATTTCCACCCTAACAACAGTTCGAAACCGTCAGAGCATTTATATGACAGACCTCTCAGTAGTTTATTTTATTTTTGTTCAAAGCACCAGAAGTACTACAGCTGAAGGATGTCAAAATCATATCCAGAGAAGATCACTCCTGCATAAAGAGGTGACAGAAATTAAATACTCAGGAGTCAGACAGAATGGGTTTCAGCCCTCCATTCATTTTGTGTTTAATGTTACATTTAGTGTTCACCTACCACCTCAGTCGACCTTCTGTTCATCCTCTGCTATAAAGCACAGAAGGAACTTATTGTATTGGTTGTTGATTGGATATCAGAGAAATGCAAGCATTTTCCTCTTGAGACAAGTTCTCTGTGTAATATTGTAAGATAGGCTGAGATTTGATGCATTCAGATTGAATGAATGTTCAAGCTGTGGGAATTGATGTACCTGATTGGTGTTGTTTTTAATATGACAAGCACATTTCTTTGGATCCTGATCTTAAGCAGCTGGTGATGTCTTCCTCTCTCTGTATTTGTGATTGACTTGCTTTCATTTCATTACGTTTCTACTGGCTCGCATCAGAAGTTTGGCATAAGATTTACCCTTGATAGGTACCTTATGTTGCTGCTCTCCCAACCTTTTATGTTTTCTGCTTATATGTGTATCTGAATATTGATTTCAATTGATTTAACCAGTGTAGTGGATGTTATTTCCTGCTCTTTGATGTATGAATTAATGAAATCTATGTTTAGATGTTCTTGGTAGGATTTAGTTGGATGATTTGAGAACACTGGGAGGTCTAGAACCTTGTCTCTGCCTCACTAGGATCTTTCCATCTTAACTAAGCCTCTCTAAGATCCCTTGTATTGCCTCTGACTTTGTCCAAGCAGGTTTGGAGTTAAATGACCTCTGACCTGATCTATAGACAGAATTGGGTGGTTCCCCCCTTTTCATTTTCAGTCCTTAATGTCCCATTCCACCAATCATCTTTAAGACCCAGATGCTCTAGATGACTAGCCCAACTGAAATCTTGCACATTGAACACAAGTAAATCCTTTCTTGACTCCATAGCCCAATGGCCTTGATGTTCCCTGAGTTATCTATCTTTGCCTAGTTTCCTCTTTGCTCATCCTTGTCTTATATTGGACCCTTCTTTCCTGATTCCCAACAACCAAACCAACAATCGAACAAACAAAGCCTGTGCCTATAACTAGCGTAAAATCATAACTTAGAGCCTCAAAGACATACACTTTGACTCATATAGAGAGATCCCTCTCTGGACCTAGGAGGGCTAGATCCTAAGGTCTGAAAGTGGTTCTACGTTGTCTCATCTTTTGGTCTTGTCAACCTGGCCAAAACATGGGAACCCCAACATAATGGCGACTCCACTGGAGAAATTCTGAGGTCCAGTAACTAAAACACTAATCTGTCTCCCAGTCTCGTCACCAACATAATGGTGACTCCGCTGGGGATCTGAGTGCATTTCACATCAAACATTTCTAAAGACTCAGAAGCTTAGAACTCTGGTTAGGTTGACAGCAGTCACTCCTTTCTTGAATCGACCTCCATTGTTGAGTGTCCATCATACTCTTAGACAGAGCCTGGAAAGGGCCAGGTAGCCTCCAGATCTCATCCTCTTTTAGAGGTGACATATCTGGTAAATTCCCTTCCAGTCAATCTCTGGTTGGAGTTTGTTGTTTTTGAGGAGATTCCTGAAAGGTGATAGTGCCTGAGCACTGTGGTGGATAGTGTGACCTCTTAGATATACCCTAAAACCCTCCACCTGGCGACTCCATTGTTCCTAAACGTAAAGACTCCACTGGTGATCAGTAGGCCTGCTGGTTATCTTGGTTTCACATAAGACTTCACTGGGAGACCAGCCTCTAAGACAACATCAACCATAGTAGAAGTAACAAATAGGGTTAAGCTGCTTGGCTAAGAAACATCATTCTGGCTTTTAGGACCATTCACACAAGAGCTTATCCCAACCCAGACCCACCTGAAATAGTTGATAATCCGGAGAGTATCCTCAAGGGAGCTCCTACACCTAAAAGATCAACTATTTCCAGCCATATTCACAGAGCTAATTCTGCACCAGAAAACCTAACAGCTCTATCACACTTTCAGCTTGACCTAGACCTGCCAAACAGATTACCTAGAACTAGGTCATTCAGTACTTTAGACCAGCCAGACCCTCAGCCTAGGGACAGAGGAACTCCTCCATCTACACCACCTGATATCCACTTCATTCAAAACTTGGGGCTCTCCCACCCTAGATTTGCTCAACAGACTTCTGCTGGTCCTAATATCCCTTTCACCCATATACCAGTTGCTCAAGCTAACCCCGTACCTTATCAGAACACTATCATGGTAGCCTGGTATGCACCTCTGGTTTTACCTCAACCGTTGTTACCCTTACCCAATGATTATCAGTCAAAAGTCCCACACTTCACTGCTAAGGAATCCATCACAGCTCAGCAACATGTAGATAAGATGGAGGATTCCTTTGACTATATGGAAATTGATGATGAAACAATCAAAATGAGAATCTTTGCCCAAAGCTTAGGGGGTGATGTTAAGAAATGGTTTAAAATCTTACCTCCTGGCAGTATCCAAGATATCCCTGCATTATATTAGATCTTCATAAACAAATGGGAAACTAGGGCAAACCCTCGCCAGCTCCTAGCAGAATACATGAGCCTTAAAAGGAATATAGGGGAGAGTGTCCATGATTACACCACTAGATTTAACAGCATTTACAATGCTCTCCCTCCACATATGAAACCTCCACAAGGCATGGCCCTAGCAAAATACCCCAAGGGGTTTGATGCTGACATGGCTTATGAGCTTAGGGATAAAGAGTACACCACATTGGAGGACATGCAGAAAGGATGAGTGAACATAGAGGCAAACCTGATTGAGAAAAGAGCAAGGCTAAGATCTGAGAGAAGGGTAACATATAGGGATGACACTGTAGCTTCCACTTCAGACCCAAACTATGACAGAATATCTAAAAATGTGGATAAGCTGCAACAAATGATGGAAAAATTGGTTGTCACAGTTAGAAATCAGAACAGAAACTAGAACCAAAATCAGAACCAAAACTTTAGAAGAAACAACAACAACGCTCCCAACAGACAAAAAGAATCAGATCAACAAGTTATTCCCCCATTCCAAAAATTTCTTGATGAAGATGAGGGAATCATAGAAGAGTCTGAAGGGAATACAATAAACATGTTTGAAATAGAAGACTCAGTCCTCAACTGTGATTCAGGGGAAGATCAACCCTCACCTTCATACTGGGATGAGGAACGGTTAGAAACTGAAGATTACAGATTAGGATTTGGAAATGCCATGATGCAGGTCAGAGAACAATAAGAAATTAGGAGCATAAATAACCAATAAAATTCCAGAACTGAGACTCCTAAGGTTACCATCAAGAAAAGACCTGATAAAACTTCTAAAGCATCTGCTGCAAACAGTAATTCAGCAGCTGAAAGTTCTGGGAAAAACAAAGAAAAAGACAACCAAGACACTGAAAAACAAAGCCAACCAACCAGCAGCACTAGCACTGCAGTTAGTGCTCCTGATAAAACGACTCCTAACCCTGTACATAGTGAGAAATCACAAACTGATTCATCTACTAGGGCAGTAGCAAATAAAACAGAGTTAAGCACTCCAAAGACCCAGTCTGCTTTCAATTTAGAGAGTGAGATTGCAAAAATAAAAATCTTTGTACCATTATCTGAGCTGGCCACTCAGGATGTATATAAAGGCCAAATTTTGAAAGCGTTAAATTTAGGAGAGAACAGTGACACTGTAAATTTGAGTGATGATAAACCTGCCCTCCTGTTTGGTCCTAAGATTGAGGGAAAGTTTCAGGAAGGGGTAGTTCCACCTTTTTATATCAGTCTCAACATTCATGACAAAATACTCCACAATGCCATGCATGACTCTGGAGCATCACACAATTTAATGCCTAAGGTAGTGACGGAGAAGCTAGGCCTAGAGATAACCCGCCCTTACAAAGATTTGTATTCGTTCGACTCTAGCAGAGTAAAATTCCTGGGTCTAATCAAAGATTTGTGTATGAGCTTGACCCAGATCCCAGCTAAATGTATGGTCATGGATGTTTTGGTGGAAGATGTACCACCTAAGTATGGCATGCTATTGTCGAGATCATGGGGAGCCAAGCTGCAAGGAACGATGCAGATGGATGGCTCATACGCCACTATCCCTATCTTTGGCCAACTTAGAAGATTGTATAGAGAGTCCCAGATGAAATTCCTAGTCAGTAGCCCCGAGAAACCTGAAAATTCACCATTGTACTCTGTACACACAGACCTGGATTCTTTCATTCTTTATAACGACCAATCTGTAGGAGAGCGAGAATCAGAATGCAGAGGTACAAACAAGGACACAGAGCCCATGGACTTTAGCATAATGGCTACTCTAGAAGACTACAATGAAGAAAACCATGGGCAGGGTACTGAAAACGAAACTCAGAGTGAATCAGGAACACAATGCAGTCAGCCTATTAGTCACACCCTTCAAACTAACACACCACATGAAGAACAAGATAACCCACCACCTAGTACAGACCCTCCAACGCAACATAATGGCGAACCCTTGTGGGAAATGAATTTTGATGGGTCCTGTACTAGAAACAATGCTAGAGCAGGGGTGTGGCTACGTAACACAGAAGATGACCACGCTGAGAGCCATGCGGTGAATCTGCATTTCAAATGCACAAATAATATTCCAGAATACGAGGCTCTTATCCTTGGTTTAAATCTGTTGAAAAAATTAGGAGCCCACAGGATAGTAGTACGAGGAGACTCTGAGTTAGTGATCAAACAAGTCAATGGTGAATACCCAGCGAAACATCCCCGATTAAGAGCATACAAGAATGACACTCCGGATTTACTGAAAACATTTGTTGAATATGAATTAGTGTTCATTCCCAGGAGTCAAAATGTTATTGCAAATGGATTAGCTTGTCTAGCTAGTTCATATCCTAAGACTCCAGTTGACCAACAAATCATCATTCAGACCAAATTCCGACCCGCAGTGCCAGACAACGAAAAATATTGCAGGTATTTGAAGGAGACAAACAGATTGAAGATTTTCTGGTGGGCAGAAATGAGTTTGAATTTTCTGATGCAGACTCAAAATATGATGACAGCTACCCGAGTGAGGATCCCTTAGATGAACAAGAAACACCCTGTAGCATAGAAATAAATGCCCTTTCTGAAGAAACTGGAAATCCAACCAGAAAATGTGAAAACGCAGATAGTGAAGAAGACAAGAATATACCCAGAGTCCTAACACCATTAGAGGACCTTTTTGACTTCGATGATGTAGCAAAAAATCCCACCATAGAACATGCAGACTCTGATGTTGAAGAATGCAACATAGGCACTGAAGATAGACCCAAAATGATCAAACTTGCTAAGTCTATACCTGCAAACATGAAGAAAAAATATATTGACCTGTTTAGGGAATTCATTGATGTGTTCGCATGGATTTATGAAGACTTAAGGCCTATGACACAAGCATAATACAACACAAGATACCCTTGAAGGAAAATCAGAAGCCTTTCAGAAAAAAAACTCCGTAGAATCAATCTGAAACAATTGCCTACAGTGGAAAAAGAGATTAAGAAGATGTATGGCATAATAGTTCCTGTGAGGTTTTCTGATTGGGTGTCAAACTTAGTGGCTGTGAGAAAGAAAACAGGGGAAATCAGATTATGCATAGACTTCAGAAACCTCAACAGAGCCTCCCTAAAAGACAACTACCCCTTACTTAGAATGGAACATATCTTACAAAAGGTAGTGGGCTCTAAAAGGATCTCCCTGTTAGATGTTTTTTCAGGATATAACCAAGTGTTGGTACTCCCAGAAGATCAACTCAAGACAACTTTTACCACTCCCTGGGGCACTTTCATGTACGTGAAAATGCCCTTTGGACTGATGAATGCTGGAGCCACCTTCCAGAGAGCGATGGATATAGCTTTCTCCGATGAGATAGGACACTTCATTGTTATCTACTTGGATGACTTGACTGTCTATTCTAAAACTAAATAAGAACACTTGAAACATCTGAGGAAAGTGTTTGAAAAATGTAGAAGGTATGGTCTGTCACTGAATCCTAAAAAAACTGTGTTTGGGCTGTAGGAAGGCAAAATTCTTGGTCACATTATATCTGAGGAAGGGATTAGGATAGACCCACAAAGAGTTGAGGGAATACTTCAAATTACACATCCAAGAAACATCAAGGAGTTACAGTCCTTCATCGAGAAGATCAATTTCCTTAGGAGATTCATTCCCAATCTAGCTGAGCACCTTAGAAAAATGACTGATATGTTAAAGAAGGATGCAGGAATTAAATGGACTGTTGAAGCCAAGAAATATTTTGAGTCAGTAAATCTTGCACTCACGCAAGCTCCTGTACTTATCAACCCAAACTTCTCAAAAGATTTTCTGATCTTTTCCTTTTCCTCTGAACACACAATAGTTGCAGTCTTGCTGCAAAGGAATTTAGAAGGAAATGAACAACCAATTTCCTTTTTCAGCAAAGCCTTGAGAGATGCACCCTTGAAGTACAACATCATGGAAAAACAGGCCTATGCCCTGGTAAAGGCCTTAAAGGACTTTAGGGTGTACATTCTACATTCTCACACCATTGCTTATGTGCCAAATATAGTGGTTAAAGATATATTGTCCCAGGACCCTGATGGGAAAAGGGGAAAATGGATTGCTACAATCTTGGAATATGACATTGAAATAAAACCCACCAAGCTGATAAAAGGTCAAGGCCTAGCCCACTTAATGGCTGAATCAAACTTGCAGGCCCTTGACATTAACATGATAAATGCCTTGGAAGAGCAGGAAGGATTGCCCCATCCAACTGTTGAGGAGCAGTTTCAGAACTCTCCCTGGTACTCTGATATCCTTTATGTGGTCACCAATCTCAATGCCCCTCCAGAACTGTCCAAAACCAAGGCCAGATTCATAAAACTCAAAGCTATAAATTACTGCATTTTGAATGGGAATCTATACTGGAAAAACCAAAATGGCCTATTGCTTAAATGTTTGCCTGAACCTGAAGCCGAAAGAATCAAACAAGAATTCCATGCTGGGGAGTGTGGAGGCCACCTGAGTTGGAAAGCCACTGCAAATAAAATACTCAGGGCTGGTTACTATTGGCCTACACTTTTCAGTGATGTCCATAAAATGATTCTTACCTGCCACACATTCCAAATCTTTGAAGGAAAAAGAAAACTTCTTCCCCTCCCTTTACAACCCATCACAGTGGAGGGTCCTTTCATGCAATGGGGTCTAGACTTCATAGGGGAAATTCATCCATCCTCTTCAGGACAACATAAATGGATCTTAACAGCCACTGATTATTTCACTAAGTGAATAGAGGCCATCCCCACTAGGAGTGCCATAGAATCTATCATTATTAGGTTCCTAGAAGGTCATATCCTCTCTCGATTCAGTTGTCCAAAGAAAATAATCACCGATAACGCTGCTGCTTTTGGATCCAAGAGAATGATTGAATTTTTTCACAGGTACCATATCACGCTTGGTCATTCAACTGCCTATTACCCTCAAGGTAATGGTTTGGCTGAATCATCAAATAAGAGCCTAGTGGCAATCATCAAAAAGCTATTAGAAGAGAACAAAAAATCTTGGCACAACAAGTTGGTACATGCTCTGTGGGCTGACAGGCTTACAACGAAGAAATCCATTGGCATGTCACCATTCCAGCTAGTCTATGGGACAAAAGCAGTATTTCCTACCAGCCTTGGAGTTCCAGTAATCAAACTTGTCTGGGAGATCCAATCAGAGGAAGACGGTATGGTGAGGAGAATAAATGAAACGATCCATCTTCAGCAAACAAGGGAGCAGGTTTACAACAGGGCTGTCAGAGTCCAAGAAAACATAAAAAGGAAGTTTGACAAAAGGGCCAAAGCTGCAGATTTCAAAATTGGTGACAAGGTTCTGAAGTGGGACTCAAGAAGAGAGGACAAAGGTAAACATGGCAAATTTGACAGCTTATGGCAGGGTCCATACATTATCCAAGCTACTGTGGGCCCAAATGCATTTTTTCTACAAGAACTTGATGGTACAGAGCTGTTTGGGGGTCTTGTCAATGGAAGGATGCTCAAGCATTACTTCTGCTAAATTCCAATTTCCAGTTTCATTCTTCATTGTGTATTCCATTGCAGTTTATTTCAGAAAAGAGAAAGGTGTTTCCAAAAAAAAAAAAAAAAGAGGAAAAGAGAGATAGCTGGTCCTAACATGCTCAAAGTCTGGGCCAGCAAAGAAAGAATATCAGCTCTAATATGCCCAAAACCAGAGCTGAGTCAAAGAAGAAGAAGTGACTCTAATATGCTCAAAACTTGAGTCATAGAGAAAGAAGGATTTTTCAAAACTGCAGATTTCATACCTTCACAGTTTGTTTGCAGTTTTTTTACAAGTCTTCACTCCAGCAAGTTAGACAATCTAATCCTGGCTTGGCTGTTTTTCAATTTCCTGTCTTAGAATGTAGGAGAAGAAACCTTCTGGACAGTCTAATCCTAGCAGGTAGTAGTGTAAGTAGAGAAACATATGAGACCAACAGTCTATTCTGGTCTCATGGAGCAATAAGGGTAGATTTAGGATAGGTTTGTTTTTTGTTTTGAAAATAAAATGTAAAGGGTCTGCTAGCTCAAATGCACCCTAAAGAAGGGAAAATTGTTAGGACTATAGGGTGGGTAGGTAGTTTGGTTGGGAAAATATTTCTGCTAATGTAACATATTCATATTGTGGTAGCTGATCAAAGAAAGAAGGGATGTGCCAAGCAGCCCGCATCTGGCCTACTCCAAATATTATTTCTGGTTTCTTGACTCCTTCAAGAAGAAGCCATCCCCATGTGGAGCCACTGTTAGCCCCCCTATGAAATTCTTGACAAGCAAGCTGGGGGCTAGGTTGTTTTGGAGCCTTCAAGGAATGCCTTTTTCCTAAAAACCCATCCTCCTTGAAGTCTCTTTGTGTTATGCCTAACATAAATCTTCTCTGCTGATCCATTCCTCAAAAGGCCTACATTACCCCTTGTCCCCTGCCAATTCCACAATTTTCCCCTTTCTTTCCCCCCAATCCCCCTTGTCTGTTCCTGAAATCTTCTCTAATATCCCTGCACCCTTTGTTTTCCCTAAATCCCCCTTTAAATCCTATTCTTACCCTTGTCTGGCCTTTTTCACCCTTCATCCCCCTATCGTTGCCCTTGGCTGGCCTTAAAACACTTTGGAAATGGGCCAAAAATCATAAATTTCATTGAAAATGGGTTAAAAACCCACTTCCGACCATATAATAGGCCTCAGCCCTTTTCCCGTTAGCCCCGCGCTCCTTTACCACCCACAAAACCTATCGCTGTGACCGAGTTCTAACACTGAAGGGCGCTTACCATATGTATTCATCGGGCGCATCCTCGACCATCGATCCTGGCAGATCGGATGGCCAGCATTTAATCTGCAGCCCTCGTGCTTTCCCCCATTCAAATCTTTGATTGAGCCATCGCCGTCCAAATATACAAAGATCTGACGGTGCGGAGCCCATCCGTCCTGTGGTCCCCGCTTCCACTATTCACAAACCCGCCGGTTTCTTTCGCACCGCCTTTGGGCGATGGGCGGTATTTCCTGATAGCCCAGCGATTCCACTCACCTTTCGACGCGTGTCTTCTGTACGACTCCAAAACCGTCCATCCTCCGCGCATTATCTCTTGACCATGGATGCCGAGCGAAATCCACGACAGCCGTCAGATCTATAGCGGCCCATCCGACGGCTATCACTCGTCGAAGGTGCACGATGTTTAATGAAGTTGCACGGGCGATAGTTCATGCCATGGCCCGCTATCCATCATCCTCCGACGTCGATCTCCGCCGCGATCGACGGTCCAGATCCGTCTGCCCGCCATTGACCATTCCGCCGTCGCCCGGGCCTCCACGTCGTCCATCCACTTGGATTTCCGTACGCCATGTCATCCCACGTGCATTTTCCGTACCTTTTGACCATAACATTGCATATAATCGTTCATTTTCGTGTCTTTTAATGTTTTTTTCGTTCAAACCCTGCTCTGCAAGACCGCCACCATCCTCCAGAGCACGTTCCTCCATTCTTTCTACGATTTTCTCCTCCGCATCGTCACTTGCACGGCCTTTCTCTGCCTCCACATCATCCGCCACCCCTTTCACGATTTCCTTAACTTATTTGTGTGTTTTGCAGGGTTATTAAGAGCTAATGGCCAGTATGGTGGACGTCTCTGCTACAAGGACAACGAAATCCAAAGAAGATCAGTTACAGCAGCAAATTTATGAGTAGGGACCCGAGAAGGTAAAGACTAGATGTTCATTAAAAGAAACAGGGTTTTAACTCCGTGGAAAACCTTCCGGCACCATTAAAGCTCAAATTTCACGAGCAGAGACAGAGAGGGAGCGGAAAAGTGTTTAATGCAACAAAAGAAATTAGAGCACGTCAATGAAGATCTTAAGCCTTGAATCAATGGTTTAAGAAGCAAAGCACCAGTTTGAAGACCCAGAGGATCGATCAGAAGGTCCTGAGCATAAGTAAAAGATAACATCAGGGTTTTCATCAGCAGAATGTTCTTCTTCATCAATTACAGGGTGCCCATTCAGTTTTTATTATGCACATTGTCCTTGAAGGAATTTCCACCGTAACAGTAGTTTGAAACTGTCAGAGCATTTATATGACAAACCTCTCAGTAGTTTATTTTATTTTTGTTCAAAGAACCAGAAGTACTACAGTCAAAGGATGTCAAAATCATATCCAGAGAAGATCACTCCTACATAATGAGGTGACAGAAATTAAATACTCAGCAGTCAGAAAGAATGGGTTTCAACCCTCCATTCATTTTGTGTTTAATGTTACATTTAGTGTTCACCTACCACCTCAGTCAACCTTCTGTTCATCCTCTGATATAAAGCACAGAAGGAACTTATTGTATTGGTTGTTGATTGGATATCAGAGAAATGCAAGAATTTTCCTCTTGAGACAAGTTCTCTGTGTAATATTGTAAGATAGGCTGAGATTTGATGCATTCAGACTGAATATATGTTCAAGCTGTGGGCATTGATGTACCTGATTGGTGTTGTTTTTAATATGACAAGCACATTTCTTTGGATCCTGATCTTAAGCAGCTGGTGATGTCTTCCTCTCTCTGTATTTGTGATTGACTTGCTTTCATTTCATTACGTTTCTACTGGCTCGCATCAGAAGTTTGGCATAAGATTTACCCTTGATAGGTACCTTATGTTGCTGCTCTCCTAGCCTTTTATGTTTTCTGCTTATATGTGTATCTGAATATTGATTTCAATTGATTTAACCAGTGTAGTGGATGTTATTGCCTGCTCTCTGATGTATGAATTAATGAAATCTATGTTTAGATGTTCTTGGTAGGATTTAGTTGGATGAGTTGAGAACACTGGGAGGTCTAGAACCCTGTCTCTGCCTCACTATGATCTTTCCATCTTAACTAAGCCTCTCTAAGATCCCTTGTATTGCCTCTGACTTTGTCCAAGCAGGTCTAGAGTTAAATGACCTCTGACCTAATCTATAGACAGAATTGGGTGGTTCCCCCTTTTTCATTTTCAGTCCTTAATGTCCCATTCCACCAATCATCTTTAAGACCCAGATGCTCTAAATGACTAGCCCAACTGAAAGCTTGCACATTGAACACAAGTAAATCCTTTCTTGACTCGAGAGCCCAATGGCCTTGATGTTCCCTGAGTTATCTATATTTTTCTAGTTTCATCTTTGCTCATCCTTGTCTTATATTGGACCCTTCTTTCCTGATTCCCAACAACCAAACCAACAATTGAACAAACAAACCCTGTGCCTATAACTAGCCTAAAATCATAACTTAGAGCCTCAAAGACATACACTTTGACTCATATAGAGAGATCCCTCTTTGGACCTAGGAGGGCTAGATCCTAAGGTCTGAAAGTGGTTCTATGTTGTCTCATCTTTTGGTCTTGTCAACCTGGCCAAAACATGGGAACCCCAACAAAAACCATCCGCCTCCTGCCAGTAAATATGCTAGTTGATTAAAGTCAAGAACAAAGCCACTGATTTTTTGTTGTTCAAATATATATTTTAAATCCCTGAACCCCCTGCTCTGTCATTCTGTTTGCCATCGCTGATGAAGGGAAGAGCCTGAGTCTGCTGGGTCCACTGGTGTATTGCACAAGCATGCATTGCAGCCATCATTGGATAGTTACAACCGCTGCAACCGAGAGAAGAGTCTGCCACCGGATAGGAGAAAGGCAGCAAAGAGCACAGTAGCCGTTTTCTGGAGGGAAGAAGAAAGTCAGTGTTCATGCATATGGTTGAATGTGGATCAAAGCTCCTGTCTCGGTTCAATCTTCTTGTTTGGTGAACGAATTGCGGTACTGGGAAGAGCAAGCCCAACCAAGTTGACTGAAAATCAGGTACAATTTTTATTGAGAACATTTAAAAAAAAAGGTAAACAGATATTGGGTTTTTTTTTGAGAAAACAAAGTTGTTTTAAGAGGGTATTGAAGATTTTTTTTTTTTTGAGAAGAAATTGAAAAAATAAATTTTCTGGCGGAAGAGCACGATTGTTTTTTGAAAAAGAAAATTCTCAAAATTCTTAAGTAGAAGGGTTTGAACATAAAAATTTGAATAGAGTTTGAAATGTTTTTTTAAACTCTGGAAATTTAAAACAAGAAGAAAATCAGATTCTGGAAATTTGAAACAAGAAAGGAATTTTGAATATTGGAAAAGAAGGGAAAACAAAACAAACCATAATAGAAATAAATGGAAAAATGATGAGTGCAAAGTTCGAGGTGGAGAAGTTCACTGGGAAGAGCAATTTCGCATTGCGGAAACTGAAAGTTAGGGACTTTCTGGTGCAACAAGGGTTGCACAAAGCATTAGACGGGGTAAAGAAAAAACCTACAAGCATGATAGATTCGGACTGGGAGGACTTGGATACCCGAGCCCTCAGTACCATTAGGTTATGTTTGGTAGATGAAGTTCTCTTTAATATTTTTGAAGAGAGTGCAGTTGAAGGGTTGTGGGAAAAATTGGAAACCTTGTGTATGACTAAATCATTGAAAAATAGAATTTATTTGAAAAGACAACTGTACAGTCTTCAGATGGAGGGTACAAAAGTTGCAGAACATTTAAATGTTTTTAATACACTTATTTGCCAGTTGTCAGATATGGAAGTTAAAATGCAGGAAGAAGACAAGGTTATAAATTTGTTGTGTTCTATGCCTGAGTCATGGGACCACTTCGTAACTTCAATCAGTTTGAGCACTGTTGATTCTTTGAAATTTGAATTAGTTGTGGGTGCTCTGTTAACTGAAGAAGTACGAAGGAAATCTAGTATTGAGACATTTGCACCAGAAGCCATGGTAGCTAGAGGTAGGTCAAAGGAAACAGGGGAGAAAGCAAGGGGTTCTTCTAGATAAAAGTCAAAGGGGGGAAAGAAGTGTAAAGCCAAGTGTTGGTACTGCAACAAAATTGGACACCTCAAGAGAGACTGTTGGAAATGGAAGAAGTTAGAAAACTAGAATAAGGAAGCAAATTAGGTTGATTCAGGTATGATTGATGAAGTTTTAACTACTGAAACCCTACCTATTTTTAATGTGTCTCAAGATGCTGAAAATTGGCTATTAGACTCAGGTGCTTCTCATCACATGACTCTGAATAGAATTTGGTTTACTTCATATGAAGCTGTAAATGGTAGTTCTGTGTTTATGGGAAATAATCCATCTTATCAGACTGTTGGGATGGGAAATGTAAAAATTAAAATGTATGATTATACAATTAAAACATTATCTGATGTTAGGCATGTACCTGAACTAAAGAAAAACTTGATTTCCCTAGGAGTTTTGGATTCGAATGGGTATAAATTTACAGGTCAGAATGGAGTGATGAAAGTATCAAAAGGAGCCTTGGTTGTTATGAAGGCTGAAAAGGAAAGAAATCTGTATAGACTTAAAGGAAGCACTCAAGTTAGTGAAGCAACGATTGTATCAAAAAAAGCAGAAGAAGGTTCTCATTTATGGCATCAGCGGTTGGGTCACATGAGCGAGAAAGGTCTTTAGGTACTGATGAACCGCAAGTTGCTTCCTGATTTGAAATCCTTGAAGTTGGTTTCTTGTAAACATTGTGTGTATGGAAAACAATGTAAACAAAGGTTCAAGACTGGTTATCATAATGTTAAACAAATTTTAGACTACATTCATTCTAATCTATGGGGACCGTCTCCTACTGTGTATTATAGAGGTGCATTATATTTCTTAACATTTATTGATGATTTCTCCCAAAAATTTTGGGTCTATATGTTGAAAATTAAAGTTGATGTATTTAATGTTTTTAAACAATTTAAAGCAATGGTGGAAAAGAAAACATGCAAATCAATTAAATTTTTAAGAACTGAAAATGGCAGTGAATTTACTTCTTTAGAATTTGAACAATTTTGTAAGGACGAAGGGATTGTTAGACATAAAGCTGTTGTTTATACTCCTCAGCAAAACGGCGTTGCTGAACGGATGAATCAGACTCTTATGGAAAGAGCCAGAAGCAAGATCAGCAATGCTAACCTGCCAAAGGAGTTGTGGGCAGAAACAATATCTACTACTTGTTATTTAGTTAAAAAATCACCTTAGGTTGCCATAAAATTTAAAATTCCTAAAGAAGTTTGGTCGGGTCAGTCTTGTCATTATTCTTATTTGAAGATTTTTGGTTGTGATCCTATGCTCTTATTCCTAGAAATCAATGTTCAAAGATAGATCCAAAATCGAAATTTTGTGTCTTTATTGGATATGATTATGAAGTGAAAGGATATAGGTTGTGGGATCCTTATTCACGAAAGATAGTCATTAGTAGATATGTAACATTTGATGAATCTTATCTTCTAAAATAAGATGTTGGAAAAGTTGAACAGGAACAGGTATCGCCAAATCAGCAGATTCAATTGGAGACTAAACCCTTTCCAGAAAGTCAAAAGGAAGGAGAGACTTCTGATGAAAAAGGTGGAGAAGCAAAGGAAAATGGAGAAATTCCAAAACCAATTCAACAACCAGTCACTCTAAGAAGGTCTACAAGGAAAAGAAAAACACCCAAAAGGTATGAAGATTCTGCTTCATCTTTTGCATTGATTACTGAAGATGGGGAACCTTCTTGTTATCAGGAAGCAGTAGATGATGTAGATAGTGAGATTTGGAAAAAGGCTATGGAAGAAGAAATGGATTCCTTAGCCAAGAAAAATACATGGGATCTTGTAGAACTTCTTGAAGGGAGAAGCGTTGTTGGGTGCAAATGGGTCTTCAAGTTGAAGAGAAAATTTGACGGAAGTATTGAGAGGTATAAGGTGAGGTTGGTTGCAAAAGGATATTCTCAGGTTGAAGGTATTGATTTTCATGAGATTTTTTCACCAGTCATTAAAATTGTTTCTATTCGTACTGTGTTGGCACTAATTGCGTTACTTTACCTTGAGTTAGAATAGTTAGATGTGAAAATGACCTTTCTTCATGGTGATTTGGATGAAGAGATATATATGGATCAGCCAAAAGGTTTTGTACAAGGTCACAACAGAAGATTAGCTTTCAAGCTTAGGAAATCATTGTATGGCCTGAGGCAGTCCAGGAAATGGTACAAGAAGTTTGACTCCTTCATGGTGAGCCAAAATTTTATCAGAGGTGAGTATGATCATTGTGTATACTTCAAAAGTTTCAATGGCACATTCATTATCTTGGTGTTCTATGTTGACGATATGCTTATTGCAAGCAAAATCATGGAAGAAATCAATAGGTTAAAGGCTCAGCTTTCTAGGACATTTGATATGAAGGATCTTGGAGTGGAAAAACATATTTTGGGCATGGAGATACACAGAGACAGGAAAAATGGTAAGCTTTGGTTATCACAACAAAAGTATGTGGAGAGAGTACTTGAAAAGTTTGGTATGAACAATGTGAAACCTGTTAATGTTCCATTAGCTTCCCATTTTAAGCTTTCTTTAGATTTAAGTCCTAGAACTAATGAAGAAAAGAAGTATATGTCTCGTGTACCATATGAAAATGTGGTAGGAAACTTAATGTATGCGATGGTATCTATAAGACCTGGCATTTCACATGTAGTTGGAGTTGTCAGCAGGTTCATGGCAAATCCAGGAGAAGAACATTGGCGAGCAGTGAAATGGGTGCTTCGGTATTTGAGAGGCACAAGTGACCATTGCATTAGCTTTGATGGTCATGAAGGTTCAGTTTGTGGATCTGTGGATGCTGATTATGCAGGTGATTTGGAAAAGATGAGGTCTACTATAGGTTACGTTTTTACTCTTGCAAGTGGAGCAATCAGCTGGATGTCAAAGCTTCAAGAGATGGTTGCTTTGTCCACTATTGAAGTAGAGTATATAGCTGCTTCAGATGCCTGTAAAGAGGCAATCTGGTTAAAAGGTCTACTTGATGAGATTGGAAGGATGCAGGAGAAGGTGAATGTATTCTGTGGCAGTTAGAGTGCTATTCATTTTGCTACAAATCCAGCCTATCACAACAATACCAAGCACATCGATGTAAGGTATCACTTTGTGAGACATGTAATTGAAGGCGACAAAGTAGTTCTCAATAAGGTTCATACACAGGAAAATCATGCAGATATATTCACAAAGTCAATTATAGTAGAGAAGCTGAGATGGTGTCTCGCTTCTCTTGGCTTGCATAAGAGATGATGAATGGGCATGGGCAAGGGATTAGGAAAATTGTTGTCAAGGTGTAGTTTGTTGAAATATGACAAAAAATGTAATTAATGTAATTTTGGGAAAATTTACTTATTACATATTAGTTGGTTGTATAACGAAATGAAGTTAGAATAACGAAATAGTCCAAGTTAAATTGGATAGCTTGAGAGGCTTGTATGAAGTGGAAAATCATTCTTGATTAATAGAGTTTCCAATCCCTTGCCCCGTGGAGGTTTCCTTGACACCCTGTCGAGGTTTTACCACGTAAATTCCTGTGTTTATCTTTAGTTTATTTTACATTAATTTTTTCATTTAGTTTATGTTTCTTCTTGCTTAATGTTTTCCCAGTACAATAGCCCAGACATTCCCTTCAACCAGAAATAGAGGAATCATGAAGGGGCCGATGTCTGCTGCCACTTACCCTAACCGCATTTCCTTTTCCTAAAAAAGCAAGAAAATATGTGGATAATTTAGAACCTATATTTAATATATTTTTCCTTTTCTATTAGAAATATGTAATTTTTATAATCTAGAAATGATATTTAATATCATTTTCCTTTTCTATTAGAAACATGTAATTTTTATAATTTATAATTTATAATATTTAATTTTTACTGCACTTTCAAATAATAAGGTCGGAAGTTTTAAAAGTATATATTCATTATGAATTTAACATATTTTGTATTGTGCATGTCCTCCCCAATGAGAGGAGTCTCCATCACCAATAGTGCATCATTCACAAACCATCACCTTAATCTTAAATCTTAGTTTGTTAGTGTGGAGAATATTTATTATTTCTTATTTCGTGGTGAATATTTTATTATTTCTTTTCATTTTTAAGTAAGTTTATGGTTAATCTATATTTTCTTTATATTATTATTGAGAAGATATTTCAAAAAAACATTTCAAACATTTTTGCATGAAAATTTTTTCATAAAACATTTTTTTTTAATTCTTGTTAAATTTAATGTATATTTTATTTATTTATTTAAAAAAATTTGTTTATGATTGTTAAATTGTAGAGGTGTTGTAGTATTACAACAACTCCCCATTAATCAAGTAAAATAGAATAGAAAGGATAATAGGGACCTTTTAAAAATTTTAGGATTAATATTTATTTTTAGAAATAAAACATAAAGATAGGATTTTATTAAATTAAGTTTTAAATTTTCTTTAAAACATAAGAAAATCACTTAAAGAACACTTAAAAAGAACCCACAAAGCATAAAAGCATGAAAGTGGGAAGAAAAAAAAAAAACAAAATTTCGAATAACGAATCGCCAAAGTGTGAATTGTCGAAGTTGCGGACAACGAATCGTCAAAATATGAATTGCCTAAATGCGAAGTAGTGAATCACCGATATGTGAATTTCCAAAATGTGAAGTAGCGAAACCCGTCACATAACAGATTCTGAAATTGCGTTCCATCATATGAGATACCCCGATATCCCATCCCATTTAAAATCATCGCAATATATCACTTTGTGTTTCGCACATTGCTTTGAAGCGCTAAAGCTTTCCAACTACCGAAATCATCGATCAACAGATCCCAATGTGATGACATCTGTCAAAATCACACGAACCCATGCTTAACAATTTAATGTTAATTCAGGTGTTTGGTAATCTCGAGGCTTGTAATCAATTTTTAATTATTTCAAATTTAATACCAAGGATTTCCTTTTATGCATGAGTTAAGTTGATAGGACAGATAATAGCATTCAAAGTGATTTCAACTTATCCTCTCTGGTTTTCTTTTCAACAGGGTAATTCCAAAAACAAAAGGCATAAAAGGATTTCAATGTTGATTAAAGCACGAAGCAAATCTGCCACCCCATCACTGTTAGTCATACAACAAGAGAAAAACAACGAAATGGCTCCCCTAATCTTGGATACTGCATGCAACCCAGAAATTGGTTCGTCAAGCTGGGAAGGCATCTATCAGTTGTTCAAGAACGAGAAACCACAAGTAATTCTGGACAGAAAAGTTGTGGCCAAAGATACTTTATCCAATGATTCAGAATCATGGACGGACACTGCTAATCCTTTTCTTCACATAATTGTTACCTGTCCTAAGATGCTTCCATATATTGATTTAGTGAAATGGGTGTTGGATAATGTAGATATCAGAGAGGAAATTTGTTACTAGAACCATAACTATCATTGGCTCTCTCAGGCCACCATATTTGAAGAATATGTATAAGCTTCCAAAACCCCAGAAAAGATATGACACCCAATTTTTTCAAGAGTTCATGCAGGAGAATGACCATACTGTGACTGTAATTAAAAATGAAGAAATGATCCTAACCGACATAAGCATGACGATAAGGGTATGTATTCATTCATCTCTCTTAAAAACCCATTCTCTCATATATGTGCAATGATGTGTCATCTCTTTGGATCTGTAAATACGTCCAAGTTTAAATAAAATTGGACACCTTTGATAGAAGCAGCCTCTGATGGTTATATTCTAGATTGGGCTACTATTATTTCTGATAATTTGATAATATTTATCACATCTTGTAGAGAAAATCGAAATGCCCTACCCAATGTAGTCCCTCATTTTTATATGAGTTCTTATATATTAGATGTAGTCTATTTTTCCTTTGAATTTTCATCATTAGGATGGAAATGGACCAGAGTAGTTGAAGCCCCCATCTACGTACAATTAGATATCTTGTGGGAATCAAAATATCACTCTCATATGTTCAAAATATGCAATGACATAATGCTCCCATTCTTCCAAGTGATTTTCGAAAGAAAAATCCCTAGAGTCACCCCTGAAGCCAATAAAAGTCTTAAGTTTGTTGGTAGGTGGTTCGGTGAAGAGAAATTTGCATACATCTGTATTTTTGGAAGTTATTCCCATCCTCATGTCCTACCCTTGTATATACCAGAAAAATTGTTGGCCAAACAAATTTCTTATCAAATAGTTGGTAATGGTTTGACAAAAGCCCTTAAAGATGCCAAAAAGACCGTTTGGCCAACTTTTCCATTTTCTTGTGGTTCATATGCCCTAGACAATTTCAAGCATGCCTATCTTGAAATTGATCGATTAAAAACATTCAATTCCCAATGTTACCCAATAGAAATTATGAATCAGGTCAAGCTGCGAGCATTTCCAAGTGAGCCTGGTAGATTTGATGATATTTTCGAATCAATTCCTAAATTTTAAACAGCTCAGCAAAAGGCAGCTGAAAGGTTCAGCCCAGAGGATTTGTTAAGATTCAAACGTATCGAAAACAAAGAAATTCCCATTTTCTAGAGATATAATGAATCAGGTCAAGCATGCCTATGGTATTTCTAGAGATATAATGAATCAGGTCAAGCTGCAAGCATTTCCAAGCGAGCCTGATAGATTTGATGATATTTTCGAATCAATTCCCGAATTTTAAATAGTTCAGCAAAAGGAAGCTGAAAGGTTCAGCCCGGAGGATTTGCTAAGATTCAAACGTATCGAAAACAAATAAATTCCCATTTGCTGGATTATTTGTTTCACAAACCAGCGCCAAAGGCAAAACAAGTTACAGTTTCAATGACTTCTTAGGCACCAATACCAATTGAGGAAGAAAAAATAAAAAATGTTCAACAAGATAATAAATTCACCCAAAATTGGGAATATTTTGAGAAATCACTATCTGAGACTAATACTCCTGCCACTCAGAATTCCATTCAATCAGAAACCATGCCTATTGTGGGTGCTACAAGTTTCGTAACTCATATAGATGAGCTAGGTGTGCAACATGTTTCTGTTGATATAGATAACTCCAAGGATCAGGAAGAAATCAGTGAAACGTGGTTTACTGCAGAGGTTTCTGCGTTAGTGTGTTTGGTGCATGCATGTACGAAATCACACCAACTTAAGGGGTGTGGTTTTCCCTCTTAAGTTATTGATCACAGGCAGAAAAAATATGGAGTCAAGAAAGTTAGTGGAACATGCTAGAACATAAACATACTATATAGAGAAATAGCATGCATATTCAAACATTAAAATTCAACTAAAACTAAAATAAATAACAAAAAAGCTCTAAATAGAGTCAAACAACTTCAATAATCCAAATGAGGGCACTTACATCCCCTCTTATTGAGTACTGGTAGGAAATAAGGATGAAACTTTAACCCACTTGCCAAGGGGCCCTTAGAACTTGGGGTCCTAAGTCCCGATGCAAGGATGTCCTTACTTCCAAGCTGCCTTGGCACGAATTCTCCCTCTCTCTAATATGGTGGGCTGAAGTTGTTTTATGGCCAAAACATGAGTCCCCTCTATCTCTCCTCTGGATCACACACTGCTGGTATTGCTTGGGGAAATTCTGGCCAACATAACAATGTGCTCTCTATTTACTCATATCTTGGTGGCCTTTTATAGGAGAATTCAAATCCTCCTTCCCTCTCTTGGTACATTGTGTATGGTGACCCAAGAGAGGGGGATGATTCCATTATGTGCCACATTTATTCCATTGTGTGCTCCCTTGATGTCCTAAGGAGGCTTGGGTGGCTGTCCTTAGGCGGCTTCAAGTATGGAATCAATGTCCTAGAGTGTGATTTTTATGGTCTCGAAAAGTGGCTTTTGCCACTCCCAGGATTGCACGCTTTTTGGGTCAAAAGGCGTGCAAAGGCGAACTTATCAAAGGATTATGCGCACAAAAGCATTTATGACTAGTTAAAATTTGATTTTTTCCTCAGACCTTAAAGATTTTTAAATACTTTCAGATTCTCTAATGTCTTTCAATCCTGTAAATCCTTCTGTCTGATATTAAATAATGTCGCCTTTGCTTGTACGATTTTCCAGTGATAACAATTTCCAAGGAAAAAATGATACAGAGGAGAAACCAAAATATACATCGACCCAAGATATGGAAATCATCCTGGCTTTCCCGACTACTGAAATAGCCATAAAATTTGAATAAATACCTCCATTGGACGTATTTGATAGTCAAAGACACAAATATGTCATGACCAGGTCAAAGAAGAAGTGGAAGATGGAAGATTCTCTAGAGATGCCTATAGATGCAACACTAATGCAAGTCCTTTGGAAAGAAACTCAATCAGCTCCAGGGGGGGAACTTAATAGGTTATCTCAATTTGCAGGTGCTTACACAAATGAAACCATTCATAAGGAAGCAGAAGTTGAATCATGAATTATAGAAAAGGATAAAAAAATATTCAAAAGGAGCAAGTTTTCATTGGTGAAAAGCAAAGAATCGAGCAAGAGCTGCAAACAAGCATCAATAATCTACACCAAGAGTTTGAAGGTGTCAAACTCAAAATCGAAAATGATATTAAAGAAAAAGATCAAATAAATCATAAATTACAAAAGAGGATTGAAAAGCTCCAAGAAAAGCATGAATTCAATCAAGTAAAGAAAGAAGAAGCAGAGTTGGAAGCATTACTGGTAATATAGAAAACATATTTCTATAAGAAGTATAATAAAATTCAAGAGAAAGTTAAGACCAATGATCAATTAGTCACTCAAATTTCTAATCAGAGAAATTATTATGAAGATATTGATGATAAGGTGTCAAAATATATAGGCTGGCAAGACACTGCACAAGGTAGAGCGGACTATCTCCCTCGTCTTGAAGAGTCAATTAAAGATATAATATTTGGAGATTGGGATATTAAAATGAAGAGCATTGAATTAGCTATTATCAGAACTAATAATTTATCTTCCATCATCTCTGAGTATATAAAATATTCTCTTCTGCAAGCCAACCTGATTCAAGAAGCACCAAAAGACACCATGCCAAATATCAATTTCTTAAAGCAATCCTGGCAAGAGACATCAAACAGAAAAACTCTTGACATAGAAAATATGACAAAGTTAAATATTGAGATTTACTGGTACTTGTTGATTAAGCCTCATAACCAATCAGTAACATTGAGGTGTCTCTCCAGTGCAGCAGCTTAGCTTCTACTAGTACTGAGCGATGCTGTATTCACGGGATAGATGAGAATGCAGCTGATTCATCCCCCCCAGCCTAAACATATGATCAAATCATGCCAGCTCAAAGACCAATTGGAGAGAGAATCTGGGAAATAGTCATGAGATTGTTACAACTTATGCATTTTATTTTCCTAGTTTTTAGTTTTATAGTTTAGAGTAATATTAGAGACTTCTTTTACAAGTCTTCTATTTTTTTAATATTAATTAGTATTTAAACCCCTTTCATGCATTTAGAAAGGGCTCCATAATTTTGAGAAGAATGCTTTTGGAACTTACACTATTGTTTGAACAAAAGTTATCTAATTGAAAGTTTGAGCCCAAAAGCTATATTTTCATATCTAAGGTTATCTTGCAACATATACTATTATCTATGTATTGATTGTTTTATGTTCTAAAATTTTAGTAAACTTGTTTCTGTCTATTAATTTCATTCTGATCAACATTGAAGTGATATATGCTCTTATTACTATTAATATAATATATCGAACGATATGCTGTTAAATGTGAGACTTAGAGATATTTTATGTGATTAATGTTCTTCATCAATATTCATTACGTATGCAATGATATATATTGTTTCATGCTTGTGAAATTCTACTCCATAATCATATAAATGAATACAATCTCGGGAAGTGGTTATATTTAGTTTTAATTTATGTTATCATTAGAATAAATCACCTCGCTAGTGTTGATTTTATTTACTTTGTTATATAAACTCTCTTTATATGGGAAACTGGTCCCTTTATCCCCAGTCGGACCCACCATTTCAACGGAAAAGGAGTTGTTTTAAGCTCCCGACCGGGTGGAATCCCCAATGTTGAGGAAGTCACTTTCCAACCTTCAAAATTTTTGGTGTGAGAAGGAGGGTCATCTGACTATGTATGGCATATAAAGCTAAAGATCAATCGAAAACCCAATGTAAGAGTCAATCCCCCTCCAAAGCTCCTACAACTTATATATCTCGTTCATTATCTCCAGGTCATAAGTCTAAAGTTGTAGAGCCATCACTTTCATCTCCTGAAACATTACCTCGTAGACCTTCTTCGGATTATATTCCGAGTCTCCCAAAGTTTAGTCTATGATTGAGAAGTTAGAACTAATAACCATATCTCCATAAAATCCTGTTAATCCTGAAATTTCTAAAGAAAGTGTTACATCGATATTTCGAGGGACTCGTGTATTAACCCAATCACAAAGTGAAAAAATTGGGATAACTCCTTTTGAGTTTCCTATTCATTCTTATCGTAAAAAAAGCTACTACCTCAGCATCTCAATAAGGTATCAGTGAGATCACATCATCTTCATCTCCATTCACCTCTACTTTCCCCTCTCATCAACCCATATCTTCTCATATACCCATTTCTGCTCAAACAATTAGTGATGCTATAAGTAGTATTAGTACAGTAGTAAGTTCTTCTCCATCCACATCTGCTTCTGGAACTACTATTTCATATTCACAAACAACAAGTCAAGTAATGGCCAACTTACCATGGGTAAATCTGATTGTTGTTCAAAAGGTAAATTTACATCCTCTCTTAGATCATTCAGAAAAATGGTTACCAAAGTATATTCCTGATGATGGTCTCCCCGCTAAAGAACATCTCAATAAGTTTATGTTAGCCATGAATCTTAATGACGTTGAACATGAAGATGTTGTAGTTAGATTGTTTCCATATAATTTCCGAGGGTCTGCAGGATCCTGGTATCTTTCCCTCCTTTCAAGGTCAATAGGAAATTGGAATACTTTTCAAGGACAATTTCTTGCCAAATTTGGTGAGGATAGGACAATTGCGTCATTGATCAATGATCTTTCTAATTTAAAAGATAATACAGGAGAAAAGATCAAAGACTTCAACTCTAGATTTAAAAATTTAATGAACAAAATTCCAGCTGCCTCTAAGCATGGATTGGATGTACAAATAGAGTGGTACATATCCTCCCTTCCTTCTCATATAGCATTTTTTGTAGATAGAGCTAATAAAGTCAGCCTTGTAGAAAACATGAAAGAATCCTTGTTTGTTTAAAGAAGAATTGTTGCTTTAGAAAATAAAATAGAGCTTGAAGATAAAAGATATAAAAAGGTAACATTCAAAGACAAGCCAAAGAAGAAGGCTCCTAAATATCCTTTTGATCTTGAGGGATTACAAAAAGTTCTCAAAACCATGTCCAACGAAATGGTTGAAATAAAAAAACAGGTTGCTGAAACCTCTACCAGGAAACCATTTAGTGTTGGGTATGTGTTATATTCTTTCCACAACTAATCACACACGGGGGGTAAGAGGGGGGGCAATAGCCCCCCCTGTCGGGGTCTGCGGCAGTGCCCCAACGAAAATTTTTTGGTCCTTAATTTCTGGTGGGCAGTCCGTGCCCATGGTTTTGTGCATGGTTTTGCACATGGTTTGGGGTACGATGGTTTTCGGCCCTTGGTATTTTTGTAGATCCGGTCAAGGGAACTACGGTTATGTTCTAATCCAGGGTTAATGGATTAGGGTTTATGTATGCTTCGACATGTATATATATGTGTTGTAACACTAAAAGGAATATAATGAAATATCAAGCTAGTCGTCCCGATTTGGGATCCAAGGGAAAATCTCTGTGTTTATCTGTTTTATGTTTTATGCTTTCGCTATTGTTTATTTTCTTTTATAAGATTCGTGTGTAGATAATTTTTGTTCAGGGTTAAAACCTACATTTAGATCATTTAGAAAAAATCAATCGTCTGTCTCTCAACCTCCCAATGTTATTTCTAATATTGAATCTGACCAAGAAGAAGCAGAGGAAGAAACCACAAATTCTGCTGATGAATCCCAAGATGAAGAAGTAGCCGAATTACATGGATTATGGAATTTCGTTTTACCTTCCTCTGATGATGAAACTGAAGCTAAAGCCATGCCTGTTAGCACAAGAAGTGAAATTTTTGTAGAACCAACACAATAACACAGAAACAAAAAATTCCAACTTCTATTGCTAAAGAAAAACGTGTCAATAAAAAACCTCCAGTCAAATCATCTCAGCAATCCATCACTGGTTCCCAGCCAATCAAATCTACACCCAATCCCCAATCTAAAACTTTAGTAGTATCTGATACTATTGAATATAATATAATCAAGGATATGAATAAGATTAAAGCCAATAGTTCTCTTCTTGAAGTTAGCAAATTAAAGCAACAATTTTTTTTTTTATTGAAAGAGCTAAATGCGGTCACATCATCTCCTCTTCCTTCAATTGTTATAGCTAAAGTTGCTAATGGAATAGGGAAACCTCTAATTGAAAGTTCAAACAAAGATAATGCTTCAGATGTTGTTTTGATTGGTGATAGATCTAATTCCCATACTCCTCCTTTTCTTTTAACTTTTGAAATATACAATAGAAATGTTCATAATTTTTTGATCGATTCCGAGGCTTCATCTAATATAATGCCATATTAAATTTGCGAAAAATTAAATATCACACCCTAGAAGTCATAAGTTAGTATAGTTCAATTGGATATAACAAAGGTTAAGTTATTAGGAGAGATCAACTCAGTAAGTATTATATTTTCATCAAACCCAAAAGTTGCTCAGATTATCGATATATTGATTGCAGACATCCCTGAATTTTACAGTTTAGTTCTTAGCCGAGACTGGCATAAAAAATTACATAGATATTTTGAAACATACTGGTATCACATGTGGCTTCCATATAATCGAAAGCAAAATCAAATCAGACTCGATCATGAAAAACATATGAAGTACTCAGTTACAAACCTTGGGGAAGAAAATGAGCCTATAGCATTCAACAACAACATTTTGGGCAATTACTCTGCAGATTCATTCTTAGGGAATTTTAATGCACAAAGTTCAAATTTTCTAATCAATTTTGTTAATTCAAAAATAGAGAATTTTTCTCAAGCTAATTTCATTAGATGCTTCAATTTTGAAGAAGAAACTTTAGTCCAATCTCCGTTTTGGAAAATTTATTTTGATGGATCAAAATCCAATGATGGTGCAGGAGAAGGATGCGTACTTACTATCCCAAAAGGCGAGAAAACTATGCTAGCCTATAGGTTAGAATTTTAATGTACTAACAATATTGCTGAATACGAGGCATTGGTTCAAGGTCTTCAAAGAGAAATTAGTCTTGATATACAATATATTCATGTGTTTGGAGATTTAGATATTGTTGTAAGACAAGTACGAAATACTGTTCACTCTCACTCAATGCACTTGAAACATTACCAATCCTTGATTCAAGACCTCACATCACATTTTATAGCAATCAATATCTCTCCTATTCATAGATCACAGAATGCCAATGCTGACCTCTTAGCTAATGTTGCCTCCAAGCTTATTCCACCAGAGGATTTTAGTCCTGACAGATTCTCTATTGAATTAATTTTCCAACCATCTATACCATATAATGTTACTAGTTGGAGAGTTTTTAATGATGGTAGTGATATTTTAAGTTTTCTTACTTCTGATAAATCATATGATGATAAAATTGTGGACGAAGATGAACATGATAATCAAATAAAGCAACAAACTGATGAAAATATTTTGCCAAAATTCGTGGTAAAGATTGAATATTTTAATGATTTGAAAGATAGATTCAAGAAAGTCAACAATTGTAAACTACAAAGTTCTACTCTAAAGTTTGAATTAGTTAACTTAGGATCTATTGATTTACATCAAGATATAAATCTAGGGCTTACCCTTTCATATGAAGAAAGAAATGCATTCATTTCATTATTAAAGAGATACAAAGATATTTTTGCATGGAATTACCAAGATCTTAAAACATATGACCCATCAATCATTCAACATATTATTCCTATGGTACCAGATGTTAAGCCTATTCAACAAAAGCTTAGGAAAATTCATCCAAGTTTGGAAACTCAAATAAAAAATGAATTAAACAATATTTTCCAAGATCATTTTTCCTATTATACATTCAAAGTGGGTTTCTAATTTAGTACCTATTATAAAAAAGAGTGGAGATATTCGAATTTGTATTGACTTCAGAAATCTGAACAAAGCATCTCAAAAGGATAATTTTCCCTTACCATCAATGGAACAAGTTTTACAATCAGTGGCAGGTTCTAAATTAATGTCTTTTCTAGATGGATTTTTAGGGTATAACCAAATGTTGGTTCATCCAGAATATCGTTTGAAAACTACATTTCGAACCAAATGGGGGACTTATGCATATCAAAAGATGCCCTTTGGATTAATGAATGCAGGAGCCACATTTCAGAGAAGCATGGATATTGCATTTAAAGGATTGATAAATAAAATAGTGGTAGTATATCTTGATGATATAACCATATTTAAAAAGAGAGAAACAATCACTTGCATGACTTAAAGAAGATCTTTGAAAGATGCAAAATATTTAGGAACTCTCTTAACCCAAAGAAATCATTTTTTTAAAGCGAAGGTAAACTTTTATGTTTTATCGTCTCAAAGAATGAAATTTGTATTGATCCAAACTCGATCAAAACAATTTCATAAATTTCACTACCACATAATAAGAAGTCAATGCAATCCTTTTTAGGGAAAATAAAATTTTTCAAACGATTTATTCTAGTTTTTTCACATAAATTTCTTCCATTACAAAATATGATCAAGAAAGATTCATTGTTTAAATGGGGAGAAGAAGAAAAGGAAGCATTCCAAATCATCAAACAAGAAATTGTTGATGCTCCTTCTCTTTCAACTCCCAATTTTTCCAATGATTTCATTCTATATAATTTCACTCTGATTTATCATATGCAGTGGTGTTAACTCAATCTGGTGAGATTGCAGCAAGATGATGAGCTTAGTGAAAATAGTCACCTTCACTAAGTGGGCCCACAGGCTATTTTTGGCACAAGTCTATTTTTAGACTATGTCTATTTCTAGACATGTCGATCATATTCTATGAGTTGTAGGATGCTATTTGTGGATGGTTGGTCAAGTTGGAAAAATAGATGGACTTCTATTTTTAAACATACTGGGTGGAATCTATTTTTAGATTTCCAGTGTAAAAATAGATATGTCGAATATTATTAGCTCTTAATAATATTTGGACTATAAAAATTATCTTATTCTCTTGGAGCACTTTAGTTAAGTGCACAGATGTGGCACAGGAGCTGATAGAAGGAATTACGCTATTCCTAAGGGTTAAATGAAGCTATTGCATGGAGATTTCAGTTAAAACTCATGTGACAGAGTTTGGTGGAGTTATTGAGGTAGTTGGTGGAGTTGTGTTTAGTTTAACTCAGTTAGACACAGTTGAGCTAGTTGTATCTAGTCTAACTGATTGATACACTAGTGAGAGTGGTGTGAATTAATTAATAATTAATTCACTAATTGTCTAACTCATTAATCAAGGCGAAGAATACATCAGTTAACTACAGTGCATGTACAGTTTCAGTGGAGACCAATGGAGAGGTAGGTGAAAGAGTAGGTTGACTATCAGTTGTGACTATAGTGTTGCATGATTTGCAACACACAGTGATTGGAGATGCCCATGAGGATTGCGTGAGCAAGGCTGGACCAATTCAAGTTCATTTAGAGCCAATGAGTTCATTTCGAGCCAATATTTAGCAGAGAGCCAATATTTAGCGGGGATTGCGCAGCGGGGATTGCGCGGTAGAGGCAGGCTAGCGAGGTGGCAAAGATCGGTGCATGGATTTGCTAGATCGGGCTTGATTAGTATGTGATGTATTATGCGAGCTTGATATGATCGGCTTTGTATGAGGATTGTTATGATCTCTATGACATATATTATACGGATAGTTGGGTTTTTTAATAGCCTTTCCCGTTAAAACATTGTGTTCATATGTGTGAATTTTTATGGTTTCAATGTGTGCATGCAATTGATTTAATTTCCGCAAGTAATGATCAATAGTAGAGGAGATTCTGTATTGTGCATGAAGTTAAATAGTGGGTGATCAGGAGAATATTGGATGTATAACGCATTAGTTATATAATTTCTACATGGTATCAGAGCGATACTGATCATTGGAGCAATTGCAAATCATTGAAGCGGTTGAGTTTTGTGCTGGTGGAATTCAAATTTGCAGTAGTGTTTTCTTGGTGTTGAAGTTGAGATGTCTTTCAACAGATTATGATTGGATTATGCCCTTGAGGGAAGATTGAATTATATTTCATGGAAGGATAGGATGGAGGCGGTGCTGGAGGATAATGGGTTGAAGGAGTTCATAGATGCAGAAATTCCAAAACCTACCTCTAGCGATGTTGCTGCACTTGATGCATGGCAAAAGAAGACAACAAAATGTCTAAGGATTTTTTTGGAAGGTGTGAAGGATCACATAGTGTCTAGCCTTCATGGTAAAGCTTCTCCATTATTGATGTGGAAAGCTTTGACAGACTTGTTCCAAAGCAAGAGCGACCAGAGGAAGTTGGCGCTCAAGGATAAGCTTAGGAAAATAAAAATGGAGAAAGGCGACAGTGTACCCAAGTACCTCACGAAGTTTGTCCAGTGCAGGGATGAGATGGGAAGTGTGGGGGTTACTATAGATGAAGAGGACTTGGTGAGCTTGGATCTCCTTGGGCTTCCAAAGAGTTGGCATTCCTATGAGGACTCTGTCAATGGTCAGGAGAAACTGCCAAGATGGGAGCAACTTTGGTCGGATCTTGTCCGGGGAGATGGGCGGAGTACCGGGGACGAATCTTCATCAATTAAGATGAAGAAAATTGCGCTTTGGATACCAAAGCAAGGAAGGAAGAGCAAGAAGAATACTTCTCAATCCGGTGCGAAAGGCAAGAAGTAGGACATGTCCAAGGTCAAGTGCTTTCACTGTCACCAACACGGACATTACGCCACTAATTGTCCACAAAAGAAGAAAAATAAGCAGGCTGCTAGATCTATAGTTGGAGAGGCCTTAGCTTCACAGTTTGAGCTGGATTTTTCGATGATCGCATGCTTGGTCTTAAGTGTGATGGGTTCAGTGTGGTTTCTTGACAGTGGTGCGTCTTTTCATATGACCAGAGACAAAGATTTTTTCAGTGATCTAGATGAGAAGGATCTTGGAGTGCACATCAAGATGGGCGATGATGGTAGATACAGTGCGACTGGTATCGGGACCATTTCCTTTGAGGGGATTCTGGTAAACCTTTCATATTGAAGGATGTCATGCATGTTCCAAGATTGAAGAAGAATATGATCTCCGTGGCTATGTTGGAAGATAAGGGATATGATGTTGTCTTTAGCGAGGGAAAGGCTTTCCTGCGCAGTAAGGCAACTGGTGAAACCCGGAGGATAGGGGTTTGAGTTAAGAACCTTTATCAGTTGCAGGTAGATGGCTGCGCAACAATGGCAGGCAAGGCATAAGGAGTGGTGAGCCGGGATGAGGGCGAGCTATGGCACAGGAGATTGGGCCATCTTCGCCATGGTGCTTTGAAAATTTTGCAGTAGATTTCTACCGGGCTTCCCAAAGGTACACTTACGCAGTTAGATCAGTTCAAGGGATGTACTTTGGGAAAATTTGTGAAAGCCACCTTTCACGAGAAGGATAGTCGCGCCACGACG
This sequence comes from Pinus albicaulis, assembly GCA_034641835.2. Lineage (NCBI taxonomy): Eukaryota > Viridiplantae > Streptophyta > Pinopsida > Pinales > Pinaceae > Pinus > Pinus albicaulis. Next base: position 1,754,894,735 of record CM076580.1, read on the forward strand.
ATCCTTGAGAGAATTCACATAAACGTGTGTGGACCTTTCTTAGTAGCTTCGACAACAAAGCACAGTTACTATGTGATATTTGTTGATGACTTTTCTCGAAAGTGCTGGATCTTCTTCATGCAGAAGAAGAGCGAGACATTCTCAAAGTTCTGTGAGTTCAAGGCATTGGTGGAGAAAGAGTCGGGGAAGTAGGTGAAGGCTCTTAGGAGCGACGGTGGTGGAGAATACTTTGTCGGAAATTAAAGGACTTTTGCGGCGCAAAGGAGGAATTCGAAGAAGGCTGAATGCGCCTCTGCATAACCCACATCGAACAGGGTTGCGGAGCGAAGAACGGAGAATGATGGAAAGTGGGTGTTGCACGGGCGATGTTGCATGATCAAGGCCCTTCCACATACACTTGTGAGTGGGCGTAAATCTTGCGGTTTATGTAGAAAAATGTTGTCCTCATAGGATACTTGGCATGAGTACACCTGAGGAGGCATTTTCTGGTAAGAGGCATGATATTTCCCATTTGAGGATTTTTGGTTCACCTGTTTACATTCATGTGACGAAGGATTCCAGGAAGAAGCTGGAGCCAACTGCGGAGGTTGGGATATTTGTGGGGTACACTGATACGCCCTACAACTATCATGTGTATTTTCCGGACGGTCACAAGACTGTTGTGCGACGGGATATCAAATTTCATGAGGAGAAAGCCATGAAGTGTTAGCTTGAGAGGGAGCCACACTTGCATGCAGATGAGGAGCTATTAGTTCCTAAGGATGAGCCTCAAGATGTGGATCAGCCACAAGAGGAGGTTCATGGAGTGGAAGAAACCACTCATGCAGCGCCAACCATCAGAGGGCGGAAGCGTACTACAGAAGCTGAGCGACTGAATCTTGATGCAAAGAAGATTGTAGGAGCACCTACATCACAGCATAGACAAAGACAGACACTTGATCGATATACTGGATACATGGCTCTGATGAGAAAGTGTATCGTGATAGAACCATTCTCTTTCAAGAAAGCTGTGGAGGACCCTGCATGGGTAGATGCCATGGTGGAAGAGTATGATTCGATTGTCAGAAACAGTGCATGGGAGATTGTCCCAAGGCCGGAAGGGAAATCAGTGGTAGGTTCGAGATGGATCTACAAAGTGAAGCAAGTAGCTAACGGGAGCGTCGAGAATTACAAGGCAAGATTTTTTGCCCAGGGCTTCTCACAGAGTGAGGGGATCGACTATGAGGAAACCTTTGCACCTGTCGCAAGGTATTCTTCCATACAGAGCATCCTAGCTCTCTCAGCGCAGATGGGTTGGCACATTCATCAGATGGATGTGAAGACTATGTTCCTCAATGAATTCATTGAGGAGGACGTGCACATAGAGCAGCTCGAAGGTTTCGAGATCTTCAGCAGTGAGTTGCATGCGTGCAGGCTCAAAAGAGCGTTGTATGGGTTGAAACAAGCACCTCGTGCTTGGTACACACAGATAGACAATTATTTCACCGGTCTTGGATTCACCAAGAGTGAGGCGGATCCGAACCTATACCAGATTGTGGTGGAGGGTAAGTTTCTGATCATTGTACTTTATGTAGATGATTTGATTTTTATGGGTGATGAACAGTTGATACTCTCATGCAAGGCTGATCTTGCAAAAGAGTTTGAGATGAAGGACTTCGGTCTCCTTCATTATTTCTTGGGATTGGAAATTTGGCAGCGCAATGATGGATTGTTTGTGTCTCAAGGAAAGTATGCCTAGGAGATACTGGAGAAGTTTAACATGCAAGGCTGCAAGCCTATCGACACTCCTCTTCTTGGTGGTTGGAGGAAAGAGGATGCTACATTGGCAGAATTAGTGGATGCCACTGTTTACCGACAGTTGGTGGGGTCACTTATGTATCTAGTCAATACATGACTTGACATATGCTATGTTGTTAACCAGCTTTCAAAAGCTATGGTTAAGCCTACAATCTCTTTTGGAAGGCGGGGAAGTATGTATTGAGATATCTCAGAGGCACATCGGGATATGGATTATGGTACAGACAGTCGGATGAGGTGAAGCTGCATGGCTTCATGGATGCAGATTGGGCAGGGAGCCCAACGGACAGAAAGAGCACATATGGAGGGATTTTCAGTATCGGGTCGACAGCAGTTTCTTGGTACAGTAGGAAGCAGAGATTCATGGCACTCAGTTCATTGGAGGCCGAGTACATGGCAACAAGTTTGGCTGCATGTGTGGCTATATGGATGAGGAAGATGCTGGTCGAGTTGTTCGGTTCACACTGAGATCCTACTGTGATATATTGTGATAATCAGAGTTGCATCAAAATCTCGGTTAATATAATATTTCATGATATATCTAAACACACTGACATTCAGTATCATCATATCATAGATTGTGTGCAGCGGAAGATCATGTTACTTTCTTACATTCCTACGGAGGATCAGGATGCTGATATCTTGATGAAGACGCTCACCAAGAGAAAATTTGAATACCATAGAGGCAGGATCGGGGTGGAAGATAATCCCTATCTTGTTGAGAGGGAGTGTAGAGATTGCAACAAGATGATGAGCTTAGTGAAAAGAGTTGCCTTCACTAAGTGGGTCCGCAGGCTATTTTTGGCGCAAGTCTATTTTTAGACTATGTCTATTTCTAGACATGTCGATCATATTTTATGAGTTGCAGGATGCTATTTGTGGATGGTTGGTCAAGTTGGAAAAATATATGGACTTCTATTTTTAGACATACTGGGCGGAATCTATTTTTAGATTGCTAGTCTAAAAATAGATATGTCAAATATTATTAGCTCTTAATAATATTTGGACTATATACATTATCTTATTCTCTTGGAGCACTTCAGTTAAGTGCATAGATGTGGCACAGGAGCTGATAGAAGGAATTACACTATTCTTGAGGGTTAAGTGGAGCTATTGCATGGAGATTTCAGTTAGAACTCATGTGACAGAGTTTGGTGGAGTTATTGAGGTAGTTGGTGGAGTTGTGTTTAGTTTAACTCAGTTAGACACAGTTGAGCTAGTTGTATCTAGTCTAACTGATTGCTACACTAGTGAGAGTGGTGTGAATTAATTAATAATTAATTCACTAATTATTAACTCATTAATCAACTTAAGAATACATCAGTTAACTACAGTGCATGGACAGTTTCAGTGGAGACCAGTGGAGAGGTAGGTGAAAGAGCAGGTTGATTATCAGTTGTGACTATAGTGTTGCATGATTTGCAACACACAGTGATTGGAGATGCCAATGAGGATTGCGTGAGAAAGGCTAGACCAATTCAAATTCATTCAAAGCCAATATTCAATAGGGATTTATCATTATAGGTAGGCTAGCAGGTGGCAAAGATTGGTGCATGGATTTGCTAGATCGGGCCTGATTAGTGTGTAGCGATTGTATTGTACTGAGAGCTTGATATGATAATCTTTGTATGAGGATTGTTACATGATCTCTATGACATATATTATACAGATAGTTGGGGTTTTTAGCTTCAGGCTTTCTCGTTAAAACACTGTGTTCATATGTGTGAATTTTTATGGTTTCAATGTGTGCATGCAATTGATTTAATTTCCGCAAGTAATGATTAATAGTAGAAGAGATTTTGTATTATGCATGAAGTCAAATATTGTGTGATTAGGAGAATATTGGATGTATAACACATTAGTTATATAATTTCTACACAGTCATATGATAAAAAACTCGAAACCTCAATTGCCTTTTTCAGTTCTAATTTTCAAGGAGCTGAATTGAATTACTCAGGAGCCGAAAAGAGTCATTTGCAGTTTATAAAGTGGTCAAGTATTTTCGACCTTTTCTTTTAAAATATCATCTTAAAGTAATAGTTATTTTCTAATCAGTTAGCCACATACTTATACAAAGGAACTAGGAGAAAAAAGGGCCAATTGTGTAACAACAATGCAAGAATATGACTCAGAGATAAAACCCGATAAAATTATAAGAAGTAAAGGATTTTCCAGGTTGATTATAGGAATGAATGACATTTCACCGGATGAGGTAACAACTAGTATTGAACATTTTACAAAGGTACCCAATGTTAACCATCAATCTCAGTATGTTGATTTAATCTTTTATTTAAAGAACGATCATGCTCCACTTAATTTGGATTTCAGAAGAAAACGAGCGTTAATATTGAAAGATAATCAATATCAATTAGTCAGTGATGTGCTATTAAAAAAAATATGATTCTATCTTACTAAGATGCTTAGAGAAAATTGAAATACCTAATGTGCTCCAGGAACTTTATGATGAACCAGCAGGTGGACACTTTGGTGGAGACACCACAACACATAAAATTTTACATCCATGATATTATTGGCCAACATTATTCAAAGAAGCACATGGATATGTTAGAAATTGTAAGATTTTTCAAACTAAAGCAGGAAGAAAAAGAAAATTCTCGATGCCACTTCAACCAGTCAATATGGAACGACCTTTTGAACAATAGGGACTTGACATAATAGGTGATATCATTCCTCATTCTTCTAAACAACACAAATATATATTGACTGCTACATATTATTTTACGAAGTGGGTAGAAGCAATACCTCTTAAGATGACCAACTCTGAAAACATTATTGAGTTTATTGATCAATTCATCATTACATGGTTTGGTGTTCCTAATGCTCTAGTATTTGATAATGCTCTTTATTTTTCTGGTAATGCCATGAATGAATTTTCTTTGAAAAGAGGACTTAAATTAAAATATTCTGCAAATTATTATCCTCAAGGAAATGGCCTAGCGGAATCAATGAATAAAAACCTCATAAGGATAATTAAACGAACTATTGATCAAAACCAGAAGAACTGGTATAAATCCTTAATTTTTGCAATATGGGTAGATAGGATAACTAGAAAAGCTTCAATAGGAAATTCTCTTTTTTGATTGGTATCCCTAGTTTAATTCATTAATGAAAAAACTTTCTCTTCGTTACAATTAAGAATGTCTGAAATAATTAAAATGGAAGAAGAAAGAGAAAAAGAAAAAATGGTACATAGTCATCATCAAAAGTTGATCAAAACTTCGTTTGATTCAAATACAGTAAAAAATAAACAATTTGAGATTGGAGATTTGATATTGAAATGGGATAAAGTGCATGAGGATAAAGGAAAACATAAATTTTAAAAACTCTGGCTTGGCCCTTTTCAAATAATCGAAAAAATAGGTCCATCAACTTTCATTTTGCAAGATTTACAAGGGAAGAAGGAAACTCTTCCTGTTAATGGAATTGTCCTTAAAAAATGCTTTTCTTAAAAAAAAAAAGCTCTTTTGTATATATATATAGGTTAATTCAAAATAAATTAAGTTTTTGTTATGCAAAAGGTGAAACACTTCATCATTTTTCTTAAACATGGAAGTGTTAATCCTTATAGATATAAAATAAGGAAATAAATCATAAATTGAATTCTTTATTTCTTTGGAAGATTTTGATTTAAATAACCGATTAGAAAGAAGAATTTTTTCCAACCCATGTGATTTGAAAAATTATTTTTGACATGAATCATGTTTGAAAAGTTACTTTTACAAAGTAAGAAATTTTATTAAAGTATTAGCATCTTTTACTCAAATGGTCATCCAAAATCTCATAAAGAGCAAAATGACAACATCGCCATTCATTTATGTATTAGATATTTTTTTCAAAGTGTAATTCAAAAATATAAAAAAACTTTAAAGTTGAGAGATCTCATAACGAGTCGACTCATCATGTTCATAGGAAACTAATAAACTTGACATTATCAATTGATTACCAAACCAAGATAGTGGCTCGTGGTCTAAAAAAACCTTGAGACAAGGGATCTCATCACAAGTCAGCTTGTTTAAATTTATTATAACCTGTGATATTCCCAATTTTCCACCAGTTAATTGGAATATTAAAGTTATTACTTTTCTCAATTAATTAAGTAAAAAAAAGGGTGGAGGGACCCATAAACCCCATAGATGAATAAAATCCACTTTTTTTGTGTGAATGTGGGTTAGTAGATAGTAGATTAGCATCATGGAGTAGTGGAGAAGCTCATTAATGAAGGAAGAGTGGAGATTATGGAGAGATAATGAGGAATTTGATGGAGATAGTGGAGGAATAAAATTAAGATCATAGATCATTAATGATACAGTGATGGAGGAAGTGGTGCATTAAATGCACACATGATGGAGGGAGTGGAGATTAATTGCAGATATCATGGAGATCATGGAGAGACAACACAATCTTCATGGAGACTAGTGACCACATGTGCAACACATTTATGAGGTGGGCCAAGGCTAGGGAAGGCTCACAAACATATAAGGAAGATGAGGGAAGAAAAGAAAATCAGTCTAGAATTTGATATTATTTTTTCGTTTGACATTTATTTGCATGCTTCAGTTGTCTAGCTAAGTTTGTTGTGTTGTTTAGCACACGTGTATTCCCGATCGAGAATCCCACCCTTACCCATGGGGGACTTCGATTGCCTAATCTGGGAGGCTTATTTTGAGCATATATTCATCATTTGGCATTGGTGCCACATTCAACTCCTCTCTTCTGCATATACAGCTTCAGGAATTACACATTCTTGTCTTAGGGTTTGAGAGGAGGAAGCTAGTTTCCAGCATTTTAGCTAGGAAACTGGTGGAGGATTCATCCTTTCACCTTGAGCTTCCATTTTAGTCTTTCATGAGCAGCATTGTGATATCTAACATAAGGCCATAATATTACACCTCCATGCAGCAACAGTTCCTTCAAGAATTGCGCAGTCCAATCAGGCAGATCTAAGGGAGGAAGGAAGTTCCAAGTATTTTAGCTTGGAATCTTGTGAGGTGTATTTCCCTCACTTTGGAGAGATCATTTCCATCAGATGTGAGATACATTTGATCACCTAGTAGCAGGCTACAGTTTCATCCCTCTTGACATCATAGTTCATTCCAGTAGTTGTGCAGTGTGCAGCTACAACTTGAGCAGAGGAAGGAGGAGCTAGATCTCAAGCTTCTAGCTTGGAGATCAAGAGAAGGGACCAACCCTTCATGTATTGAGCTGACTGGGTGCTATCAAAATAGTTGTATAGCTCAGCCCCATCTCAGCAGTTACGTAGGAGGAATGCGTAAGTCAGCCAGCAGGGGTGTAGTGGGCAAGCCAAAAAGGGCCGAAAATCCAAAGTTAAAATCTGGCCAAACAATTTATGGGTTTTTTCTGGGTTTTTTGAGTAGAATCCGTGGTTAAAATATTGGATATTTCTAAGCAATCTGGTAGCCTCCTGCACATGTTTCGCCTTCCCATTAACAGTAGTTTCCAGCAACAGCAATAGTAGCAGCACAACATTTCCAGTGCTAGTTTTCTTTAGTACTTCAGCCATCTTGTGGCTTGAGTGCATTCCTTGTGGAGCATTGTGTACTTACCTTGATATTGATCCTTAATGATATTGTTATAGTTCAATTTGGGCACCATGCCCAATGACCTGGTTAACTGGACATCATCTCTAGAACCAATGAATAGGGACTATCATTCCCTATCATTGCAGTTGCTACATGCCCTAAGACAAAGAACAAGATAAATCATCCATGATTTTCATTTGCAAAGGTTTCCAAGATTTTAAGTTTATAATATATCATATGAGAGCTCACCAACGCTACCTCTAAAGGGTTGACTAAGTGTGTTTCATATTCAAGTAAACCCACTCAAGGGTGCTTTGCAAATCACTTCCCGATATTCAAGGGTGTGTTGGTCACATTGGAAGCGGAATTCTCATTGTTTCGGAATCTCCACTTGGCTAGTGCCTTCTAGAAGAGTTCACATGTGTCAAACTTCGAATCCATGTGTCCATTTTATACCTCTAAGACTGGGAACATGTATTGCCTATTATTAGAAAGTCATTGATTGTAAAACTACCTTCAGCTCCTGTATATATTGAGCACAGATCTTAGTGTTTGAGAAGGAAGAATTTGAATAGAGAAATGCTGGTGGAATTTCAATTGAGGAATTGATTTGAGTGACACGCTGCTGGAGAGATGTCCATTGTGTTGAGGCTAGGATGCTGCTGGAGATGGTGACACTAAATCAATCACTGGGTTGTAACCTCCCCTTCTATCCATGAATAAAGATTGCTACTTACTTTCCCACATATGTATTTGTATAAGCTTATGTATTTCATATCATGAATTCTTATTTGATGCATATGGTTCATGTTTTATTGATTTAATTGAATAGCTTGAATAAACATCTGTATTATTGCTATATTTTTTTGTTTAGTGTTCATCTTTGCCGGAAATATTTTGGCGATCTAGCTCAGATTTGAAGCTACAACAAGAGCGACAGAAGGAGAATAGGAAGCACTTGGACTCCAAGTAAGTTCTTTGATCTATTGTGTGTGTCTCTTTACTATTAGGAAAAGTAGTTGCAAAGTCTTTAACCTATTGTTATATATGAGCACTACATCTAGGGAAGAATGTTTTATCTGTAATCCATAATTCCGCATGATAAATTGGCGACTCCACTGGGGAGTACCCTTCATCCATAGTGTATTTGCCTCTGATTTTCTTTATTTATTTACCAGTAGCATTTAATCAGAAAGATTAGGCTTTTTGAAATCAAAATTTGCATTAGAAGTGTGTTAAACAGTTCAGTTTTCATTCTATGACTGCGCTCAATGCACTGTTGAACATGACACATTGCTTTGCATAGCACTGTCTCCCTTCTAGGGGTGTGTTGAAATGCATTGTCTCCCCTTAGAGACTGCATTGCCCCCTAGAATCAACAAAATTCCCTTGAGTTTTTCATTGCATTTTTCTTTCATTTTGTTGTTTGTTGTGTTTTAAAGAGTGTGATAGCTCAGATTGACCAGTGACCTTACCTAACTCTTCCTCCTTTGAAAGAAACGTTTGTTCAATGTTTATTTAAAGTGTTTTTCTTTATCAATGACAAATTAATTTCAAAATATTTTCATTGCTGTATTATATCCATTTGCTTTTGAAAAAGGAAATTGTCGTTTAATTCTTCGTTTCCCGATAGGAGAAATTGTTGTTAAATTCCTCATTTTTCCTTCAAAAGAGAAATTGTTGTTTAAATTCTTCATTTCTCAAAAGTAAAATGCATTTGTTTTTATTGGTTTGGTGCACTTAGTTTCTTTTCTGCATTCATAATATTAAAGGGACTAGAAAGAAAAACCCGCATTAGCATGTAGTGTATTATGTGTTTTGCAAAAGGAACAATTAGGAAAGTTGCATTTAATTTGTGCTTTTTGATTTGTTTTCTCTCAAATTGATTGCTCTTTCCCTCTAGTAGCTAGGATTTTCATTGAAAAACTAAAATTGAAATATTTCTTATCATTTTAGTTTGCATTTTAGGAATTTCAAATAAATGATCGCGGTGAACCTTGAAAGGAAAATTGATAAACAAGATCAACTTAAAATTTATCTCAATTTACCTAACAAAGCATTAGAACAATAACGATAACATTTAGAAGTTCTAGGCTAGAGACGTGTTCCAGCATCGTAAAACATAACAGCTGTCGTTAATTTTCTACGATACATTCCGAGTGTGATACCTCACTCCACGTATGTAAGTATATCGTAGCTCGTCCATGTACTTTCAGGTATATCGGGCGGTGTTACAGTACAAAAAATATAAAGGGGTGCTCTCATTGTGCGGTTTCGCATCAAACATCGCTAATACGGACTTGGGCCTCCACGTACCTTTGGTTATATTTGGGAGGAAAAATTTAGGTTGCTATCCATCCATAGTGAACCTAGTTGGCTGCGTTGTAAATTGTGATACACCGAACACAACATTCGAGGAGATTGCCTGCCCGTACTTCTTGGTTTTCCAGGAGGTATTTTTCAGTTCACAGTTTCTTGGTAAACCTTTTTGCCTAGCAATACCCTTTTATTTTGTTTAATTTTTTTTGGTTAAAATAAATTAGTAATCATGGAAGAACAAAATCCTTTCCCCCGTCATTTGTGTAGGTTAGCATTAAAACCACCTTTACCACCAGAAGTTACTCCTGGTCTGCGAAGGCAACAACACTCTACCGAATCAAGTACTATTCATACCTCTGGTGAAACATCATCTTCCCATATACCAGAGTTAGCTCAAATTGTTTCTACACATCCCGGTTTGTCTACTGTTGTCAAGACGGAGTCCTCACAACTACTTGTGGTCACGATCCATCTAATCAGTGAGACCATACCTCCTGGACCCAACGTTGTTCAACCAGAAGTTGATCCAGATCCTGTGTCCTATTTGTCGGAACATATCAATCCTGAAGTCGAACAACCAGAATTTGTTCCTGAATTGGTCATCCCACAAATTTTTGTAGCTATTGACTCTCCCATATCACACAGTCAACCACCTAAAATATATTTTGGGCCTGACAGTGAAGTACTTCCACCTGGTTTAATTTCGATTGAAGAAATCCCACAAGACGAGACACCTTTAACTCCAACCCATTTTGGGGAGGACCTTTACCTCTACGAGTCTTTTCCTCAATCACCACCCTCTGATTTTTTTGATCTTGTTCCTATTCAAAACCTCGTCAATCCAAAAGGGTATACATTTGGTCAAGTAACCATGCCTGAACCAACATCTTCGGTTGGGCCATCTGTTCCAATTACGTCAGCACCTGCCCTCGCTACCCTGTCGATGTTTACAACTTCAGCATAGTCATATTTTCATGGTGGCCCTATGGTTCCATCAGGTTATAAATATTTATCTGGAATTTTCTCTGGTGCATCTTCAAATCCATGGACTTTACCATTTCATCGTCTAGTATTATAACTGGTAAACCTATAGTGAGTACTAGATGACTTGATTCTTTATACACATCATCAGGGAAATATCAAGCCAGTCCTTCTGGGTCTATTCCATCAAGTACCATATCAACTGGACTCCCAGCATTTGGAGAGCAATATTTTCTGTCTTATTATCCTCCTCATGCTGGGGGACAACCTTTGGTCACCCACTATGACAGTACTCTGTCACTTTTTGGTCAACCTAATGTCGAAATGAATGTTTGTTAATGGCAGCCCACTCTACCAATCCAACAAAAAACAGTTGTACACTCGTATCAACCAGTTCAACCTATTACACCCACATCATTTCCACTTGTTAATACATCTTTACCCTTGTTACACAATCAAAATGTTGTACAACAACCTTTTCAAGCAGGTCCTTCAACTCAATACCCTCAAATATTGGGTCCACAAACTCCAAATCCTTTGGTTAATTTACAACAACCTATATCTGGAATAATTTATTCACAAGCTGGCTTACCATTTTATGGTATGTCATAGCCACAACCTGGTTATACCTATCAACCGAATCCAAATTATTCTAATTTGGGTTATAACATTGGTGGAAAGACCCCTTGTCAGCCTCAGGTACAGATACCTCAGACTTCATTTCAACAAGTATCATATCTAGGTTTTGGTCAACAGAATCATCAAGCATTTGATTTTCAAAACAACCCCTATCTGGGTTACCAGTAGCAGATCCCTTATGCTGGTGCTCAAAGGCCTATTGCTCAAGCAATTCCATCATACCTTGGCTATGCTCAACCTGACCTTAATAAACAGTTTCCTTTTGTTGCAACTTTAGAGTTACCAGATTTAGTTCAGCTAACCAATGATATAATCAACTATGCTCCTTGGTGGCCAATGATACCTCACAAATTAACCTCAAGTATTCCTAAGTTCAATGGAAACCCTGGGGAAGACCTGTCGACACATGTCATGACTTATCATTTATGGTGTTCATCAAATTCCCTAAATGATGATTCTGTTCGACTATGTATTTTCCAGCGTACGCTCATGGGTCTAGCTGCAAAATGGTATATTGAGTTACCTAGAGCTTCTTTTGATAATTTCATTGCCCTAGCTACTGTCTTTTTGACTCACTTCCAGTTACCCATCCGATATGAAACTAGAATGGAACTCTTGACCAATTTCAAACAGACTAATGCTACTCACATTTCTGATCATATTCATGAGTGGTGTTGTCGTCGTAGAGTGGTTAAGACATTTGTTCTGGATCAACTCCTTGCTGAGTGGTTCATTAAGTCCCTATTACCATCTATAACTGAGGATGTGGCTAAGGGTGGTGTCTTCATAGAAGAGAAGGTTATTGCTTGTTCCCAATATTTAGACTTGATTTATACTCAATCTGGCATGCTCTATGAAAAAATTCCTAGCGCACCGAGATCTAATTTTATTGTTCCTCCTCAATTAAAGGACTCTCATGCCAGAGACGGCTTGATCGACACTGTAATCACACATCATATTACTGCATCTGATCTTGCACCTTCTTCTGAAATTAATTTCGTGTTTTTTGACAAGGGAAAAAGTGACAAGTAACCTGGAAGTAAGAAAAAGGGGAAATCTAAGAAAAATCAAACTTCTAACCCATAGAGAAGATCATCTGATCAACCATATAGACCTAGGAAACCTCATTATCCATGCATAATCTGTAATCAGGAACAATTTGTTAGGGATTGCCCTCCCCGCACTAAAGTCTCAAATATCATTAAGACTTCCAATGCGTCAGTTGTGCTGACAGATCCCTTTCTGAATCCATACACAAATTTGGTTGCTATGGATTTAGCTTCTAGTTCCCAAGTAATTATGTTATCTGTCACAAAACCTTCAAAAGATATTTTGGTGTCAACGCGTAACAAATATTATGGTAATCAGGCCACTAATCAACCTACTACCTTGACTACGAATCCGTCTATGGAATCAATACTGCCTACTACTATTCCTGAATTGACAATCAAACCACCAAAGGGAGTAATTCACAAATCTACATATAATCCTCAGGAAAAGGTTGCTAAAAATTATAATATAGTTGAATATTTGGCTCAATCCCCTTCATCTATGTCTGCTCTTGAGGTATTACAAAATTGTCCCTCCCAAAAACAGGCTTTATTGTCGGCTATTGGTGGAATTGATCCGACTGATTCTAATCTTGTCATCTTTAATCATACGGGCTATGTGCCGCAACTACCAGCAGAATTGGCATTCTCCATACAAGTAAATTTTCTCAATCACCTTGTTCATTGTACTATTATTGATGAGGGAGCATCTATGTGTATTATGTCTCTAAATTGTTGGAAGTCACTTGGCTCGCTGCACTTATCACAATCATCAACAACATTGAAGGCTTTTGATGGACGTACATATAAGCCTTGTGGTATTATTAATAACCTGCATGTTGAACTTGGGGGAAAAACAGTGAACTTTGATGTCGAGGTTGTTGATGGACCCCTTGACTATAATATTCTACTTGGAAGGCCATGGGTATATTCTATGACTGAGATTGTTTCTACATATTATAGAATGATCGCCTTTCCATATGAAGGTACAATTATAGTCATCAATCAGCTATCATTCTTTGCCTCTGCTTCACAGGTAATTGGAAGTGTTCCATTCATTCACACACCCCAACTAGCACTTCATAACATTGGTATAGGATTTTTAAAGAATTCCACTCTCATGGGAACCTTTTCATTATCGCCGCCCGCGCCGTCGACAGAAATTGCATGTATAGAGACCTGCTACATGATCTCTTCCACTCCATCTAGCTTAAGGGATAGTACAGATGATTTTGAAATTTTTATGTTGGATGAGTTTCTGCCACCCAACCCTATTGAGTTGGCATAGCAATCAATCTATCTGGCCTGGGCGGCGAATCCGAAATCAACATCGCTAGTTGTTTGGGTTGATTGTTCCTTAGATTTTGGTACTCCATCTGATCCATTTCCCTCAATTTTCTTGACAGATGAGAATATTTTGGAAGCAATGATGTCAGACAGAGAACCTTTGGAGGATTATCATCATCATTCCCATCTTCCTGATTATGAAGAAAATCATATTAGTGAACTATATCACCAATCAATCAAAAATTTATTTTCGAATTCTTTACCTATTAATGAAATCAATTCAGAGAAAAATCTATCAAATATTGAAGAAACCATTTCTGTCGATATTTCGACCAAATCTAGCGTTGTAGAAAATATTCATGTCAGCGTATCTTGTTCTCCATTATAACTCGAATCATATCGCTCTCTATTTCGGGAATTCCGTGATGTATTTGCTTGGTCTTATGAGGAAATACCAGGCATAGATACTAGTATTGTTGAACACACTATTAATATGTATCCTGATGTCTAACTGGTGCATGAGTGGCTTCGCCCTATTCATACAAAGAAATCTGTTGCCATCAAAGCAGAAGTTGAAATTTTTTTGCATGCTGGTTTCATTTACCCTGTTCCACTAACTGAGTGGGTTTCCAATATCGTTCCCATCATGAAAAAATAAGGAACCATTAGAGTGTGTGTCGATTATCAAGACGTCAACATTGCTTGTCCTAAAGACAACTATCCTACTCCCTTTATCGACCATATTATTGACGATTGTGCTGTATGTGAAATCTTTTCATTCATGGATGGAATTTCTGGCTACAATTGAATCAATATCTACCCAGAGGATCAACATAAGACAAAATTCATCTGTCCTTGGGGCACATTCGCTTATAGGAAACTACAGTTTGGATTAAAGAGCGTTGGGGAAACTTTTCAGAGAGATGCTTTCAATGAAATCAAGCACATTGTTCAACCTTATCTAGATGATTTACTCGCGCATTCACGAAATCAGACTGATCACTTGATGCATTTGAGATCCATCTTCTTACGCTGCCGACACTACAAAATATGCCTCAATCCACATAAATGTGTGTTTTGTGTTGGTTCTGGTCATTTTCTTGGATTCGTAGTCTCAAAAGAAGGAATTTGAATCAACCCATTGAAGGTTCAGGCCATTCTTGATTTGCCTGCACCATCAAATTTACTTCAGATACAGAAACTTTAAGGAAAGGCTAATTTCTTAAGAAGGTTCATTCCAAACTATGCAGAAATGGCTAAAGGATTTACTCGACTCTTGAAAAAGGGGGTTCCCTTCCATTGGGACCAAGTTGCGCAAGCTTATTTTGATGTTGTCAAGGATACTCTTGTCCGAGCATCATTAATGTATCCCCCTAGTTATCAAAATGATTATTTCCTATATATCACCGTGGCTAAAACGACCATTGCAATGGTTTTGGTCCAAGTAGAATATGGAATTTAACATCTGATCTATTATTTGATTTTTAATCTCAATGATACGGAAGTTAAGTATTCGTATGTAGAAAATCATGCCTTGGCAACTGTTCAAGCTGTCCAAATATTTCGCTACTATATCCTTCTCTGAAATACCACTGTCGTTTCGGATTGCAACCCCATGACTTATATCTTGTCACATCAATTACTGGGGGGAAAATATTCAAAATGGATTGTCATTTTGCAAGAATTTGATTTGGAATTCATCAAATCCAAGTCAAAGAAGTCTTTAGTTTTGGCTGAGCTTCTCTGTGACCTTCCCTCTGATAGTACTGCAGCTACATCGGAACCATCAATTCTTGACGAGTCTCTGTTTCTGATCGGATCATCTGATCCTTGGTATGGATATTTCATCATTTTTCTCCAAACTAAAACTTCTCGACCTAATACCTCTCACTCTGAACATCGACGTATTCGATACCAAGCCAAAGATTATCTGATCGTCGGCGATACAATTTATCGTCATGGTGTCGATACAATTTTAAGGAGGTGCCTCACTCATGAGGAGGCCGAAAAGGTTTTAAATTATTGTCATGCCAGGGCTTGTGGTGGACATTTATCTGGATATGCTACCACGCAGAATATACTCCACGTCAGTTAATTTTGGCCTACAAGATTTTGCGACTGCATCCTCATGGTTAGAATTTTTCATGCATGCCAAATTTTTTATTGTAAAATCCGCAAGATGCCAGCACCAATGCATCTTGTTGTCTCTGTGGGATCATTTTCAAAATGGGGTATTGACTTCATGACCTGTAACCCTTATTCATCTGGGGGGCATGGTTATATTATTGTCGTATTCGACTACTTTACCAAATGGGCCGAAGTGATGCCTACATTTAACAACACAGGACAAAAAACTGCATTATTTTTATTTAATCATGTTATTGCATGTTTTGGGGTCCCGCAGGCTATAGTTACAGATCATGGGAAGCATTTTTGCAACCATATGATGATTGAATTAACTTCCAAGTTAGGATTGTCACATGATAAATCTACTCCTTATTATCCACAATCAAATGGACAAGTTGAGGCTATCAACAAGATTCTTAAACGTATGCTTCAACGAATGATAGGAGTTCATAAAAGAAACTGGCATTTAATCCTGTACTCGGCCTTGTGGGCATACCAAAACTCGATAAGAAATGCAACCGGATTTACTCCCTTTCAATTGGTGTATGGTCTGGAAGCTATCTTTCTAATCCAATGTGAAATCACATCGTTAAAACTCGCAATAGACTTGTTACCTCACACCTCAGAAGAAGAAGCGCATCTTTTTAACCTCATCCATCTTGATGAAATGCGTCGTGAAGCCCAATTGGCCAATGAAATGAATAAGAGACGTATAAAGGTGCAATAAGACAAAAATGTCTAGCCTCACATTTTCTCAGAGGGTGACTTGGTCCTTCTTTATGATCAAGAAGCTGATGTAATAGGTACAGGAAAATTTGAGCCATTATGGCATAGCCCCTATATTTTCAAAAGGGTTCTTGCTAAGGGTGCCTATGAGTTAGTTGATTATGATGGAATTCCGTTGGCGCAGCCCAGAAATGGGTTGTATCTAAAACGTTACTATGCTTACTCATGAGCATAGTAATTTTTTGTATTATATTGTATATATATGCTGTTGATTTGCATTCATTGTCTTAGTTTGTTTTTAGAGTTTTCTTGACGTTAGTAATTCAATTTACATTTCATCGTAGATGTTTGAATCTTTGGAACCATTTTTTGGTTATGCTGATGTGCTAGTCGTAGTATGCAGAATCTATCCTCTACAACGTGGGCCATGTTCACTCTGAATGACGAGTTAGTGAGTTTTCAAGGGATTTGTATCGATAGATCGACAAAAAATATCGCTGAGTATAGCGCATTGATCGAACTTCTCTCTGATGCCATTTCATTTGGTATTAACCGCATCATCATAAGGTTAGACTCACAACTTGTGGTATTACAACTTACTAGTGTTTATATTGTTAGAAATCTAGCATTGCATAGATTGTTCCTAAGAGTTCGAATTTTGGAAAGACACTTTGATTTTATTCAATATCAACACATTTCCAGAAATTTGAACACATTGACTGATTCTTTAGCTAATCAAGTTTTAGACAGACATTTGCAACACATGTAAAGAAAACATTCACATCATTGAATAGGATTGCACAATAAATATAAGAAAAACATTGAAATCAAATAGATAGATAGTTATATGTTTTTACAAAAATTTGTGCCCAAGACGCATTGGTCATCTGACCTCAAAATGTATGCAAAATGTCATAAGTAAACTAGTGGTGCTCTTGGTAACATGCTATAGATATAGTTATCCTACGTAGTAACCGCATCCAATGGTTAGGAACACCTATAGTGTGACGCTGCAGTCGCATGGGCAACTCTTCGGTTCGGCAATCTGAAATTCCGAAGGTCAAACCCTCTATGTGCTTCCGAAGCTCAGCCATATCAAGATTTTGAAGGACTGCTCTCCTGACAACCCTCTCTGCTGGATCATCTACTACACACTCTGGTTCCTCCACCGGTTGAACTCGACCAACATCTGCATTACATAAAAAATTTAGTTTAGTCTTGGGAAAAAAAAAATTAAAAAAAATGTATAAACCTTAGGAAAATAAGAAACATGGTCAAAATATTCTTATCCATTGCACCCCACTGAGCACCTTCTGGTAAAGCTAAATTTGGATCTCCTCGGAAATCAACGCCTGCATATGAATACTCATCGATGGTCACAATCTGTCACCGGAACCAGGCGAAGAACGCAGTTGAGAACACAATAGTTGATTGGCCTGCATTCCTACCCATTAGTTCTACCCATCTCTGCATCCTCGGATCTCTAGGATTAGACACATCCAGTGTCACATGCTTTGGCTGCATCAGTGGAATCTATTCTAAGGCAAACGATATGAGGATTGAACCATAACTGAAGTTCTTCTTCCTTCCTCTCTTTGCTTTGTTCAATTGTTATTTTATCTAAGAAAGTACAGCTTCATACCAGTTGAAGACTGTTGGCTCCATACACTCTAGTGCATACTGCATATATGATCTATTCACTACATGTAGTGTAACAGTGCCAGCAAGTTTTTCAATCGTGAAAAGGATAGTTCTCAAAGGCAAATCTCTAACATCCCAAATTTGTATCTTTACATCTTTGCTTGGCTCTGCCCCTGGATAACAATGTTACAAAACATAATCTCTCACAGTCTCTCGTCCAACAATAGACCCTGAGAGCGAAATAGGCAAGCCTCTCCTCAACAAACCTGTAAGAAAGTATACATCCTCTACTGTCAGGGGAACCACTTGGTTCTTAATATGAAATGCCTCGATAGATGGATCCCATGCTCAAACTAAGAACTCCAAGATTTCTATTTGTTGCCTCATCCCTGACAACCGAAAATACTTTAACAGTCCACAATCTCTTAGGGCTCTTACTGTGCTAGGATCATTTTGGGAAAACATATCCTGTTCTTCATGCTCTCTTTCCCTCCATGTAATCGTCATTGTAATCCGATGAAAACTTGAAATAAAACAATAAGAACCATCAGATTCCATTCAATGCAAAATTTTGGGAAAATTTTGGGCATAATGCAAAAAAAAAAAATGAAGATTGCACCCAACACAACCTAGGATAAGAGACAGTGCGTTGTACATGCAGGTAGCCTTCATTTTAGCTTCAGTGCAACTCACTTTTTGATGTCCAAGGGTGTGTTGCCCTCTTTAGGAGCAGAATTTACCCTAGAGCCCCCAAAACCCTAAAAAATTGAAATGAATGGAAATGAAATGATTATTGAAGGAAAGAGAGGGTTCATGACACTAACCTCGATCAAACGACAATGAAATCCGTCCACAAAAATGATCGAAATAAACAACTGAAGTTCGGGGGAAAAATCAGGTTCAGAGCTTCAAAATGAAAATCGTAACTATGGAATGGTAAAAATGAATAGTAAAACTCTTTTTAATAGTCATTTAATTGTTTGCTAATCATATTTATTGCTATGAATATGGTTTTATTATGTTTTTTGCATGAAATAGGTATTTTTAATCCATTTGATGTTGTTCTGAACAGGTCTTACAATTGATGAACTGATTAGTCGTGCAAATTTATTTCAAGAATGATTTGACCACAAAGCATACTTTTTCTCCTTATTTTTCGACCTTTGTTAAAAACGAAAAAGGATTTGAAGTGCACTTTTATCTCTTTTTCAAGCTTCGATAACAACGAAAAATCCTGAACCCCTGGAGTCTTCTTTCAACTTTTTTCAAACTCCGATAAGGTGAAAATATTGTCAAGCACTTGTCTTTTTGAGCTCGTAAAAGTAAATGAATTGATATCTACTCAGTATAAGTTGAACCCTTTTCCGAACCGAGATAGGTTATTTACGAAAAAGGAATACCTTGGTCAAACATGACTAAAGAGGTTCTCTCAGATATTATTTTACACTTTTTCGGATCGGAACGACAACTTTACGAAAAAGTATTTATGGAGTTTTCTTTCGTCCTCTTTTTAAAACTCTCTAAATATGAAAAAGGACCGGGCTGTCACTATCGTTAAGCTCATTAAAACATAAAATAGCGATGGGCTTGTCAATCATGTATATAATCAAGTCTCATTCATCACTAGACTCGTTAAATTATTAAATAGCGATACTTTATTCACCCGAAGGGTTGAATTATAGATTAAGAAAATGTTATCCTCCTCAAGTTTGTTAAAAAATAAAGAGGTACTAGTCAAAAAATGACCGGGGAAAATTTGGGAAAGTGAATAGAACTTTTTACGGTAGCAGGTCGTTCTTGAACATGACACTTCACTCCATCACTGAGATTGTTTGAGTTGGGTAATCTTCTTGACGGTTCATTCATACCTATGGTTCATCATACCTTCACATCGGTTTTGGGTCAATGTTGCCAACTCATCTCAGTGTTGCCGATATGTTCAAGAGAAGTCATCCAGTGAATACTCATCCTTCTGCAATACTCATAAACCTTCATTCTCATGACAGTCATCTTTGAACATTGCTATATCAAGTTATACCTTTGTCTCCGAATTCAGTAACTCCTGTTTCACATTAAGGTGGCTTCCTATCGACAAAAAATAATTATCTAGGAAGTTCACTTAGAAACATTATATTCCAGTACCATGAGGCTTGTTACAGCATCGACAAGATCCTCACTTCTGGACTTTTGACCGAAATATTTTGTTTGGCGTTCGACATCAAATCATCTATTCACGCCTTACGAAATGTACTGCAGTACCTTGAGGGCCATTGACATCAATGATGGTTCTCTCGCATTTATTAACAACACACATCATTGGTTGGTAATAAAACGATGTCTTTCCATGTTCGACTACAAATCATATATTCACATGGCTAGACTTGTACTCGAATGATCGAGTGAACGAGATAAGAAGACCCTAGATCTAGTTTCAGCCATCCGAGATGGGATTTTAGGATTGTTTACACATTATCTATACGGTGACCTTACATGTACATCGTCATCCAGACATGGGTCTATATCTTTAGGCATATATTGGGCAACATTCCAATGTAGACGAATTTCTGAATTATGTACATGTTATTAGAAATTTATGTGCTGAGCATGGGAATGCCTTCCCTAAGAAATTATGATCAAGAGGATATATCATGATGTAATGTATTGTAATATTGATGCACGTCACCACTCTGCTTCATCTCTAGCCAATCACAGTGTAAAGCATCTCAATCAAAATATTGTTATTATTATTCTGACTTCATGCTTTAGGGGGGAATTGTTATAGGTCAATTTTGGGCACCATTCCCAATGACCTGGTTAATTGGACATCATATCTAGAAAAAATTAATAGGGAATATCATTCCATATCATTGCAGTTTCTACATGCCCTAAGACAAAGAACAAGACAAATCATCCATGATTTTCATTTGTAAAGGTTTCTAAGATTTGAAGTTTATTATATATCATATGAGAGCTCACCAACGCTGCCTCTAAAGGGACTAAGTGCATTTCATATGCAAGTAACCCCACTCAAGGGTTCTCTACAAAGCACCTCCCAACATTCAAGGGTGCGTTGGTCACATTGGGAGAGAAATTATCATTGTTCTGGAATCTCCACTTGGTCAGTGCCTTCTTGAAGAGTTCACATGTGTAAAACCTCGAATCCATGTGTCCATTTGATACCTCTGATACTGGGAACGTGTCTTACCTATTATTAGAAATTCATTGATTGTAAAAATACCTTCAGCTCCTATATAAATTGAGCACAGATCTTAGTGTTTGAGAAGGAAGAATTTGAGTAGAGAAATGCTGGTGGAATTTCAATTGAGGAATTGATTTGAGTGACATGCTGTTGGAGAGATGTGCATTGTGATGAGGCTGGAGTTCTGCTGGAGATGGTGACACTAAATCAATCACTGGGTTGTAACCTCCCCTTCTATCCATTAATAAATATTGTTGCTTACTTTCCCACATATGTATCTGTATAAGCTTTTTTTCTTTCGTATTATGAATTATTATTTGATGCATACGGTTCATGTTTTATTGATTTAACTGAATAACTTGAATAGAAATATGTATTACTGATATCTTTTGTTGTTTAGTGTTAATATTTGCAGGAAATATTTTGGTGATCTATCTCAGATTTGAAGCTACAGAAAGAGCGAAAAAAGGAGAATAGGAAGTGCTTGGAATCCAAGTAAGTTCTTTGATCTATCCTGTGTATCTATTTATTGTTAGGAAAAGTAGTTGCAAATTATTTAACCTTTTGTTATAGATGAGCACTACATCTAGGGAAGAATTTTTTATTCTTAATCCATAATTCCGCATAACATATATGACTCAACTTTTTCTGCTCATGATTATAATGCCTTGATGTAATTTCCAGTTGCAGCTTATTTATGGAATTTTCTAGATTTTAGTGTTATATCCCTATTTTTCTTATTTGGAATACTATAGATGTTCTATATTCCTGTATTTTTCACTTTGGAATTTTACAGTGGTATCAGAGCATGATCTTTGGCTCATCTTGTGGGCACTTCATGACATCAAAAGAATAAGAAGAAGAAGAAGTCTTCAACGGCGGAAGGATTACTTTTTTCCACACTTCTCTTTAGATCTATGCAGGATCTCTCCATAGAGACTAAATAAATTAGAAAGGGAAGTAAAATGGAAACCTCTAGAGGGTTTCAAAATGAGGAAGGTCCACTAGTAATGCAAAGAGCTCCACAACACTTTTCTATGTTCACTTTCCTTGCAGAAGGAGATGAATGACATGGATATGGAGGATACTTAGAGCATGAGAATCAGAGTAATTATATTTTAGAGTAAAAATCTCAATCAAGAGCATAAAGGAGAATCTAACTCTCCAACACTTTATCCAAATAAAAAAAAGAGATCCCGCAACAGCTATATAAGAAGAAGGCATACACAGAATAGATTCTTCTTGCCTACAT
This sequence comes from Pinus albicaulis, assembly GCA_034641835.2. Classification (NCBI taxonomy): domain Eukaryota; kingdom Viridiplantae; phylum Streptophyta; class Pinopsida; order Pinales; family Pinaceae; genus Pinus; species Pinus albicaulis. The sequence continues at coordinate 1,754,917,313 of CM076580.1, forward strand.
TCGATGGATCATCCACAAGCACCGTAAAATTTTGGATGATGGAGTTAGATCATTTATTCCAACTACACCTAGTAATGGAAAGAGAGATTTTTGAGATTGCATCACTGTACCTTGAGGGTGAAGAAAAGGATTGGTGGTTCAACCATATAAAGAATGAAAGAGTGATTGCTTATGCAGACTTCACTCAAAGGCTAATAAAGAAGTTTGATAGAAGAAAACTAGAGGTAATTCCCATTGATACATTTCCCGACATTGATGAGATAGCATATGAGGATCAAAGGGAGGATGTCAGCACTATCACTCTGGAAGAGGAGCAACTACCACCACCACCAGTTGCAGAAGTACTTGCATTAGGAGAAAGAGCACTTTAATCTTTGCAAGATTGTCTTGAGATCTTGACATTGGGAGTCCCATGCATAATTTGGGAGATGCATGAGGAAGAGGAGGTAGATGCCAACATTGGTATAGTAGAAGAGAAGCAACCATCACCATTACCAGCAGTTGGAGAAGCCATTGCACCAATTGGAGGAACTCTTGTAGCTTTGCAAGATGTTCCCAAGTTTCAGTTGATCCAAGGTTTGAAAACATTTCTATTCCATATTACTTCAGCACCTCATTTTGAGTTTTGGGGGATCATGGCATCAGGGAAATTGCATAACCAAGGGTTATATAACCTTGCTGATTTAGAACAACAAGGTATCACTATGCAGAGGACCCTTTCCTTGCTCAAGGAGGAGATGTAAATCCATTTTAGTTTTTCATTGTTGAGCTACACAAAACACTTTATGTTGAAATGTGGAGTTTCGGAGGATGGTATGAGCATAGTCCTAATCACCAATGTTGGGCTATGAGTTCAACATTGTGTATGGCCATGAGATAGCAGATGCACCATCATGGATATCAGCAGCACTATCACCGAGGAGAAGTGATGAGTTGGGGGCCAACTATTCTGGGAGAATTCCAATGACTTCTTCACTTATGAACCATTGGATGGGCAGATGGTCTATGATATACATCTTGTGATGGATAACATCTTCCATTATTATGATAGATCTTTCTTTATGAGCACCTCACAAATTAAAGAGAAGCTTTAGCCTACAACATTTTCAGAACCTTATGGGTTCTATTGGGTCATTGATGAGAGGTCCTCAAGGAGAGATCTCCAAGAGGTTTCACTTAAACATATCATGGAGTGCAAAGATAGTCATCAGATTGGGGAGGATGGTATTCTCCGTTGGGTGGATACCAAGTTGGAGCATGATAGGAGTCATCCACAGTTAGATGGAAGGGTGAGGATGATGAGAAAGTGGCTGGTGAGCTACTTGCAGCTTTATGACATGGGGCAGCAAGAACCATGGCTGCGCTAGTTTCTTTTGGGTGAGTATGGTTATTACCCAACATTTCATATTTGCATGATCCATGCGTTGCATAGTACTGGTGTGATGCAGCAGCAGGAGGCATGGCGGCGTTGGCTACTCTTGAGAGAGTTTGGCCATCACATAACATATCCTATGTCAATGGGTGTGTTATGGTTTGGGACATTGCATGGAACTCACATGATGTGGAAGCAGGGAGCTTGGTTATGTTTGGATGATGTGACATTTTACATGTCAATCAGTATGTTGTTTATCCATTGCTTGCATGATGATGATGTGAGGTGGGAGCAAGATTCATTGTTGCTTTGGTTACTCTTGGGAGAGTATGGGTTGAATTTATCCCATACATTGCATAATGTTGATGTAGGATGGAAAAAAAGGCCTTACTGCATTGGCTTATGTTAGGAGAGTATGGACACCATAATTGGTATGATGATGCTATGGCATGACAACAATAGGTATTGTTGCGTTGGCTGCTATTGAGAGAGTATGGTCCGACATTTCACTGTCAACCCATATGTCTCGATTTCCTATTGTGCACAATGTTGAGATGATGCTTGGAGCAAGAAAGGCCAAGGATGGGAGCATGGAGAGATACATCATACTCCATGTAGCATGGCTTGGAGAGATAGTTCATGAGTTGGGACTTTCCACTTGGAGAAGAAACCACTCCACTTCATATGTCTCATGCATAGACAAGGCTCTTGGACAACAAATGGTTGCCACTTGGAGATTCATTTATGAGGAGAGGCATATAACTACGTAGTTGGAGGCCATTCTAGACATTCTAGAGAGGAAACTATGGAGCTAGGTATTCATAGAACATTGTAGCAGATGGGGGTACCTTCCATATGAGGATGCCATTTGGAGGGAGATGGATTGCTGTAGCATAAAGTTGTTTGAGGACAAGCAAAATTTTGGCAGGGAGGACTGTAATATTCCCAATTTTCCATCAGTTAATTGGAATATTAGAGTTCTTACTTTTGTCAATTAATTAAGTACATAAAATGGTGGAGGTACCTACAAACCCCATAAATGATGAATCAAATTCTCCATCTAACAAGTTTTGATTCTCGAAATTTGAGTAAATCCATTGGGAGATAAGTTGAAAATATGAGTTTAAAAAATAGTTTTTTCATTTTTCCCTCTAAAATTTGATGATGTAATATAATATTTCTTTATTATTTCAACTATTATTTTATAATTTCCTTAGGAGGCCCATTCTATACCTCAAAACTCCCCTAATGTAGTATGTTTCATCACAACTTTGATGTGGAACAATTCAGTCATCTTATGTTCATTAATAAGAGAATCATTTGAAGAACTTGTACTTGCATGCATTTCAAAAATTTAATTAGAATGAAGAGAAATGTTACCTTGTACTCCCACTTTTGTTATCTGTGTCTCATCACCAGAGTTGTATCTAAGGTCTTTCTTCATGGTTGCCACTGTATTTTGCTTCCCTTTCCACCAAATCTCTTTGGCTTCAACTCTGGATGGAACTTCCAACAATGTTCATCATTACGACTTTTCTTCTTCCAATGTGTGCAATATGGATTTTATACTTCTTCTTTCTTGGTTGTAGCTTCCTTCTTATCCTTTCTCTTTCCTTTTCCTTTGAACTTTCCATTGTGAGGTTTGAAAGATGATTTCTTGGGATGATACTCTTTGTCATTCTTGCTCCTTCTTTCAAGGTGAATGGACTTCACACTAGCCACATCAATAGTAGTACACTCAAATAACAACAAATAATGTCTGATGTAACTATGTAAAGCATCAATATACTTTGTTACAGTTTCTGGTGAATCAAGCGGAATGCCCAAATTTAAAGCTTGTTTTCTAAGCTCCTTTTTGAAGCTTTTCACATTTTGACCCTTTCCTTGTCTCAAATATTTCCATTCCATTAAATAATTTTTTTTATAATGCAAGGGATAAATTGATCTTTAAATGTAGAAACAAAATTGGACCAAGAAGAAAGGAGATTACCCAAGTTTTTTCTACCTTCATGCAACTTTCTCTCCCACCAGACGAGAGTGGTGCAACTCAAATGAAGTGATGCTAATTAGATATTGGCCTCATCTTCCTCGATCTGCTGAATCTAGAAATAGACCTTGATTTTTCTAATCCATTTTTAAAAATTTTTTGCATTACATTCTCCATTATAAGTGGGTAAATCAGAATTTACATCTAGCTTAAAAAATGGATTTTTAGATGCATTCCTATGATACTTGTTCGAATAGTGAGGAGAGGAAGAAGAAGAAATTTCATTGGAGGAAAGAGAGGGAGGGGGCTCTTCTCCTCCACCTACATGATTTACCAAGGCATGATCATATGGTTCTTTTTTCCATTTCTTCATTGTCTTCTCATATTCTACAAACAACCTATCCACTTTCTTTGCCATGGTGTAGAATATCTTGCGATAATTTTTCTTTTCCTCCACCCGAGCTTCCTCATCTACCATTTTCCATATTCGCGCTACATGTCCCACTTCAAGATCAAAGGATTTGGGTTTTCCTTCACCTCTTTGGAGTTTTTTCTGGGTTAGCATTCAGTCATGCAACACGCATAAAGAAGAACTTCTCTGATACTAAACTTGATCTACATATTTTAATTCAAGGATGCATACAAAATTTCATTTAAAAGAGCATATAACCAAGTGAAGCATACACAAAAAATAAGTAAAAATCAAAACCAACCACGAGAACAAAGGAACAAAAACAAGATGATAACGGAGTTCACTGAGTGTGGGCCATGTCTCTGGGCCCTACTCAATGTGGGAATGCCTCTTTCATTAATTGGCAGTGAAATAAAATTAAATGTAATTAAAAATCGACACCTTATACCCCCACTTTCGGGGATGGCTCGAAAATGTGGACCTCTACTGAAGAAACGAACTACACAATTAAATTCCTAGTAAAACATCGTGAAAAATGATTATAAAGTTGACCTATTTTGTGTTGGTGATCTCTCGGGCTCTAGGGAATCATTTAGATTCCTTGCAAGATTCCCTTCGACATTCCCTATTGGAATATTCCCCATATTCCAAAGGAATATTTCTCAAAATCCACACCTAGATGGGATCCAAATTCAACTCTATGTTCTCGCACACTGTTGTGTTTGGTGCTCCATGCATCCTCCTTTCGGCGCTTGAACGTATGGTGTTTAAATAATAAAGGTCGAGAGGAAAAACCACAGTTCATCCGTTGGTCCACTAATGGCTGCCCATAATAGGGTATAGGAAACCTGAGGTCAAACCCCCATACAAGTGTTGTTGGAACGATATTGTTTGTCAGAGTTTTAAATTTGGAGTTGGCGTTGACATATGGATAGATGGACGTGTCGGGCAGGTTCAACTCCCATCATCGACATGTTTGAATTATTATATGTGTGTGTGTGTTTGTGTGTTGTTGTTCATTGGCTGGTTCATTCGATCGACTAATGACCGATTTTATTTTTAAAATTTATTATATAATAGTCCAACTAGTCTAATTCTCCCGCTGATTTTTTTGGAGTTATTGGAAAAATAACCAGGAAAAAAATTAGTCGCTGCCGACTTCCGCAAAGGTCCAAAGTGTCGCCTCCTTTAGAAAAAATGACAATGCTAACTAGGTGCCACGTGGCATGCTCTGATTGGTTCATACAACTAACTAGGTTGTTGACATCATTTTGATGTTGCTTGCCATGTGTCATCACCTAATTGGCTCTCCTCCATCTGTACAACCATGTCACTCTACTAATGTCATCATTTGTATGGCTAACGTCAGCGTCCATATTTTCTCCATCAGTATGCCAAGTGTCACCTATGGGTACTCCCCGAAAAAAAATTATTTGTTTCCAAAAACCTTTAGTGTAACATAACTTTCTCATATGATGTTGGATTGAGGTGTCATTCATGTCATTGGATTCAGAATGACGAGCTCTTTGATTTGAGATTAGTTTCATTTAAATTTTGAGGAATTTAAAGTTTTTTCCTTTTAATATCCTCCCACATCAGGGTGAGAATTTTCCGACCACTTTTCTTTTCAACTAAAGCCTTAAACTCAGGGAAATGAGAGAATACTTAAAAATTCTCTTGAAAAAAATACACCCAAATATTCCTAGAATAATCATCAATGCAAGTGAGAAAATAATGTGCCTTTCCAAAAGAGAGTCTCCATTGGACCTCACAAATCTGAATGCACCAATTCTATACATTCTATAGCCTCCATGTTCTATTTGAGAAACTTTTCCAGTGTTGTTTCCCAAAAATACACCATTCACATGCATCATCATCCAAATTAGTATAAGGAAGACCATTCACCATGTTTTTCTTTCTCAACAGCACCAAAGTCTAAAAATTCAAATGTCCCATCCTTAAGTGCCAAAGCGTACTATTTGCTTCTTTTGTTGCTATCAAACTCTATGAATTACTTGAATCAAAATATATCTTGAAAATTATGTGTTTAGTCATTTCACTTATTTCTACAACTGCATTTTGATTCAAATTATCCATCATTAAACACTCTTTATTATCAAACATTAACTTGTATTTTTTCTCCATCATCTGTCCTATAGAAAGTAGTTTCTTCTTCAATTTGAGTGTCAACAAAGTGTCGTCAATTAAATTCTTCTTTCCATGCAATGCTAGTATTGCAATTATGCCTTTCCCTTTCACTTCAAAAACACTATCATCACCAAATATGACTTTTCCAGAATAATTCTCATTAATTTTGGTAAACAAATACTCTTTATATGTCATATGAGCTAAACATCCCAAATCAATATACCAAGCTTCAATTTATTCAATATGTGACATCAAACTTGAGATGAATAACCTCTCATTCCTAGTTCCTTCAACAAATGTATTGGAACCCTTACGCTCCATATCTCTTATTTTTGCATAACAATATATTTCAATATGGCCATTTTTTTTGAAATAATAACATTGTGGTCCTCCATATCTTCTTCCATTTCTACCTCCATCTCTTTCTTGTCCTCTTCCACAAGATCCATCTCTTCCTTTTCCTCTAAAATGATTGGGATTTCTTCCTCTTCCTCTCAAAGGAGATGCATTTCCTTGTGAGATTTGTTGATTTCTATTTTAATTTTTTTTTTTCTGATATTGACCTTTTCTCCTTCCTCTTCCTCCATGCTTTGTAGAAAAAGCATGATCCACTTTCTCAGATGGTTGATTTTCTTCAACACTTAACAATAATCCACTTAATCCATCAATTTTCATTATATTTAAGTCTTTGGATACCATAATATTGTTGGTGACCAATTTAATCTTGGAAAGGACACTTCTTAAAATTATTTCAATTAGCCTTCTTTCTAGAATATATTCATCTAATGACCTCATCTTATTAACAAGATCTTGCATTTTTATGATGTAATCATGAATAGATTCATTAATTTGCATATGGGAATTTTTAAAATTCCTCCTTAACGTTTAAAATTTAAATACAACAACACCTTTGTATGTGTTCTTTAAGATATACCATGCTACTTTGGATGATACTACACCACTGATTCTTGAAAATGTAGATTCTTCAACAACGCTTCCGATAAGTGAAAGTTCTTCATTATCTTTCTTAATAAGTTTCTTAAGAGATTTATTTTCATCACCACTTAATGCTCTAAATTCACCAGGAGAAGGCATATTGTATCCATCAGTTACAAGTTCCCATAAACCTTGAGTGATGAAGATAGGTTGCATGCATTTGCTCCAATAAAATATTTTGTGCCAACAAGTTTATGCAATACAGTACTGCTTGTTTCCATGAGGAGAGTAAGAAATAATTGGAGAATTAGAGAGATAAAGTGCACAATGAACACAATGTGTCTCACTCCGACCCAGGACAAAAATCAATGTCCCAAAAAATTGGGACTCAACTACCACCACAAAATTGTTAATCTAGGTTGTCATTGATGGCAATAGGATTCTAGATGATGATGAATGATGATGAATGACCATACTAAAGTATTAGATGATCATTTGGATGATGGAGGACTAAATAAAGACACATATCACTATGGCATGGTAATATTATGATAAAGAAGGCTATGATGGAGAATCAAACCATAAATAACCCCAAGACATTTTTCCCTGCCTCCATTTCTACACTTGTAAATGACCAGTCGCATTAAAAATTAATTTTCACTACCTTGGAGGAAAAATGTCTCTATGAAACCTTCACCATAATTTAGAGAATAATTTTAGCTTTCATATGAGCTCTTTCTTGGATAGAAAATCCAAGCGGTTTGGGAGATATGAATTTTTCAAGTTAAGAAAATAATTATGTCCTTGAGGTGACCTTTCCTAGCTTTAGGTTTTAACCCTATACATAAAATATCTGCAAAATAATCTTAAAAAAATAAATAAACAATAGCAAGAGCATAAAACATATAACAGACATACATAGATATTCTCCCCTGTATCCCAAATCGGGACTACCAGCTTGATTTTTCATTATATTCCTTTTAGTGTTACAACACATATATATACATGCCGAAGCATTCATAAACCCCAATCCATTAACCCTGGATTAAAACATAACTATAGTTCCCTTGACCAAATATACAAAACAACAGGGGCCGAAAACCATCATGCCCCAAAACCATGTACAAAACCATGGGTGGGTTCGCCCACCGAAAAATAGGGTCCAAAATATTTTTTCCCAAGGTGCTGCCCCAGACCTGGAATAGGGGGGCTACTGCCCCCCCTTTGACCCTCCTGCTACACCCGGAAAAATGTACAGGGAGAGCTAACACCGCCCATGTAACCCCCCCCACCCCCCTCCCACCCCGCCCCCCGCATGCGACTAATCGTGGAAAGAATATAACACATACCAAACATTATCCCACTTGTTGTTCTTTCTGTAGGGGGCCACATGAGAGCTTAGTCATTAGCCCAGCTCTACAACACCCATTGTTTTTCTACATCAAGAGAACTTATGAGTGCTCACAGAATTCGTCAATGCATCTGCAACATTCTTCAAAGTGTCCACCTTTACCAACAAAACCCTTTTATCCTCAATCATATCTCTCACAAAGTGATATTGAACATCAATGTGATTTGTATTTGAATGATAATCAGGGTTCTTAGCCAAGAAAATTTCACTTTGGCTGTCACAGTCTATCCTTATAACCCGCTACACCAACCCCATACTTGAACACAATCTCTACACCCAAACAACTTCCTTGCTTGCATGAATGGCTTCCATGTATTCTGCCTCTGTAGTTGAAAGAGCCACTACAAATTGTATTTTACTCAGCCAACTGACTGCACCTCCAAATAGGCTAAAAAAATACCCACTTGTAGATCTTCTTTGGTTCGGATCTCTAGCCCAGTCTGCATCAAAAAAACCACAGATGTCCAAAACTCTGTCTAATCCTGGTCTTCCCTGGTAGCACAAACCATAATCACTAGTGCCACACAAATATCTGAAAACCCGCTTCACTGTTGTCCAATGCTCCTTTCCTAGTTTTGACATAAACTTGCTCAATACTCCCACTGCATGTGCAATGTCTGGTCTAGTACAAAACATTGCATACATCAGGCTACCCACTACACTTGCATATGGAACACGAGACATATCCTCCTCTTCTTCTTATGTCTTGGGACACTGTTCAACAGACATATTTACACCTATAGGAATAGGAACCTTCACCAGTTTACTATCCTGCATATTGAACCTCTGCAATATAGTCTTGACATACTTCCTCATGTTTAACCAGAGCTTCCTCTTTGCCCGAACTCTCTTAATTTCCATGCCCAAAATATAGTTTGCAGCACTAAGATCCTTCATGTCGAATTTGATACTTTCTTTTTCATTTCCAATTAGCAACATATTATCCACATACAAGACCAAATAAATAACATGGTCACCAATTAATTTAAAATAAACATAGTGATTCTCTTTTCTTCTGGTGAAGCCAAGTACCCGTACATAGGTATCAAATTTCTAATACCAAATCCTTGGACTGTTTTAACCCATACAAATACTTTTTAAACCTGCATACAAGTTCTTTCTTACCCTTCACCATAAAGCCTTCAGGTTGCTTCATGTAGACTCCTCTTCCAGATCCCCGTGAAGAAATGATGTCTTCACATCCATCTGTTCTACCTCAAAATCAAATGCAACGACAACAGATAAAAGTAATATAATAGAAGTAACCTTGGCAACAGGAGAAAAAATATCACCAAAATCAATTCTCAACACCTGGGAATAACCTTTTGCTACCAACCGAGCTTTGTATTTCTCCACCTTTCCTTCTACACTCATCTTCTTCTTAAACACCCATTTTCTCCCAATTGGATTCCTTCCAGCCAAAGACTCCACCAGATCCCATGCCTCATTTTTGTGCAAGGATGCCATTTCATCAACCATGGCCTCCTTCCAGAGTTTTCCATCCTCTGAATCCACTGCCTCCCTGACAGTTATGGGATCATCATCAGTGATAGTTAAAGAAAAAATTGAACAAAAACAAGATGGACTATACCTTTTTGGTTGCCTTCTTTCTCGAATTGATCTTCTCACAACTGGAGTTTGTGGATCTTCCTCTTCTGAATATTCTTCTGTTGTAGACTCTAATTCATCCTCCTTTAGCTCAAACTCTATCTTCTCAGGTTCCTTAGGTAGGACTTCAAGTTTAACAAAATCTTTCACCTCTCTAAACACCACATCTTGGCTGTACACAACCTTCCTTGTTTTTTGGTTCCAAAGCTTGTAACCTTTTAAACCATCGTTATACCTAATAAAGATGCACCTTTCAGATTTATTATCCAACTTGGTCCTTTTCTCCTTGGGAACATGTACATATGCATCACATATAATTACCCTCAGATGTGAAAGAGAGTGTTTCTTAACAATCCATACCTCATGTGGGTTCTTATCCTCCAATGTTGATGAAGGTGATCTATTAACTAGGTAATATGCAGTCTCCACTGCCTCTACCCAGAATTCCTTTCCTAACCCAGTACCACTAAGCATGATTCTTTCCTTTTCCATCAATGTTCTGTTCATTCTTTCTGCAACTCTGTTTTGCTGAGATGTGTATGGATTAGTCTTCTACCATGCTATACCACACTTCTTACAGAATTATTCATATTCCTTCTTGTAAAAATCTCCACCATTATCTTTCCTCAGCACCTTTATCTTCTTCTTTGTCTGGTTTTCCAGAGCCTTAAATTCTTTAAATCTGTCTAAGACTTCAGATTTCTTCCTCAAGAAATATATCCATGTATTCCTTGTGAAGTCATCTATGAATGAAACATAGTACATAGGCTTACACAGTGATGGAACCGACACAGGTCCAAACACATCACTCTGTATAAGCTCTAATATCTTGTTCGCCCTCTTAGCACCAGAAGGAAAACTCACCCAATTTTGCTTCCCATATACACAATGTTCACAGAAATCAAAATCCAGAGAGAAATTAGACATACCTTCTACCATACCATTTCCATGTAGTATCTGAAGGCCCTTCTCTCCAATATGTCCAAGCCTTTGATGCCATAGCATGGTCTTTTCTCCAGAGACCACTAGGCTTTCCTCTCCACTTTGAGGAACCACATAATTGTTGCACCCATCAATAACAGTGCTACCCTGAAGCTTGTATAGAGTTCCAATATAAACTCCCTGCATTAATACTAGTGCTCCCCTAACCATCTTGAAGGTATCTTTCTCGAACATTGTTTTTACACCTACATCATCCATCTTGCTTACAAAATCAGATTTCTGGCCAATGTAGGAATATGCAGAACACCAGGAAGTGTTCTAATCCTTCCACCTTGCAGCTTTAGCTTGAATTTTTGATGTCTGACAATTTTGGCCTTGTCCTATCAACCCCTAAGAAGACATCACCACCATCATACTTCTCATACTCACAGAACCACTCCCTATGGGGAGTGAAGTGAAAGGATGCACCTGAGTCAATCAACCATGCCTCATGACCTACATGTGTATTTGAAGAAGAAGCCACATACACATCCCCACCTTTAGCCGAGGTGGTTTTTTCCTCTACAGAAGGAGCATCATCATATCCCTTTCCTTTCTCAGGAGCTTTATATCTGCAATCCTTTTTGTAGTGCCCTTCCTTTTCGCATTTCCAGCACACCTTTACAAACTTTCCTGGAGATTTAGATATCCCTTTACATTTAGATCTCCCACTCAAAAAATTATTCTTGTTTATGTTCTGGGACCTTCCTCTTACAGATAAGGCATCACCATTATGGCCCTCCATATTTCTCTGTCTCATTTCCTACAACAGCAAGGTTGAGAAAATGTCATCAAAATTCAAGGTAGTTGTATTGCTACCTATTGTAATAATAAGATTTTCCCACGAATTTGGTAGAGAACACAACAAACAGATGCACTTATATTCATATGATATTTTAATATCAACAGATAACAAATCACTTAGCGCAATATTGAAGGCATTCAGATGCTCTGTCACTGAGTCTACATCTTTCATCCTCAGGTTATACAACTTTTTCTTTAGGAACAATTTATTCACCAAAGACTTAGATTGGTACAAAGTCTCTAGTTTGTCCCACAAAGCCTTTGACGTAGCTTCCCCAGATACATTCAACTATACTAGATCTAAGACACACAACCGTATTGTGCTCTTTTCCTTTCGATCCAACTTCTTCCAGTATTCATTTGATATTTTCGTTGGTTTAGTACCTGGATCTACCGTGATCCACTGATCTTTATCCATCAGTGAATCCTCCATATTGAGCTTTCACAACTCAAAAATTTGACCATTAAATTTCTCGATCTCTATCTTTCCACTGCTCACCATCTTCTTTCACCAAAAGAATCGATCTCGTAGATCTCCCACTGAACAGGGTCTACCACAGGCCTGAGAAAAAAACCCCTCAGCAGCAAAGGCGTCCCCTTGAAGCCGAAACAACTCTGATACCAAATGTAGGTTTTAACCCTGTACATAAATCATCTACAAATGAATCTTAAAAATAGAAAATAAATAATAGCGAGAGCATAAAACATAAAAAAGATTTACAAAGAGATTTTCCCTTGGATCCCAAATCGGGACTACTAGCTTGATTTTTCAATATAGTCCTTTTAGTGTTACAACACATATATATACATGTTGAATCATTCTTAAAACCCAATCCATTAACCCTGGATTAGAACATAATCATAGTTCCCTTGACCAGATCTACAAAATACCAGGGGCCAAAAACCATGTGCAAACCCATGCAAAAAACCATGGGCAGGTCCACCCACCGAAAAATAGGGTCCAAAAAAAATTTCCCAGGGCATTGCCTCGGACCCTGAACAGGGGGGGTTTCCGCCCCCCCTGATGTGTGTGCAGCTAATCATGGAAAGAATATAACACATACCCAACACTAGCTCTCATGTCTAAGTGACGTAGATTTTTTTTTGATGTGGAAAAGCTTTATATATTAGAGCTTGGATTACCTTGTTGGATATATAGCATGGTGAAAATACACAGCACAGAAAAGGAAAAGGGTTCACATCTCGCGAACTCTTAAGGAGAAGAATAGTCCAAACTTTAATCTGTTTATCTCATTAATTGTGATGACAAGATAGGGTATAAGCACCACAAGTCCATCTCTATGTATTAATATTGGATTGTGTCATATATTTCTTTGTATTTCACACCTTGTGAACTAAAGGAGGTCGGGGAAGGATTGTTTAAGGGATAAAATTGTTTTATCATCCGAAAAACCACATAACTTAAGGCGTCATGCACTGATCTCCGTGAAACTTGATCCTTTGTGTTTGCAACCCTGAAATAAAGCTCATATCAGCTAAACCAAGACTCGGACAACAACACCTTAAATACTCATTTTGGAGGCTCGGATCAGGGTTATAGCAGCCCATACTATTGACTATGGTAAGTTTTCTAGTAAACATTCATACTAAGTTTTTTGCTTGGACTATAGTAGATTGCAAAATCTTCAGTGTTTTCAAAAAGGAGGCTATAATCTTCCAAATTTTTGTGACTGAAGCATACATTGGTACAACAACCTTCATTTCAATGACTCAGAATCCTAAACAGTGGCTCAGATTCTATAACAGTGGATTGTATCTTCATCATTTGCCCAAATTCTGTGGTTTAGAGCTCTGTTACTATGACTGTAATTATTATGATTGTGGAGGTTAATTATGGGCTTGAATCTCATCATTATATTTTTCGTTCAGACTATTGATTGTTACTGCCCATAAGAAAGTGAAGCAGTGCTGTGAAATGTGAGCCTACATTGTGACATTTCCCTATTAGATAGTGAAGAAATTTCTCTTGAATAGAGAAGTGAAGCTTAGTAATAATGTCAACAAGGTACATCAAGGAGATTGAGCAGTGAAGTCAACAAAATCAGTTTTGGAGCTGATTGTACAATGAAGAATATGTCAAGGACATTGAAGTAAGTACTATTCTCATTCTCTATCAAAAGAAGATAAGAAGGATTGGTGTCCTTGGGATAGGATCCCATAAACATAATGTTGGTGCCTTGAAGAAGATAGGGTCAAAGCCCAAGAGATCGGAGCCTCATGAAAGTCTAAGTTGGTGCTTGGAAAAATATTGGTGCCTGAAGCATTGAAGGGTTGGTGCCCTCACATAATTATTGTACTCAGTTATTTGTAAAAGGATTGAAGTTATTCTTGATCTTTAATGCTATTATTATTATACACTTCTTTATTTTAATTGTGAAGAATCTAACTAGTAAGAATAAAAATTGAAAATAAATATTGGTTCACCCCCCCTATTAGTATTTCCAACAATTGGTATCAGAGCCAACTTCTTCACTATCAGCGTAACAACTGGAAGAAGGATTCTTAGACACAAGGAAGAACATAGAAGCAACAGGGAATATTCCTATGTTCGATGGAACAAATTTTTGTTTTTGGAAAAAGAGGATGTCCTACTATTTAATGTCCCTTGGTCCTAAATTATGGTATTTTTTTTGAACGGGTACAAATCTCCCTCCACTCTTCCAACTAATCAAGAGGAAAGAAAAGCCTACATTGCTAATGCCAAAGCTCTAAACTCCATCACCAGTGGAATCTCTGATTTTGAATTCATAAAAGACATGAATTGTGACTCGGCTAAAGAAGTATGGGATAAGTTGATTGCCTTATATGATGGGGACTCCAAAATTAAGAAGGAAAAGCTTCAAAATCATAGAATTCAATTCAAAAGTCTGAAAATGGATGTCAAAGAAGATATTTCATCATACTTTCTCCGAGTAGCTGAAGTGGTTAACTCTCTTAAAGGGTTAGGAGAAAATGTTGAAGAAAGCACTATTGTTAAAAGAATCCTGAGATCTCTTCCTGATATATTTGACTCCAAATTAAGTTCCATAGAATAAATAAAGGACCTAGAGACTCTAAAGAAGGATTAACTTCATGGAATTGTCATTTATTATGAGATGAGGAAAGGAATTCCAAATACCAAAGAAGCAGCATTCAAAGCCTCAAAATCAACAAAAAGAGGAAAAGGATGGAGTAAAAACAGTGATGACACCGATGTTGAAAAAAAATTAGCTCAATTTATACAAAGAATAAAGAAGGGATCTAAGCTAAAAGGTAAGTACCGTCTTATTTATTTCAAATGTGGAAGAACAGGTCATTATGCTGCAAAATTCCCTTTTAAACATGATAGTGATGATGAAGGGGACTCTAAAAGAATGGCATACAAAAAGAAAAGGTTTAATAGGAAAAAAAATTTCTCCAAACAAGATGAGTCTAATGAAGATGAATTTTTAATCATCAAGAAGAAATCAACTAGAAATTTCCCTCATCACAATAGAGGAGATGATGAGTCAAATGAAGAAAATGACCATGTTGGAAACAAAGAAGTGTTATTCATGGAATCCACAAATGATGATGATTCAGAACTAGAAGACAAAGGAAATGTGGTTGAATTATTGATAAGTTCCATTGAAGAGAATGAGAATTTACGAAAGAAGATCATTTCTCTCAAAAAAGAGCAAGAAAAAAGAAGGGAAGACTTCTTGAACAATAAGCTAAAAGAAAAAGAAGACATCTGCGAAAAACGTGAGGCTAAAATAGTATCTCTAAGAAAGGAGTTGGAGCAAGTCAATAGGAGTTGGAAAAGCTCTCAAGCACTTGATAACATCCTTAATACTCAAAAACCTCAATATGAAAAACATGGGATTGGTTTCAAAGAAGAATCATCAAGTACCAAAAATAATGCAAGAAGTTATGTCGACATAATTTCTTGCCATCCAAAAGAAGAAAAGTCATCTTGCCTGTAGAAATTATACAACATAAAGCATGTATATCCTGGATTCACCCAATCAAAAAATTTACTAGACTTAAATATGTAATCGCTTCTACAAATCTTTTTTGGAATTGAAAACACAATCTCTAATCACATAAAGAAAAGAAGAATCAAATCACACACAACACAGATAATTTCCCAGGGAAATATTGTTATTCAAAACCCCACTATATTCCATTCTATATTCAACATGGATCATGAAACAATACAATGTCTACTCTCCTCACAAGAGTCTCCAACACTCAACTATTTGTATCACACTATCCTCACAAAAATCTAACCAATACTTAGTCAATTTTCAGCCTCTTGACAACCTGCCTTGCTTGCGCAATCCCTGATGGAATAGATCCCTAAAAGATAGGAATTATGGCCTTCCTTGACTGCACAAGTATCATGGACACTCCAAGGGGTGGTTGGCTGCATGTGTGCAAGCCAATAATGTCACAACTGACAGTAAAATTCCCTTTCACCTAGATCTCAACTAGGTCTCCACTGGATCTGACATGCATGCAGCTAATAATAGTAAATCTTCAGTTGCATGTGAGATCAATGATTGTGAATTATTTAATATTTTATTCAATTGATCTCTCACTACTTGTATCTTCAGTTACAACTATCAAAACTGAGTTGAACTCACTTAACTGAGTTAAACTGATTACAACATGCATTAACTAATGCACCATTGCACTTCGAACTCTGTTACAACTTGAATTACTCTGCATGCCTCACCAACTACCTCTAACTCGAAATCCACTAGCTAACTGATTTTATCACACTCAGTTAACTGTTACAAGTTATTTTGAGATTTAGATTAAGTTTATTTTCGATCTCTAATTAAGGGATAACTAAAAATAGGCATGCACCAAAAATAACATTGTGGGCCCCACCCTAGTGTAGGTGCTTAATGGACTAGGTGTGGGTGCTGAAATTTTCCTATTGAATCTCAACACTCCCTCTCAACATGAAAGAATTTTCCTTCACCTCGATCCTATCTCTATGGTATTCAAATTTTCTCCTTGTGAGTGCATTCTTCAGAATATCTGCATCCTGATCTTCCATGGGAATTTACTAAAGCAACATTATTCTTCTCTGCACACAATCTCTGGGATGATGGTAAAAAATATATATATGCTTGGACCTATCATGAGATAGAGGATTAATCGAGAGTTTAATGAAACTCTGATTATCATAATGAATCAATGTCGGATCCATCTGAGAACCAAACAAACCAACCAAGATCTTTCTCATCTAGATAGCCTCACATGCATCTTGACTTGCTGCCATGTATTCCGCTTCCGTTGAAATGAGTGCCACAGATCCTTGCTTCCTTCTGTACCAAGAAACTGCTATCGACCCAATGCTAAATATCCCTCCTGATGTGCTCTTTTTGTCCGATGGACTGCCAACCCAATCTGCATTCGTGAAACCATGCAGCTTCACTCCCTCTGTCCAGCTATACCAAAGTACATACTTTGATGTGCCCCTCAGGTATCTCAGGACATGCTTCCCCACATTCCAAAAGAGCTTGGTAGGCTTAACCATATCTTGAATCAACTGGTTAAGTCTGGTCTCGTGTTCACTAGATACATTAGTGAACCCACTGACTGTTGGTAGACAGTAGCATCCACTACCTCTTGAGAAGTAGAATCCTCTTTCCTCCAATTTCCTGGAAGAGGAGTACCATGGATTTGTAGCTCTCCATGTTAAACTTACCTAGTATCTCCATTTCATACTTTCCTTGAGACACAAAAATTTCACCATCCCACTGCCATATTTCCAATCCAAAGAAATAATGAAGGAGTCCCATGTCCTTCATTTCGAACTCTCTTTTAAGATCCTCCTTGCATGAGTGTATCAACTGCTCATCATCGGCCAAAATTAAATCATCAACATAAAGAACTATGATCAATAGCTTACCCTCAACCACAATCTGGTACAGGTTTTCTTCTGCTTCACTTTTGGTGAAGCCTAGTCCAGTGAAATAGTTGTCTATCTAAGTGTACCAAGCACCGGGTTCTTGCTTCAGCCCATACAGTGCTCTTTTGAGTCTACACACATACCACTCATTGTTGAAGATTTTGAAACATTCAGGTTGCTCTATGTTACCTCTTCCTCAATGATCCAATTGAGAAACACCGTTTTCACATCTATTCGATGAATGTGCTAGCCCATCTGTGCTGAGAGTACAAGGATGAATCTTATGGAAGATTACCTTGCGACAGGTGCAAAGGTCTCATCATAATCTATCCCATCGATCTGTGAGAATCCTTGGGAAACAAATCTGGCCTTGCATTCCTCTACACTAGCATCAACAACTTGCTTTACCTTGTAGATCCATCTTGATCCAACCACTAATTTTTCAACTGGCCTTGGAACTATCTCCCATGCACTGTTCTTGACAATGGATTCCTACTCCTCCACCATTTCATTAATCTAAGTTGGTTGTTGCACTTCTTCCTAAAAGGAAGATGGTTCAGTCACAATACATTTGATCATAAGAGCCATGTATCTAGTAAATCAGCAAGGAGACTGTCTTTGTTTGCATTGTGAAGTAGGGGCTCCTAGCATCAATTCTCAATCTATCAGCTTCCGTGGTGCGCCTTCTACCATTTCTGATGGATGGCTCTGCATGAGTGTTTTCCTCCACTGCATGATCCTTCGCATGTGGCTGATCTACATCTTGAAGGTCATCCTTGGGAACCAACAATTCCTCCTCTACATTCAAGTCCACCTCCCTTCATCAGATTTTATTTCTCGTCACACAACAATTATTATATGGTTTGGAAAATACACACGATAATTATGGGGTGTTTCTGTGTACCCCACAAAAATCCCGATCTTAGTTGTCGGTCCCAGCTTCTTCCTCGCGTCCTTGGTCACATGCACATAAACAGATGAGCCAAGAATAAAGTGTGAAACATCAGGTTTCTTACCAGTGAAAGCTTCTTCAGGTGTACTCATGCCAAGTATCCTATGAGGACAACGATTTTGCACATAAAACACAGTGTTGCATGCTTCTGCCCACAAGTGCATTGGTAGGCCCTGATCATGCAACATTGCTCGTGCTGCACCCACTATCGTTCTTTTCTTTCTCTCTCCCATTCTGTTGTGGGTTATGAGGCGCTATGATTTCTCTTCGAATTCCTTCTTTGTTGCATAAATTATTGAATTTGTTAGAGATGTAGTCTCCACCATTATCACTCCTATGAGCCTTCACTTTATTCTGCGACACTTTATCCACTAGTGCCTTAAACTCACAAAACTTAGAGAATGTCTGATCTTTCTTCTGCATGAAGAAGATCCAGCACTTACGAGAAAAGTCATTAACAAAGATTACATAGTACTTATGTTTTTCTATTGAAGCAATAGAGAATGGTCCACACACGTCTATATGAACTCTCTCAAGGATTCCCAAAGCACAGTTGTCCTTCTAATGAAAGGTGGAATTTACATACTTCCCCATGGTGTAACCCTTGGAAGGATCTAACTAAGCAAGTGTTCCCATTGGAAGTCCAATAGAAATTTGTTGCATGACTTTCAAGGCTCCATGGTGAAGATGGCCCAATCTCCTGTGCCATAATTTGCCCTCATCCCAGCTCACCACTTTGTCCACCTTGCCCATCATTGCTTCGCCACTATCTACCTCCAGCTTGTAGAGATTCTTTACTCGAATCCATATCCTCTTGGCTTGTAATATTGTCTTATGTCGCAAGAAAGATTTTCCTTCACTAAAAACAACATCATAGCCTCTATCCTTCAACATTGCGACTGAGACTAAATTTTTCTTCAAACCCAGCACATGCATTACATATTTTAATTGAAATGGTTTACCTGAATGTCTCTGAAAGGTAATGGTACCAATATTGGTAGCATTGTACCGTCCATCATCCCCCATTTCAATATGCATTTGGAGATATTTCTCCTCCAAGTCACTGAAAAGTTCCTTGTCTCTCGTCATGTGAAAGGAAGCGCCACTATCCAAATAACACACCAATCCAAATGCACTTGAAACCATGCATGCAATCAATGAGAAGTCAGGTTCAAATTGCAAGGCAAGTGCGTCACCAACTGCAGATCCAACAACCTTCTTGTTCTTCTTCTTTTGTGGACAGTTAGTAGAAAAATGCTCATGTTCGTGAGAGTGAAAACACTTCACCTTGGATATGTCCTGCTTCTTTCCTTTGGACTCAGATTTAGAATGGAATTTCTTTCGCTTCCCCTTCTTCACCTTGGAAGCCAAAGCACAATCCTCTTCATCCTCATGCTTAGATGAAGAGCCATCTCTAGTGTTCCGTATTAACTCCTCTTGCACCAAATATGACAACAGTCGTTCTCAATCTGGATAATTTTCCATCCATTTATAGAGTCTTCATAACTGTGCCAGCTCTTAGGAAGTCCTAGGAGAGCCAAACTCACCAAATCATCATCAACGACTATTATTCCCACACTTCCTAGTTCATCTCGACATTGAAAAAAATTCGTGAGATATTTTGGAATGGTGTTGCCCTTTTCCATCTTGATCTTCCTGAGTTTAAATTTGAGCACCAATTTCCTATGGTCGTTGCTGCCATGGAATATATCCTTCAAAGCCTTCCACATTGAATATGGTGTGGCTTTCCCATGGAATCTTGAGACAATGTGGTCTCGTACTCCCTCCAACAGGATCTTCTTGGCCTTTTCCACTTTCTTTTTCCATGCATCAATATTTGCAGCATCTGTCACAACGGGTTTAGGAATATCATTGTCGATGAATTCCTTCAAGCCATTTTCTTCGAGAACTGCCTCCATCCTGTCCTTCCAAGCAATATAGTATGAGCTTCCCTCGAGTGCATACTCCAAACTTAAGCCCTTGAAATCCATTTCGATATTGAATCAACTATAGCACTAAGAAAGTATTTATGCAAATTCGAATTCTATCCAGTCACAAACTCAGGTCCTACGTCACTTCTGCAATTTCCTGTGCTCTGATACCATGTAAAAATTATACAACAAGCATGTATATCTTTGATTCAACCAATTTAACAATTTAGTAAAGTTAAATACTGAATCGCTTCTACAAATATTTTGCGGAATTAAAAACACAATCGCTAATCACATAAAGCAAAGAAGAATCAAATCACACACAACATAGATAATTTCCCGAGGAACGCTTGCTGCTCAAAACCCCACTATATTCTATTATATATTCAACATGGATCATGAAACAAATATAATGTCTACTCTCCTCACAAGAGTCTCCAACACTCAACTATCTATCTCACACTTTCCTCACAAAAATCTGACCAATACTTAATCATTTTTCATCCTTCTGACAGTCTGCCCTACTTGCGCAATCCCTAATGGAATAGATCCCTAAAAGATAGAAATTATGGCCTTCCTTTACTATGCAAGTATCATGGTCACTCCAATGGGTGGTTGGCTTCGTGTGTGCAAGCTAATAATGTCACAACTGATAATCAACTTCCCTTTCACCTAGATCTCAACTGGGTCTCCATTGGATCTGACATGCATGCAACTAATAATAGTAAATCGTCAATTGCATGTGAGATCAATGATTGTGAATTAATTAATATTTAATTCACTTGATCTCGCACTACTTGTATCTTCATTTAACTAGCACAACTGAGTTAAACTGATTAAAACGTGCATCAACTAATGCACCATTGCACTTCAAACTCTGTTACAACTAGAATTTCTTTGCATGCCTCACCAAATACCTCTAACTCGAAATCCACTAGCTAATTGAGTTTATCACACTTGATTAACTATTAGAAGTTATTTTGAGATTTAGATTAAGTTTATTGTCCATCTCTAATTAAGGGATAACTAAAAATAGGCATGCATAAAAAATAGCACTATGGGCCCCACCCTATTGTAGGTGCTTAATGCACTAGGCATGGGTGCTGAAATTTTCTTGTTGAATCTCAACATTGCCAAGAACAAAGGCTCATCTCAAATCCAAGATATGAAGTAAGAAAAAATCTAAGGAAGAATTTCGATTCAAGTCATGGCTATTACAACAGGTACCAAACTATGTTTCTTAGGTATTGTTACTATTCAAAAAAATTTGGTCATCAAGCTAAGCATTGCAAGGCTCATAAAAATGAAGTACCAAGATTGAAAGATAAAAAAAAAAAAACTATGTGGTCCCAAAGAACAAGGACAAATCAAGACTTACAATTTTGTTTATCCCTTGGCTAAGTTTGATCCAACTTGCTCATTATGTAATAATTATGGTCGTAATGAGAAAAATTTCGCATTCAAAAAGGAGGAAGCTGAAAGGGTGAATCTTAATACAAATAAATTGGCCTAGCTTTATGTGCTCATAGTGATGATAATCATTGGTTCGTGGATAGTGGATGCTCAAGAAATATGACAGGTGACCAAAATAAGTTTGTCTCATTGAACAAAAAGAATGGAAATGTATCCTTTGGAAGTGGATTTGCTACTCTCATTAATGGATAAGGAAAGGCTCAAAATAATTTCTTGGTAGAAGGACTAAAACACAATATTTTAAGTGTTAGAAAAATTTGTGACCAAGGACATAATGTTGTCTTTAGTACTAAGAATTGTGAAATAAGAGACACATCCTTAGGGGAACTTGTAGAAAAAGGAGTAAGAACACCAGATAACATTTACATTCTAAGAAATATCTAAGGAGATAAATGTTACTTGAGTCAAATAGATGAAATTTGGTTATGGCACAAGTGATTAGGGCATACAAGTTCTAATAACTTGATCAATATCAACAAGATTAATGTAGTAAGGGACATTCCAAATATTTTCAAGCCAAATCAAGTTGTATGTGACCCATTCCAACATGGAAAGAAAACTAGAACCAACCACAAAACTAAGGAGTTCTCAACATCAAAACCTCTAGAGATCATTCATGCTGATTTATGTGGCCCAACTAGAACTCCAACTCTTCAAGGTGAAAGGTACTTTTCTCTATTTTTTGATGACTATACTAGAATGATGTGGGTATATTTCATAAAATATAAATGCTAAGAATTTGAATGTTTTAATAAACTTAAATCTCTCATTGAAAATGAGAAATATTCTAAGATTAAATGTCTTAGAATGGGAATTCACATCAAAATAATTTGATGAATTATGTAAAGAACATGGAATATAAAGAGAACTCTCTATTGCTAGGACACCCAAGAAAAATGGATTAGTTGAAAGAAGGAATCGAACCATTCAAGGAATGGCAAGGACAATGCTACTAGCAGTTGATTTGCAACCAAAATTTTGGAGATAAACAGTTGGGACGATAGTTTATACCTTAAATCAAACTCAAATAAGACCAAATAATGAAAATAATCCTTATGAATTATGGAAAGGAAGACTTGCTTCAGTAAAATATTTCAGGATTTTTGGAAGAAAATGCTTCATAAAAATCAATCATGACTCACTAGGAAAGTTTCATTCTTGGGTCGACAAAGGAATATTTCTTTGATATTCCAAAAGGAGTAAAGCTTACAAATGTTACAACAATCATCTACGGAAAATAGTGGAAAGCATTGATGTGAAGATTGATGAAGGTCTTCCAGAAAATAAAATTGAAGATCATCTTTTTATGTATTTCAAAAATAAAAATGACCCAAGTTAGTGATTGTTGGAGTATATAAATCACTTATTAATGACTGAACAACACACATTTAATTATCAATCTAGGGACGTCTGCTATTCCAATGATAGTAGCACTGTCTGTCTGTTGTTGAAGTAAAATGCTAGAAATAAACCACTCATGCAGAAATAAAAGAATCCACAAGATTGAAATCACACTTAAATTTATTTGTTAACTTGCCGCACAGTAAGCACCCAGCTGGTGTCTTTATTAACCATATGTGTAACAACATATAAAGTATAGAAATAAAAACAGATATATTCTCAGCTGAATCGTCAGCAACAACACTCTAACGATACATAAACTGAAATCCAATTACATAAACACACAACTATTGTAACCGCTACAATCCCTGCTAAGAAGGAGGGCCCTTCCTCCCTAGCAGGGCGCAGGTAGAAAAGAAACTTTAACTGAACTTAAATGGAATCACACATGTAACAGTAGTGAAAATATGATCTGTATTAATCTGAATGCAATTACAAAGGCAAAACAACGTTGTTCTTCACCACCCTATTGACCTCTAGGGTCGAGAGATATATAGTTGTTACATCAGAAAATTTAGGATTAGATTAGTCATGAGAATATTACGATTCTCATGCTGATCGAAATAGAACTCATGCAGTTATAACCACTCCCTAATAAAGTTTTGATTAGGAATTAAAAGATCACAATCGGAACTGCCCTTAGGCTTTTATCCCAAAAATATAATGTTGATAACTCCTACAACTATCATAACAAAACATAGCTGTAGTGCAACTGCCAAGGAATAGATCAATAAAAATATAGACAAGAGTGGTCAATGGTACAACTGTATCAATGATTCACCAACGATTCTATAACAGCAGGGTGTAACAACAATTGTTGGTAGGTCTGTAACAGAACATTGTAACAACATCGCTTTGCTGTAACAGCACCATCCGAACTGCTTTTGTGAACTCCATGTTTGGGATCTTTGACATCTGAAAGGACAACAAAAGACCATCGATCTTTCTCCAACATTCACCATTAGTTATTCATAAAAAGGTATAATAGATCATAATAATTGGTGAATTGGAAAAATAACAAAAGCAAGGTGAAACAACACAAGTCAGGGTAAAAAGGTGGGAAAAGGGGTAAAGATAATCCCATAAGATAAGGTTACGAAGCAAGATAAGGGAGATAAGTGTAGGAAAAAATGTGCAAAACCAACACCCAACATCTCCCCCCAACTGAAATACTTTCATGTCCTCATGCAAATTCATCTTTCATGGGAATGCCTTTGGTGCAGATCTGTGAGATCATAAGCAACAACTGTGTCTTCGTCTGCAGACTTGTATCCTTGATTGGCCATCAACTGCTACACCCAAGATTCCGACTCATACTTGCTTAATTCATAATTGATCTGGTAATCCTCAATGGGCAACTAGATCAAAGGAAACCTAAACTTTAATCCCAACCATAGAGCTTCAAGAGATTGTACAATCCGTGCATAGGTTGGTACATGTGTAACAGCCACCAAAAATTTTTGGAATGAGAATGGATCTCCCTTTAATAACTCAGCACTGCTGGCTTCCATACGTTTTAAGCATCCTGTCAAATCTTGGCTTCTCATCATTGCAAATAGATTGAGACAGAAGTCCACAATTCTTCTTCTATAATTGGCCATTGGTCCTCTAATCCCAGGGGTACACAGTATTCTCCTGAATTCTCTTCTTAGCTTAGCAGCTCATCCTGGTTCCACCCGAACCCATAATGTTATCCTATCCTCATTAGTTTTGATAGATTTAATGGCCAGATGCCATTCAATTTGATTCCTCATGAAGGATACAAAAGACCTTAATTGAAGATATCCCATATAAGAGAAGAATGTCACAATAATCTGCATACTCACATGTTCACAAATAATGTTGTGTAAAAAAAATTTACACAACAAACTTTTCTCATCAAAGTCTAAGGCATGAAAAACATCCAGAAATGTACGAGTGGAGGAACATACATAAGATCTGTCCTCCAAAATGGTTTTCAATTGAAACAAGAAGAAACATTCTGACAGAACAATAGAATATGATGGAGAAGGTCGCCTACAACCCAACAAGTTGAGGGCGAGATCATGAAGTTTCTGTTTATCAATAGTGAGGTCTCAAATCTGATCTTGTAACAGCAAAAAATGTTCTTCTTATTTCTTCAAAGCCTCTTTCTTCTTGTAATCCTCCCACTTTTTCTTCAATTTTGCTTCCATCCATTTTTTCATGTAAAATGTCTATTTCCCTTCGATGTTATTTTAGCGAAATCATCCCATCCCAAAGGGAGATCGCTTCTTGATTCCATTTTTGCAACTCATATATTAGCAGAAGTTTCTCAGAGTTCCCTCCCGAGGTGGGACTTGGTGTTCTCTTGGATTCAATATCTTCATCAACAATAGGTGTGCCAGCCTCTGCTTCATGGGGTTGTTCCACCTCTGCTATTGGTTCTTGTGTAATAGCAGCCTCTTCGGTGGGTTCTTGTGTGTCAGCCCCCTTGTTTTTACCTAGATTTTCCTCTGCTTCCTTCGTGTTTTCTTCTATAATAGGTGTGGCTTTCGTAGGTTCTTGTGGGTCAGCATCTAGGTCAATTATTAAAGGAGGCTATGCTTTAACTGCTGGCTCTTGTGTAATAGAAGTATCATCAGTAGGTTCTTGTGTAGCAGCATCCTATTGTTCTGTTTCTACTTCCATAGGGCTGATATTTTCTCTACGGGCATTATACCCTACTACTGTTAATTTTTGAAAATAGGTTATGCATACTGACACCAGAATTTCTCTTCCCTCAGATAACTTCTGCTTCGATTCCTCATTTTCTTTTCTTAATTTATCAATTTCTAAACATAAGGCATTGGTTTCATCCTTACCTTATGAGGAAGGTTGCCCTTCTTATTCTGGAACTTCTGCTTCTATCTACTTCTTGGCCGTAGGTAAGGGTTTTGCAGGTATGCTGACCTTCACTCTCTGCTTTGGTATTTTGTCCCCAATTGGTTTATCAATAGGCTTTTTCCCAATTCTGACTTCGACAGGTCGAGTCTGGGTCTCCTCCTCTGACTGACTTTCTCTTGAGGTTGTGGTTTGTTTCCTTTGGCTTGTCCTTGGTCCTTTCCTTTTGAATTCCTCCCAAGTCTTTCCATGCTAACCCAGGGAATCTAGCATAATGAGCTTAATAAGTCCATGACTAGCCATGCATGCCTTCAGTTGTGCTATTGTTTTTACTTCCACAGCCATGTGCTTGATGTTTCCAAGTAAATAGAATAGGATATTGATTATTTGTTGATGCCGAAGGTGGTTGAGCAGAGGAAAGTGATAGTTGAATACTATCGTAGACCTCCCTTCGCAGGTAATATATTTGATAAAAACCAGGGCAAAATCTTCCCAAGGGTGGGGAAGTGACATTCTGTCAATTCCTCTTCCTTTCTTCTCCAGTTTCTCTTCCCCTACTAGGAAATCCTCTTTTAAGAAGGGGTCATTGATTTTCCTATTAAACCACCTCCACCCATTTACTGGTAATGAGGTTTCCCTGGAAATCACCTCCTCAGTCACCTCCATTTGCATACCTCTTACTTGGGTTTGATTATCGTTCAAGTTCTGAGCAAATTCAATTGCTACAACCTCATCCGAACCTTCAAGCTTTCGGAAAAAATCAACCCATCCAGCCTCTCTAAATATGTGGTAAGCTTCAAGAAAATTCTACAAAGCATCCATGGAATTTGGCTCATGCTTGATCGCTTCTCCGCCCATTTCTGTTGTTTGTTCCTAACTTTACTTCTTGACTATGGAAATAATGCAATTTTACTCAGTTTCTAAGTTCTCTTCTTTGCTGTTCAATCCTGCTGTAACATCACCGTATCTCTAGCTACTACTTAGAACCTCTGATTATCCCAATCGATGAGTCTACAAATGAGGATACAAGGTTTCGAAAGAAGGTTGATGAAATGTGGCGGCTTTCAAGGATTTACCAAATCGTACCCTACACGAATACTCATAAATAGTTTGTTATGGAAAGTGATGGGGTTTCCTACGCACACGTTTTTTCCATCAGATTCATTATTGGTAATTTTGTTATTGATTAGGTGCATGCGAATTTAATAGATTGTTTATGGTTACAACCTTTTTGCAATAATTTCAAATCATTTCAAGTCATATCCCCTCCCCCGCTTTAATTGTGACAACCACCCACGACCGTCACATGAGCGTCACTATTTTTCCAAATTAATCACCGAATTATAATGACAATAATTTACCTTTTTTATGACGTACATGATGTGGCATTGGGAGAAGAATTGCATTGACGACATCGTGAATGCAAATTCATGTTGTTGTGTCCAGCTAACATTTTTATTGCTTTTTATGAAATGAATTGCAAAGAATAGTAATCGCGGCTGTCGGCTGTTACATATGTAACAACCAAGACAACTTTTGGATTTTTCTCAGACAAATAATGATCAACAGAAATTGGTACAAAAAAAAAAGAAAAATTTACATGAATACCATCGTCATATGACATAGATAAAAAAGGGAAGATGATTTTATAGGGAGAAAAACATGGGTGTAACAACCACCACAAGAGTGGTTTTCAACTGTTACTGGCTGTCTAACTGCGCCCCTAAAAAGGAGTTTTTCACAATTAGATTTATTTTTGTTTTTATTTTATTTTATTATTATTTTATTATTTATTTATTACTTATTATTATTATTATTATTATTATTAGCTTTTAACAAAAACAGGTGTAACAGCTGCCACACAGGTGGTTTTCAGCTGCTGCACTTATTGGAATTTCAACTTTTTAAGGCTACAAAGGAGAATGTCCCCCTGCTATCATAACATGAAGATTAGAGTCCGTGACAATGTTGACAAATGATTCCTTCGAAGAGGGTTGATGATATAGCCTTAGGTAGTGCCCATTAACTAGTAACAATGTCTTAACACTGTAAATGGTGACCAATTGTACAGTCCCATTGTCAAATACTATATCCAGTTCGTAAAGACCTAGCCATGTGGTGCAGAGCTTGCCTTTAAAATCTTTGAAACTTGAATCGCACAAAAGAGCCTAATCTCCTTTCTGGAAAATTTTCTTCTTAATAAACCTATCATGCCATTTGGCTCTCTTCTGCTGAATGATTTCTGTTTGTTGGATGGCAGCCAACCATTTTTCTTCCATCTCATTGAGCTGGTTCAATCTTTGAGTTTGTGCTGTACTCAAATATAGATCAACTTGCAATGCTATTCTCAATGTCTTTATTTCAAGCGCTATGGGGAATAGGGGATTCTTACCATACACCAGTTCATATGGTGAGAAGCCTATAGTATTCCTCCATGTTGTCCTATAAGCCCATAGTACCTCTGGAAGTTTCTCGACACAATTTTTCGGTGGCTGGCTACTGTCTTTGTCAAAATTCCCTCAATTACTTTATTGGTTCTTTCTACTTGCCCATTTTCTTGTGGATGATAGGGTGTGGTGATTCTATGATGGATTCCATACTTTTCAACCAACTTCTTGATCAAATGAGATGTGAACTGAGGACCCCCATCTGTCACTATCTCTCTAGGTATTCTGAAGCGAAAAAAAATATCTTGAAATAGGAAGTCTGAAACAACCTTCTCTATTTCTCTAGCTAATGCCCTTGCTTCGACCCATTTTGTGACATAATTAGTGCAGAACAATATGTATGCTTTTTTTTGTGATGAAGGATTGATTGGCCCCACAAAGTCCAGGGCCCATTTCTTAAATGGTTCTATTACTATCTGAGGTTGTAACGACATCTCATATGATTTTAGAGGCTAGCCCATCCTTTGGCAACTATCACATCCTTTCACAAACTTCTTGGCATCCGGGAATATGGTTGGCCAATAGTACCCTGTTGAGAGTACTTTATGTCCTGTCCTCTTGTCAGCGAAGTAACCTCCACAAGGTTCTTCATGACAAACCTTTAGGATTTCAAATACCTCATCTTCTCTAAAACATCACCTAATCTGGAAATATGGCTCGGTGTGATAGAGATTGCCTTCTATCTAGGAGTAGGTAGCACTCTATTGTATAATCCTCCTTCTTTCTTTGGAAGACAATTGGTGTGGGAATTTCTTTGCAGTAAGATAATTGGCTATATTTTCATACCATGGTGAGTGAGTAGAAATGGAAAAAAGATACTCATCTAGAAAAGAATCCTCAGTGGTAGTGCAGTCATCACTTATAGTTAATCTAGATAGGAAATCAACAACTACATTATCTTTTCCGGGTTATCTAAAATATTAATATCAAATTCTTGTAACAAAAATAACCATCGTGTAACTCTACCATTAGTAACAGGTTTTTTCATCAAAAATCGAATGGCAGCATGGTCAGTGTGTACGAATACTTGATACCCGGTGATGTAGTGCCAGAATTTGTTGATAGTGTGCACTACTGCTAGGAATTCTTTCTCAGTGACAGTGTAGTTAAGTTTTTTTGGAGTAAAATTCTTGCTAATGTAATATATAGTGTAAGGTTTCTATCCTCCAGCTGCCCTAAAAAATCACCCACAACCATGTAAGATGTGTCTGTAGTAATATGAAACAGTAATTTCCAGTTTGGTCCTCGTAAAACAGGTGTTGTTGTTACACAGTTCTTCAACTTTAAAAAGACCTGCTCACACTTTTCTATCCACACAAATTCCACATCTTTCATTAGTAATGAAAATAAAGGAGATGAAATCTTTGAGAAATTTTCTATAAACCTCCTATAGTATCCTGCATGCCCCAAAAAACTGTGTACCTCTTTCAGAGTCTTAGGGGTCGATATTCTTGAGATTACCTCAATTTTTACAGGATCTACCTTGATTCCTTCTGCTGAAATAAAATGTCCCAGCACAATTCCCTCAGTCATCATCATGTGGCATTTTTCTATGCTTAAAGAAACATTAGTTTTCTCACAATGTTCCATCACTTTTTCCAAATTGGTTAATGTTGTCTGAAAGGCATCCCCGTAGGGTGTAAAGTCATCCATTAAAATTTCAAGACAATCATTCAAAAGATCAGAAAAAATACCTAGTATTGCCCTTTAAAAGGTTGCTGGTGCATTGTAGAGACCAAAATGAAGGACTCCGTATGCAAAAGTACCCCATGGGCAAGTAAAGGTTGTCTTGTCTTGGTCTTCTAGAGCAATCTGTATTTTTATTATAGCCACTAAACCCATCTAGAAATGAAAATAATCTTTTTCCAGAAAGAGTGTCCAAAACTTGATCAATAAATTGTAAGGGAAAATGATCCTTCTGAGTGGCCTTGTTAAGTTCTTTATAGTCAACACAGACCCTCCACTTGCCATTCTTTTTCAAAACTATGACAAGCAGAGACACCCACTGACTGTTAGAAATCAGGTAGACGAAATTAGCATTAAGGAGTTTCTACAATTCTTATTTTACTATCTTCTTAAGTGCAGGGTTCATTCGATGCTGAGGTTGTCTAATAAGTTTGCAATCTTCCTTAAGGTAAATGCGGTGAGTGCATAGGGTAGGATGGATTCCTTTCATATCAATATAGTCCCATGTAAATTCCTTTTTGTATTTCTGTAACAGTTGTATCAACAGTCTGTTTTGTTTAGCAGCCAGGTTAGGATTGATATTTAAACATTTTTCAGGTTCGATTTTAACGGGATTGCTGGTAGTAAGCAGAGTTATTTTCAAATGTTCAATAATTACAACATCTTCCTCAATTTCTTCTCCCAAATCTCTAATGGAGGAAACATGGAGTGAATTACTGATAAAACCATTGATAATATCATCCTCTATTTCATCCTTAAAGTATTGTGCTTTTCCAAGCATGAGAAGGGGTAGGGAAAGATCAGATTCAGGTACAAATTCGTCCCACTAGGGACTATTTGATTCCATGTAGGTTTTGCTGGGGGATAAAGATTTAGGTTCTGAGTGACCTTCCCATCTGAGATCACCATAAATCCAGACCTACATCCGATATATGCATCTGTAGTGGCTAGCCACGGTCTCCCCAAAATTAAAGGATGACCCCCCAGATTGGATTTGGTTTGTAAAATAAGAAAATTAGCCAGATAATTCCAGGAGGCCACAGTTATAACCACATCTTCAATCATCCCTTCGGGCTTAACATGGGACCTATCTGCTAGTTCAAGAACTGTAGGTGTAGGTTTAAGTCCATGAAGTCCTAGAGAGATGAAGAGTTATTTATTCATAACGTTAATAACTGCTCCTAGATCAATCAAGGTATTAGTTATAGGATGATTGTCAATATGGATAGTCACTGTGGGGTTCCCCGGGTCATTATACTTAGTCAAAAAAGGCTGATCAATCATAAGATCGGGCAATTTTCCCAAGACATGGATGGTAGCAGGGTCGTTAGGTTTCCTTTTAGGTCTTTTAACGCATAGATCCCTCACTGTTTTGGCATAGATAGGAACTTATTTAAGAGCTTGTAACAGTGGAAACCGCACATATAAGTTTTGTAGCTCCCTAAGGAATTCAGATTCAGGTTGTAAGACCACCCCGATTTCAGTTAATTGTTGAGGATATGGAGGATTCTGAATGCTAATAGCTGAATCATGTACCACAAATGTACCAGCCTTACTCGGATTAGCTTCTGTAAAAACAACAAACTTTCTCGAGCCATATGTTAGAGGTGTAATAGCGGGTGTTGTATCAGTTGTTACATGTGTAATAGCTGACTCAGAATCGTCCATATCCTTCCTGGGTGACTCACTTTCTTTGAAAATAATGGGAGTGTGTCTAGATCTGATTACTTTCCCTGATCGAGGTTGAACCTAATTAAGTCCAATAAGAGTGATAAGGTAAGTCTAGAGGGTAACCGGAGCATCCATGCTCTGAGCTGCCTTATTATTTGGATTGGGGTTAGGTTGTACAGGTAATTAGGGTCAGACAGAAGGTGTAGGATTTTGAATAGAAGGTAGTTGTAATTGTTGTTGTTGTATTGGAATTGGAGGGGGCACTGGACCTTGGCCATTAATTCTCCAGTTCTGACC
Source organism: Pinus albicaulis (assembly GCA_034641835.2). NCBI lineage: Eukaryota > Viridiplantae > Streptophyta > Pinopsida > Pinales > Pinaceae > Pinus > Pinus albicaulis. The sequence continues at coordinate 1,754,949,579 of CM076580.1, forward strand.
CCAGGGATTGGGTTGTGATGAAAGATATTGCATTGGTGGAGGAGATGTCCACTGGTTCCATGGTGAAGGAAATTGTATTAAAGAAGGAGTGGGATACTACCATGGATATTTCTGAATATTATAAACATTATTCCAAGGACAAAAAGAAGATTAATCTGCAGGCATACCTATAGGTCGCGGCTGCCATGGTCTCTTTGATCCGATGAAGTAAGAAGATTGATCGTCCTCGCTTGATTCTTGAAGTAATGCCTTTAGTCTAGGAAACTCAGGACACTGATTTGTAGAATGCGCCAACTCACAAATGTTGCACAAGATGACACTACTCAGTCCATATTCTCTTTCCAAATGTTTATTTTTGCAACGGGGAAAGAATATTGCTAAGGCTACTTTAGATTCCGCTTGTGCCTTCTTGACTTGTACCATAGTGATATGGGCAAAGAGAGTGCTAAGGAGATCGATTTTGAAATATTCGAATAAATTCTCGATTTCTGCTCTGGTTACCCCTCCACTTGTGGACTTCTATATCTGAAGTGAAGGGTCCTGAACTGAAATCCTTCCCTTGAAAGATCCTCTCAAGCTACACAGGCAGAGTTTCATTATCTCCTCAAATGTTTCTTGCGATATATCTTATTTTCCTATTATATTCAGATGTTCGAGACAATCATCTCTTAATCCTCTTAAGAATATCAGCTTTAGGATCTCTGGATCTAAGTTACTAAACTTAGACCTCTGTAAGTTATAGTGGAATTGCTCCAGATAGTCCTCTAGGATTTCCTCTTCCTTCTATGCAATTCTGATAATTTCGTCCTTCAGATCCCTAGTTCGGCAGTAGTCCTGATACTTAAAGGGAAAGGCTTCTCTCATGTCGTTCCATGTTCGAATCGTGCCAACACCCAATCTCCTAAGCTGTCTTAATGTTGCTCCTTTCAGAGTAGCAGTTAATAATTTCAACTTTTTGGCATCTGAAGTGTAGTCATAACCTCTACACAACACATCGAATTCGAACAGGAAGGTATCAGGATCTTCAACAACCATCCCCTGAAAGGATGGTAGGGATGATAAAGGGATGTTCTTCATAGGAGCTTCATCCCGTGTTTCTGCTATTAGGAATTCAAAGGTGATAGAGCTATCAGTCTTGGAATTCTCGTCCCCCATGACTGATTCTTCATGATGAGATGAGCTACCCTCAGAATGCATGGGAGACTGGAAAATAAAAGGATCCTAATGTTCTAGGACCAACTGTTTGACATCACTACCATAATCCAAATGATGATCAACTAGTTGTTGTTTCTCAGGTTCCTGACAATCCCCATTGGTCTCTCAGTGTCCTTCAATTCTCAAATCCTGGTCAATGATTCTCCACTGCTGTTTTGAATCTGGAGTTTTGATATCAGGAGTGGATATTCTATTCGAAGGATGGTGAGGTCCAGACACAGAAGACATCGATGGTCCAAGCCTTGATGTGGTAACCACTTTCTATGGTCCTATCTTTCGATTATCTCTGTATGAAGTGGACTGTTCCTTTTCTACTCTCGAAATCAGGTCTCCAAAGAGTGTTTTTCTCCCCAAATCTGCGCTCTTCTTGTCCTTCTTATGACCCATATTTCTTGTAGTTAGTAGAGTGGGGGGGTGTTTTTATATGTTTATGTTGTCCTACAGGCACACAGGGGCCCTATGTGTATCAATTCATCCTATAAGTGCTTAAGTTTTTACAACAGTGAGCCCGCTCAAGCTTGTTAGAGCGATGCACAGGTTCTTACCTCTCATCTTACCGCCCAACGACTGTATAGTTGAAGATACCCTAAAAAAAAACCAAAATTCAATTCCTAAGTGTCCTAGCAAGGCATTGGTGAGCTCGCTCAGGCTTGTTAGAGTGATGCGCAGGTTCTTACCTCTCGTCTTACCGCCCAACAATTGCAGCATTGGAAACACTATAAACAAAAGACAAAATGCTCATAAATTCAACTTCCTAAGTATCCCAGCAAGACATTGGTGAGCCTGCTCAAGCCTGTTAGAGCGCTATGTAGGTTCTTACCTCTCGTATTACTGCCCGAAAATTGTATCACTAGAGATACTCTATATAAAAAAACACACAGAAATTTCACTTCTAAGAAACAACTCTGATTGATCGGATCGTCACTGCCATCCCCAGAAACGGTGCCAAAATGTTGGAGTATATAAATCACTTTGATCCAGGTGGATATTGGTGGCCACCCGCCTATTCCACTTGGGCCCCCACCATTGTCTCTTTCAGTTTTTCAGTTTCGGCATAACTTACTATTTTTAGCAGTTTTTCGGGTCTTGAACTTTCGGAGCCGTTTTGAGGCCCTAAACGACGTTTTTTGGGTATCATTTTACCAGCGAATTTGATCATCAAATTCGCCCCGAAAGTTATAGTCCTTGGATAGAGCTTTCTAATGATGTATCATGTGCGTCAAACGAAGATAGTATGCCAAAGTTACGTCCCTGGGAAGTTGAAACACCAATTTACCCAAACGGGGCCCATAGTTTTGGCGCTTCATCTCCCTAGGGTTAGTTTTTTGGGATGTTTAGGGTTCTCCATTGTTTCTCAATAATAAATAGGCCCTCGAGCCTCATTGTAACTCAGTTCAGAGGCCTGTAGCCGCCACATCTCTTCTCAGAGATAGCTACCAGCACCCTAGCTAGTTTTATTTCCATTCTGTCTGTAAGCAAATTTCAGTTCTTGATATTAATGAAATGAAGTGTTATTTCCGCTGCATCTCTGTATTTATGGTTATATGTTTATTCTGTTGCGTTCCTGCATAAATCCGGATCAGTGGTATCAGAGCGGTCTGCTTTTTCTCGATCCTTCTTTGCATGTCCCCAACGAGGTCGGGTTATAAGGAGCTAGGGCTTGATCTGGTGGAACCTTTGCAAGATCAGCCTCGCAAACCTCGACGGACGCCCATGGGGGATGAAAAGAAAGATGAGGGAGCAGGAGATCCTATCAAAATATTGCTCGAGGAGGCCCTCGAAAGACAAAGGAACGTGATGATGGATAACTTTTCTCAGATCCTTCAATGGCTACCCACCGGCGGCGCATCTGCATCCAGCAGCCACTCTGGAGGCGCGACTCCTTTTAAGGTACAAGTAAATTTTGACATTCCCATATTTGAGGGTCAAATAGACGCATATGCCGTAGATAGATGGTTGAATCTATTAGAAGGATATTTCTCTGTTCATGACTTTTCAGACCGGGAGAAGATTATTTTTGCACTCCTCAAAGCTACCCCCCATGTTAAGGACTGGTGGGAAACCTACCGTGAGAACAAGGACCAGACAGAACCCTCTCTGTTCTCGGCCGTACCAACTTGGAATTCTTTCCGAGACGCCGTCAAGGAACATTACTATCCTGTGGGGAGCTATGAGGACAAGTACATACAATGGACCACGCTGCGACAACAAAGGGATCAAGATGTGCATGAGCTGACGAATCTGTTCCATACCCTGCGCACAAAGTTGGGTATCAAAGATTCAGAGAAACATTTGGTGCTAAAGTATCGCAATTGTCTGCACAGATACATTCAGGAGGAAATGGAGTTCCTCGACATCTCCTCGCTTGGTACGGCATACCGGTATGCTGCCAAGATTGAGCAGAAATTCAAACAGAAGAAGCGAGACTTTGGATCTGCGAATCAAAAGGAAGGGAAAGGTGCTTCCAAACCGTAGAACAAAGGACAGAGCCAAGGCATGGAGGCTAAAGACAACCCGTCAAAGCCACAAGAAAATAACAAGACCGCAAAGCCAAAGAAGGACACGGGAAAGTGGTGTGAGTTCCATAAGAGCTCCACTCACAACACAAGTGAGTGTCGGGCCAAGCAGTCGCTAGTGGCCGAGATGAGGGCTTCTGAGTCAGATGCATGCTCTGACTCCGAATCAGAACCTGAAAAAGGGAATGAAAAAGGGAAACAGATTATTGATGCGGAGCCCAACGCCACTGTTGCCACTACAAAGGTCCAGAAGGAGGAACCGGAAGATCCAGAGGAGGAGGAACGCCTCTTCCACTCCCAGATGTGGGTAAAGGGCTCCCCTGTACAGTTCATTGTCGACAATGGGAGCCAAAAGAACCTCATTTCAGCAGACGCCGTGAAGCGGTTGGGCTTGCCGACCACAGCTCACCCACATCCATACACCATCGAGTGGCTTCACCAAGGACGAGATCTCCGCGTCAGCCAGCAGTGCCGCCTTCCCTATAGCATCAAGCCCTTCACGGATGAGGTATTATGTGACGTTGTTCCTATTGATGTTTCTGATGTATTATTAGGACAACCATACTTGTGGAAGCGTCATGCTGTATATGAGTCTCGACCTCGTGCTGTTATTATTACTTTGGGAAATAAGTTGTACAGGATACCAGAGGTACCACCTCCTACGACTATCTCTTTGGTTACTGCAAAACAATGCAGTAAGCTCATTTCCCAAACCAAGAAATTCGTTTTCCTGATGATCCGCCCCCAGGGCAAGAAGAAGACTGTGGCCACGACCTCCAGACAGGGCCCCTCTGCACGACAACAACAAATGGATAAGGTTGTGGAGGAGTACGGGGACATCTTCACCTCACCCATAGGGGTTCCTCTGCACTGTCAGGTCAAGCACCCGATTGATCTGACCCCAGGTGCGCTGCTACCCAATGGATCGATCTATCGATGCTCTGTTCTGGAAAATGATGAAATAAAGAGGCAGATTCAGGAGCTGTTGCAGAAAGGTCACATCAGACCAAGTTCATCGCCCTGTGGGAGCCCGATCGTGTTGGTACAGAAGAAGAATGGGACATGGAGACTCTGTATTGACTATCGGGCGCTGAACAAGATCACTGTCCGGAATAGGTACCCAATCCCACGGATTGATGACCTTCTGGACCAACTCCAAGGTGCAAAATATTTCAGTAAGATCGACCTGAAGTCTGGGTATCACCAGGTACCAATTGAACCCTCTGATGTGTGGAAGACTGCCTTCAAAGCTAAGGAAGGCATTTTTGAATGGTTGGTCATGCCTTTCGGGTTGACAAATGCTCCCGCAACCTTCATGAGGATGATGGATGAAATCTTGCGGCCATTCACCAACTCATTCGTAGTGGTGTACTTGGATGACATTCTGATCTTCAGCAAGACTTGGGAAGAGCACCTTCATCACATCCGACAAGTCCTCCAAACACTGCGGCAACACAAGTTGTGTGCAAATTTGGAGAAGTGCACGTTTGGCATGACCCAGGTTCAATATCTGGGATACATTATTGATGAAAAGGGGGTGCATGTGGATCCAGCCAAGATCCAAGTCATTCGGAATTGGCCAGCCCCGACTACTATAACAGAGCTTCGCAGCTTTCTGGGTCTTGCTAATTTCTACCGTAGATTCGTGTTGGGATTCTCTCATATCACTTGGCCCTTGAGTCAAGTCACCAAAGGAGGAGCGAGAGCAAAATTCTTTTGGCCGGAACCTCAACAGAAGGCGTTCAAAGAATTGAAAAATCGCCTCTGTTCTGCCCCAGTGCTCACCTTACCAGACTTGCAGCAGCCATTTGAGATCGAGACAGATGCCTCTGACTATGCTATTGGGGCAGTTCTTACTCAACAGGGACATCCCGTGGCATATCACAGTGAGACATTGTCTGAGACAGTTCGCAAGTATCCCACTTATGACAAAGAAATGTATTCCATTGTGCAAGCCTGTCGACAATGGAAGCATTACATTTTGGGGAAGGAAACAATCATCCACACCGACCACCGGCCCCTGCAGTTCATACAGACACAAGGGAAGTTTCAGATGATCACCATCAGAAGTGGTCCACATATCTGCAACAGTTTCATTTGAACATCAAGTACAAGAAGGGTAGCACCAATAATGTTGCAGACTGCCTCAGCCGACCACCGATCGAGGCGCTCACCACCGTGCTCAACTCTTGTGGGCACGAGACTTCTGATTGGCCGCTTCTCTATGAGAGTGACCCAGAATTCGGCCACACTTACAAGGCACTCTTTGGGGGTACGCAAGTTCCAAATTTTCACCTCCAAGATGCACTTTTATGTCACATGGGACACCTTTGTGTTCCTTCAAGCGAGCGTGCCAAGATGATATGGGAAGCACACTACAGCCGAGTCGCTGGGCATTTCGGGGTCGAGAAAACAGTAGCAATACTACAGAAGTATTTCTATTGGCCGAACCTTCGAAAGGATGTCGAGAAGCACATCAGATCCTGCACTGCTTGTGCCATTGCCAAACCGACCATCAAGAAGCAAGGCCTATATAATCCACTACCTACCCCTAGTCGACCGTGGGAATCCATCTCCATGGATTACATGTCGGGCCTGCCTTCTACTAAGAATGGAAATGACTGTGTTTTCGTGGTCATTGACAGATTCTCGAAGATGGCCATCATGGCGGCCTGTAAGAAGAATATCACAGCAGAAGCCACTGCTAAACTCTTCTTTGAACGAGTGTGGGTGCACTTTGGAATCCCACAGTCTATCATATCAGATCGGGATAGCAGGTTCCTCAGCACATTTTGGTCCAGCCTCTGGTCAATGTTGGACACAAAGCTCACCAAGTCCACAGCTTTCCATCCCCAAACAGATGGCCAGACAGAGGTCGTCAACAGAATGATTGTACACATTCTGCGCATGTACAATTCAAAGCATACACGCACATGGGATGAGAGCCTCCCCTATGTACAACATAGTTATAACCAGGCTCTCCACAGTTCAATTGGCCATAGCCCCTTTCAGGTGGGCTTGGGATTCTAGCCACTATGTCCCATTGACGTAGCCATGCCATTTGCAGCTGCTCAGGCCGATTCAACGCACATCCAGTCTGAAGTTGACAAAGCAAGTAGCTTCATCGAGCGCATTCAACACATTCGCCAACAGGTTCATGATATATTGGACAGAGCCAATGCGAAGTATAAGCAGCGCCATGATCAACACCGGGTGCCACACAACTTCCAGGTGGGCGACAAAGTATGGCTACATTTGCAGAAGGAGCGCCTCACTGGACCTCATCGCAAGCTTCGCCCGCTCCGCTACGGGTCATACACCATCACCAAGGCTATAGGGAACAATGCTTTCGAGCTCAGTATTCCACCATTCCTTGGTCTGTACCCAGTCTTCAATGTGGATCGCCTTCGTCCTTACTTCCCACCTCTACTGGACACTTCGGACATTGCAGAACAACTCACACCAACAGAGTTAAACCCAGAATGCATGGAATAGGCCACCATAGATTGTATCATAGAAATGAAAATTAAGAACACTCGCCAACATAGGATCCAACTGTATCGGGTTGTCAAAGCTGGCCAACTCCTGCACCAAGGAAAGTGGTTCACCAGGGACCAAGTTCAGCAGAAATTTCCTCATCTCATGGAGGAACTTAACGCAATGGGGACCATTGCTTCCTAAGGGGGGAGGAATGATCCAGGGGGATATTGGTGGCCACCCGCCTATTCCACTTGGGCCCCCACCATTGTCTCTTTCAGTTTTTCAGTTTCGGCATAACTTACTATTTTTAGCAGTTTTTCGGGTCCTGAACTTCCGGAGCCGTTTTGAGGCCCTAAACGATGTTTTTTGGGTATCATTTTACCAACAAATTTGATCATCAAATTCACCTCGAAAGTTTTAGTCCTCGGATAGAGCTTTCTAATGATGTATCATGTGTGTCAAACGAAGATAGTATGCCAAAGTTACATCCCTGGGAAGTTGAAACACCAATTTACCCAAACAGGGCCCATAGTTTTGGCGCTTCATCTCCTAGGGTTAGGTTTTTGGGATGTTTAGGGTTATCCATTGTTTCTAAATAATAAATAGGCCCTCGAGCCTCATTGTAACTCAGTTCAGAGGCCTGTAGCTGCCACATCTCTTCTCAGAGATAGCTACCAGTGCCCTAGCTAGTTTATTTCCATTTTGTCTGTAAGCAAATTTCAGTTCTTTGATATTAATGAAATGAAGTGTTATTTCCGCTGCATCTCTGTATTTATGGTTATGGGTTTATTCTGTTGCGTTCTTGCATAAATATGGATCACACTTATTAATGACTGAACAACACACATTTAATTATCAATCCATGGATGTCTGTTATTCCAATGACAGTAGCACTGTTTGTGCTGGTACATTAACCAGAAGCAGTATCAAAGAAAAGAAATCATTGCTGAAGTAAAATGCTGGAAATAAATCGCTCATGCAGAAATAAAAGAATCCACAAGATTGAAATCACACTTCAATTTTTTTGTTAACTTTCCACATAGTAAGTACCCACCTAGTGTCTTTATTAATCAGATGTGTAACAACATATAAAGTATAGAAATCGAAGCAAATATATTCTCAGCTAAACCGTCAGCAACAACACTCTAACGATACATAAACTGAAATCCAATTACATAAACACACAGAAATTGTAACCTCTATAATCCCTGCTAAGAAGGAGGGCCCTTCCTCCCTAGTAGGGCACAGGTAGAAAATAAACTTTAACCGAACTTAAATGGAATCACACATGTAACAATAGTGACAATATGATCTGTATTAATCTGAATGCAATTACAGAGGCAAAACAATGCTATTCTTCGCCAGCCTTTTGACCTCTAGGGTCGAGAGATATATAGTTGTTACATCAGAAAATTTAGCATTAGATCAGTCATGAGAATCTTACGATTCTCATGCTAATCAAAATAGAACTCATGTAGTTATAACCACTCCCTAATAAAGTTCTGATTGGGAATTAAAATATTACAATCGAAACTGCCCTTAGGCTGTTATCCTAAAAATATAATGTTGATAACTCCTAAAGCTATCATAACAAAACAAAGTTGTAGTGCAACCGCCAAGGAATAGATCAGCAACAATATATACAAGAGTGGTCAATGGTACAACTGTATCAACGATTCGCCAACGATTATGTAACAGCAGGGTGTAACAGCAATTGCTGGAGGGTCTGTAACAACACAGTGTAACATCATCACTTTGATGTAACAACGCCATCCGAACTGCTTCTGTGAACTTCATGTTCGGGATCTTTGACATCTGAAAGGACAACAAAATACCATCGATCTTTCTCCAAAAAATCACCATCAATTAGTCATAAAAAGGTAGAATAGATCATAATAATTGGTGAATTGGAAAAATAACAAAAGCAAGGTGAAACAACATAAGTCATGGTAAAAAGGTGGGAAAAAGGGTAAATACAATCCCATAAGTTAAGGTTACGAAGCAAGATAAGGGAGATAAGTGTAGGAAAAAATGTGCAAAACCAGCACCCAATAGTGACCACACTATGGACTTTGAAATTGTGTTTCTGAAGTAGAAATAGAAGACTCAAGTTTAAGTGGACATGAATACAATGAGATAATGGAGGAGTCATTGTAAGAAAAACTACACCAATGGCATGAGGTATAAGGTTGCTTATAAGCTCTAATCAATATTAATGGAATAAATAGAGAGTTCCTATATTAACTACCTAGTACTTAGTTTTGCAGTTATACTGAACACTTGGGTTTTGGAGGATTCATGCGACAACTTGAAAATGTGATAATACCTTTTTCGTCAGTATTCTTCCGCCTGATAGCCATATTCATTTTATCTACAACATACATGTTTCCTTTTTCATCTACCGTGAATCCTTTAGGATTATTGAGACAAGGCTCTTGAGGTTGTTTGTCAACATATCCTGCATAACCATCTGCAAAGCCTTCAAGAAATTACGCTATTCTATCTACAGTAAATGAATAAAAAAATGACGGGCGATCATAAGCGAGAATAAAATGTATCATATTTTTATGTATTTCAAAAATAAAAATGTCCCAAGTTAGTGATCACACTATGAACTTTGAAATTATGTTTCTGAAGTAGAAATAGAAGACTCAGGTTTAAGTGGACATGCATACAATGAGATAATGGAGGAGTCATTGTAATAAAAACTACAACAATGGCATGAGGTATAAGGCTACTTGTAAGCTCTGATCTCCCTCTAGATTTAGATCTCCCACTCGAAACATTATTCTTGTTTCTGTTTTGGGAACTTCCTCGTATAGATAAGGCATCTCCATTCTGGCCCTCCATATTTCTCTGTCTCATTTCCTCTAACAACAAGGCTGAGACAATGTCATCAAAATTCAAGGTAGTTATATTGCTACCTATTGAAATAACCAGACTGTCCCACGAATTTGGTAGAGAAAAAAACAAACTGATGCACTTATCTTCATTTGAGATTTTAATATCAAGAGATAACAACTGAATTACCATAGTATTGAATGTGTTCAGATGCTTAGTCACTGAATATCCATCCTTCATCCTCAGGTTATATAGCTTTTTCCATAGGAACAATTAATTCACTAGAGACTTAGATTGGTACAAAGTCCCTAGCTTGTCCCACAAAGCCTTCATCGTAGCTTCCCTAGATACATTCAACAATACTAAATCTAAGACACACAACTGTGTTATGCTCTTTCTCTTTTGATCTAGCTTCTTCCAGTCTTCATTTGACATTGTCGTTTGTTTAGTACCTGGATCTACCGCAATCCACTGATCTTTATCCACCAGGAGATCCTCCATCTTGAGCTTCCACAACTCAAAACTCTGACCATTAAATTTCTCGATCTCTATCTTTCCACTACTCTCCATATTATTTCACTGCAAGAATTGATCCCGCAGATCTCCCACTCAACAGGGCCTACCACAAGCCTGAGAAAAAAACCCCTTAGCAGCAAAGGCGTCCCCTTGAAGCCAAAACAGCTCTGATACCAAATGTAGGTTTTAACCCTATACAGAAATTACCTGCACACAAATCTTAAAAACATAAAATAAAAAATAGAGATAGCATAAAACATAAAACATATATACACAAAGATTTTCCCCTGGATCCAAAATCGGGACTACCAACTTGATTTTTCATTATATTCCTTTTAGTTTTATAACACATATATATATTTTGAAGCATACATAAACCCCTTCCATTAACCCTGGATTAGAACATAATCATAGTTCCATTGGACGGATCTATAAAATACTAGGGGCTAAAAACCATCATGCCCCAAAACCATGTGCAAACCCATGCACAAAACCATGGGCGGGTCTACCCACCGAAAAAAAAGGTCCAATTTAATTTTCCCGGGGCACTGCCCCGGACTCCGACTAGAGGGGGCTGTCGCCCCCCCCCTGTTGTGCCCGATGCAACGTACAGGCCGAGCTTTCACCCAACCTATGACCCCCCCACGCATGTGACTAATCATGGAAAGAATAAAACACATACCCAACAGAAACTAAGGATGTTTATACCGGTTTTTATTGATTATGCAGCTCATTTTTAATGATTTACCATATTTATTTAAGGAGGAAAAGTGACATGTTTGACATCGTAAATTGCAATATTTGTTTTCTTGTGGTTCAACGTTAATGGTTTACCATATTCTAGTGAAATGAAATGAAATGAAATTTTAACGTCCACGAGACTAAAAATAGTCTATGGGACTATGAGTTCCATTTTTTTCGCCTTTTGCATCTGATTTCTTTTCTTATTCAAATTGATGATGAGCTGGCCCAACCTTCCAACACTATCATCGCTGAAAAGACAATTCCAACAAATCAATGCTAGCATATTCCCATAACTTTCTCTGAAGTGTTTGAATGCATCACATTCCAAAATGAAATGTTTTTTTGATTCCACTGCCCCAGACGTGCAAAATGTACACACTCGTTCTTCCCAAGCTTCTTGAGGCCTTTTCCAGCGTCCTGTTTCACACCAAAGATGATGTGAGTTGGTTCTTAATTGAGCAATAAGAACCTTTTCCCTCCAAAAAATGTTAGCTCAAATGTACTCTTTTTGTTGGAGATCATACGTAGGGTTGAATTCTTCAATGTAGTACTTCTTCTTTCTACCCAATGCTTTTCCCCATACCTGTTTACGAAACTTCTCCATAACAAAATTCTTTAGCTCCTTGTTATTTGTGGGACAATAATTGAGTTAGATATTCCATTTTTGTATCCATGTGTATTTTTGTCTCATCCATGTTTTGTTTCTTTCGCTCATGCATTCCTTGAAGATAACATTAGGCCATCTACCTACTCCCATTTGCTCAATTGTTTTTAGATATCTTATGAGCTGCACCATAGAAATTGCTTCGATGGGACTTGTTCCTGCTTCACTCAAAATTATATCATAACGTATCAAACTTTTTATTTTGAACTTGCTCATGATCAAGCGTTTTTGGATTTTCTCAATTTGCTTCCATTTTGAGACACGGGTGCTGCTAGCCCACAATTAACACCCATATATCATCACTGGACAAACTAGGAGTCCAAAAATCACTTTAATCGTTTTCCAATCCCATAACGCTGCCTCTCTACATCTGTTTTGAAGAGAATATAATTATTTCCACCCTCCTAAGATTCTCTTCTTTCTGCAGTCCTCCCAATTAAGTTTGTTGTTGAAATCGAACTCGAGGTATCTGTAATCATTTACTTCTTCAAGAATGTTTCCTTCAAAGAAGAACATATGATGACTCTCCCTTTTATTAGAGAAAATCATTATCTTGGTCTTGGTAATATTTACTTGCATCCCCACCACTCTACAAAAATTCTCAAGGGAATATAGGTGCATCTGCAATCCATGGGCCGATTTAGAAATCAATACAAGATCGTCGCCATATAAAAGAAGCTTTATCACAAACTCCCCCAACGGAACACCATCCCCACCTTGCAAATTTAGCCATACGGGTTTATCATGTGAATGATGAATCAAATTTTGAGGAACCTTTTCTTAATTTGAAGAGTGAATAATTTTCCGGGAACTTCCTAAGATAACTAAATAGCAATTGCTTCAAGAGAGGTCTATAAGATTGCTAAATCCAAAGGATTGTATTTTGATTTGAAATAATAATTGTTATATTAAATTTAGAATTCTTAGTGTATTTGTGTGTGTGTGTGTGTGTGTGTGTGTGTTTTTAAATTTGTAACCATATGTATCTATAAAATAAATAGTAGTAGAAGAATTTATAATTAAAATTATTATCTATTAAATGAAAGAAAAATATAGAGATTAATCAATCATAGTGATGTAGAAATTTTCTGACTATGCTTATGTATGACATAAATTTGTTGAAGTTAATATTTGAGTGAGTGATTTTTAATAGATATGAATGAATATCAGCTAATTTAATAATATATAAAATAAATCTATAATCATATAATTATGTTAGTTGAGATGGGAGGGAAAAGGCCACATCTTAAATCAAGGACACTACTTTCTGGAGATTCTTAACCAAAATAAACATAATAGATCCCACAATTATCCTTTTAGGTTTTATTTTGCAACAAATTTAGGGGTTTTAATTTGCAACAAATTTAGGGTTTTTCTCTAAGGACTCTAATTTCCTAAGATTCTTAGCCAAAATAAACATAGTAGATCCCACAAGTATCCTTTTAGGTTTTATTTTGAAACAAATTTAGGGGTTTTAATTTGCAACAAATTTAGGGTTTTCCCCTAAGGACACTAATTTCCTAAGATTCTTAGCCAAAATAAACATAGTAGAGCAAGAAATTATCCTTTTAAGTTTTATTTTGCAACAAATTTAGGGTTTTTCCGGTTTCAAATTTAGGTTTTGTTTTTCTTGAATTTTGTTCGCTGATCAATTTTGTAGCAAATTTAAAAATATCTTCAAACAATAAACCTATAAATAATATTGAAAACACATTTTAAATAACTAGATTTACAATAGTACAACCAAATTCCAAAAAAATTAACCTCCATCATTTTCATTTTCTTTTTACTTTTACTATTACTGAAGGTTTAGTTAACAATATATTAATCAATTGTTTATTAATGTGTTCCCAAGAATTAGGGACTTGCAACACTATTTTTATGCTATAAAAGTTCAGATATTAACTACCTAGTACTTAGTTTTGCAGTTATATTCAACACTTGGGTTTTCGAGGATTCACGCAACAACTTGAAAATGTGATAATACCTTTTTCATCAGTCTTCTTCCTCCTGATAGCCATATTCATTGTATCTACAACATACATGTTTCCTTTTTCATCTACCGTGAATTCGTTAGGCTGATTGAGATGAGCCTCTCGAGGTCGTCTTTCAACATATCCGGCATAACCATCTGCAAAGCCTTCAAGCAATTTCGCTTAGATATCTATAGTAAATGAATAAAATAAAATAATGGGAATTCATAAGCGAGAATAAAATGTATCATCTTTTTATGTATTTCAAAAATAAAATGACCCAAGTTAGTGATCACACTATGAACTTTGAAATTATGTTTCTGAAGTAGAAATAGAAGACTGAGGTTTAAGTGGACATGCATATAATGAGATAATGGAGGAATCACTGTAAGAAAAACTACACCAATGGCATGAGGTATAAGGATGCTTGTAAGCTCTGATCAATATTAGTAGAATAAATAGAGAGGATGTATGTGAACCACATGAGAGATGATGATCGAGATTTATGCGGGAATGCAACAGAATACAGATATAACCATAAACACAGAGATGCAGTGGAAATAATGCTTCATTTTATTAAAAATAAAATGACTAAAATGTGTTTACATACATAGTGTAAATAAACAAATACGACATTGGTAGGCTTATATTTAAGAAGAGATGTGACGGCTATAGACCTCTAAACTTTGTTACAAAAAAAATGACTGAAACATGCTTATAAGAATAATGGAAATGAGCGGGCGAGGGCACCTATAATGTATCTCTAAGAAGAGATGTGACGGCTACAAGCCCATCCATTGTGTTACAATGAGGATCGAAGGCCTATTTATTGTTAAGAAACGTCCAAAAACCTAACCCTAGGAGATGAAGTGCCAAAACTGTGGGTCCCGTTTAGGTAAATTGGTGTTTCAACTTCTCGGGGACGTAACTTTTGGCATCCGATCTCTATTTGAAGACCTCAATAGCTCATTAAAAAGATCTATCCGAGGACTACAAATTTTGGTGTGAGAAACATTGATTCATGTATCATTTTTGCTCCCAGTTTTTCCAAAAAAGGTCATTTAGGGCCTCAAAATGGATTTGGAAGTTCAAGACCCAAAAAACTGCTAAAAATAGTAAGTTGTGCTGAAAGTTAAAAACTGAAAGAACTGATGGTGGGGGTTAAAAGTGGGTGGCCACCAATATCCACTTGGATCATTAAGGCCCCAAAACGGCTCTGGGAGTGTAGGACCCGAAAACCTGCTAAAAATAGTAAGCTACTGGAATTGAAAAACTGAAAGAGTTGATGGTGTGGGTCCAAATGGAATAGGTGGGTGGCCAATGATATCCACTTGGATCATTCCTCCCTCCTTAGGAAGAAATGTTCCCCATTGCATTGAGTTCCTCCATGAGGGGAAAATTCTATTGAACTTGGTATTCAATTTGTCCAGGATGTCATGCATTTTCTGGTGGATGTGCTAGATGTAGATGTGTCGTCGATGGGTAGCCGTTGAAGGATCTGGGAAAATTTATCCATCATCGCACTCCTTTGTTTCTCAAGGGCCTCCTCGAGAAATATTTTGATAGGATCTCCTGCTCCGTCCTTTTTCTTTCCTTCTGCCATGGGGGGTCTTTGGGGTTTGTGAGGATGATCTTTCAATGGTTCAACTAGATCAAGCCCGAACTCCTTATACCCTGACTACGTTGGGGACATGCAAATAAAAATGGAGAAATATTAGACCGCTCTGATACCACTAATCCAGATTTATGCAGGAATGCAATAGAATACACATATAACCATATACAAAGAGATTCACCGAAAATAATCCTTCATTTTATTAAAAATCAAATGAATGAAATGTGCTTACAGACATAATGTAAATAAATAGCTAGGGCTTTGGTAGGCTCATCTCTGATAAGAGATGTGACAACTACAGACCTCTGAACTGTGTTACAAAACAAATGACTGAAACATGCTTATAGGAATAATGGAAATGAGCGGGCGAGGGCACTGGTATCGTATCTCTAAGAAGAGATGTGATGGCTATAGGCCCCTCCACTGTGTTACAATGAGGCTCAAAGGCATATTTATTGTTTAGAAACAATGGAAAACCCGAAACGTCCAAAAACCTAACCCTAGTAGATGAAGCGCCAAAACTTTGGGTCCCCTTTGGGTAAATTGGTGTTTCAACTTCTCGAGGATGTAAATTTGGCATCAAAGCTCCATTTGACGCACTCAATAGGTCGTTAGAAATATATATCTGAGGAATACAACTTTTGATGTGAGAAACATCGGCCCATGGACCCATGTTTCTCACGGTTTTCCCAAAAAAGGTCGTTTAGGGCCTCAAACCGGCTCGGGAAGTTTAGGACCCGAAAAACTACTAAAAATCGTAAGTTGTGCTGAAAATTAAAAAATAAAAGAACTGATGGTGTGGGTTCAAATGGAATAGGTGGGTGGCCACCAATATCCACCTAGATCATTAAGGCCCAAAACGGCTCCGGGAGTGTAGGACCTGAAAACTTGCTAAAAATAGCAAGTTGATGGAAGTGAAAAACTGAAAGAGTTGATGGTGCGGGTCGAAACGGAATAGGTGGGTGGCCACCGATATCCACCTGGTTCATTCCTCCGTCCTTAGGAAGCAATGGTCCCCATTGCGTTAAGTTCCTCCATGAGGGGAAAATTTTGCTGAACTTGGTATTTGATTTGTCTATGGCACAGACCTATTGGTGGACGTGCTGGATGTAGATGTGTCATTGGTGGGTAGTCATTGAAGTATCTGGGAAAATTTATCCATCATCGTGTTCCTCTATTTATCGAGGGCCTCCTTGAGCAATATTTTGATAGGATCTCCTGCTCCCTCATCTTTCTTTCCTTCCTCCATGGGTGGTCGTCAGGGTTTGCGAGTCTGATCTTTTAACGATTCAACCAGATCGAGCCCAAAATACTTATACCCTGATGATATTGGGGACATGAAAATAAAAATATATAAAGAGTAGACCACTCTGATACCACTAATTCGGATTTATGCAGGAATGCAATAGAATACACAAATAACCATAAACATAGATATTCAACAGAAATAATGCTTCATTTGATTAAAAATCAAATGAGAAAAATGTTCTTACAGACATAATGTAAATAAATAGCTAGGTCACTAGTAGGCTTATCTATGAGAAGATATGTGACAGCTACAGACCTCTGAATTATGTTACAAAACAAATGACTGAAACATGCTTATAGGAATAATGGAAATGAGCAGGCGAAGGTACTGGTAGTGTATCTCTAAGAAGAGATGTGATGGCTATAGGCCCCTCCACTGTGTTACAATGAATCTCGAAGGCCTATTTATTGTTGAGAAACAATGTAAAACCTGAAACTTCCAAAAAACTAACCTTAGGAGATGAAGCACCAAATTTTAGGGTCCCGTTTGGGTAAATTGGTGTTTCAACTTCCCGGGGACATAACTTAGGCATCCAATCTCTGTTTGACGCACTCAATAGCTCGTTAGAAATATATATTCAAGGAATACATCATTTGGTGTGAGAAACATCAGTACATGGACCCATGTTGCTCCTAATTTTCCCAAAAAAGGTCGTTTAGGGCCTCAAAACGACTCCGGAAGTCCAGGACTTGAAAAATTGCTAAAAATAGTAAGTCATGCTGAAATTTAAAAATTAAAAGAACGGATGGTGGGGGTTCAAATGGATTAGGTGGGTGGCCACCAATACCTACCTTGATCATTAAGGCCCCAAAACGGCTCTGGAAGTGTAGGACCTGAAAACCTACTAAAAATAGTAAGCTGCTGGAAGTGAAAAACTGAAAGAGTTGATGGTGCGGGTCCAAATGGAATAAGCAGGTGGCCACCGATATCCACATGGATAATTACTCCCTCCTTAGGAAGAAATGGTCCCCATTCTGTTAAATTTCTCCATGAGGGGAAAATTTTGCTGAACTTGGCATTCGATTTGTCTAGGATGTCATGGATCTATTGGCGGACGTGCTGGATGTAGTTGTGTCATCGGTGGGAAGCCGTTGAAGGATTTGGGAAAAGTTATCCATCATCATGTTCCTCTGTTTCTTGAGATTCTCCTTGAGCAAGATTTTGACAGGATCTCTTGCTCCCTTGTCTTTCTTTTCTTCTGCCATGGGGAGTCGTCGGGGTTTGCGAGGCTGATCTTGCAACGGTTCAACCAGATCGAGCCCAAATTCCTTATACCCTGACCACCTTGGGGATATGAAAAGAAAACTAGAGAAAGAGAAGATCGCTATGATACCACTGATCTTTGGCATCTGATCTTTGTTTGAAGTGCTCAATAGCTCGTTAGAAATATCTATCGGAGGACTAAAACTTTTGGTGTTAGAAACATCAGTCCATGGACCCATGTTGCTCCCAATTTTCCCAAAAAAGGTCGTTTAGGGCCTCAAAATGGCTCCTGAAGTTCAAGACCCGAAAAAATACTAAAAATAGTAAGTTGTGCTTAAACTTAAAAATTGAAAGAACTGATGGTGGGGGTTCAAATGGAATAGGTTGGTCACCGCCAATATCCACCTAGATCATTAATGCCCCAAAACGGCTCCGGGAGTGTAGCACAAGAAAACCTGCTAAAAATAGTAAGTTGCTAGAAGTGAAAAACTGAAAGAGTTGATGGTGCGGGTCCAAATGGAATAGGTGGGTGGCCACCAATATCCACCTGGATCAGATGAGGCAACAAAAAATTCATATCGGTGGAATAAACAAATGAAAGAGAAAGTAATCCAATTGCATTCAGGATGAGGCTTGCTACAAGTTGTGAGAAATATTAGTGGAATAAATAGGAAAAAAGAAAAAGAAACTATGTCAATGGCACAACAAATGATACCGAGGAAAATTTCTTGTCATACTAGTTGAATAAATACAAACAATATGAAGTATGTCATTGGGGTATTGAACAAGACCTCTACTTTTCCTATGGTTTTCGATCCATATCAAATGAATTTGAAAGAATGAGGCTAGATGTAAGCCCTGGGAAATTTTGGCAGAATAGATAGCTCTAAAGGGATGAATCCCTGTGCAACCCCTTAATGACTTTGGACGAATAGATACTGACACTAAGGAAAAAACAAATAAAACAAACCAGATCTTTACATACTTGCTTGGAATCGTATTGTCAAGAACATTGAGAATGGCCTTGTGAGTATCCTCCATGAATTATCGTCAAATATTTTTGCAAGAAAGTTGAAACTGCATAATGAAAACCATGTTCATTGATATCCATCAGCTTCTCCACGTTCGTTTCTTACTGCGTCTCCATGCCTGGGAACTTGAGTGGAATATCCAACCTTGGCAGGTGTTTCCTCTTGAGCGACGAGGAGGGGCCCTTGCTTCAAGAAATTGAATCATTCTCTGGGCTCTTCTCCTCTTCGACACTTACACACAGATACACAATGAATTTTTTTTGTCAGGATTTTTCAACATCACTTCGCAGCAGATTCTCATCTTTGATTGCTAACACATGCCTGATCCCCGACCCACTTCAACTCTGATATATCAGTTATTATAGAATATTATAGCTTTTAACTACATCTTGAGTTCAAACCTCCAAAACAACCATGGAATCCTCATTAGTCCCCATTCTACCTTGCTTAGTAAACATACATGTAGTATTACTTGATCCATTCATACACATCCTACTGGGAATCCTCGCCAAATGGGTATCAGTTGCGTCAACAGCCACAACTTGAAGGTAAGTTTTGTTCCTCTTTTCCCTCTTCTTACCACTAGAAGGCGCACATGAAACATTGCAGCACCCATATGATGAACCTCCTCCATCTTTGTTCACTTCTCTGTGTTCCTCCCCTTGATCACCAATGGCTGCCAGACATTTTTTTCAAACCATGTCACAACTACTTACCTACTACTTAAGAAATCATCCAACAAAATGACAGACAATGGACAAAATGTTGTTGTGGAATAGGGGGATAAAAGTCCGAACCTCGCAACTTCTAGAATCCAATCCCATCCAATATATCATTTTTCTTTGATAGAGACAGAATCATCACTGTAGAAACAAATATATAAATATGTGTAGAAGAAGAAAAAGCACAACAACCAAAGTTTCGCCAGTGGGGAAAGCAGGCAGTGGTGCAACCAGTTTCGCCAATCCGAAATTGGAGAATTTGGGGAAAAAATTTGCATCGAGGAGAATGTTTCTAGGCTTGATATAGGCTTGATATGGAAATGAAAGATGTAGTCTTTGCATTTATCGTGTAGATAAAGAATACCTGTGTAGTACCCAAGGCGATGTGGTAGATTCTTCTAGTCGAGAATATGATTTTCTTTGGCTAAACATTGAAGAGCTTCAAATATAGCATGTATAAATTACAGCATAATGTGATAGAATTTTCCATCCACCATCAAATAACTCTCTAAACATTACATTGCTTATTATACAAGAGGCATTTCAAATCCTTTCATCTACTGTGCATCCTGATACTTGAATGGCTATGGAAATATGGTCTCCCAAATTCCAAGTGAAATTTGCAAAGAGAGAGGAAATGAACCTATATTGGAAATTTCTGCTAAAGCCAAAAAAAAACGACCAGAGAAACACAAGAGTAGGAAATTTTATACTCCAACGAATTTTGGCGTAAAAATTGATTGAGTAGGCATAGCTGAGAGTTAGTTTGTGCACAGGCCAAGAAGAGAGTTGTAGATTTTGTAGCGTTTTCTCGATCCACATAATATTTACATTAAATTTCCTCAAATAAAAAAATAAAAACAACAAACATAAGGAGCACTATATGGATGACCCACTATTTTCAAGAGTAGTTCTTATGTTGGGCCACTTTTCTGGAACAAAAGTTTGGATGGAAGATGAAATGCAGGGTGATCCCAATTTAGAAAGGAAAAGTGAATAGAATGCAAGGTGAGCCCAATTTCGAAAGGAAAAGTGGGAAACCTTACATGGTTTTCTGCTCCTTTTCTTCTTTAAAATTGACAGAGATTAAAACAAATTTAGTGAACAATGAATCCCACTATGGGTTGAATTATTCCTCAAAATTTCTAACCAACAATAATTTCAATTAATTATCTATCTCTAATTTTTCCTTAGGCTGGTAAATGGTTGAGAAAGGATTTTTAATAGAATCCATTAATTTAAAAACCATTTCCATGTTCAAAAGCTCAAGGTTTCAAAGTTAGAGAATAATGGGATTTCAATATTCCTATCTAAAATTTACTTAAGAATCCTTAAAGCAATAAGTCTTAGGAGTTTCAATCTTGTTTCAAAAAAAAAATTGGGCTCGGGTGGTTTCTGCGTCTTACAATGGAGTTCATAGATCCAACATAGACCCATCTAAATCTTGGTCTAATATGTAGTTGAGAAACGGTTTTTAATGGAATAGATCAAATAAAGATGCATTTCCCTGTTTAGAAGCTCCACTTTTCAAGGTTGAGAATCTCGAGATTTCAATATTCTGTGAAATTTTACACATCCACTCTCAAAAAATATATTCACTAAACCATATATTTTGTTTATTAATATATCAAAATCATATGTTTTTATTATCATAATACTTTCATTTCAAAATCATACGTTTCTTTTTTTAAAGTAGTTTGGTTTCAAATATGGTTGAAACATGATCCGACAAAGAAATTCTCCCTAACTTCTAATCAAATTGCACATGCATCTCTAAACGAACGCCACGTCAAACAATACCTGGCATATACCTTTTCTTAAATGTTATTATATCCCATTGTGTAGAAGGCCCACATCATCAAATGACACGACACGTGGAAAACCACAGTGCCACAACATTGCGTGATCTCGGCGCCACTGATTTTGGGTGAGACATCTTAGATTCCAGAGCCTAGCAGTGGACATCGAAAATTTTTGTGACATCGGGAATTTTTGTGAGTACACGTATTCCTCGCATAATTCAACAGAATATACTCTCATTGCTCCACTACTACTAAGCATAAAGGGAGTTGGAGGAGGTGCTGGTGGTGGCAACAATAAGATTGAGCCGCTAAGAGGATTTATATGATAATTTTTCAGTATTCAACATAGCGATAACAAGAATCATAAGTTCCTAATAATTTTGTCTTCTACACACACTCTAATTTGTCGAACCCTCCTGGAAATACTATGTAAAAATGATGCCCACATATGTCAAGTGGAAAGGATAAGGGTGGCGTAAAAGTATTTGCACAAATTTCAGATGGAAAGGATAAGGGTAGAAGAAAACGAGAAGTCCACTGATTCAAAAGAAAAGCCTATAAGCCTAATTAGACAAAACACAATTCCAAAAAAAATCTATTTCATACATTTTTAGATCAATCATGGAGACGTTTCCTCCATGGCCTGGACATTCCCTTCAACCAAAAATAAGGAAATCATGAAGGGGCCGACATCTGCTTCCACTTAGTCTAATTGCATTTCCTTTTCCTAAACAAACAATAAAATATGTGAATAATTTAAAACATCAAAATTTTCCTTTTTTTATATTGGAAATATGTAATTTTTAATTTTTATATTTTCTAATAATGTAATTTTTATAATTTATATATTCGTTATGATTTTAATATATTTTGTATTGTGAATGTCGACTCCTCCCCAATGAGAGGAGTCTGCATCACCAACATCACCAACAGTGTATCATTCACAAACCATCACCTTAAGCTTAAATCTCAGTGTGTTAGTGTGGTATTTCTTATTTTGTGGTGAATATTATATTATTTCTTTTGATTTTTAGGTAAGTGTATGGTTAAACTATATTTTTTTTACATTATTATTGAAAAGATAATTATAAAAGACATTTCAAACATTTTTGCATGAAAATATGGTAATTTTTTTATAAAACATATATTTTTTTTTAATTCTTGTGAAATTTAATGTATATTTTATTTATTTATTTTGAAACTTTTGTTCATGATTGTTAACTTGTAGAAGCAAAGAATAAAATACCACACATATAAAGAATGAAGTATAACATAAAATCATTAATTGAGGGTTATAAAAATCATTTCCTCCTTGGTAGTCATTTTGCAAAATTAACAATGTACAACTCTGCATCACTTATGATTATTATAGAGAATATTTAAAAAAAAGTTAGAATAAAGATAATTGTTATTAATAAACGTTTAATTCTTGTGAAATTTAATGTATATTTTATTTATTTATTTTTAAATTTTTGTTCATGATTGTTAACTTGTAGAAGCAAAGAATAAAATACCAGACATACAAAGAATGAAGCATAAATAAAATCATTAACTGAGGGTTATGAAAATCATTTCCTCCTAATTTGGTAGTCATTTTGCAAAATTAACAATATACAACTTTGCATCACTTATGATTATTATAGAGAATATTTTAAAAAGAGTTAGAATAAAAATAATTGTTAATTTTTTTCATTAATTAACGTTTAGATGTTTGATTAGTGTTTGAGATGCACACCCTCATTGATAACAATAGAAAGAGTGTTGTCTCTTTCGGAAATTCTAGTGGGCTTTGTTAAAAAGGATTAGGTTGATTAAGGATGTTGAATTTTGAACAAAATATTGTAACTTGGTCAAGGATGTAGTGGAGTAATATAGGTAATTTAGTAAAATGTGTGAGTAATTAATTTACTTCCTAACTTGTAGACATCGAATAGAAATACAATTATTTCTATTAAATTTGAGAACACATTTTTTTTTTTCTCACAAATATAATTTTTTTTAATAAACTTGAGTAATTAATTTACTTCCTAACTTGTAGATATCAAATAGAAATACAATTATTTCTATTAAATTTGAGAACAAGTTTTTTTTTCTCACAAATATAATTTTTTTTAATAAACTTGAGAAAAGTTGATTGATCAAAGATGTTCAAGTTTGAACAAAAAAATCAATGTTAGTAATTAATTTACATTTTGACTAGTATACATAGAAATAAAAATACGAATATTTCTACGAAACTTGGGAAAAGTTAATTGGTCAAAGATGTTGAAGTTTAAAAGAATGTCTTAGTCAAAGCTGTTGAATTTTAAAAGAATGTCTTAGTCAGGGATTTAAGGACCAGAGGCAGAGTGATTGGTGGTCGCCTTGATAACAAATACATTGGGAATTGAACAAAAAATTATAACTTGGTAAGGAATTTGAACAAAATATTGTAACTTGGTAAGGGATGCACTGGGAAACATAAACATTTTAGAAAAATGTGGAACAAGACTCATTCATTAGTATTTTTCTAAAGTCAATGATTACATTGAGTGAAATCTTGACCTCATGTTTAGGTGTGAATATATGGACATGATTCTTGGTGCAACAAGACTTGGTATAATTAAAACTTGATATCTCAATCAATGAATATAATTAATCTTGATTTTTCAATGTGACATGAAGCTTTATAGGGAGCTCCCTTTGTATTGGTTATCTTAACTATATCTATGTTTACTCTTTCTTGAGTCTTGCTAATAGTAAAATGAGTAATATCTGTAGATATCAAAACATTTTATGATACATCTTACATTATCAAAGGAATATAAAAATCACAAAAAATAACTAATTTATAACTTTATTTCAAATTATTATTATGTATAAAAAGAATTAATACATATATCAAATATTTATACATATTAGAAAGAATATAATAAGATAAGACAACATTTACTTTTCTGTGCTTGAAGAAATGAATAAAAAACTAAAATTTAATATAGTAATTATTATTTTATTGATTATGGAAAAAAATTACAACTTTTTCAATTTAACAATCCTATTATCGTCTCTTTGTTCTCTTATATGATGCGGTAGTGATCTTAGTTTGGAACATCCTCAAATATCTAGAAACTAAAGTCAATACAATTTTTTTATACCTTCTAGAACTTATTCAATTTTGGTGTAACTTAAATCTAAAAACTCAAGTTGTGTGAGTTTCCAAAGTGATATTTCTAATGATATTATCTTTGTTCTAGATAAATCCAACACCTTGAGACACAAAAAGCTATCAAGAAATGCTTCCGGAATATTTTCTAATCCTCTATTTCCTCTCAAGATTAGACTTACCATTTTTGTACATTTCAATCCTTGTGACGGGAGGTGTGTAATAGCATTCTCATAAAGTGATATTCTTTTACAATCCTCCCTAATTTCCAAGGGAAATTGTTCATGTATTTGCCCTGTCCTAAACAAACAATTTTCTTCCTTCTCTCCAATGAATATTGCCATGTCACGGAGGACATTGTGAATTTTTAAGGAAACTACGGGTCTATGGAAAGTGTGCTACCTCAAATAAGCAACGATATACAATAAATTTTATATAACTCTTCGATCTCTCCATCAAAGTTGTTGGGTTTTTTCTTTCAACAATCCCTTTTGCAATCCACATTCTAGCCAACCTATCCACCTCAATTTATTTGTCTTCTGAAAACATAACACACTATAGAAAACAATGATTGAAGTTAGCATTGGGAAAATGACCATAGATCCATCTCAATATTTGATACAACTCATATTCAACACGAGGATGAGCACTTGAAAAGTTCTTTCATTTGGTTTAAAGAAATATTCCAGTGATCTACACCCATGATGCCAATCATTGTTGAGGAAATTACATTTATTGCTAAGGGTAAAACTTTTAATCTATTAGAAAATTCTAAGAAATATTTTTTAAATCATAAGGAACATGGCCCTCTTTGAAAGCTACACTATGAAACAACTCGCGTGCTTCTTTTGGGGATAGGGTTTGTAATTGAATGGATTTTCTTGTCTTCATTTGTTGAATCATATAGCCATTGCGAGTAGAGAATATGACTTTGATTCCTCTATCATTGCGAATTTCTACTCTTAATTGTGCCAGATTGAGTGGATTCCACATGTCATCTAAAATTAGGAGAAATTTCTTGATTTTGAGATGTGACAATTCATCTTCCTCATATCATAATTAAAATGGAAAATAGTGAGGTCTAAATTGATTTTTTGAGCAATACAACTCTGCAAATCCATGATATAAAACTGAGACATAGTGACCCAAATCACTACATCGAAAAAACCACTCACCTTGTAATAGTTATAAGCCTTTTTTATCAATGTGTTCTTTCCAATACCCTCCATCCCCATACACCAATTAAACCTACTTGGTGAGCATCAGTGAGGCAAATCTGTAGCTGTATATCTGCAAAATTAATCCCCAAACCCAGAAAGTCATGATTTGGTGCATCTTGAAGTAATAACTTTGTCTGATGTGGTCTGAAAGCAATAAGCCTCGAGCATTTTACAACACCTAGACGTTCGTTTGAAGTTCTGTAAAGAAATTCTCAAATTTTAACTTCCATTCTCTAATTTGCCTCGAGAGTTTGGGCTTACAGAGTAGGTAATTGAGGAAATTGTTACACAGTAATTTGTCACCATGCTCACTTCCCATCCCTGATCCCGAAGTGCCTTCTGAAAAACCCTGTGCAACATTTCCACCATGAAGAAATATCTAAAAACTTCCACTGAAGACTCAAAGAAAACTTCCTAGGAAGATTACTGAAGGAACTTGATCAAAACCCTAGTTTTTTGGGTCAACATGTTTCCTACTTTCATGCTG
The DNA here is from genome assembly GCA_034641835.2 of Pinus albicaulis. Taxonomy (NCBI): domain Eukaryota; kingdom Viridiplantae; phylum Streptophyta; class Pinopsida; order Pinales; family Pinaceae; genus Pinus; species Pinus albicaulis. Next base: position 1,754,976,059 of record CM076580.1, read on the forward strand.
ACACTGATGTCATATTGACAGTTCTGGCTTAGCACTACCAACACCCTTATTTCTTCGAAAACCACGTTGATCCCTTTTTGGCAGTGTTCCCTCAAATTGAGGAGAAGCTTCAACCTCTAGAAGTTCCAGGGCGGTTTGTTGTTTGTTAAGTGGTGGTGATAGAGTCGAGCTCTCTGATTTTAGAGCTTTGATATCATCCATGGGGGGTTTATCCCTTAGAAATTGGACCTTCCTCCTCCTTCCATGCGCTCCCAACCTCTTCTCCCTTCCTATAAATTGATCCCCATCCTTCCACTACTGATTTTTCATTATTGGGCTAGTCTCAACTCTCATTCCCTTTATATTCTTGCACTGTGATAACTCCTAAGTAGTTTGGGAGAAGGAATGCTTTAGAGCTTCAGTGAAGGACTCAAATTTTCACCAAAGGGAGGCTTCCAACATCAAGGTCTGGGTTGTAAGCTCTTCCTATCTTATTTATAAATAAAACATCTGATGTTTCCTTTCTATATTTGTCCAATCATGGAAAAGGTAATTCTATCTCTATTCTTGTCGCATTTTGAATCTTAGCCAAGAAATTTTTGCATTAGAAAGTATCTCAAGTTGCTAGATCTAGTCTAGGGCTAAATAGATCACCTCTATCTGAAGAGGGGATTTATCTTGACGTCAAAATTGGCGACTCCACTAGGGAGCTTAGCTTCTTAGCCTTCCTTTCCCAGACTGATCTTGGATTAGTTTGACCGATCACTAAAATATAAGCTTGCTTAGGTCTCTGCTAGTTTTCATAGGATGTGATAGTCATTTAACTGCATTAGGTTTGGTTTTGGTGTGAATTTTTTTTTGGTTTTCCTTGTTTTTAGTGCCCAACGAATTTTCTATTTTCACAGTAGCGTTGCGCTGTTCTATTTAGCACAACCACACTGATTTTTCTTTCATCACTCTTTTTCTTATTCCAGAAGCATTGACCTTGGGCCTAGGAAAAGTTGGGGTTTCCCCTTGTTTTTCTAGTGTGTCCTAGCCCTAGAAGAATGTATGTTGAGTCTCGGTGACCTCCTGCCTGTGTGTTTGACTTGTTTGTCTTCTTTGAACGAGTTTTTTCATTTCTTTGGATTATTTATGAGTTGGAATATTTCTAATCATTTCAAACACCTTTTGTTGCATTTCTTATGAATTAGTTTTTCATATGCACTCGTCATCAACACATTTGTGATCTTACCTCCAATTTAGTATCAAACATAAGATCACAAATTGTTTGTGTTGAAAGTCAACAAGAAAATGAAACACACACACTAGTGTGGGATCATGGAATCATGGATCCTAGCGATACATTAGTGTGAAAGGCAATTTATTTAATAAATTGGAAATGTGTCTAATTTAATTTTCCCTTAATTAAATTTGATAAAAAATTGTAATATTATCTCATAAGCACTTGTAATAGTTAAATAAGTGTGATAAACTCAGTTAGCTCATGAATTTCGAGTTGAGGGTGGTTAGTGAGGCATGCAGAGTGATTCTATTAGTTATATTTGAGTCCAAGTTGCAATTAGTGCATTATTTTAATGCATGAGAAATCAGTTAACTCAATATAGGTGAGTTAAATTTTTATGAAACCAGATCCAAAAATAGAAGAATAGAGATATCAACGCCTTAGAAATAAACCACTTCGAGGGGGAAAACTCCAATACATTACATAAATGAACAATTCTTGGATGATACAAATGACCAAAACCTCCTTCTATATATAGGGGTCCATGGGGTCACAATATAATCCTAGACAGCCTAACAATAATAATGTAAGGGCACAATAATAACAATATTGGGGTTACAAGTGTACGACAATAACAATAAGGGGGTTATAATAACAAAAATAAGGGACTATACTACTAATATAGGGACCTGACATGCCCCTCTCCTTCAAAAAAGTGTTTTCTTCATTGCTTGAGTAGCTCCAGATGCTTTTGTATAAAATTCTCATCCTCCCATGTAGAATCTTCAGTGGGTAAGTTCTTCCATTTGATAAGATACTCTGAAATTGATCAATTTCGTAGCTGTCAAGTTCTTGTTTCTGTGACTGCTTTAGGTTCCAAGATGATTTTTTCTTCCTCATAAAGTTCTGGCAATATTGTTTGAACTGGAAGTTTGTCCCCTATAACCTTCTTTAAGCATGAAACATGGAAAATTGGATGCACTCGCAAATAAGTGGGAAGCTCCAATTTCTATGCCATAGTACCAATATTTTGCAACACCTTGAAAGGACCATAGTACTTTGGAAATAATTTATTATCCTTATTAGCTTTCTTGAGGGACATTTGTTTGTATGGTTTTAGCTGTAAAAATACCCAGTCTCCTACATCAAAACTTCTCTCGTTGCGATGTTGATCTGCCTGTTGTTTCATTTGATTTTGTGCCAAATTTATGTTATCATTTAAGAGTTGGAGAACTTCTTGTTGATGCTTGATGTGATCTTCCACTTCTTGAAACTTAGAATTTTTCTTAAAGAACACGTGATGGACGGTGGATGATATCCATAAAGTGCCACAAATGGGGTCATTTTTGACGCAGTATGGAAGGAAGTGTTATACCACCATTCAGTGAGAGGTAACCACTTGAACCATTGCGTTTTCCTATCAGATACAAAATAACGAAGATATCCTTCCAAACATTTATTCACTATCTCAGTTTGACCCTCAGATTGAGGATGATAAGATGAGCTATGAGCTAGTTGAGTACCCAAACAAGAAAATAATTCCATCCAAAAATTTCCAGTAAAAATGGGATCTCTGTCACTTACAATAATCCTTGGGTTTCCATGTAGCTTTTGAATTGTTTCCATAAATTTCGTAGCAACTGTACTTTCTTTAAATGGATGAGATAATGCACAAAAGTGTGCATACTTGGTAAGTCTATCAACTACCACCATGATGACACTATTTCCTTTTGACTTAGGTAAACCTGTGATAAAATCCATTGAAATCGCCTCCCAATGTTGACTTGGAAAGTATAAAGGTTGTAGAAGACCCGGTGTCTTAATTGTCTCAACTTTATTTTGCTGGAAAACCAAACATTCCGCCACAAAATTTTGAATATCAGATTTAAGGCCATCCCAAAAAAATTCTTTCTTCACACTATGGTAAGTTTTTCAAAATCTTGAGTGTCCTCCTAAAGGAGAAGTGTGCAATTCCAAAAGAATCTTTTGTTTTAGTTGGGAATTCTTGCAAATATATAAGCGATATTTGTACCATAAGGAATATTTTTTCCAACTAAATGTATCATATGTACTAGGATATTGCTGCAACTTTTGAATTTGTGTCCACACTTCATCCTTCTTCCATTCATCCCTTGCTTCAGTTATCCAATCTGGTTGGATAATAGAAATGGCACAAAGCAATGCTTCCACCTCTTCATCCTTTCTTGAGAGTGCGTCTGCAACAAAATTGAGCTTCCCTTTTTTGTAGATGATTTCAAAGTCATAACCCAACATCTTTGAGACCCATTTTTTCTTCTCTTCTGAAGATGGTCTTTGTTTGAAAAAGTGTTTAAGACTATCATGATCAGTTTTTACCTTGAAGTGTCTTCCCATTAGGTAAGGTCACCATTTCTTTAGTGCATGTAGTATTGCCACGATTTCCTTCTCATAAATAGCTTTTTGTAAATAATTTCCTTTGATTGGACGAATGTCAAAAGCAATGGGTCTTCCTTCTTGCATTAAAACAACACCAATTCCATGTCGTGAGGCATCACATTCCATAATAAAGGTTTTTGTGAAGTCTGGCGTAGCTAATACTGGTGCTAGGCACATTTCCTCTTTAATATGTTCAAAGGCCTTAGTTGCTTCAGGAGTCCATGAAAATGCATATTTCTTCAATAATGTTGTTAGAGGTGCTTCTATTCTCCCATAATTCTTAAAAAACTTGCGATAATACCATTGTTATAACAAAAAATCTGCGCAACTGCTTTATGGTTGTGGGTACTTTTCATTCCTTAATGGCTTTAATTTTTTTAGGGTCTACCTTAACACCTTCGCGAGATACAATATGACCCATATATTCCAACTCTTGTACTCTAAAGAAACATTTGGATGTTTTTGCATATAGTTGTTTCTCCTCCAATATTTTGAGCGCCCTGTCAACATGTTGAACATGATCCTTCCAAGACCTATTGTAGATTAGTATATCATCAAAAAATACTAGCACAAATTTTCTAAGGAAGGGTTTGAAAATGGAATTCATCAACCCTTGAAATGTAGAAGATGCATTGGTAAGGCCAAAAGGCATGACCAAAAATTCATAATGGCCCTCATGAGTTAAAAGTACGTATTCGAGAATATCTTCAGTCTTCATTCTAATTTGATGATATCCTAAACGAATATCCAACTTGGTAAAATAAATTTCTCCATTTAATTCATCCAGTAATTCATCAATCACAGGAATGGGAAATTTATGTTTAATAGTGAGCTTATTGAGCTCCCTATAATCTGGACACATGTGTCATGATCCATCCTTCTTATGCACCAATACTACTGGAGTAGAGAAAGAACTTTGACTAGGTTGAATTAGACTAGCCTCTAACATTTCTGCAATCATACGTTCAATTTCGCTCTTTTGTACATAAGGATATCTATAAGGCATGATGTTTGGAGGAACACTTCATAGAATTAAATGAATAGCATGATCATGATCACGAATAGGTGAGAGTCCTTTGGTAGTTTCAAACATCTTGGAATGATTATCCATGAATTTTTGCAGATCTGGAGAAATAGAAGATTTTGATGTTGGAACTTCTAGTGAGCATAATTGTGCAATTACGCCTCATTGTTCTTGCTTCAGAATATTTGCCATGACATTAGAGCTTATTATATTTCTTCGCTTCCCTGCGATACCACATAATTCGACTTCCTTTCCTTCCGAAAAAAAATTCAAGAAAAGTTCTTGAAAATTAAAAGCTATCGTCCCCAAAGATTGTAACCATTGTACTCCTAGTACAACATCAGCACCTCCCATTGGAATGGAAAGCATTGGACTATTCAATACATATTCCCCCATGGTTAGCTTGATATTATGGCATTTTCCAAATCAATTTATAGTCCCTCCATTTTCAACAATCACTTAAAACTCTGGTGTTGGGTATAGGAAGCAATTCAATTCCTTGGCTACCTTACAATGAATAAAATTATGGGTACTACCTTAATCAATCAAAACTATTACCTTTTTCTTCTTGATATTTCCTTCTATCTTGAGAGTTTGAGGAGTGGTAATTCTTGGAAATGCATTACACGATATGGTCGGACTCATTTCTTCTTCTTCTAGGATTGGTTCCTGGTTTATATCCTTTTCTTTTGAAGTTTCTTGTTCATTTTCTTCCTCCTCTTCACAATCTATGTAAAATAATTTATTCTCGACACACTTATGACCTTTAGTGTATTGGCTATCAAAACTATGGAAAATCCCTTTTTCTCTTTCTTCTTCCAATTGTTGTGGTGTCAACCTTGTAGGTTGTGGAAGTCTAGGAGTAGCAACACTTCCATCTTTATAGATGTGAGTGGTAGGCTTCCTTGTCGCCATAATTTTACATTCCATTTTTCTTTTAACCTGAAAGCCTTCTCCAATGAATCAAGTTCCCAAATGCGAACCTCATGTTGGATGTTATCCTTTAAAGTCCCTATGAAGACATCAACCCTATGTTCCTCTGGAATATCAGTTACCCTTATATTCAATTTTTGGAAGTCCTCAATGTGCTCCACCACTGAACCCTTTTGTTTGAGATTTATCAATTGGCTAAAGAAGGTGTTTCTTTTTGTATCCTCATAATGTGCTATCATTTCCTCCATAAAATTTGACCAAGTGACAATTTTCTGAGAACAACCCGGTATACCATACAAATGTATTTTGTTCTCGATGTAAAGTTGTAATGCATACCTTTTGTGTGTTTTGCACATTTTTGAGATCAAAATATTGCTCCATCTGTAGTATCCATGTTATGGGATCATTGCCATCAAACTTCCTCATATCCATCTTTGGAATATGGTGGTTCTTCCATCCAACATTAGAGTTTTATGAAATCACGATTAACATTTATTTTGTTCTCGTCATGAGTTTCCTCTACTATATTTTCGCCATTAGGAAACATTCCTTGTATCAACTTTTTCAAACCTTCAATGTCTACTTTTAGATCATTCTTCATGTTTTCCATGTTGTCTTTCATTTTTTCATTGATATTATCTTCCATGCTGACTTCCATGCCATCCATATTAGCTTCCAAACCATCCATCTTAGCTTCCACGCCTTTCTTCAAACCATCCATCTTAGTTTCCACGTCTTTCTTGAAAACTTCCATTTCATTTTCTATTTCTCTTGTAATTTGGTGCACTTGCTCTTGTAATTTTGATATCTCATGTTGCATTTATTTGTCTTCATGAGTCATAATAGAGCTTTCTGAAGGCTTAATGGGTGTTTAATTCTTTTTAAGGGGAATTTTAGAACCCAATACTGATATTTTTTCTTCAATATTCCCTTGGAATAAATTCAAACTAATTTTTTTAAATGAGACTTATGTAATTTGAAAAAAATATTTTCATTTTTCTTGCTTTTGAGGAGCTCGATATTGAAACTAAATTATCTCTGTGATTTCAGATTTTCAATATTTGAAATTGGGCCCTGTAGTAGCCCTCTGAATCTTCTTTCAAATTCCGTAGGTCACATATTAGACCTGTTTTGGATTATTCAAGGAAAAGTTATACCCAATCTGCCACAATCACCTAATTCTGGACTAGTTAAGTAGAGCGAAATTGTATGATGTGCCACGTGTCATTGTTTCCTCCTTCAGCTCTGAAATTGAACATAGAAAACTAAATTCTATGTACTTGTGGCTGCTTTTTACATAATTCCAATCTGATGCTGAGAGAGAGAGAGAGAGAGAGAGAGAGAGTTATGAAGATTTTCCCACGATCAACTCTTTAAGATGCAATCTAGGAGCCCTAACTTCCATAGATCATATCTCCAAAAATATTGTGAACCAAGATCTAAAATTTTTATACGAGGTTCCCCAAGCTTTCAGCTTTGCTCTGTAAAATGTCAGCTTCTGAAACTTTGTATAAAAAAATTTATAGTGCAAATTCCACAATGACCTATTTAGGAACCTGAAAAAATACCTAACTTCCACAGATCATATCTCCGAAACTATTATGAACCAAGATCTGAAATTTTTAGACGATCTTCCTCAGGATTTCAGCTTCACACCCTAAAACTTTCAGCTTTTGAAAATTCGTATAAAAAAATTTATAGTGAAAATTCCATGATGACCTGTTTGGAGTAGCAAAACCCTATAATCCAAAGCTCTGATACAAAATGTTGTGTAACCAGCTCCAAAAATAGAAGAGAAGAGATGTAAACGCCTTAGAAATAAGCCACTTTGAGGGGGAAACCTCCAATACATTACATAAATGAACAATTCTTGGATGATACAAATGACCAAAACCTCCTTCTATATATAGGGGTCCGTAGAGGGTCCACCAAATATAATCCTAGCCGACCTATCAATAATAATTTAAGAGCACAATAATAACAAAATGGGGGTTGCAAGGGTACAATAATAACAATAAGGGGGTTACACTAAGAACAATAAGGGACTATACTAGTAATATAGGGACCTAACATGAAATCGAGACTAATAGTTGTAACTGATTGTTGCACTAGTGAGAGGTAAAGTCAATTAAATCAGATTTAATTCACATGCAGTGATATGTCAAGTGACTGATGATTTACTATTAATAGTTGCATGCATTTCAATTCTGATGAAGACCCAATTGAGACAGAGGTTAAAGGGAAGTTGTCTATCAGTTGTATTTATAGCAAATTGCCCGGTGCAATTATATACACCATAGGATTGCCGATGATGTTTGCGCAGTCAAGGAAGGCTTAATTTAATTGAGAATAGGGATTGAATTATACATGAATTGCGCAATCAAGGCAAGCTGAGCAGTGGCTAGAAATTGGCTAAGTGTTGGTCAAATTTTTTTGGATCAGTGTGAGACAGTTGTGAGAGTGTAGGAGATGTTAGAACGTTGTAATTTAGAGTATCACAAGGTGACTATGTATTTTCCCTTTGAAAATTTTTCATAATTTACATGGATGTCAATATTCAAAATCCTTGCCAAAGCGAGAATCAAATAAAGTGGCAGAGAGGCAAGGAGCACCATTAGACAATTAGCAAAGACAAAGGCAACAGAGAAAGCAGTTAAGGCAGAAAAAACAAGATAAGGTAGAGCCTTGAGCGTGTTTGGGTCGAGTCATGCACCATAAACGGGTCAAGTCATGAACAAGTCTCCTACGAATAACAAATAACTGAAACTGATCACGTCATTTTCCTCCACCTTTCCTCCATCTCCAGTCACCCCCTCATCATCTGACGATCCTTGTTTCATTCCACACTCCCCGCAACATCCAAAATTTAACTATGCAGCGGTGTGGTCCCAAATGAGTGGTTTTCCTTACCACCATCCCTGCTACGTGTCATCCTTCCGCAATTTCACACCCCCTTCTCTATTACCTCTTATCACCTTAGGTGATCAGGTGATCATGTCCTAATTGGAAAAATGCTCAAAATATATTTTCTCAGAATTGGTTCAAACTAGAACGATAGGGAAGGTCTCGTCAAAACGATCCTATAGCTGTGAATGGCGTTGAAAACCGATGCTGTATGAGGAAGATATTCAACATTGAAGTTTCTCAATTTCAGGCAAAAAGCCCAATTTGACTCAGTTTGAATTTGGATAAAAAAATATTAAAAAAGGAATATTCCACAGAATATTCTGTAGAATATTTTGGGCAAACCAATGAGCGAGCGCCACGTGGCCAACCTGGAGGCCACCACGTGGCCCCAAGAATCAAAATTTTATGGTATATAAAATTGTATATGGGCTAACCGGAGTCGAACGTGGGTCAGGTGGCCACCAGCCCACAGGCTTGACCAACATGTGGTTCTTAACATACATTATACCTCACGTATATATGAAGTTGTAAATATGCTTGAGCGGGGCCGAAAGGGGGTCAGCCCCCCTCTGCAATGAAACCACAGGTGAAAAACCAAGGGGCTAGGCTAAACACTCCGGCGGGATTCCAACCATTTATGGTTATGCAATGTCACATGCAATGGCGGGGGGCTAGACATTCAATGTTATGGTTCTTAAAACTATCAATCCACATAAAAATGCCAACGCATGTGGCCATGACTTCCACTTGACATTTATTGCTTACCTTGACTGTGTGGGTTAGAAAGCGGATATTTTGGCGGAGTCCACCCAGAATGGCGCCACCTCCTAAAATGGTGGAGTTATCTACAGTTCCACCACATTTGGTAGAGTTTTTTTAGGGAAAACTGGGAAAAACTTCAGTTGGACATAACTTTTGATGGGGAGAGTCCTTTTGGAGCGATTTTTTTATTTTATTTTGGGTAATTGGAGCATTCCAGAGCCACTGGAGCAGGTTGCAGAGCCATTAGAGCATTTCTTCAGGTGTTTTATCAGCAAGAGAGCTTGAAGAGCCACTAGGGCTTGGGGATTGGAGTAAGCATGTTAGTTATAGTTATTTAGTTATCCATTGGGGGTGAAACTATAATCATTTCTTCTTATTTTCTGCACTCTCTGAACTGATTTTGCAAGCTATTTTCACTGTTTAGGCTTTCTACACATTGTATAACCATTTTACGAGCATAATAAGAGCATGGACATGCCCATTTGGGGAGCCTTGGACCCGGCGGATATGTAACCCGGGAGAAATTGTTGCCTTGTCATATGCTGAGTTATATTAAAGTTTATTTGCTACTTATTTTTAGAGTTAAATATGTTAAACATTAGAAATAAGCCTCCTATACACAAAAGACTCATAAATTCACCAAAAAGAATTTCGTTCCAATTGCAAAACACATTAAACAATTTGCACACATAGGTTTATGGATAATGAATACCTTGCACCAGCAAACAAGTAGTCTCATTATCTGATCATTAGTGATTACTTCTATTATTTCTTTAGGAAGTGTCTGTAAAGGGCCAACAAGCTTCAGGATGTCACCCTTTCTTTAAAGGTGACATATCCTGTAAATGCCCCTACACTCCATCTCTGTGTTAGAAATAAGAAGTTAAAATCAAATTGGTATCAAATATTAGGTTTGAACTTAGGTTTGAGTTCAAATTTTAAATTTTGTGCAAAGAAATATTGTACTGTTTTGAAAATTTGATGCTTACTAGGCTGAAACTGAAAAGAGGGGAAGGTCAATTGGTTAGTTCACAAACTAATCCACAACCAAGGAGGGCCAGGCTGCCATTATCTCCACCTTCTATCTCACCCTCAATAGCCTTATAAGTAGCTACAGGCATGTCTTCAAGAGAAGAAGAAGCTCATGAAGAATGGATCCCAAGGAAGAAGAAAGGGTTTCTTAGAAAGCTTTCTTGGATATGACTGAAATGGTAAGAATCCTCTATCAAGAAATAAATGATAGGATTGCTGGAGAAGGATATAAAAACCAAAGAGAAGGAGGAGATTATTCTAGAGGAAAGAAGGACAATGATAAGTCAAAGAAAGGGAATGGAGGAAATGGTGATCCACCATCTCCATCATCATCCTCTTCCTCAACATCATCCTCTTCAACTTCAGTAAATCAGTCACATAAGTAAAAAACAACTGGTAAAAATCCTTTTTTAAAGCTTGATGTAAAATTTGAATTTCCAATGTTTAATGGTGATGTTAATGCAGAGAAATTAGATAATTAGATCAGACAAATGGAAGTCTATTTGAGGATTCAAAATTTGCATGATGATGACACCAAAATACAATTAGCCTCATTAAGGATGGATGGAGCAACATTGGTTTGGTGGGAAGCCAAAACCAGGGATGAAATCAAGAAACATGGTAAGATTTCTTTATCATGGACTGAGTTTATTACTGCAATCAAGAAACATTTTTATCCTCTTGCTCACCTTCAGAGGGCTATAATGAACTGGCAAAACTTTACACAGCTTAAGGGACAGTATGTGCAAGACTATACCTAGGAATTTAGGAGAAGAGCACTCTTACTTGGGGTAGATTTACAAAGCCAAGACACTTTGTTAAAGTACATAAGTGGTTTGTATAGTTACCTTAAACACACTATCCTGATGTTTAATCCTACCAGCTTAGTTGAAGTTTGTGTACAGGATACACATTTAGAGGCTAGAGGAAAGAATATTTTTGATGAGGGTAGAAACAAGTCTTTCAAAGGAATGAAAAAAGAGAAAATCCTTAAGGGAAAAGGTAAAAAGAATGCATCTATCAAACAAGAGGGTGAAAAAGTCATTTGTAAAAATTGTTCAAAAGAGGGCCATGAAGAGAAAAACTGTTGGAAATTACATCTTAAAAAAATACCCCAGTTTAATAAAAACAAGGGAAAGAAGAAAACTACAGCTACTAAAACTACACCACAAGATTTAGGTGATGATTCAGGTGAAAAAACTAAAATTACAGCCATGGGTTTGAAAATTTTGAAGGGAAAAGAAATAGAAACTAATGCAAGTACTAGTTCTTCAAACTGTCTTGTACAAGCTCCTAATGAGGAAGAAAGAATTGAATTGTTCCATGTGAGGGTAGTCTCAAAACATACAAAAATTGACACACTGTTTGACAGTGGGTCACAAGCTAATCTCATATCAGAAGACTTGGTCAAATAGCTAAAACTTGATACCATTCCACATCCAAAGCCTTATCCACTTGGGTGGATATGCAAGGATGAAAACTTACAAGTCTCAAGAAAGTGTTTATTGTGCTTTGCAATAACTGCACACTTTATTGACACAGTTGAACTTGATGTGGTGCCACTTGATATATTAGGAATTGCTTTGAGAAGTCCTTACTTATTTGACAGGAAATCAATATTCCATCGCCATGAAAATAAATATCATCTTTTCAAAGATGGCAAGGAGTATATTGTCATAGCTTATCGCAAGAAGACAAATATAGCGATGGTAAATGTGGGACAGGTAAAAAGGCTAGTTAATTCCAGCAAGAGTTTTGTACTTCTGATGATCAAGCCAAAGGTTGATGTGAATCATGAGTCATTTTAAAATTATGATTCCAAGCTTAGATCAGATTTATATGATGTATTTGATGCACATCATGAGATGTTTTAGGAACCAGTAGGTTTGCCTCCTAAAAAGGAAGATTCAACATGAAATCCAGTTACATCCTGATTGTCCACTTCCTAACATAGGCATGTATCACATTTCTCTCATGGAGAATGCTGAAATAAAGAAGAAAACTAAACAATTGTTGGACAAGGGTTTCATAAGGCCAAGCACTTCGCCATGTGGGTCACTGATAGTGTTGATTCCAAAGAAAGATTGAACTTGGCTTATGTCTGTGGACTTCAGGGCTTTGAACAAGATAACGGTAAAGAATCGTTACCCACTTCCAAGGATAGATGATTTGTTAGATCAGCTGAAAGATGCTAAATATTTCACTAAGTTAGACTTACGTAGTGGTTATCATCAAGTTAGAATTGCAGAAAGTGACATTTGGAAGACAGCTTTTAAAACCAAACAAGGACTCTTTGAGTGGCTTGTTATGCCATTTGGTTTATGAAATGCACCTACAACTTTCATGCGGGTAATGAATAATGTCTTATGTCCTTTTCTTGATGATATTATTATTGTCTACTTATATGACATCTTAATTTTCAGCAAGACTAGAGAAGAGCATGTCATGCATGTTAAGAAAGTACTTGATGTTTTGAAGAAAAATCAGTTATTTCTTAAAATGTCAAAGTGTGAATTTGGAAAGAATTCTTTGGTTTATTTGGGACACAAAGTAGGAGGAGGCGCTTTGAGAATTGATCCTTCCAAAGTAGAAGCCATTGTGAATTGGACTACTCCCAAATCCATTACAAAGGTAAGAAGTTTTTTGGGTGCAGCTCAATATTGGAGGATGTTTATTTCTAACTTCTCTACCATAGCAGCTCCTATGCATGCAGTGAAAAGTGTGAAGTGTGCTTTCCAATGAGGAGGAAAGCAACAAAAAGCTTTTGAATCTTTAAAAGAAAATATAAGTTTAGCTCCAATCCTTGCATTATGATACTTGAGACAACCATTCGAGATTAAGACATATGCTAGTCATTACTCCATGGGTGTAGTTCTCCTACAGCATGGTAAGCCTATCACATTTCATTCTAAGACATTTAATGGTGTTGTTGTGAATTATCCTACATATGATAAGAAATTGTATGCATTGGTACAAAGTGTCAAAAAATGGAAACACTATTTGATGGGAAAAGAAAAAATTGTTCATACCGACCATCAACCTTTACAGTACTTGCAGTTGCAAAGTAAATTGTAGCAGTCATGACACTTCAGATGGATGGGCTTATTACAAAAATTTCACTTGGTAATAAGGTACAAGAAAGGTATTCTCAATAAATTTGTTGATATGCTTTCAAGGCCTATTACTAGTGCTAGTAATTTGCTTAAGAATGATTCTATTGTGCATGAGAGCTACATAGAACAATATGCATCAGATGATGATTTTAAGGAGGTGTATGATAACTTGAGTGAGGGGAATCATGTTGATGAGAATGATTATCATTTTCATAATAATTTTCTATTTCATTTGGGAAAGTTATGTATACCACAGGGGGAGAGATTAAGCATGATGAGAGAGGCTCATTCTTCTCTCATAGCTGGACATTTTGGGGTAAGAAAAATGGTGGCACATTTACAGAGGTATTGTTATTGGCCTCGCATGGTAGATAGTGTTGCACGTTTCATTAGAGGTTGTTCATTATGTGCCACAAGCAAGCCTAGCAATAGGAATCTTGGATTATATATGCCATTGCTGGTACCTTCTAGACCATGGAAAAGTGTTTCTATGGATTTTGTTGGAGGGCTACCATTATCTAGAAAGCAGCATGATTATCTTTATATAGTAGTTGATCATTTCAGCAAGATGTGTATTCTTATGCCATGCAAGAAAAATATAACTGCTAAAAAAACTGTTGATTCATATTTTCAACATGTATGGGTTCATTATGGCTTGCCTACTTCTATTGTTAGTGACAGGGATTCCAGATTTGTGGGGAATGTTTGGTCCAATCTATGGAAGATTATGGACACCAAGTTGAAGAAGAGTATTGCTTTCCATCCGCAAACAGATGGCCAAACAGAGGTAGTGAACAGAATCATTGTACATCTTTTGAGAGGTTATTGCAGCAAGCATTCCAAGCTTTGGGATGAGCATTTGAATTACATCCAGCATGATTACAACCGGGCCAAGAACTCTTCTACAAATACTTCACCTTAAGAAACTTGTTTTGGATATTTTCCTAAGTCACCATTAGATTTCATTCTTGAGAAGGATGTGGCCATTTATGGGCATAGTGACATTGACAAAGCTCACTTGTTCATTGAAATAATTCAGCTCATACATCAGCAAGCTCAAGAATAGCTTGAAAAAAGTCAAGGCAAGTACAAGGAGAGACATGATAAACATAGAGTTGATCATAAGTTTCAAGAAGGAGATGAGGTATGGTTGCATATTAGTAAGGAAACAATGCAAGGAGAAGGTAACAAGCTGAAGCCTATTCGTTATGGTCCATTCAAGATCCTTAAACAAGTTGGAAATAATGCTTTTCAACTAGATTTGCCTTCATACATGCAAATGTATTCCATTGTTAATGTGGAGAACTTACGTTTGTATGAACCTCCTCTTATTTCTGATTATGAAAATGATGTTCAACTACAATCCATAGAAGATTTCTCGCCAGAATTTTTGGATGAGCTGAAAGAAGATGCAATCCTTGACAGAAGGACACGCACTTCAAGGAGGGGAGATGTTGATTATGTTCGGGTTGGTCTCAAAGGCAGTAAACTGAGCAAGACAAAGTGGATGGAGTTGGAACAGGTGAGGAGGCTGTATCCTCACCTTCTTAACAGGTAATTTAAGGATTTTGTGGGTCCAAAAGCTTCCCATTTGGGAGGTGTGATCAGGTGATCATGTCCTAATTGGAAAAATGCTCAAAATTTTATTTTCTCAAAATTGGTTCAAACCCGAACGATAGGGAAGGTCTTGTCAAAATGATCATGTAGCCATGAACGACACTGAAAACCGATGTTGTATGAGGAAGATATTCAACTTTGAAGTTTCTCAATTTCAGGCAAAAAGCCCAATTTGACTCAGTTTGACTTTGGATAAAAAAAATATTAAAAAAGGAATATTCCATATAATATTCTACAAAATATTCTGGGTGGAAAAATGAGTGGGCACCACGTGGCCCCAAGAATCAAAAGTTTATGGTATATAAAATTGTATATGGGCTGACCAGAGTCGAACGCGGGTCGGGTGGCCACCAGCCCACGGGCCCGACCAACCCGCCTGCATGTGGTTCTTAACATACATTAGACCTCACACATATATGAAGTTGTAAATATGTTTGGGCGAGGCCAAAAGGGGGCCAGCCCCCCTCTCGAATGAAACCACAGGCGAAAAACCAAGGGGCTAGGCTAAACACTCTAACGGGATTCCAACCGTTTACGGTTATGTAATGTCACATGCAATGGTGGGGGGCTCGGCATTCATTGTTACAGTTTTTAAAATTGTAAATCCACATAAAAATGCCGACGCATGTGGCCACGAATTCCACTTGACATTTATTGCTTACCTTGACTGCGTGGGTTAGAAGGTGGAGATTTTGGTGGAGTCCGCCCAAAATGGTGCCACCTCCTAAAATGGTGGAGTTATCTGCAGTTGCACCACATTTGGTGGAGTTTTTTTAGGGCAAACTGGGCAAACTTTAGTTGGACATAACTTTTGTTGGGGAGAGTCCTTTTGGAGCGATTTTTTATTTTTATTTTGGGTAATTGGAGCATTCCAGAGCCACTGGAGTAGGTTGCAGAGCCATTAGAGCATTTCTTCAGGTCTTTTATCAGTGAGAGAGCTTGAAGAGCCACCAAGGCTTGGGGATTGGAGAGCTGTATTGGATTATAGTTATCCATTGCAGGTGAAACTATAGTCATTTCTTACTATTTTTTGCACTCTGAACTCATTTCTGCAGTTATTTTCGCCTGTTTAGGCTTTCTACACATTGTATAACCATTTTCTAAGCATAATAAGAGCAAGGACATGCCCATTTGGGGTCTTGGACCCGACAGATGTAGCCCAGGAGGGGTGAACTGCCTTATCATACACTGAGTTATATTCTGTGATTTATTTGCTGCTTATTTTCAGAGTTAAATATGTTAAATAATAAAAATAAATAAGCCTCGTACATAGAAAAGGACTCATAAATTCACCAAAAGCATTTTGTTCCAATTGCAAAACACATTAAACAGTTTTCACACATAAGTTTATGGATAATGAATACCTTGCACCAGCAAACAAGTAGTTTCATTATCAGATCATTAGTGATTACTTCTATTATTTCCTTAGGTAGAGTTTGTAAAGGGCCAGAAAGCTTCAGGATCTCATCCTTTCTTTAAAGGTGACATATCCTGTAAATGCCCCTACATTCCATCTCTGTATTAGAAATAAGAATTTCTCACATTTCAGATCATTAGCACCCCTCCAAAAACCAACCTTGGGTTTTAAGTTCATGATATAATGTTCCAAAGGCAATATTCGATCAAGTGGGATCCATTCACCCACATTACAATACTTTTTCTTCTCATTTTCTTTTAAAAACGTTAGACCTTATCGTTTCTGCCTTTTTCGCTTTATATTTCTACTTTACCTTTTCTTTCACCATTGTACCATTGTTTTAACTCTACTTCCCATCTCCTCGATTACGATTAAAGTGGGCTAGTCCCCTTGACACATCACCCTTTCCCCATGCCATCCATTTCACATCGCAAATATTACCACTTACCGTTAAAACGACTGCAAGGTATTTCTTTTAACTTGCAATGCGGTTAGGCCCCACCACAGTAGCTCTGACCTCTACTCTGCAGCCATTTGAAATACGTTGAAATACACTGACATATCATATAAACATCATAAACGTACCTTACCGCTGAAACATTCACCGCTTTATAACTTCGTTGATGTTGTGGGCCCCATCTTGCCACATCATTCTCCAATCGGTGCACATCGCACTTCGCATCCGTTAGAGTTTACCTTCACTGCTAAATGTTAAAAATTGTGATCTGCGAGCTATGGTCCGGTCTCACCTAACCTGCCACATTGACTTCGTACTTTGCATCACATCGCTGAAACCGTTTCTTATAACTTAAACTCTAAAATGTGTGAAATGTGATGCTGCCACGAATGCGATAAATTTCAAGAGTAAAATTTAAAGGTTTTCAGGTCTAATATGTTAAGTTTTTTCGATGTTTCAATTGGAAAAAGGGTTAAAACACTGCAAAAGGCTTATGTAGCAAAAAGACACCGAGGTCGAGTCAGGCAAGGCATTCTTACATGATGGTTGTGTTATAACAGGAAAAATTCATTCACGAGGGAGATAAGCCTCGACCAGGTGGGCAAGCATGAGGGGTCGAGTCGGGCAAAAAGAGTTCACACAGAACACATCAACATAAGCACCCGCAATAGTGAAAAGTGGCCAGCACTTCAGATTTTTTATTACCCAACGCCTATTTTCTACGAAACAGAGCCAGATTTCATATCCTCCATTGGTTTCCTTTTCGAAACCATCATAGCCACCTCCAAATCTTACTATTTGATCTTCCAAGGAGCCATTGAAGCAATTGGATCTACAAAGAGTTTCCCAAAATTAATTCCAGAGGCGGTGTTTTTGTGAGAGATGTCTGATCAAGCCTTGAATGGCCACACTTGTCCATTTTCTGCTAAAGTGTAATCAATGAAAGGTTGCTGAGTAAGGAAGGGAAACTGACTTAGTTTTAGTTAAATATGACTAGAATTTTCATTATCAAGAGTTGGAAAATTGGACCTTGCTGAAGCTTGCATTGTAAGAAGAATTTGAACTCCGTAACTGTTTGAGTTGGGCATCAATAATAAGAGACCGTTCATAGGATTTTCAAACTATGTTAATGGTGATTTTTTTCCTCTGTATTAGTGTTTTCCTCCGTCTTTTCATGATGTGCATCAATTTAGCTGATTTCAAAACAAAAAATTTAGATTAAGATTTTCTAAAAGAGCAACTTAATTTTGTCTGTGTTTGTTATCTTAATGTTTTCCTCTAAGACCTGAATGCAGAATTCTGAGACAATCTACTTTTCATTTAAGTTGAACCTTAATCTCCTTCTCCCATCTCATATTCACATTGCTAGTAAGATCTAGTCTGCATAGTTAGCTTGCCCTGTGACTGCCCTTGAAAATTTGATGCAAAATTCTGCCTTTTTTGACTCCATAGCCCAATGGATTAGTCCCTGCAACCCTATCTATCCAACCACACCATAAATCAAACAAAAAGCCCTCATAATCTCTATAAATTGCCTAATATACACACTTAGAATCATAAATTTAAATCATAAAAACAGAGAGAGCCCTCTCTGAGTCTAGGAAGGCTAGGTCCTAGAGTCCAAAGTGGTTTGATGCTGTCCTCTGTTGTTTTTTCTTGGAAATATTACAAGTTACGGAGTGAAAATAGGAGACTCTTGTGAGAAGAGTGCATTGTAATTGTTTCATGAGTCCTATGGTGAATATACAATAGAAGTGTTAGTATGAATCTTTCGTCGTAAAAGTTCACTTTAGCTACGCATAACAAATAGCCCTAACATCGATTGTGGCTGCAGAATATCTTTAATTTTGCTGTATAAATCCAGATCTAAGCACAAAAAGACATTAAGCAGATAAAATGTAACATGGCTCCATGCATCCAATGGACAAGACAAGAATAACGTGTTTAAAAGAATCTTATATTATATTAAAGAATGGGGCACTTGATAGGAAAACAAGAAAGGCGTTTTCTGGTTCTCCTCAGTGGAAGGGGTTCTTGGAAGTCCTCAGTGTTTCAGATCTAACATTCCTCTCTTTGGTTAATGTGGAAAACCCTAACAAACATAGAACTCAATGGGAGCTCACAATACAAAAATGGAAACGGTGACCAAGAAAAGATCTAGAGTGATCTAATGCAATGGAGGTGACTAATGAATGGGGAAAACCCTTCTATTTATAACAAAATATTGGGGTGTTCTACAACTCGGTGCATGAATAAAATATTATTAATCGAATTCTAGAATCACCCTTTAGGAATATTTTATTATATTTGTTAGAGGGAAAAGGATTTTTGACTTGGGTCAATTCCTTTATTTATAAATAACAAATAAATAAATGATTTATTTATCATTTTAAGGAAATGATGGGGATATAATTAAATAAATAATGGTTTATTTAATTATTTAAAAATGATTTAGTCAAATTTAACTAGGAATAGTATTTAAATAGTGATTTAAATAACTTATTGTTAGGAAATAAAATAAATAATGATTTATTTAATTGATTTCCTTGTTTTGGGTTAAATATGACCAAGAAATGTAAACAAATGTGGTGAAAGAAATTTTACTTAGGGTAAAATTGGTCTTACATGGTGTACTTGGGTTTATCTAATGATAATAGGTTATATGACCAAAAAAATGGTGTAACAGATTGCCCCCCAACGTACTAGTGTTAGGAGCAAATCGTATGACCGAAGTACGTTGTAAGAACTCAATCACTAGGCAGCAAGATGGAAGTGAGAGAGAGGAATGTAAGGTATTCTAAAGTGTTAGAGGAATAGACCCTGAGGAGACGAGACTTACAGGTGCAACAAGTCTCAAGTTTATGAAGTGGTACCAATGTGAAAGGCGGTGGGGGAGGCATACCTATGCCCGCCGAGACAATAGTACAAAAAGAATAAGGCGCCTGGAAAACCACAGAACACAATAATGGAATAGGTTCTGGCCTGAACATGAGCCAGAGAAATAGAATGATGAATCCCACATACATGTGATGCCTGGAATAACCATCAGGACTTATACAATAATAGTTTAGTACATGAGATACAAATATACCCAAATGCCCCCTACACACGGGGAAGGGCTCACAAAATCTAACTGATACAAGTGATTCGAAAGGGCGCTGCAGGTGACTGAGGCCGATATCATCAAATAAGAGGAGCTTCATCAAGGACTAAAATGACGAAGTCATCTGGGCATGTGGGGAGCTACCTGGAGGGCCACCCCCTCAGGAGGGTTGAGACATCTCACACACACCTGGGTATCACCAATAGCTTCTACTGCATCATAGAACCATCAAGTGTATAGATCATAATCAGGCTGAAAAGAGCTGTAACCAAGGTACACTGCCTCCTAGACCTGACTTCTGGAGTAATTGAGCTTATGTCGATAGAAGTAGGTCTGCCATAGGTGAGGCAGTAAGGAAACCCCAACTAAGGCACGGGGGAATAGTAGAGCGATGAACAGACAAAAACTAATGATGATAATGAAATGAGGGATAGTTCCAATGGGGACCATAAAAATCATGAGTACAAACTGGTATCTCATGACGGAAATTATCACGAACAGAAATGAGTGTGGGGGCAAAGTGGTGCCCCCACTAAAATGTGGTGTAAGTGAGAAAATCCGATTTTAAGGAGAGGTGAAGTAAGACTCCGTGGACAATAGGTGTCCTGGTGAAGTAGCGAAATGCGAAAACAAACATATGCTGGCTATCTACAAGAAAATAAAACATGCATTTCGAGTGGGAAATGCTAAGGGTAATATCTCTTAAGATAGAGTGAATTGCGAGGATTAGGAAGGGGGTGGCCTTCAAAGTCCTCTAAAAGATATGCCCCCTTCCCAAGATCTCTATTGATGATGTAAGGACCTATCCATAATGAGTCGAACTTCCCATGACCGAGGGTGTCGTGGGCCTAGTCGTATACTAGAACAAGGTCACCTTCATGAAAGGTGCGAGGGTGGAATTTTAGGTCATACTGAGCTTTGGTGCGCTTTTTGGCTGCTTCAAGAGTTTTCAATGCAACACGACGATCTTCAGAGGCTCGCTCCAACATGATAAGTCGTTGTTATAGAGATTGGGTATCAGGGAGGATTTCGACGGCCAAGTGAAGGGAAGGGATTTCACACTTGATTGGTAAGACTGTCTCCTCACCGACAACAAGGTGGAAAGGAGTGAAACTGGTGGCAGTTTTAACAGAAGTACGATAAGCCCATAAACTAGGGAAGAGCATAAGATGCCAATTTGTTTGTGCTTATTCACCGTTCTTTGAAGCATGGTATTAAGAATTTTGTTGAGTGCTTCAACTTGGCCATTACCTTGGGGGTAATAGGAAGATGAATATTGGTGCTCAAAACCTAAGAGTGAGGATAGCTCATGCCAGAGCTCATCTTCAAAATGTCGGCCATGATTAGAGACTAATTGTTTTGGAACTCTGAATCGAGCGATGACATGGTTAAAGAAAAAGAGGGCAGTGGTGGCTGTCGTATTGTTGAAAGTTGGCATAGCTTCAGCCCATTTAATGAAATAGTCAACCGCCACGATGATATATTTGTGATTACTGGCAGATGGATGTCGACATTCCATAAATTCAATGGCCCATTTGCAAAAAGGGCCAGCTGTGATGACAGGATGGAGGGGAGAGGGTGGAGCTCGTGCCTTGGGGGCGAAATGTTGGCAATTGGAACAGTGTTTGACTGCTTCAATGCAATCATTGAAGAGAGAAGGCCAAAAATACCCAGCGCGCATTATTTTTTGGGCGGTGGTGAGGCCGGAGAGGTGGCCACCACAAGCGCCGCTGTGACAGGAAATTGAGGACTTGTTTGGCTTCAACGTGTGTGAGGAAACGACAAAGGATAGTATCTACTCCACGATGATAAAGATCGTCGCCGATTAGAAGGTAGCGAGAGGCTTGGTGTCGGATACGTCGTCAAGCATCACGATCAAGATGAAGGGCGAAATTTTGGGTTCGCAAGTAAGTAAGGATATCACCATACCAGGGATCATCGGTGGTGATGGCAAATAAATGCTCATCGGGAAGAGCATCATTAATTGGAGTGTCTTGCATCCCAGTAGGCAAATCAGAAATGAGTTCAATGAGGGCTAAACCTTTCTTACTTTTTGGGGTGACAAATTCAAGGTCGAATTCTTGGAGGATAACGACCCAACGAGCGTACTTCCCACTGAGGATACGTCGACTCAATAGGAAAGCCATGGGGTTGGAATCAGTCACGACCTTGGTGGAACGTAGGAGGATATAATGATGCAGTTTTTGGACCAAGAACACAACAGCTAGCGCTAATTTTTCTTCATGTGAGTAGGAAACAGGTGGAACAGCAAGGTTTTTACTGACATAATAGATCACATGTTCGATGCCAGTATCATCCTCTTGGATAAAGACACCAGCAATCGAATGGGTGGAAGCGGAGATGTAAAGGATGAAATTGCGGTCAAAGTCAGGATGACGGATCAAGGGGGCAGAGGTGAGAGCATGTTTGAGGGCATCAAAAGACTATTGAGCGTGGGTATCCAAAAAAAAAGAGGCGTGAGAGTGGAGGAGTCAAAGGAAACCATGCGCGGTAGTAGCATAGTCGGGAACGAATCGACGAAGAAAATTAGCTTTGCCTTCGAGGCTTTGTAGTTGTCGTAAGGTACGGGAGATAGGCAGTTCAAGAATGGCTTGAAATTTTAAAGGGTCAAGGGTTATCCCATCTTTAGATATGATGAAGCCGAGGAGACAACTGGCGGGAACACAGAAGACACATTTCAAAGGGTTAAGACGGACGTTATACTTGTGACAGCGGAGGAAAATGGTCCGCAGATCATGTATGTGCTGTGCCCGATGTTTAGAATGTGCAGTAAGGTCGTCTAAATAGGCAAGGATAATATGAGCTAATTCATGGAAACAATAAGACATGGCTCGTTGAAAAGTGGCGCCAGCGTTTTTAAGACCAAATGGCATGATTCCGTATGCAAAGGTGCCCCACGGACTAATGAATGCGGTTTTAAGTTGGTCAGCACGATGGATACCGATTTGGTTGTATCCTGAGAAGCCATCCATAAAGGATAAAACCTCGTGCCCCGCAAACTCATCAATTATTTGGTCAATAAATGGTGTGGGGAAGTTGTCTTTGGGATAATCTTTGTTCAGATCACGAAAGTCAGTGCAAACATGAATGGTGCCTTGTTTTTTGAGAACAGGAACTGGGTTGGACACCGAAGTGGTGTATTCAATGGGGTAACTGAAACCAGCCTGCCAGAGCTTATCGATTTCAGCTTTGATGGCTTCACGTCGGGATGGATGAATGGGTCTCAAATTTTGACGGACCTGAGTGGCATCAGGCCATGTGTCGATGTGGTGTTCGACAATGGCCAGATCGAGTCCAGGCATTTCGGAGTAGGACCAGGTGAAAACATCACGGAATTATTTGAAGAGTTTGGTGTAGGCTTCAATTTGTTCCGGAGTGCATTGGGCGCCCATGGTGATGTGTTCTTCGATACTTGGTTTGACCGAAATGTTTATTTTGATGGTAGGAGAGATATTAGCCATATTGCCTTCTTCGAAAGCGTCAGGGGCATGGATGGGGTTTTTGAACCAATCAACTTTATTGGGAATGAAGTATTTAGATTTGAGGGAATATTGGTCATGTGATTGATGTGGTAGGAAGTATGCACGATGGTGCATATTGTCCCACGGAAATTCAGGTTCGGTCATGGTTTCCATGATGTCTTCGTCGGACTGGAAGATGGGAAGAGTGGATGGCATAGGATGACCTGAAGAGGTAGAGATATGACATACTTGATTTTGAGGGGAAAGGCTGATATTTGTGTCGTGATGAGGGGTGAAAGTGGGGTCAGCAAATGAGTGGGTCGGTGAAACAGCGGGGGAAGGGACTAAGGGGTCGGTGGCCGGGGAAAGCGGTGATGAGGAAAGGTAGAAAATAGTGGCTAAAGGTTCGGTCATTTCAGTATCAGAATGAGAAATGGTCATAGGGGTAGACGCGTGGTCAGGGGTGAAAAAAGGAGGACGGGTAAGTGCGGCTTCGAATTGGCGGTATGCGGCCAGAGAAGCATGATACTCATCAAGGTGGGGGCAAAGGTGGGTATAATGCCCATGGAAGTCGCATAAAGAACAAGGATGATTGGTGCGCAGGTGTTTGAATTTGGGAAGGGAACCAGGGAGGGTGACAGAGACCGTGGGGGTATCGGATGTTGGAGATGTTTCATTGACCACGGTTTTGAGTTGTGGTAATTCGGGATAGGTATGGGTGGCATGGCCGACCACGTCGCACAAGGCACACTTGATGGGATGCTTTGGGAGGTGAGGAGGGGTAGAGTTTGTTAGAGCAATCGTGTCCTTTAGTGCCCCCTAAGGTTTTCTATGGTTACCTGATATTGTAACGGGAAGGGGTGTCGGATGAGGTGACGGAGGTGTTGGAGCAGTGGTAGAGGTCATGGGAATTGGTTGAACCGAGGTCAAAGCAAGGTACATCTTGGGTTGACCAGGTAAGGTGGGGGCAGGGGGGCTTAGATACCATACGGGTATACCCAAGGTCAAGTTGGGGAGGGAGAGGGTAGCTAAGATACGTATAGAAGAAGCTCCAGGAGGGGGAGCGAGGAAAGGAATCTGACCAGCAGGAAAATGCCCAGGAGGAATGGGACCGAGGGGGTTAAAATCTGGCGGAATTGATCCAGTAGGGTAGAGGGGTATGTGAGGATTATTTTGGGAAGGAGATTCCGAAGGAAAAAGGCTAGCTAGCGGGGGCGAAGGGCTAGGAGCTGGTGGGGTTGGGGGAGGCTGAGGTTGATGACTAGCCAAAGTGAGCTGTGTAAGGTCAGCCCAAGATGATTGCATCATGCAAACGTTCACCAGGCTAGGGTCAGATACGGTAGGAGGGTCTAGAAAGGTTCCAAGAAAGGAGGAGTCTTTATAGACGTCGGGAGAAACACTGGACAAAGAATTAGTGATAGCAGAAATAGAGGACTCAGGGGAAGTCTGAGATTTGGGTTCATGATATGTTAACTGGTCGATGGTGATGATTTTTGTGGACTGTGGATGGGACGGTTGACATGGAATAGGTGTAACTACACCCCAAAATAATGTTGTAGTCGAGAGGGTCGTTGATGACTTCAATTTCGACGCTAGCAGTCTTACCTGCAAGGGTAATAGGACATTTGTGGAAAAGGCCAATGGGATGGGAGGCATGGCCATCCCACGCACGAAGGGTGATAGTGGAAGGGGCTAGCGCAAGAGATCCGAGTTGTTGCCAAACTGACGCAGACATTACACAGGTAGAGGCCCCCTCATCAATAACGCATCGAGCAATGGTGGCATTTCGAATTGTAACCGAGATTTGGAAAGTAGCAGAAGCAGGAAGAGGGGGATGATCTAACTAACGGGTATCAAAAACAAGTAATTGGTCATCAGCAGGGTCAACAACACCCATGGCAGATAGTAGAGCCTTTTTTTGAGAAGGACATGAATGGAGGAGTTTAGTGTTGAAGTGGCATCAGGAAATTGTGCCAGATCATCTACTATGCTGTATGAATGGGTGTTTTGACCAGAGGCAACATTGCGGCGTAAGGGGCCCCTAGGAATGGGGGTGTGAATCGCAACTGTGGGTGGAGGAATCGGCAAGGGACCATTGGGTGTCAATAGAGGCTCTGTAGGATATGAGGAGGGAAACTCGGGGATAGAAGGAACGAGAGGGTTGGAGTACTGACAAGACCAAGTTTGAAGGTGAAGATCAGCAGTGAGGGGTTGGTCAGAGGCCATCATGAGAATCTGGTGATCAGAGGAACCATAATGAGAAGGTTGAGTGGGTACCGGGTCATGAGGTGATTGAGTAGCCACGAGAGGTAGCCGTATGGGGAGGGATATTAGGAGAAGATGGTTGTCTTTGCACAGTGGTTTGAGATTCCCATAGCTGCCTCATTGGTGGTAATTGGGGACAATCATGAGTGTAATGACCATAAACATCACAACACAAACAGGGCTTTTTGGTGCGAAGTGGCCTATCTGGCTTGGGCTGAGAGCCTTGGGGTTGGGTGATAGTGTGAGAATCAATGTAGGAATGGTTGGGGCCACGATTACCAGAGGCATATGGATTTCCTTTCCTCTTTCTTTGAGAAGGAAGAGGAGGAGTTGCACCCTGCTGCGCAAATACTGGCCTTGAAGGGGGTAGTAAGTGGGGTCCAAATGCTGAAGGAGCTGGGACAGTAGCCTGTGGGTAGGGATAAGGTGTAGGATGGGAAAACGGAGGAGGCATGCCAAATATTGGATACATGCTACCTGGAGAGGGAAAAGTGCCAGAGGGGCTGGCCTCTCCTGGAGGGAAACCATAGCCCAGAAGAGGTTGAGCAGAGGTATACATGGCAAAAGTAACAGGGGGAGAACCTGAACAAGCAGAAGGAGAGTCGGAGTGCGGACTCGGGGGAGGACTTACTTGATGATGATAGGAAGGAGGAAGTCGACCAATCGGAAACTGAGGGTGAAGGCCAAGAAGTCTCCGAGACAAACGCCTTGGAGGTGCAATGATGACGGGAAGAAGAAAGACCGACAAGGGCAGCAAGGTGCAGAGGCAAGAAGTGGCAAGGGCGGGGAGGTGCAGTGTCAATTAATTTTAAAGTCTTTTCCAGGCGGTGTTAACCAGGCTCTTCTTCACTTAGGGTCAGTGTGTGGCATGCGTTAATTTTAATTGATTAAACCCAGCCGTTTTGAGAGTAAAAGAAAAAAGTGTGATGCGTAACTAAAAATAAATCTGTAGTAAATAAGACTAAAAGAACAAAAAATTAATAGCTACCAATGCATCAATCTAACCCAAGGAGGTGGGTCTCTCAAAACTAGACGATAAGAGGGAAAGGCATGCGAAAAGAGGCCAATAGATCTAAAGTTTGGAGGGACGGGGATCTAATGGAGAATTCTGCTGAAAAGTGGTGCAGAAAACATCAAAGAGGCAAGGGCAAGGTTGCTGCGAGAAGAGAGGAGATCAACTAAAAATAGGGGGGGTCAAAGAGGTGACCTGAGAGATGAACTCAAAAAAAATGAAAGGAGGTGTTTGGAAAGGGAAGAAGAGCTGACCTGTGGGGATCTGAAAAGGAGGTATCAGATATAAAATAAATAGGACTGAAGCTCTGGAAATTCAGACGTCTAGAACAGCGAAAAAAAACTCTCCCACAAAAAGTGGAGGGGACTAGAGCCCAGAGGGGCAAGGTTCCCACTTAGTTGAGTGAAATAGATCAGAAACAGGTCTGAACGGGCGGAGACAGAGGTTGGAAAACCCTGATAGAAGCTTCAGGCAAACCCAGAAAAATTGCTGGAAAATTGCAGAGAAAAGTGCAGGTCGCAAGTTTTGACCTTTTTTCAGGCCAGGTCGCAGGTTTTGGGCAGAAAAGTGTGACCTCAAGGCCAGGTTGCACTTTTTGGGCTGATAAGTGCGACCTGCAGATCCGGGGCTCTCGGCGGCATATTTCAAAAAAAGTTGTCGTCTTAGTTGCGACTGATGTCGGTCACCTGCGCAATAGGGCCAGAAACACACGGAAGTTAGAAATTTGAATGTTTGAGGGTTTTAGAGGTTAAAAATAGCCTAAAAATAGGAAAAACAGAAAATTGAAGAGAAACCCTAGGGTCTAGAACAGCTGGATATGCAGAATATAGAAAACAACAGTGGTCGCAAAAGAAAACCCGTGTGGAGTCGCCAATTGTTACTATGAATCTTTCGTCGTAAAAGTTCACTTTAGCTACGCATAAAAAATAGCCCTAACATCGATTGTGGCTGCAAAATATCTTTAAGTTTGCTGTAACAATCCAGATCTAAGCACAAAAAGACATTAAGCAGATAAAATGTAACATGGCTCCATGCATCCAATGGACAAGACAAGAATAATGTGTTTAAAAGAATCTTATATTATATTAAAGAATGGGGCACCTGAGAGGAAAACAAGAAAGGTGTTTTCAGGTTCTCCTCAGTGGGAGGGGTTCTTGGAAGTCCTTAGTGTTTCAGATCTAACATTCCTCTCTTTGGTTAATGTGGAAAACCCTAACAAACATAGAACTCAATGGGAGCTCACAATACAAAAATGGAAATGGTGACCAAGAAAACATCCAGAGTGATCTAATGCAATGGAGGTGACTAATGAATGGGGAAAACCCTTCTATTTATAACAAAATATTGGGGTGTTCTAGAACTCAGTGCATGAACAAAATATTATTAATCAAATTCTAGAATCACCCTTTAGGAGTATTTTATTATATTTGTTGGAGGGAAAATGATTTTTGACTTGGGTCAATTCCTTTATTTATAAATAACAAATAAGTAAATGATTTATTTATTATTTTAAGGGAATGACGGGGATATAATTAAATAAATAATGGTTTATTTAATTATTTAAAAATGATTTAGTCAAATTTATCTAGGAATAGTATTTAAATAGTGATTTAAATAACTTATTCTTAGGAAATAAAATAAATAATGATTTATTTAATTGATTTCCTTGTTTTGGGTTAAATATGACCAAGAAATGTAAACAAATGTGGTGAAAGAAATTTTACTTAGGGTAAAATTGGTATTACATGGTGTACTTGGGTTTATCTAATGATAATAGGTTAGATGATCAAGAAAATGGTGTAACAAGAAGATAGAGGGGTTTTGAGCAGCAAGCTTTCTCCGGGAAAATATCTGTGTTGTGGTTTGATTTGCTTCTTTCCTTGTTGTGATTGGCAATCGTGTTTATTTTCCGCAATTGATTTGTAGAAGTATTCAATATCTTCATTTATTATATTGCATGATCAGATTTAATTCATGATATACATATTATTTGTATAATTTTGACATGGTATTAGAGCATGAGAAATCACTATAGTGAAGAATAATTGGGTTTGTGCTGAATAACATTCAAATTTGAAAAAGTATTCTTTGGTGCGATAGGCAGATCAAGATCAAAATAGCTTTCAATGGCTTAAGATTGGAGTATGCACTCTAGGGCATTTCCAATTATATTGCGTGGAAAGATAGGTTGGAGGCAGTTCTGAGGACAACAGATTCAAATATTTCATTGATAATGACATTCACAAACACGTTGCACCAGATGTCGCTCTTCTTGATGCTTGGAAAAAGAAGGCTGGAAAGGTGAGGTGGATCTTACTGGAGGGAGTACGAGACCACATTGTCTCAATTATCCATGGAAAAGAGCCTCCATATGCAATGTGGAAGGCTTTGATAGATCTATTTCAGAGTAGTAGTGATCATAGAAAATTGGCATTGAAGGACAAGCTTAAGAAAATTAAAATGGAGAATGGCGACACTATTCTGAAATATTTAACCAAGTTTTTCCAATGTCGAGATGAGCTTGGGAGCGTCAGAATTACTATCGTGGATGATGAATTGGTGAGCCTAGATCTTCTAGGCCTTCCCAAGAGTTGGCATAATTATCAAGAATCTGTTAATGGGAGGGAGAAGCTGCCAGATTGGGAGCGACTTTGGTCAGATTTGGTGCAAGAAGAATTGAGGTAGAATACCAGGGATGGATCTTCATCTAAGATAGGTGATGAAGAGAATTTTGCTTTGGCTGGCAAGGCGAATAAGGGGGAAGGAAAGAAATCCTATTCCAAATCTCAGACCAGAAAAGAAGGAAAGAAGTGTGACATGTCCAGAGTGAAGTGTTTTCACTATCACGAGCATGGATATTATGCCACTAATTGTCCACAAAAGAAGAAAACATGAAGGCTTCAGGATCTGCAGCTGGTGAGGCTTTGGCCTCGTAATTTGAGTTGGAATTTTTGCTCATCGCATGCATGGTGTCAAGTGCAATGGGATCAACGTGGTACTTGGATAGTGGTGCATCTTTCAACATGACAGGAGACAAAGAACTTTTCAGTAGCTTGGAGGAGAAGAACCTCCAGATGCATATCGAAATGGGTGATGATGGAAGGTATAGCGTTGTTATCACTGGAAAATCAGACAAGTAAAGATGAAATTATTAAATTTCAGGCAGAAGGATTTAACAAGCCTAAGGAATATTAGAGAATCTGAATGATTTAAAAAATCTCTAAGGTCCAGAAGAAAACTCAAATTGCTCACTTAAGACCATAGTATAATGCGTCTTTGCCTACATTTTTCTTCGATAAGCACACCTTTTCGCGAATTTCCCTCAAAAAGTCGCGTAGACCTGAGAGTGGTGGAAGTCACTTTCTGGGACCACAAGGCACACTCCAGGAAATTAATCCCACACTTGAGGCTGCCTAAGGACAACCGCCCAAGCCTCCTTAGGACCTCAAGGGAGCACACAATGGAATCATCCTCCTCTCTTGGGTCACTATCCATCAAATGTACCAAGAGAGTGAAGGAGAGTTTGAATTCTTCTATAAAAGGCCACCAAGAGATGAAAAAAGGGAGAAGACATTGTTATCCTGGCCAAAATTTCCCCAAGCAATCTAGCAGTGTGTGATCTAGAGCAGAGATAAAGCATTAGGGGAATTTTGAGGTCTAAAATGGGCCTCCTAAGAAAAATGTACAATAAAAATAAAATTTATAACAACCAATAGGATTCAAGATGATGATGTCAACCATGGGGGATGATTCACCATTTTTTAAATAAAAGGGTAAAAATATTAAAAAATAATAAAATAATAAAACTATTTTTTCAACTCGTATTTTCAACTTATCTCAAAAAACTTTTACTCAAATTTCGAGCAGGAGTACTCATTGGATGCAAAATTTAATTCCTCATCCAAGGAGTACCCATGTTGCATACTTTCGATGAACTCTACTACACGAAAAATGAGAAATACATAAAAAACGTGATTGTAATCACGTTTTTTTATGTATTTCTCATTTTTCGTGTAGTAGGACCCATCAAACGTATGCAACATGGGTACTCCTTGGATGGGAAATTAAATTTCGCATCCAATGAGTACTCCCGCTCAAAATTTGAGTAAAAACTTTGGGAGATAAGTTGAAAATATGAGTTGAAAAAGTAGTTTTTCCATTTTTCCCTCTAAAATTTGATGATGTCATCAAATCTTATTTGATTTTTTCCACTATTATTTTATAATTTCCTTAGGAGGCCCATTTTAGGCCTCAAAATTCCCCTAATGGGCGATTCAGTTGTTGGCCACCCAACAACTCCAATCCTTCAGAGTAGAGAGAGAGACTTTGTGCCAAGGTAGCTCAGAGGTAAATACATCATTGCATCGGGTCTTAGAACTCCATAGTTATAAGAGCCCCTTGGCAAGTGGGTAAATTTTTCATCCTTTATTCCTACTAGCACTTAATGATAGGGGACGTAAGTGCCACCGTTTTTATTATTGAAGTTCTTTGACTCTATTTAGAGCTTTTGTGTTTCGTGTTTAGTTTAATTTTGTTTTCTTTCTAAATATGCATCCTATTTCACTATCTAGTATGTTTTATTTCTTAGCATGTTCACTAACCTGCTAACTCCCTTTGATTATCTAATTGTGACTATGAACTTAAGAGGAAAAAGCCACTCCTCTTAAGAATGTGTGGTTTGGTACACTCGTCCACCAAATTCACCAACACAGGATTGGCGACTCCATTGATTTTACTTCCTAGTTAATGTGGTTGTGCCTTTTTTAGAGACCCCTAATTTCTTTGCTCTGGAGTTTGGCTTGAACTGCCCCTTTTCTCTTCTTCTCTACCTATTCACCCTTAGTGAGAAGCCAAATTTCAGAAGCTCCAAAAAAATTTATTTGCAGGAAAATTGCATGCATTCTTCATAGATAGACATGCCCGACAACGCACATTTAGCAGTGACCTGTGTGTAGACTTCGCGCCGTGTTAGCCTTATGCGCACAAAAACCAGAGGCATAAAAATTATGCTATTCCCCTTGATTTCCTGTTTTTAAAGTGACTGGAAGCCCATAATAAATATGACGACACTTTTGAGGTGTCCCATGACTTGTTAAAACTCACTCTTGGTTGCATTTTAGTAGTTTATGTGTTAGTTTTAAAATTTCAAGTTTATTTTTGCAAAGTGAACACATAGTTTAAGTAGGGGGCAATTAATTTTCATTCTAAAACAATTTATGTTTTTTGAATTTAGACACCAAAAAACATATAGGTAATTATCCAAATTAAGTGGCCCTAGTCCACACATGCTTAGCTAAATATTTTTCATTTTTGTAGTTTAAAGTCATTAATTTTAGTTCAATTTTTGGCACTAGGATTCGGAACTAGGATGTAATTATCCTTAGAGAGAAAGTAATCTCTATTGCCTTTACACCCTTGGGTGATCCTAGGAAAGCATATGAACACTCTCTGTTGATAATTTACCATCTCCCTATAGTTGATCATTTAGATTAACTATGTAACATTGGAAGCGGATCACATCCGCACATGTTTTTCTTTTAATCAAGGAACAACCAAACATAGTTTAATAGGGGATTTTGAAAAGTATCACCACATATCTACATGTTAAAACTATGTGATTGTTCACCTCTTTCTCACACACATTCACAACCTAAGTGAATCAAATCCACCTAAAACTAACTTAACTAAACTCATTAAACTCTTCCCACAAGGGCCACAAGAGAATTTATAGTTTAACATAGGACCAAGGGGGTAGGCATCCAATAAGCCACCTTGGTCAATTTATAGTTTGAAACATAGAATTTGACATTTTTCAGAACTTTTAAATCCGTCTACCGCCCACAGAAAAGAAAACCGACTGCCACAAAGATCCGATTTAGAGGGGGTTAAGCTTAGACCTAATGCGTGCAGTATTATTTGGGGCTACCTGACCTGTCTAATACTCTGTAATGGTAGCTGAATTACCAAGAAGCTCAAGGCTCGAATGCTCATGTGGGATGGCGGTACTTAGTGGCAAAAACTAGGGCATCCTTCCCTATAGGTGACGATGCAGGCAAGACTAGATCCTCTACCCTTACCTTTGTTGATTTTATTTTGTTGACTGGGGCGTCGCTAGTTCTTTTGTTGACTGGGGGCGTCACCAACATTCACGAGATATATTCTCAAGGCCCAGCTACATTTGAGTGCGTGAGGACGATTAGGTCTTCTATGATTTGAGTATAATACGCAAAAAAAAACAAAAGCCATATTTTTATCTTTCATTTTTGCTTTATTTTATGTATGCGATCATATTTTTTCTTTGATTATAATCTCTATCCTCTCAAATATTTTCAAAACCATACCTAGTCGATGCTATAATGGACCTAATGGGACCTTGTCGATCTAGACGTATTTTGGGCCTCCCCCCATTACCGGGAGGGGTTCCAGGTCTTTCGCCATTTAGGCATCAAAGACAGAACACCGCCACCCTTATTGGTTCATCCTTTATTGAGGCATCATTAGTTGGGAACCCTCATCAGTCACCCAACACCACACCGGTGAACAACCCCACAGGGACACTATATACCTCTCCTCCGACAACCCCTAGGGGGTAGAGGAGTGCTACCCATTTGAGAAGCTAGGTGAATTCACAACAGGGTATGTTGCAAACAAAACCTATACCCAACCAAAACAATGTGTTTTCACAGGTGCAATGGCTACCAACTTGCAATCATCTTTCTTAGCTTCGTTAAAATTATCAGATTTAACCAAGTTGACAAATGAACCCATTGCACACAACCCCACATGGCCACCCATGCTCACGAAGCTCCCTTCGAAAATTCCAAAGTTCGAAGGGAAGCAAGCAGAAGACCCCAGAAATTATGTTATGACTTTCCACCTGTGGTGTTCATCGAACAACATCATGGAAGATGCTATTCAAATGAGACTATTTAAACATAACCTAATGAGAATTGATGCAAAATGGTATGTGGAGCAACCATCTGCTACACATGGAACCTTTAGCACCCTCACTACTACATTCCTAACCTATTTTCAGTTACCTATCCACCATTATTCTGGAATGGAATTATTGACCCACTTTAGGAAGACACTCGTTGTCCATATCTCGAACCATCTCCATGAATGGTGGTAGTGGCATAGTTTGTGCAAAGCCAAACTTGACGATTAAGTTTTGTTAGATCTGTTCCTAAAAAATCTCACCACAGAGATTTAAAAATATGTGGCAAAGCAGAAGCCCATATTCAAAGAGGACACCATCAGTAAGGCCCAACAGCTTGAGCTGATCTATACGTAGTCAGGATATATTTATAATATCCTGCCTAACACCCCGCACCTGCAAACTTACAAAGAATTTCCAGGTGCGTTGAACTCTGCAGCCTATTTGATTGGGTCATTAACCCAAAATCACCTAAGCACTAACGTTCAATACCCCAGTAATGCATATGATTCTAACTAGAACATATCGCAACCCTGCTACTAGAGTCATCATGCACTTCCGAAAAATTTGACCAATAGGGCATCATCGTACCACCATCAGTAGGGAGGACCATATCCTCCAGCTCAGGGGACCCAATACGCAGCTAGACATGCTGACGGAAGAGCTGCCCCCCAACAGCCATTCGTAAACTAGGGACAAGGATCGCAATATGCCCAGTCCCTAGCACAAAACCCACCCATGCAGAATAATGCACAGGTGAAATTTGTGCAACCTTCCCAACCCCAACCACGCCAAGCGTACAATCAAGATAATCAAAATTATCCTCCTAACGTGACTAAGAAAAAAGGAAAAAACAAGCCTAAAGGAAATCTTGGACAAGGGGGAAACAATCAACAACACCCTCTGCAATCTCAGGTTGGAGTCAACTCCAACCAAAATCAAAACCAGGAACCAAGAAAATACTAAGGGAAAAAAAAGAGGGTGAATCTTTAGACTAACCACTCTTGCTCAATCTGTGGTGAGTACGGCCATTAGACTCACCACTGTCCCAACCTCCCTAAGCTAAAGAAGTTGCAAGGTAACCGTGGGCAAGGGGGATCCTCACAGCAGACAACAGTCATGTAGGAGCCTTTCCCCCATCAAGGGACAATTAGCACTCAGCAACAAAACAAACTCTAGACGATTCCAGAAAGAACGGCCGTGAAATCTACATGACTAGCGAAGAATTTTTTTTTCAAACGCGGAACCAAAATTATGATACCCCACCATACACCAATTCATTAGGGGCTAGTACAAGTGCACCAACTAGACCTTTGACCATTTCAAAGATGCCTATTGAACCTTTGCCAAAAATGGGTAAGGGACCAACTAGGTAGGCAAGAAACCATTCCAAAGCGACCCAACTATAGCATTGTGGATGATATAGCTTAGTCTCCTGCTGCCATGTCAGTTATGGAGGTATTACAATCATGCCCAAAGCAAAAGAAAGCCTTACTTTCTGCATTAGGTTCCATCGTCCTTGTCGATTCGCACCTAATGGATTTCAATTTAGACAAAGCCACCCCTAGGCTTCCTTCGATGGTCACCTTCTAGATACCGGTATCAGTTCAAAACATCACCATCCATTGATGTATCATTGACGAAGTTGCATCCACATGCATCATGTCAAAGAACGTCTGGTAGAAGTTAGGGTTCCCTAAACTAAAGCCATCAGATATCACACTTAGAGCATACGACGGGCACCCTTCAGCCCCCGTCAGCCTCTATCAAAACATCCCGGTCTGCTTAGCTGGAAAGACGGTCCTTATAGACATTGAAGTCTTGGGCACTCAACTGGATTACAATATACTCCTTGGGTGGAGTTATATGTATGCCATGTCAACAATAGCCTCCTCCGTCTTCCAAACTATGATGTTCCTTCT
This sequence comes from Pinus albicaulis, assembly GCA_034641835.2. Lineage (NCBI taxonomy): Eukaryota > Viridiplantae > Streptophyta > Pinopsida > Pinales > Pinaceae > Pinus > Pinus albicaulis. The sequence goes on from CM076580.1 coordinate 1,755,011,661, forward strand.
TGAAGATAGCATCATTACTATCGACCAATTGGCATACAGTGAAAAGAGACCCATAAAAAATGTTGATGTCATCCTACCCTATGTAGACACATCTGCTAAGACACTTACACGATACCAATATTATGGCCCCAACCAGTTCAAATTGTCGTCCATCCTAGGGTCATTCCTAGGAGACCCCCCTGTGATACCAGAATCATCATCGACTGTCATGGAATCCCTAGTGTGCATGATGTCCACATCAAGCTCTGAAGCCAGCCAAGAGATGGAGATAAGCAGTAACGACATCGATTCATCAACCACAACAACCACTCTAGCCTACGATGTCTCCCAAACTCGTTTCCTCTACCCCCAAACTAATTTTGTATCCAAACAGGTCTTGGCCACCGTGGTGTTACCAAACATATCTTTTGCAATCCTAGTTTGGTACCTAGTCCCATCTACTGGGATAGGAGCCATGCACATCACCTCTACAGGGTTAATCCCCCTTAGTTCGAAGGATGCCCCACCCATTTAGGAGACTGTCACAAACATCCACACAAAGGAAATTCCCATCGCAAAACCGATGATTATGACCAAGAACACCAATAAAAGGGGAAAGAAGGTTGAAAATCCCACCATGCAATGGGAGTTACAACCTTGCACCCTATGCGACGTAGTAGGCCACCCTATGCACATATGCCAAGAGCTGGACGAATTAAAACCACTCCTTAGCTCTGCAGTAGATGTTGCGGCAACAAGTTCCTGTAAAAAGGAACTTCCAACCAAAATTCAAGGCAAGGCATTGCGTTCAAATCATGCATGCGTTATTTGTAGCAATTATGAACACTATACCCCTCATTTCCTAGAGATTCCGTGATACAGGGATGCCTTACACGCCATTGAGCAATCCTATCAAGAGGATCTCTCCACCTAGTTAACTGGAGATGAACCTTGCATCATTCTATACCTGCAGGAGGAATGAAAGTCACCTGAAAGACTCTCGTTCATCTTCCCCCCTCCTATCATATGCTACACACTATGTGATGAACGTGGCCACTTCATTGAGAAGTGTGTAGCCCTAGAAATCATCCACATATTGTATCTAGTAGAGCATGTTTACTATGTTGGTTTTCAAGCAGTACAATTTACATGTCCTTTATGTGCCGACAACCACATTTTACAATAGTGCCATTATATCCCCTGATTTCGCTTAACACTAGCTAGTTTTCACTCAACCATAGTCCGCCTCTCCTAAGAATATGGCTTTGACTCTGAATCCATAGATAGCTCGACAACTCAACAAGATGTGTCAAGTAGATCCATCCTCTTCCTATCAGCTAAAAAATGACCAATCAGGGAGCCCTTAGTCACCCCCAACTACCCTCCACAGAGAATACCAACGTGTGCTTTGTAAAATTCCCAATCATGTGGTCGCCACTTGCCCTGACTTAGAAGTGCTACACCATTGGTACACAGTCACGCCACCAAATGAGCCAGACAAGAACCCCATTTCTAGGATGTTTTTCCTAGTGTGTCGGGGCAATCACCATGAGCATCGTTGTACCTATATCCCATGAGTACGCCCTCTAATTGACATAATACATATTTTAGAGAAGAAATACTAGGATCTTCTCAACACAAAACCTAACAACCAACAGGGAAGGAAGAACGCCCCCAGGCAGTATACTCCATACCCGTGTTAGCATAATGGGAAAATTAGGAAGGCACTCCAACCAAGCATGACCTAGGTTCAACCTAGGATAACATGCAGACTATGCGACCTGGTCGACCACCAGGTCAATCAGGGGAAATAATTGAAGCACCTCGCAAACAGTTTTTTCATAGTCCCTTTTCTTGCACAAAGACATCTCTCGAACCAAGAGAATATCATGCACAACTATTACCAGATTTGTTCACACTTTCATCATAAAATACAATGTGATCATCTCCCGAAGCTTAGAGTGGAAAGAGTGGTGTTAAGTCTACACTCCCCAAGAGATCTAGACATACCCAAGCCAAAAACTCAGAAATGGAAGTAGAGGATCTCCTTCTCTATGTCTGATCCCTTCCGAGTGTCCACTTCTGGGACGAAGAGTAGTGTTTATTCCCACACAATATACTTAGTTGGCATAGTGGTACCATGCACCATTTTCACTAGACATAACCACAAACCAGAGGCGTGCTTGCTAATGGAAAAATTCAAGCACCTCTGTAAGAGGCACAATTTCCACATGGTGGAAATTTCCCATCCTAACGAGGGATCTAGCCTTGCACTCAAGCAAGCTCCCATCACGAAAATTCTTCCCCCACCAAATGCCGATGCCACGATACACCATATACAATTCATATCATCATTTATCAAAACTATGACTTGGGTTTTCTTCTCATATTCCATAGGTGTCGAGTCAGCTGTAACTACGAGAGTAGCTATACCTACTACAGTGAAAACCTAATCGGTATGCACTATGTCAACTGCATCTAGTTCCACCACTTCGAAGACGGAATCCTTTTCATGTCTATCAACTAGCTCCATGCAGACTGAACCTCTTCTGCACAACCTTGTGTAAAATCAATCCTCCTTAGGATCCCTATTCCATTCAGATGAGGACATCATAGAGGCCAGGACGGAGCTGGATTAACCATGGGATGTAATGCATCACCAATCGCTTTTTCTCCCACGAAAATTTGTTCAGTCTTGACAAGACAAAAGAACAAGATATTTATGCGATCAAATCAAAATATTTCCTCCCCTTAGGGAAAGTCGGTCGGTTCAAGAACCGCATCCTGGCACTCGATGCATTTGAGGAAGGAAACATGTCAAACATATCACCTTCCGTCAAGGTGAACATATCCCAAAATTCTAGAAAGGTAGAAGAAATCTCGCTGGGGGTAGCATGTTCTGTAGAAGAAATAACCTCTTATACCCAATTAATAAAAGAGTATAGAGATATCTTCGCATGGGACTACTAAAAAATGACTGGTCTTCGTCCCACTATTGTAGAGCACCATATTGACACTTGGCCTGATGTACCTCCAATATGCCAGAAACAACATCAACAACACCCATCAAAGGCAGAAATAATAAAATGATAAATCGACAAACTTCACAAAGTCGGCTTTATCTACCCCATTGCATACACATCTTGGGTTTCCAACCCTGTTCCCGTCATGAAAAAACAGGGCACCATACGTATTTAAACTGATTTTCACGATTTGAACAAAGCATTTCCCAAGGACAATTACACTACCAAATTCATCGATCAAGTCATCGATGCTTGTTTGGGTCATGAGGCCCTCCCCTTCATGGATCGATTCTCTGTATACAATCAAATTCAAATCTGTCACACCGACCGTTACAAAACCACATTCACTACCCCCGGGGAAACATTCACATACAAGGTAATGCCATTTGGCCTGAAAAAGCAGAATCCACCTTCCAGAGAGCCATGAATTATATATTTCATGACTTGGCACACCTTATCCTCACCTACTTGGATGACCTAACCATATGATCCAAGAAGCACTCAGACCATCTCGAGGATGTGCGACTGGTATTCCAACGATGCTGACAATACAACCTACGCTTGAACCCCCTCAAGTGCATCTTTTGCATCACAACTGGAAGAATTCTAGGTTTTATCATGTACCAACAAGGAATTCGAGTGGACCCCCTCAAGGTCCAAGCCATCAAAGAAGTACCTCCACCTCGAACCCTCAGGAAACTACAAAGCTTGCAGGGGAAGGCCAATTTTCTGAGACGTTTCATCCTAGATTACACCACTTGTGCTCAAGGGTTCCTGCCCCTCCTTCACCAGGATATCCCATTCAAATGGGATGACCACACCCGAAAAACATTCGACGCGCTAAAAGACACATTTTCTTCAGCACTGCTCATCAGTCCCCCATACTATGACAAAGTTTGCATCCTGTATCTATTAGCATCTGAGACCGCTTTGGCCGGAGTATTGATTCAGAAGGGCCTAGATGGGAAGGAGCACGTAATCTACTACATCAGTAAAACCTTATCAGGCACAACATTAAGATAGGAACCTAAAGAAAAAACTTCCCTAGCACTGATTCATGCAATCCAAAAGCTTCGCCACTACATCATCTTAAAGACCACTACGTTCATCGCGAATATTAATCCCATCAAATATCTGCCATTAGGGGAATTTTGAGGTATAAAATGGGCCCCCTAAGAAAAATGTACAACCAAAATAAAATTTATAAGAACCAATAGGATTCAAGATGATGATGTCAACCATGGGGGATGAATCACCTTTTTTAAGTAAAAGGGAAAAAAGATTAAAAAATAATAAAATAATAAAACTATTTTTTCAACTCGTATTTTAAACTTATCTCCCAAATTTTTTACTCAAATTTCAAGCGGGAGTACTCGTTGGATGCAAAATTTAATTCCTCATCCAAGGAGTACCCATTTTGCATACTTTTGATTGACCCTGCTACACGAAAAATGAGAAATACATGAAAAAACATGATTGCAATCACGTTTTTCATTTATTTCTCATTTTTCATTTAGTAGGTTCCATCAAATGTATGCAACATGGGTACTCCTTGGATGAGGAACATAATTTTTCATCCAATGAGTACTCCTGCTCGAAATTTGAGTAAACAATTTGGGCGATAAGTTGAAAATACGAGTTGAAAAAGGTAGTTTTTTATTTTTTCCCTCCAAAATTTGATGATGTAATCAAATCTTATTTGATTATTTCCACTATTATTTTATAATTTTCTTAGGAGGACCATTTTAGAACTAAAAACTCCCCTAATGTCATGCACTTCCTAATGAACCACAAATACGCCCGTTGAATAGTCATTATCCAAGAATACGACGTATAGTTTCACTCCCCCAAGAGAAAAAGGCACTAATCTTAGTAGAGTTCATTACGGACCTCCCAAGTCATACCAAAGGATCACCAGTAAACGATTCGGTACCATAAAAACACCTCTTCTTCATAGCAACCGAAGACCCTTGGTATGGAGATATTCTCCTCTTCACATGAACCCAAAAGTTTAGACCTCATCTCACTTGGGACGATTGTCGGCACATTCGTTAGCAAGCCTAATAGGCCCCCTGATACCTCCTTATGGGAGATGTATTACACTGACGGGGCATCTACACCATTTTACATTGATGCCTTACTCACAACCAAGCGTAAAAAGCCCTTAATGACTGCCAGGGCAGAGCTTGCGATGGTCACCTCTCTAGGATGGCCACCCTCCAAAAAGTCCTATGAGCAAGATATTTCTGGCTCACTTGGTTCTGTGACTGTATCACAACAGTCAAGAGGTGTGAGCGATTTCAGCACTTTGCTCATAAGGTAAGATCCCCTCCCGCTCCCCTGCACCCCGTCATCATCGTTGGTACCTTCTGCAAATGGGGAATCAAGTTCATGACTTACAACACTGCATCACCGGGCAATCACAAATACATCATCGTGGCTGTCGATTATTTCACCAAATGGGAAGAGCTATGCCCACATATGAAAACATCGTGGAAACCTCTGCATGATTTCTGTTTAACCATTGCATTGCCCGGTTTGGCGTTCCCAAGGAGTTAGTATCCAACCATGGGAAACATTTCGACAACGAATTTTTCTAGGAACTATCTCACCACCTTGGATTCACCCATGAATTCGCTTCACCATACTACCCCCAATCCAATGAACATGTAGAAGTTGTGAATAAAGTCCTCAAAACTATGTTACAACACATGGTGAATAACCATAAAACCAACTGGCACCACATGCTTTTCTCTGCCCTGTGGGCATACCACACGGTCGTGAAAACATCCACCGGTTTCACTCCCTTCCACTTGGTATATGGAGTCAAAGCCGTGATTGCCATAGAACACGAGATCCCAAATTCACATGCCACCATCAAACTCCTCGATGACACACAACCCCCGATGACGCTAGAGCTCATCGAAGAAATCCGACGATAGTCGCTGCAACACAACGAGGCCCACAAGAAACGGGTAAAATCATCATTCAACTGCCACATAAACCCTCGTCCATTCACTGAGGGAGAGCTATTCCTCCGCTGTGATGTTGTAATATCCCAAATTAGGGAAATTCTACAACAATGACAATATCTTAGGATATTCTAAAGTTGGAGATCCAGCAATATGCAAACACAAAAATGGAGTAGCAGTGACACTCAACTCATAGAAATGTGAGAAAGATCCATAGCCATCTTATTAAGAAATATCAGCAAAAATGAATACAAGATCTTGAGGAAATGTTACTCAAGATAAGCAATGCTCAACCTCAAGAGACAAGTACATAAATCATGATAAAACACTATGACACAAGTGTGCCCAAGCTATGACTGTGCAGTTTTATAAGAGAAACTGCATGCTAACATATGTAAAATACATGGATATACCAATATATGGCCCATAAAACATTGGGAGTGAATATCCCAGCTCCCAAAGGCTACCTTAAGTCAATCCTGGAAGGATTGGCTATAATATACAAAATCTACAAAATGCCGGAGTTTCTAGGTAGCAGCTGCAACTCAAGAACAGGAAATAAGTGGAGAAGGCTGAAGATGCTACATCTGACGAAAATACCTCCTCCAATGGATCTCTAGAGTGAAAGGTTGATCCTCTCACCTAAGATCTCACCCTCCAAACATATTTGCAAAGCCCACAACATTTGCTCACTAGAAATAACGCAGTCACTAAATAAAACTGCACTGTAGGGGAAAGTGAATGGGCTGGCCCAATGCCAAGATCTACAATCAGCTCTAAATGCCTCCAAACTGATCTCTAAAAGGAAACAGAGACTCCTCCTCTAAAAAATAGTTGATGGAAGTAGTGTAGTGAACCCTCACTGCAACACCTTGCAACACAACATTATTCTTCTGCAAAAATAACGCTGTCTTGGAGGAGGATGCTTAGCCTCAAGCCTGTATGTGAGGAAAATCAGTGCAATCCCTCAAGAGGCCTCTCAAGAATGAGATGAAATCCTAAATAGGAATCCCTCGTGCTAAGCAACACTGCAACTCAGCTAAACATCTGGAGATTGCACAAAGTATGAATAGACCATAAAATCAATAATACATAACATGAGAAACAATGGTTGCCTTGCCCTCCTTTTAAACAAGTGAATGCCCCCTCTCCATGGGTCCCACTCTTTTAGGGTTTCCTCCACCAAATAAACCTCTTCCCATTCATATTGCACTATTTTTGTAAGTGTTCTCCACCTCTTATCCCAGCGTTGTTGACTTGGTCAAACTTGACCTTGTCCACTTGCAAATGACCCTGTTCACACATGAGGGTGTGAAAACTAGCTCCAATGATGATCCCCTTTCATACTATGAGGGATTTTACTGAGATTTTCATGATTCATGGGCCTCCTTACCCATTTATTCTCCTCCTAGGTGAAATAGACAAAAAATAATATTCCAATTTATTGTAGGAAAATTTTGCAATATTACAGATGTCGCAAAAGAAGCACTAGGGCCAGGAAAGTTTGAAACTTTGTGGAAAGGAACCTACATCATAAATCATTGCCTCCTCAAGTGGGCATACATATTGACTGAGCCAGAAGGAACATGCCTCAGCAACCCCATCAATGGCCTTCACCTCAAGAAATTCTACCAATAAGGGCCAAGAAGGCCCACCCCTAGATTCAATGCACACAGACCTAAAAAATTTAAATTTTTAACCCAAAGACTTCTCACAAAGTATGTGTTTGGTCTCAATCTAGTCTCCTAAATTGAGCTCATTTAATTTTCAACCAGGGTTGGTAAACTGCTGAAGTGAAGTGTACTGTATGTACCTAGGTGCTTGTTTCCTAATGCGTTGTGTGTAGTGTTTTGTGATGTTTTTGGTCTTTTGATGGTTTTATGTTCACAAGAAGAATGACTAGAATACTAATGGAAAGGAGCTAATGATTGAGAAAAACAGAGTGAAGCCTAATTGGTTGATGTCAAATGGTAAATGCAGATGCAATACTAAAAGCAGAATCAAATCTAAACTATGATTAAGCAAAAAAAAAGCTTGATAATGACTTCTAAGGAAATGATTCAAAACATAAACTCAACTTGAGAAATGATCACTAAGTATGCAAATCCTCTAACTAAACAGTTAAACAACTAACTTACAATGATGCAACATTTTGTCCTTGATTAAATATTTGAAACATATTTAGAGGAAAAACATTGTTACCATCATAAGATCTTCTATTCTAGAACTAGTTCCTAACTCTATTCTGCAATTCAATTGAATGTCACAAAACCTTACTCAAGAGTTGTTGATTTCTTTTCAAAGTAGTCTTTTGAGGGAGGGTTCTGTTTATGAAATGATAAGGAAATTGCAGAGGTAATTCAGGCCTTAAAATGATGTTGTCTTCTGTTCATATGGTTATGGATCAATTATGGATTTTAGAACAAGAAGATGTTTGTAAATAATGAAGGCTGTTTTGTTAATCTTAACAACTGAAGTAATCTAATGTGCAGTGAATGACAATTGAATATGGAGTGCAAGTGCAATGAGTTAATCTAAGAATGAACTTAAGATGCCACTAATCTAAAACAATGCTGAACTTCAAGTCATTATCAAACCCAAAACAAAATAACTGAACATGAATTAAGTGCAATGAAACTCCGGAGTATCCTAACTATACTATCATGCATTATTATATGAAATTATACAGTCTGTTTGTCCATCATTATTGATATTTTGGAAGAGTTCCTTCTTTTGGAAGAGTTAGAACAATTCTGACTGTGTAATTGAGTGCAAATGCAAACATAAAGGACTGAAAGCAATGAAAAACTAAGATATCATAGCCATCTCCTACTCGTCATTATGATATTTTGGACAAGCGTTTAAGAGAAAGAACAGCAATGGTACTTAGTGCAAACACACAACTAAATCATTCATTATCACGGTTATGCCTTGGACACCTTAAGGATTTCTTGGAAGAGTTTCTTCTTGTGGAAGAGTGATTAGAACAAGTGTAACTGTGATATTAAACAACAAAAATTACAACTAAATCCTACAATACTATAGCCATTTCCCATTCATCATTATAATCTTTTGGAAGAGCTTCTTCTTGTGGAAGAGTTAGAATGAGTATAACTATAGTAGCTAATTAAAAACAACTATGAATTCAACTTCTAATCCTACAATACTATAGCCATTTCCCATTCATCATTATAATCTTTTGGAAGAGCTTCTTCTTGTGGAAGAGTTAGAATGAGTACAACTACAATAGCTAATTAAAACAACTACTAATTCAACTTCAAAATCGTAAAGGCAGCTAGAATACTTATCTAATTTACGCAAATAAATCCGTGCAAGAGGCAGGGGCCCTCTACCACCTGACGGAATTCAACTCAAAATTAAATCAACGCTTTCAAAACAACATTGTCTTCTTCATTAAAGATGAAATAACTTGAACATAGCACTCTGCGTCTTTAGAAATGTAGCACAGAATCTAAGAAAAATCTAGAACAAAATCTAGCATAAAATCTAGCCTAGCTCTCAGTTTCCCAAGTGTTTATATAGCAAATGCACATAACAAGACTTGCAACAATTTCAGGAACATTGTCTTTCCTTATCGGAATCACATTAGGACTCTTGAAGTGGCTGCGTGAAAAGGAAAAAGACATCTGGACTGAGACAGTCCTAATAGAAGTCTGCTTTCCTAAATGTGTTCCCACGTTCCAAAACCGTACCCAGAATTCGTTTCTTCCTCCATGATGAGCAACTAACCATGTAGACATGACGTGGATTATGCCCATATGCGGTTTTTCTTGAGAGGCCACCTGGAACATACCCAAACGTGAAGACAGCTGCAGAATCGCCGGTTAGCTACGGAATGTCTGCATTCTGCAGCTAGTTCCGGTCAAAATGCTTTACAATGGCAAAAATCATAAAACTTAGCAAGTCAGTCATATAAATCATTCTAAAAGTAATTTCAACTAAATTCATTGATCAATTGGGTCTAGGATAGCAATGGAAAAAGGAAAATGAGGTAAAATAAGATGAAAGAAAGCACAATTTTGAGGCTCAACATACCCCCACTGCTGTCTCCTTGCATGTCCTCATGCAAATTATCCTATGAACTCAGAGGCTTCTGCAAGAACATCTAATCCTCTCCTTCTCCTTTGTCTGGAAGCTAGAGATCTTCTGGGTTTTCTGATAACAAGTTTTAACCTTAGGTTGGTGAGTGCCCTGATTAGCTCCTTGTTCCTTTTCTTTAACTTCTCATTGGTCTTTTCCACTTTGTCTATATGTAGGAATAAGGTTGAGTTCATATCAGTTTTGAGCTTGACTTGATCCTTGAGAATTTCATTCTCATTTTTGATGTGTCTATTCAGTAATTCCAAATCATACCTATCCCTTCTTAATACATCGATTTCAGACAGTGGAGGACTAGGGGTTCTCTCTCTGCTTTCTGAAGCTCTCCTTTCCAAAATTTCCAGATAGTCATAAATTTCTTGTTGAGCTGGGTCAATTTCCGGGGTTCCTTCATTAAAATCCTCTTCAACATCTTCTTCAATGGATGTTTCTTCATCTTCTATATCAATCACCCTTGTTTGTTTGATTTGAGTTTTCTTTAATTTTCCCTTTAGTCTGTGGCTTCTTCTGGGCTGAGAGGATGCCTCTCCTTTCTCTGTGGCAGATTTCTTGATTACCTTCTCTTTCTTAAGTTGTCTCTTGATTTGAGTCAACTTCTCTAAAATGATTTCCTCACTGCTTTCTTGGACTGTTTTGTCAATTTCAACTTTTGAGGCTCTCCATTTTCTACTTCTCCTCGTAGGCTGTGGTTCAGGTGATGGCTCTTTTGGCTCTTCAAAATGATTCCTTATCAAGAAATTGTCCCATGTATCATTTGTTTTAGCTAGATGGTGTTCAATCAAAATTTTGACCAAACCATGATGATATAGAGTTGTCTCTAAAAATTGAACCCTTCTTTGAACACAGGAAGCCATCTTCTTCAAACTTTGAAGTAAGAAATATCGTAGGTTTAAGTCTTCCCCCAGAAAATGCATTATCAGTCTAATGTGGTAGACATAAAATGTCCCATATCTACCCTCACATGTAATAAATTTTTGCAGAAGAAGTAGTATGTTTCTCCATTTATTTTTCAATGCAGAACTGGGAATTCCTTTCTTAAATACAGTGACATCCATACCTGGTGATTTTAAAATTTGTTTCCAGGATTCATTGTGGAATTCTCTGTTTTTGAACCATCTCTCTCCAGTTCTGAGCAACCCTGTAGCTTCTGCAATGAAAACTTCAGTGACAGTAAATTTGACATCTCCCACTTCAACTTCAGCTCCTTGAAATGATCTTGCAAATGTTTTAGTGACTTCCTTGTGGAAGCCATTAAATTTCTCCAAAAATTGAAGCCATCCTATTTGTTGTAACATTTCTTTGCATTGAGGGTAGCCTTCTAAATATTTTGAACCCACTGGTTCAGTTCTTACAATGAAACCCATGATTGCTTCTTCAATTTTCAAATTAACACTCTTCTACCCACAAAAACAATAACTTTCACCTTCGAATTGAAATGGCTTCAAGTTATTAATGATAATGGCTTCAAACTTCAGAATGACATACCTCTGATTGACAGTGAAAACAACTTCAAACTTCGAGCTGATATTCCTCTGGTTGACAATGAAAACAGCTTCAAAACTTCGGACTGATATGCCTCTGTTGACAATTGAACTTTGGACTGATATGCCTCTGTTTGACAGTGACAAATGGCTTCAAATTTCCCACACTATTATACCTCTGTCTCTTGGTGGCAAATAGCTTCAGATTCCCTTACTCTTATATCTCTGTCTCTTGGTAACAAATGGCTTCAAATTCTTCAATGCTATACCTCTGTCTCCCGGTGACAAATGACTTCAAATTCTTCTCTGTTATACTTCTGTGTTTATAGTGATCATCTCAATCTCTGCCCACAGTGATACTTTGTCTGCCCACGGAATCAAATGGCTTCAAATTCTCACGCTGTTATACCTCTGAGTTTACCCTTTTTCTCTGCTCTGCGTTTACAATGATAATGCTCAATGCTATACCTCTGCATTTACCCTTTTGCTCTGCTCTCGGTGATAAGAATATCTCTGTCTACGGAATGAAATGCCAGCTACAGAATGGAGTGATGGCAGTGGTCACGGAATGAGGTAATGGAGTGAGGTGGAGGGAATGAATTAATGATTGAAGAGACGACGAAGATTTTTACAACGGCAAAGAGAATCATCATTGAATGATTTGGTTAAGAGACGTGAAGAATTCAAATACCTCGACCATTTTAACCGCTTAAATGATGTCGGATATAGAATTTGAAATGAGAGGTTTTAATCCAAATTCTGTGGAGGGTTTATTGGTCTTGATCAATAAAAATAATTAAAACAACCTTTTCAAACAATCCATAACTAAAACTATGCTAAACTTTTATGAAATTCCATTATAATTTAAACTTGTTACCTCTGCCTTTCATTTTATTTTTGTAGTCTTTGTCTTCTCTGTTCACCTTTGGAAGAGTCTTCATAATCCTTCTTTGATGCTTTTGATTCATGGATACACTGGGTCATTTTATTGCAATTCTAATGTCTGCTGATTGATGCCTTCAGGATTTGTAGTTGCGGAAGGACTGTCTGGCTGCAGAAAAGCTGATCAGCTGCAGAATGTCTCTTGAGCTGCAGAATGTTCCTGTAGAGCATTTTAATCATGGAATGGAGTGTTTTTGGAATATAGGTGAAATGTTATATGGTATGAATGAAGATGGATGATGGATTATGATATGTATGAAGTGGATGATGAAATGGAATGGATTCAGTTTATGAAATGGAGTGAAAGAACATAAGAACTGTACTGCAATTCATGACATGTTTTATTCATTTACAGCAAGACATCAAACTTGAAATTTTGACATGAAAATGAGATGGATGGAAGATGGAATGAGATGAATGAAACATGAAATGAAGTGGAACATGAGTGAATGAAATGGAGTATGGATGGATAAGTGAATGGAATGAAATGAAATGAGATGGATCATAAGCACTATGGATCTGAACTTATGATTTCTGTAACAGCTGCTTGTAAAAACAAAAATGGGAAAAGTTAGAGTGTCAGAGAGACTCTGATTTTCACCCTATCTTTTTTGTATAAACATGCCAATCAATGATTTGTTTTCATGTTTATACCTTTATTTATTTATTTATTTTTTTCAAAGAGAAATGCTTCAGAAAATTTAATCAAGTTGATGAAGAAGAGAGACTCTTCTTCATTAACTTCACATCATTGCTTTCTTGGAACTTCTTGAAAAACTCTTCTCTTGAGAGTGGCTTGTGGTATAGCTTCAGTCTATGACCATTCACAAGAAAAGTGACCTCTTCTTCATCTATAGTTCTGATTTTTACTGCCCCATTATCAAAAATTCGAACAATTTCATATGGCACAAGCCAATGTGTCTGAAATTTACCTTGAAAATCCTTGAATTTTGAATCAAACAAGAGAGCCCAGTCACCCTCTTTGAATTTATTCTCCTTGATGTACTTGTCATGCCATCTAGCCCTTTGTTGTTGGACTAGACTTGTTTTCTGAACTGCATCTTGTCTGATCTCATCCAATTCATTAATTTGCTCCAGTCTATGCTTTTGTGCCTCCGTTAGATCAAGTCCTAGCTGAACTGCCATCTTGAAGGTTTGAATTTGGAACTCTATGGGAAACAAAACTTGCTTTCCATAAACAAACTCATAAGGAGTATGGCCTGTTGTGTTTCTCCATGTAGTTCTATAGGCCCACAAGGCTTCAGGAAGCCTATCTACCCAATCTCTTCTATGTAAATGAACAGTCTTTGTTAGGATTCCTTCAATGACCTTATTAGTAGATTCTACTTGACCATTTGCTTGTGGATGATAAGGAGTAGTTTTTCTATGTCTGATTTTGTACTTCTCCATCATTTTCTCCACTAGCCTTGATGTAAATTGAGCTCCTTGATCTGTAACAATTTCCCTTGGGACACCAAAACGAGTGAAAATATCCTCAAAAAGAAAAGTAACTACAGATGATTCATTAGCAACAAGTAATGGTTTAGCTTCTACCCATTTAGTAACATAATCGGTGCAAACTAATATATATTTCTTTTGTCTTGATGGAGGACTAATAGGTCCTACAAAATCCAAAGCCCATTTTTCAAAAGGTTCAATGTGTACCTGAGGTTGTAATGGCATCTCACTTGAAGGAGAAGGTTTCCCTACCCTTTGGCAACTGTCACACCTTTTGACATACTCCTTTGCATCTTTAAACAAAGATGGCCAATAATATCCTAAATTAAGGATCTTATAGGCTGTCCTCTTATCTGCAAAGTGTCCGCCACAAGGTTCATTATGACATGCCTTGAGAATCTCAGGCATCTCATCTTCACGAACACACCTTCTAATGATCAAATCTGGACCTGTCTTGTACAACTCATTAGCAACCCATGAATAATTTGCACTATCATTAATGATTTTTCTTTTATCCCTTGCATTCATAATTGAAGGAAATTTTCCTGAAACTAAATAATTAACAATATCAGCAAACCATGGAGTTTGAGTAGAGATTGCAAAAAGATATTCATCAGGAAATTGATCTTCAACCGGAGTGTCATCTTTGATATTTTGGAGTCTATATAGGAAATCAGCTACTGTGTTTTGTTTTCCAGGCCTATCTAGAATAGTAATTTTGAATTCTTGTAAGAGCAACAACCATCTTATAACTCTACCATTAGTGATTGATTTGTTCATTAAGTATCTAATTGTAGAATGATCAGTGTGAACAAAAGTTTCATAGCCTGTTATATAGTGTCTAAATTTGTTTATGGCATGAACAACAGCTAAAAACTCTTTTTCAGTTACAGTATAGTTTAACTCTGCAGGAGTCAAATTTTTAATGGTATAATAGATGGCATAGGGAATCAAGTCTTTCTGCCCCAATACTGCTCCTAGAGCTGTATCAGAGGCATCTGTGGAGATATGAAAAGGTAACTTCCAGTTAGGTCCCCTTAATACAGGTGCTTCAGAAATTTTGGTTTTCAGGGTTTCAAAAGCTAACTGGCAATCAGAAGTCCACTTGAATTCACAATCTTTGGTGAGTAATTTGAAGAGTGGAGATGCTATTTTGGTGAAGTTTTCTATAAATCTCCGATAATACACTGTAAATCCTAGAAAACTTCTAACATCTCTTTGACAACTTGGAATGGATAGGTTAGAAATGACTTCAACTTTTGCCTCATCAACTCTAATCCCATCCCCTGAAATGTGGTGCCCTAAAACAATACCTTCAGTAAAGATCATAAAAAAAATTTCATGACTAAGTGAAAGGTTTGCTTCTTGACATCTTTTTAAGACTTTTTCCAAGTTTTCTAAAGCCTCTTCAAATGTGTCCCCATAAACTGTGAAATCATCCATGTACACCTCTACACAGTCATGTATTAGATCCGGAAAAATTCCTAATACTGCCCTTTGGAATGTTGCAGGTGCATTGCATAATCCAAATGGCAATACTTGGTAGGCATAGGTACCCCAAGGACAGGTGAATGTGGTTTTGTCTTGGTCTTCAAGGGCTACTTGGATTTGATTGTAACCACTAAACCCATCTAGGAATGAAAAGTACTTTTTGCCGGCTAATGTATCTAATACTTGATCTATGAAAGGTAAAGGAAAATGGTCTTTAAGAGTAGCTTTATTCAGTTCTCGATAGTCAACACACACCCTCCATTTTCCATTTTTCTTTGGCACAATTACCAAAGGAGAAACCCACTGACTATCTGAAATAGGATAGATGAAATTAACATTTAACAATTTTTGCAATTCCTCTTTAACAATTTCCCTAAGATTTGGATTCATCCGTCTTTGAGGCTGTCTGATTGGTTTGCAATTTGCCTCTATATAGATGTGATGAGTACAAGTCTTGGGACTTATCCCTTTCATGTCAGTGTATTCCCATGCATATGCGGAAGAATGTCTCTGTAATATTTTGACTAGCTCTTCTTGTTGAGATTTTTCTAGGTTCTTGTTTATATTCAAAGTTTTGCCTGGAAAAATATCACTTGTAGAGCTGCCAAATTTGTCCATAGAATGAAGAGACATCTGCCTAGATGACAAAAACTCAATATTGGATCCCTCTTGAAATGATTCATGTTTGTGTTTTGGAGAGGATTCAAATTTTTCTAGAGTATTCAGAATTTGATT
The DNA here is from genome assembly GCA_034641835.2 of Pinus albicaulis. Taxonomy (NCBI): domain Eukaryota; kingdom Viridiplantae; phylum Streptophyta; class Pinopsida; order Pinales; family Pinaceae; genus Pinus; species Pinus albicaulis. The sequence goes on from CM076580.1 coordinate 1,755,027,861, forward strand.
ATCTTCACTAATTTCTGAAATTGTGAAGAGTGGTTGTAAATCTTCTTCATCCTCTATCCATTGAGTGTCATCTAGATCTGTAATTTTCCTAGCTGGAGGATATAAAGTGAATCTCTTAGTTGAACTACCATCAGAAATATACATATCACCGGACCTACAACTAATAAAAGCATCAGCTGTAGCCAACCAAGGTCTTCCTAGTATAACAGGATGGCCTCCTAGATTATTCTTGGGAGTTAGGATCATGAAATCCACAGGGTACTCCCAAGAGTCTAGGGACACTGGAATGTCTTCTATTACCCCATCTGGTCTGATCACAGATCTATCTGCTAATTGTAATAGTGTGGGTGTAAGGAGAAGATTAGGAAGTTTCAGTTTGTCCATGATTTGTCTACTCATGATATTTATTGCTGCTCCTAAGTCAATGAGTGTGTTTTGAATTTCAATTCCATTGATGTGAATTTTGATAACTGGATTTCCTGGGTCAAGATACTTTGGAATAGCAATCTTTCCCATCATAATGTCTGCTATTTGTCCTACCAGTTGAATTTTCTTGGTTTCTCTTATTCTTTTTCTTGTTGTCTTCATACTCAACTCCTTTATTGTTCTGGCTAAAATTGGGATTTCCTTGATGGCTTGCAATAATGGAATTTTAATGAAAACATTTCTCAATTCATCTAAGAAATCATAATTAGGCACCATGATCTATTTTTCTACACCTCTATCAATTTGTAATCTTTCCGGAAAAGGAGGTATAGAAGTAGATGTGGATGGTTTCTCTAATACAGGAGTTGGATTTATTGGATCTTTTTGTTTTAGTTTTTCAATGTGTGGGTCTTGAAAGGATGTGTATTCCTCAAGACTTTTATTCACCCGTATAGAGTCTTCCTCAGAATTATCTTGTTCTTGTATGATCACAGAAGGTTTCCTCCTTTCAAGTATCTTTCCAGACCTAAGTTGAACATCACTAAGGTCTAGAGGAGTAATTAAATAAGTTGGAAACTTTTGACCTTCTATCATGTATGTATTCTGAGGGTTATTATTATTGGGGTTTGGTATGGGTTGAGCCGGCAATTGATTTGATTTTTAAGGGAATGGTAATGGAAGTGGTTGATTTTGATGTGGTTGGTTCTGATGATGTTGTTGAGGATTTTGTTGAAAATTTTGTTGAAGATTTTGAGGAAAATTTTGTTGAGGATTTTGAGGATAAAAATGTGGATATGGTGGATAGGATGGTGAATACTGATAATATGGAGAGTATCTTCCATAGGGACCTTGTGATCCTTGTGCCCAAGCTTGAGATTGATTTTGAAATTGGGGCCAAGGTTGCTGCCAAGAATTCCAAGGTGGAGTTTGATTATACATTTGATCATGAAATCCCTGTGTCTGAGATCCCTGCCAAGGTCTTCTAGATACAAAGTTAAGAGATTCTGTGGAATCTGTAGGAGTTTCTTCTTGAAAACGGCTTTGCAGAACCGAAGAAAGGACAATTCTTGGTCTCATGTTTCTCAGAACAAATAACACATGTTTCTACAACTTTTACATCTAAAGGACACTCTCTCTAGGCATGTTTCTTCCTACATTTGGGACAAAAGATTGCCAAGGCATCAGATTCAGCCTTTTGCTTGTTTTGTATCTTGAGGGTGTCTATTTGTTCACTAAGACTCTCTAAGATGTCAGATTTAAAATCATCAAGCATGTGTCCTATTTCTGATCTACTTACTGTCCCAGAAGCAGATTTACTTGCCCTTGCAAGAGCGGGATCTCTTGGACCTTTGACAATTTTAGATTTCCCTCTGGAAAGGTTGATACATAACTCAGATATTTCAGGTAATGTGAGTTGTGATATATCCCCTTTTCCCATCATGTTAAGGATATCCAACCATTCATCCCTAATTGTTTTCAACAAAAGAGCTTTTAAGGTGTCCTGATCTAGGTTTTCCATTTTTGCCCTTTTGATATTGTAATTAAATCTTTCCAACAAATCTTCTAAGTTTTCATCTTCTTTTTGTAACATCTTGAACACTTCTTCCTTATGATTAACCGGCATACAATAATCCAAGTATCTCTCTAGAAATGCTTGTTTCATGTCTTCCCATGTTCTAATAGAGCTACTGATTAGACTCATAAACCACTTCAATGCTGCTCCCTTCAAATTTGAAGGAAATAATTTCAGTTTTTGAGCATCTTGTAAGTAGTCATAAGTCCTACACAGCACTTCAAATTCGAATAAGAAAGTTTCAGGATCTTCAGTTTTAAGTCCATAGAAGTTTGGAAGGACGGAGGGTGAAATGTTTTTCATGGTTGTATTGGTTTCTTCATCAAGTATAGGGAACCCAAAAGAGCTTCCTATTCTACCTCTTCCTCCATTTGCACCTCTACCTCCTTCTCCTCTTCCTCTACCTCTACCTCCAAATAGTGTGTTTTCTCCATTAAAAACTCCTCCTCCTCCTTCTTCTGCCATGGTTGACTCTCTTGTAGAAGTGGAAAGGTTTGTATCCCTACTAGGAGTCTTTAGATCTTCTTCTATGGCAGGTTCAGTGGATGAAGTGGAAGGTTTCTCTAATGGAATAGTTGACCTTAGATCTTCTAGAAGTCCAGGATCAAGGGAGGATGGAAGATGGGTTTGAGTTGAAGGTGTACTAGCTCTGGATCTAGATGAAACAAGTGGTATTCTAGAAATCAAACTTCTGCCTCTGCTGCTTATAAATCTTCCCCTTGAATCTCTCTCTCTACGCATAAAATTGTTTTTGGATGCTAAGAAACAAAGGTTACCTAGTTTTCACTTCCCCGACAACGGCGCCAAAATGTTTGGTCTCAATCTAGTCTCCTAAACTGAGCTCATTTAATTGTCAACCAGGATTTGTAAACTGCTGAAGTGAAGTGTACTGTATGTACCTAGGTGCTTGTTTCCTAATGCGTTGTGTGTAGTGTTTTGTGATTTTTTTGGTCTTTTGTGATGATTTATGATGTTTTTGGTCTTTTGGTGGTTTTATGTTTGCAGGAAAATGCCTAGAAAGCTAGTGGAAAGAAGCTGGTGATTAAGAACAGAGTTAAGCCTAATTGATGGAATGACAAATGGAAAATGAAATTGGGAATACTGAAGCAAAATTAAATCTAAACTATGACTAAATAAAAGCAAAGCTTGATAATGACTTTTAAGCAAATGATTCAAAACACAAACTAAACTTGAGAAATGATCACTAAGTATGCAAATCCTCTAACTAAACAGTTAAACAACTAACTTACAATGATGCAACATTTTGTCCTTGATTAGAGATTTGAAACATATTTAGAGGAAAAACATTGTTATCATCATAAGATCTTCTATTCTAGAACTAGTTCCTATCTCTATTCTGCAATTTAGTTGAATGTCACAAGACCTTACTCAAGAGTTATTGATTTATTTTCAAAGTAGTCTTTTGAGGGAGGGTTCTGTTTATGAAATGATAAGGAAATTGCAGATGTTCTTCAGGCCTTAAAATGATGTTTGTCTTCTGTTCATATGGTTATAGATCAATTGTAGATTTTAGAACAAGAAGATGTTTGTAAATAATGAAGGCTGTTTTGTTAATCTTAACAACTGAAGTAATCTATTGTGCAGTGAATGACAACTGACTATGGAATGCAAATGCAATGAGTTAATCTAAGAATGAACTTAAGATGCCACTAATCTAGAACAATGCTGAACTACAAGTCATCATCAAACTCAAAACAAAGTAACTGAACATGATGTTAAGTGCAATTAAACTCTGGAGCATCCTAACTATACTATCATGCATTATTCTATGAAATTATACAGTCTGTTTGTCCATCATTATTGATATTTTGGAAAAGTTCCTTCTTTTGGAAGAGTTAGAACAATTCTGACTGTGTAATTGAGTGCAAATGCAAACATAAAGGACTGAAAGCAATGAAAAACTAAGATATCATAGCCATCTCCTACTCGTCATTATGATATTTTGGACAAGCGTTTAAGAGCAAGAACAACAATGGTACTTAGTGCAAACACACAACTAAATCATTCATTATCACGGTTATGCCTTGGACACCTTAAGGATTTCTTGGAAGAGTTTCTTCTTGTGGAAGAGTGATTAGAACAAGTGTAACTGTGATAGTGAACAACAAAAATTACAACTAAATCCTACAATACTATAGCCATTTCCCATTCATCATTATAATCTTTTGGAAGAGCTTCTTCTTGTGGAAGAGTTAGAATGAGTATAACTACAGTAGCTAATTAAAAAAAACTATGAATTCAACTTCTAATCCTACAATACTATAGCCATTTCCCATTCATCATTATAATATTTTGGAAGAGCTTCTTCTTGTGGAAGAGTTAGAATGAGTACAACTACAGTAGCTAATTAAAACAACTACTAATTCAACTTCAAAATCGTAAAGGCAGCTAGAATACTTATCTAATTTACGCAAATAAATCCGTGCAAGAGGCAGGGGCCCTCTACCACCTGACGGAATTCAACTCCAAATTAAATCAACGCTTTCAAAACAACACTGTCTACTTCATTAAAGATGAAAGAACTTGAACATAGCACTCTGCGTCTTCAAAAATGTAGCACAGAATCTAAGCAAAATCTAGCATAAAATCTAACATCAAATCTAACATAAAATCTAACATAGCTCTCGGTTTCCCAAGTGTTTATATAGCAAATGCACATTACAAGACTTGCAAAAATTTCAGGAACACTGTCTTTCCTTATCGGAATCACATTAGGACTCTTGAAGTGGCTGCGTGAAGAGGAAAAAGACATCTGGACTGAGACAGTCCTAATAGAAGTCTGCTTTCCTAAATGTGTTCCCACGTTCCAAAACCATACCCAGAATTCGTTTCTTCCTCCATGATGAGCAACGAACCATGTAGACATGACGTGGATTATGCCCATATGCGGTTTTTATTGAGAGGCCACCTGGAACATACCCAAACGTGAAGACAGCTGCAGAATCGCCGGTTAGCTACGGAATGTCTGCATTCTGCAGCTAGTTCCGGTCAAGATGCTTTACAATGGAAAAAATAATAAAACTTAGCAATTCAGTCATATAAATCATTCTAAAAGTAATTTCAACTAAATTCATTGATCAATTGGGTCTAGGATAGCAATGGACAAAGGAAAATGAGGTAAAATAAGATGAAATAAAGCACAATTTTGAGGCTCAATAGTATGCTCTAGTGTCACAGTGGATTATCAACCCAACCATTAAATTGGATTTGTTGATGGAGCATCGCGATGGTCTCAAAGTTTAGCGGTAGCCGCCTGGGTCATCTACCACCCTGACCGATCGCTAGTCTGCACCAATGGCGTATGCATCGGTTCAATGACAAACAATCAGGTATAATATGACATCATCATCAGAGTTATGTGTGATGCCCTCTATCAGAGTATACGCCATATGCATATCTACCTTGATTCCCAGTTAGTGGTGTGACAGTTAAACCAAGCATTTGAGGTATAGGATTCACACCTATTTAGAAAATACTTGCGTGCAAAAAGATTAAGCCGTCAATTTGATCATATTACATTCACATATGTAGTAAGAGATAAAAACCAATCAGCTAATCACATAGCTAACAATATTATAAATTGGAATGCATCTCAGATAAACCATCATACATAAAAAACAAAAAACATAAAAAACATAGATATCCATTAGCATATCATAATACATAAACAAACACCAAACAGGGGGCACACCACGTGGAGATGCAAAAAATATCTCTCTGATATATACCAAACAATTTATGTGTCTGAGTACAAAAAATACTGTCTTTGACCCATAAATTCAGCCCAGAATATACAAATAAAAAAGTCAAAAAAATAAGGGAAGCATCCTCATAACGAGTGCTTTCCCTGTGTACAATATAGACTCTAGGGCGGTACTCCCCCAGGTGGAGCACCTGGACCCACAGCCACTCCCGGTACCAACTCTGGAGCCACCGTCAAAACGGAGATCATCACACGACATAAAGTTGGCCAATAGACCCTCTCCTGGGCCATCATTGTCTCCAACCATGCATCATCAAGGTCATCCATAAAGCCTCGAGTAGGAATCCCTTGGGTCAAGCAGTCCACTCAACCCCATGCATCCTCTACCACCCGAGCTTTGACCTCTAGAGCATACACCTGCTCTGTCAACTCAACAATGTGAGCCTTTACCACCTTGGCATGAGCCCTCTCAGCAGCAGTCTCGGCAGAAATCGAGCTGCTACCCTCCCCCGAGGGACCAACCCCCCCATGAGGTGCTCCACCTTGAGGCTATACTGGAGCTCCTCTCTATCCCCCGCCTGCACGAGGATCACCTCGAGGCCGCTGACTCGGATGATGTCCCACCAACCGAGCCATAGGATGTCCAACCTCATGAACTTTTGCAAGAGTAACAAAAATATGTCATTATCATCATAATACACATACAAAACATAAATTCTCAAGTAAATGTAGAATAAAAGACAAAAACATACCTGCTGGCCCCCAAGCATACCTAATAGGAAGACCCATGTCTGGGTCCCCCATGGAAGTCCATCCTGCATAAGGGAACGACATAAACATATGAGGATTGGGCTCAAACCATGCCTCCATGGTGGCATTCAATTAATGCCCCACCCTACCTCCACCTCCGCGAGGCATCACAAGGGCCCACCTCCTCATGCGAGGTTCCCGTGGCCCCCCAGCAAGCGCAGCCACTGTAGGTCTCAGAAGCACGACCCACTCTTACATGATGCTACATAGGATGCTAGCATATGTGAACAAATTCGATCCATCCTAGACCTTGGAAAGCTGAGCCCTCAGCCAGCATCTCGTCATAGAAAAAACAGGGAAAATCGAAAAAATGTCTGTCCCTCAGCCAGCGCAAAACACCTATCTGTGGCCCCGATGCCCGATGGTGTGCAGACGACCCTGCCATTCATACAATAGAAGCCAAAGAACACCACTCAGCTAGGTGGGTCACATAAGTAATGGATATGCACCCCTCCGTAAGGGGTGCCCTGCCACAATGGTCTACGGAAAACCACTCAAGATCCACTCTCCCAAGGGGAGGCGGATAAGGAAGCACCTCTCCCTGAGGCAGCAAACTGGTCACAAAGTAGATATCCATCTCGGGACGGATAGTAAGGTCACACCCCCACAACACCATGACCTTGCATCGCCTGTTCTAGATCAGATCAAGAAAAACAGAAAATGATCCTGTGCCAGCGAGAGGTCATTCTCCATAAATTTGAGAAGATCCCAGCGCGACAACTTCTGGCGAGCATGAGCATCAACAGCCAAAGCGGCTCGGAGATCAGGCCAATCCCTCTCCCACTACAACATCCTCTCATTAAAAGGAAATACATCAGTGACCCTAAAGGCACTAAAAAACTGACAAAATTTCCATTTTTTTTTTAATTAGCTTCAGCCCTTTGCACACCTATTCCTTAGATATGCGCGAGGAGAGCACTTTTTTTTTCTCACAGACATGAAAAGGGCACACCCAAAACTAGTACAGACGCAACAAGGTCACACAAAATCCTTGTTTTGCATGAAATTTGCACGCCTATGCCTTGATCACCCGCATGTTCAAGGAAAAATATAACCTAAGATCCATACAAGCCCCTCCTGTACAGACCCCAACACTGACACAGAAAAAATTAAAATGCAGGACGTCATGGAGCCTACCTGGCTAAGAAATCGCTAGTCCTGGGTACTTAGACTAACCGCAACGACAAGAACAGCTTTGCAAAAGTGTCTGACTTCTCTAAACCTCACACACTCAAATGACACAAATGAATTGAATTGAGCCATATTCGCCTATATGTCTCCCTTTTCAGAAAATTTGGAGGACCATAACGAGAGCTCAAAAGGCCCAATTATAGGATTGAAAGCAACACTATGATCAACACTCCATGATGCCCAAAGGTGGTACCACACATTTTCACCTCCGAAAAAATAAATTTTCAGTGTCGACAGGTATGCTCTCTCTCATATTCTTTTTTAGCACATGTCTTTCAATAATATTTGAATAAAGAAGATGCTTTCACTTGGGGTATCTTTTGTAGTTATTGTGAAAACCATCCATCCCTCCATCTATTGAAAGTTGTAGAGCAGGTATCATTCTACCCTCAACATGATAGAGTCCCAAAAAAAGTCTGCATATCTTGACATCATTTCTCTATAATAAAATAACCATAGGTGCCAAGCACCTGACCATGTTTATCATCACCACACCTTGCACATGATAAACATCCTCATTGGTTGGTAGAGCCTCCCCTCCATGGCGCTCGTCACCCAAAGTAGACCATATATCAAAACAATGATGACACCATGGCCACACCACTTTAGTCCGAGAGCCACCTCATGCCCATTTCACTCACCATGCATCAGGTCAAGTATTACCATATCGAAATAAAACCCATTTTGGGACAACCAGGTTTTGCAAGTAGATCGAAAGTGCACTACCATGCCTCGCATTTGGCCTACCATGCCTCCATCATCATAGCCCATCTACGACATTTTCCATCTGCTTCATCAACCCCATACATGGGACCAACCAATGGGGCCCCCACCCTCAGTAAAACACCTCCCTCACATCATCAGTGAGTGAACACTTTCAAGTTTTGGGGAAACCATCTCTATGTTTTGTACAATCCAAACCCCATTATTTCATTATTTTGGTAAGTGTACAAAGACCGCAAATGATGCACTATGTCCCCCATTCATCCATCCATTTTTCTCCCATGGCAGCAATCCCTAGTCACCCTTGGTCAGAGTATCATGCCCTTTACCTTGGGCCACTGAATCCCCATCATCAGTTTCAGTCACCCTCGCCATCATACCTATGTTAAACCTATTGCATCCAAGATCTTGATCCCTTGCATCAATGAATATCATGTTCAATTGAGGCTTCCTCTTTGTCGACATTAACAAACATTTTCCAAAAAGGAAGCGGTACCTTGGATTACCCCTCACCACAAAAGGGACATCCTCGAGTGGCACTATGGGAGACATCATTTCCCACAGATGTCATCAATCCTCCTGAAATTCAACTACAACGCAAGATTTCATGTCAAGATGGTATCGTACCTTACAACCATTTCACTTTGATCGAATTCATCGAAGACCCATGCCTTTATAAGCATCTCTTTCAACAATTCTTACATGGGAAGGTCCCAATCATACACCCATGGGTACAATGTACATTTATATGCCATACCTAGCTTACACATATGGGTACCACATTCCACCTATTTTCAAAGAAAAAATGCCCCCGAGGGCATCAAAAATCATCATCATCAACCAATAGATCACTACCATACTAGTGACACAGAAAAAATATGTATCTGTTAAATAGAGTTGTTTAGCTAGCCAAATCATCACGGGCATGGGACATTCCCGCCTAGTAGAAAAATTGTATTTATTGTATTATGTAGTTGCTTGCAGGGTTCCCATAGGACATGGTCACTCTTTGACCCAGTGTAAGGTGTTTCCAACTCCATGTTACACACAGGTCTCTCTCTCTCTCTCTCCGCACATTACATAGAAAATAAACTATAATGTATTTCGGCTATACAGTTCCTCCTAGACCTCACACATTAGGGGGAGATTGTTATCACTGGAAAATCAGACAAGCAAAGATGGAATGATTAAATGTCAGGCAGAAGGATTTAACAGTGCCGAGGCACATTAGAGAATCTAAATAATTTAAAAAATCTCTAAGGTCTAGAAGAAAAATAAAATTGTGCACTAATTACCATAGTATAATGCACGTTTACACACATTTTTCTTCAATAAGCGTGCCTTTTCGTATGATTCCCTCAAAAATCCGTGCGGATCTGGGAGTGGCTGAAGTCACTTTCTGGGACCAGAAGGCACACTCCAGGAAATTGATCCCACACTTGAGGCCGCCTAAGGACAACCACACAAGCCTCCTTAGGACCTCAAGTGAGCACACAATGGAATCATCCTCCTCTCTTGGGTCACTATCCATCAAATGTACCAAGAGAGGGAAGGAGAGTTTAAATTCTTCTATAAAAGGCCACCAAGAGATGAAAAATGGGAGAACACATTTTATGCTAGCCGAAATTTCCCCAAGCGATCCAGGAGTGTGTGATCCAGAGCAGAGATAGAGGTGATTCAATTGTTGGCCACCCAACAACTCCAATATTTTAGAGTAGAGAGAGAGATTTTGCACCAAGGTAGCTCAGAGGTAAAGAAATCCTTGCATCGGGTCTTAGAACTCCATAGTTCTAAGGGCCCCTTGGCAAGTGGGTAAATGTTTCAGCCTTTATTCCTACTAGGAATCAATAAGAGGGGATGTAAGCACCACCATTTTTATTATTGAAGTTGTTTGACTCTATTTAAAGTTTTTGTATTATGTGTTTAGTTTAATTTTTTTTTCTTTCTAAATATGCATGCTATTTCACTATCTAGTATGTTTTATTTCTTACCATGTTCACTAACCTGCTCACTCCCTTTGATTATCTGCCTATGACTAGGAACTTAAGAGGAAAAATCCACTCCTCTTAAGCAGGTGTGGTTTGGTACACTCATGCACCAAATCCACCAACACAAGCACCATCGGGGTTGGTACTGTTAGCCCCCCTATGAAATTCTTGACAAGCAAGCTGGGGGCTAGTTTGTTCTGGAGCCTCCAAGGAATGCCTTTCCCCTGAAAATTCACCCTCCTTGGAGCCTTTGTGTGCTGTGCCTAACAGATGGTTCCTCTGCTGATTCATTTCTCAAAAAAGCCTATTATTCCCTCCTTCACCCCTGTGAAATACATCAATTCCCCTTCTTTTCCCTTTATCCGAATTTCTTTTCTTTCCCCCCCAAGATTCCCCCTCTCTATCCCTTATTCATGCCCAAAATCCCCTCTAAATCCTATTCCTGCCCCTGGTTTAGCCCTTTCTACCCTTCATTCTTCTATCGTTACCTCCCTTGGGCCTGAAATTGCATTCAAAATGAGTTAAGATGGTGAAATTTATGAGTTTGGGTCCTAGCCCCTTTCGGCATCAGCCCCCGCACCCTTTCCATCCATATGCCCAAGCGCCGGGACCACTTGCCAAATCCGCTAGGCGCTTAGCCCCTCCAAACCTTTCTACGCGTGAAAAATCATCAAAAACCTTTGCAAATGCGCATTTGTGGGTTTTAATACTTTTTGGTTTGATCGATGAATCTCCGTCGTCCATTCATTTGTCAATCCAACGGCGCGGAGCGTGCCCGAAATAGTGGACCCCGCCTGCCTTACGTCATACCTCCAAACTGCCGGTAAATTCCGCACCACCGTTGCGCGCAGATCAGTTTTCCCCGGAGCCCCAGCGATCCCACACAGCTGCTGCCGCGTGTCCGAGCGCGCTATTTTTAAAACCGCCATTTCGCGCATTAATCTTTGGACGAAATCCGGGCAGCAGAATTCGTGATCACTGTCCGATCTCGAGCGCTTCATCCTACGGTCGTGATTCATCAAAGCTGCACACTGCTTAACTTGTTGTCCCTCGCCCCCATGGCCCACTTTGTGTCACGTTCCGCCGTCGATCTCACTATAATTGACGGTCCTGATCTGTCCCTCCATTGTTGACCATTCCATGTTCTCCCGCCTCACCCTGTCTCGCCACGTCATTGCCACGTGTACACCCCGTACATTCTCCGTCTCCGTCACTATATCTTTGGTTTCTTCGTGTTTTTTTTAATTTTTTTCGTTCGTCTCTTACGTGAATTCGTGCTATGTTTCATTATTCCTCCATCAGAGCATTCTGTCATTATTTTTTGTGATTTCCCCTAGTTCTCTGTCTGCATGGCTATTTTCCACGTCCACAGTGTTTCCTCGCCTCCTCCATCATCCACGTACATGGATTTATTCACAGTTGTTGTTTTACAGGGTTGCTATAGGTGAAAGCCTCCATGTTCTGATCGTACCATCTTAATGGAGAAGTTTGCAGGCATAATTAAATCCAAGGCCCGACGCTACCATAAAATTGTCAAAGAAAGTTGCTGACGGGATTTACATTAAGGAAAAGGCAGATTTCAAACTCTGAGAATCTCCCATCACCATTAAAACCTGAGCTACTCTGTCAGAAGCAAATAAAGCGGCCGAATGTTTCAGTGAAGAGAAAAATGAAGGTTAAAGCGGGCTTATGAAGGTCTTGAGCATTCAATCAGCAGTTTGGAAGGCTAAGTAGCAGTTTGAAGACCCCGAGGATCGATCAAAGGATCCTGCACACAAGTAAAAGGTACCATCAGGGTTATTTGTCAGCAGAATGTTTCTCTTTATCAAAGTACAGGGTGCCCATACCACTTTATAATACATAACATCCCTGAAAGAATTTCCGCCCTAACTACAGCTCAAAAACAGTCAGACATTTATGAGATAGACCCTCCTAGCAGCTTATTTCATTTTGTTCAAATCACCAGGAGTACTTCAGCCGAAATATGTCAAGCTCAAATCTGGAGCAGATCATTCTCTCACAAGGAAGGTGGCATAGATTAAATACATAGCATGTCAAGCAGAATGGGTTTTGGCCCTGCATTCATTGTTATGTTTAATGATACATTTAATTTTCACCTACTCCTTCAGTCGATCTTAGGCTCATCCTTTGCTATAAAGCACAGAAGGAAACATTGTAATGGTTGTTGTTGAGAAATCAGTGAAAGGCAAGCATTGTTCCTCTTGAGACAAGTTCTCTGTGTAATATTGTAAGATAGGCTGAGACTAGATGTATTCAGACTGAATGTTCAAGCTATGGGCTATGATGTACCTGATTGGTGTTGTTTTTAATATGACAAGCATGTTTCTTTGGATCCTGATCTAAAGCAGCTGGTGATGTTTCCTCTTTCTCTGTATTTGTGATTGACTTGCTCTTATGTTATGTTCCATTTCATTTCATCTCTGCTGGTAGGCAACAGAAGTATAATATAAGATTCACCCTTGATAGGTGCCTTATGTTTCCTGCTCTCCCTACCTCAATGTTTTCTGCTTATATGTGTATCTGAATGTTGATTTCAATTGATTTAACCATGGTAGTGGATGATATTGCCTGCTCCCTGACGTATTAATTGATGAAGTCCATGTTTAGATGTTCTTGGTAGGATTTAGCTGGAAGGTTTGGGAACACTTGGGATTAGTGTTAGCCTTGTCCACTAGGATCTTTGCACGACCAGCTAACCTTTCTAAGATCTCTTGTAGCTGCCTCTGATTTTGTCCAAGCAGGCCTGGAGTTAAATGACCTCTGGCCTGATCTATAGACAGAGTTGGTTGGTTCTCCTCCCTTTCATTTTACGTCCTTAATGTTCCATTCCATCTTCTATCCTTTAAGATCCAAATGCTCTAGATGACTAGCCCAACTGAAAGCTTGCACATTGAACACAAATATATCCTTTCTTGACTCCATAGCCCAATGGCTTTGATGTTCTCTAAGTTATCTGTCTCTGTCTAAGCTTCCTCTTTGCTCATCCTTGTCTTCTATTGGACCTTCTTTTCCTGATTCCTTCCAACCAAACCTAAACAATCAAACAAACAACCCTGAGCCTATAACTAACCTAAAATCTTATACTTTGAGCCTTAAAGACGTACACCTTTGACTATCATAGAGAGATCCCTCTCTGGACCTAGGAGGGCTAGATCCTAAGGTCTGAAAGTGGTTCTATGTTGTCTCATCTTTTGGTCTCTGTCAACCTGGCCAAAACATGGGAACACCAACATAATGGCGACTCCGCTGGGGACTTCTGAGTGATTTTCACCTTAAACATTCGTAAAAACCTCAGAAATCTAGAACTCTGGTTAGGTTGACAGTAAGTCACCCCTTTCTTGAAACAGCCTCCGTTATTGAATATCCACCATACTCTTAGACAGAGCCTGGAAAGGGCCAGGTAGCCTCCAGATATCATCCTCTTTTCAGAGGTGACATATCTGGTAAATTCCCTCCCAGTCAATCTCTGGTTGGAGCTTTCTGTTTAGAGGAGATTCCTGAAAGGTGATAGTGCCTGAGCACTGTGGTGGACAGTGTATCCCCTAGAAACATCCTAAACCCTCCACCTGGTGACTCCATTGTTCCTAAACGTTAAAAGACTCCACTGGTGGTCAGTAGGCCTGCTGATCATTTTGGTTGCACATGAGATCCCACTGGGAGACCAGACCCGAGACATAATGAAAACTCCACTGAAAGGCCAGCTCCTGAGACAACATTAACCATAGTAGGAAGTAACGAGTAGGGTTAAGCTGCTTGACTTATAAACAACATTCTAGCTTTCAGAACCATCCACACAAGAGCTTATCCAAACCCTGACCCACCGGAAATAGTTGAAAATCCAGAGAGTATCCTCAGAGGAGCTCCTATATCTAAAAGACCAACTATTTCCAGCCACATTCTTAGAGATAATTCTGCACCAAAAAACCTAACAGCTCTAGCACATCCCCTCCCCGACCTAGACATACCTAATATACTACCGAGAACTAGGTCATTCAATCATCTAGACCAACAAGACCTCAAAGTTTACAATGCACCATCGAACAGTGGTCAAAACACTAGGGATAGTGAAACCCCTCCTTCCACACCACCTGATTTTCACTTCCTTCAAAACTTGGGGCTCTCTCACCCTAGATCTGCTCAACAGACTTCTACTGGTCCAAACATCCCTGTCATCCAAATACCAGCTGCTCGAGCTAACCCTTTACCCCATCAGAACATCATTATGGTAGCCTGGTATGCACCTTTGCTTTTACCTCAACCCTTGTTACCCTTGCCCAATGATTATCAATAAAAAATCTCACACTTTACTGCTAAAGAATCCATAACAGCTCAGCAACATGTAGATAAGATGGAGGACTCCTTTGATTATATGGAAATTGATGATGAAACAATCAAAATGAGGATCTTTGCCCAAAGCTTAGGAGGTGAGGTGAAGAAATGGTTTAAAGGATTGCCTCCTGGCAGCATTCAAGATCTCCCTGCATTATACCAGACATTCATAAACAAGTGGGAGGTTAGAGCAAACCCTCGCCAGCTCCTTGCAGAATACATGTCCCTTAAGAGGAATGTAGGAGAAAGTGTTCATGATTACACCACTAG
Organism: Pinus albicaulis; assembly: GCA_034641835.2. Lineage (NCBI taxonomy): Eukaryota > Viridiplantae > Streptophyta > Pinopsida > Pinales > Pinaceae > Pinus > Pinus albicaulis. The sequence goes on from CM076580.1 coordinate 1,755,042,916, forward strand.
ATTCAACAACATTTATAATGCTCTCCCTCCACACATGAAACCTCCACAAGGTATGGCCCTGGCTAAGTATCCTGATGGATTTGATGCTGACCTGGCCTATGAGCTTAGAGATAAAGAGTATACCACACTAGAAGACATGTAGAAAGGAGCCATAACCATAGAAGCAAACTTAATGGAAAAAAGGGCAAGACTAAAAGCTGAAAAGAGGGTAACATATAGGGATGACAATGTAGCTTCCACATCTGATCCCAAATATGACAGACTTTCAAAAAATGTGGAAGAACTGCAACAAATGATAAAGAGGATGGTTGTCCAAAACAACAACCAAAACAGAAACCAGAACCAAAACATTAGAAGAAACAATGCTTCTCCCAATAGACAAAGAGAGTTAGATCAACAAATCATTCCCCCATTTCAAGAAAACTTTTTAGATGAAGATGAGGGAATCATTGAAGAGTTTGAAGGGAATATAATTAACATGTTTGAAACAGAAGACTCAATCCTAAATTATGATTTAGAAGAAGACCAGCCCTCCACCACTGGTTGTGATGAGGAATGGTTGGAAACTGAGGATTACAGATTAGGATTTGAAAATGCCATGTTGCAAGTCAGGGAACAATATGAACTTAGGAGCAAGAAAAGCCAAGATACTTCCAAAACAAAGACTCCTGAGGTAACCATCAAGAAAAGACCTGACAAAACTTCTAAAGCAACCTCTGTAAATAATAAAACAGTAGCTGAAAGTTCTGGTAAGCATAAAGAGAAGGACAACCAGGACACTGGAAAACAAAACCAACCAACCAGCAGTACTAGCACTTCAGTTAGTACTCCTGATGCAACTGTTCCAAACCTTGTACATAGTGAGAAAACACCAAATGACTCAGCTACCAAGGCAGCAAATAAAACGGAGTCAAGTGTTTCCAAGACACAGCCCACTTTCAATCTAGAGAGTGAGATTGCAAAAATCAAAATCTCTGTACCATTATCTGAGCTGGCCACTCATGATGTATATAAAGGCCAAATTTTGAAAGCATTAAATCTGGGGGAAATGAATGATTCCGTAAATTTGAATGATGATTAACCAGCCCTACTCTTTGGTCCCAAAATTGAAGGAAAGTTTCAGGAAGGGGTAGTTCCACCTTTTTATATCAGTCTCAACATTCATGACAAAATACTCCACAATGCCATGCATGACTCTGGTGCATCACACAATCTAATGCCTAAGGTAGTGATGGAGAGGCTAGGCCTAGAAATCACCAGACCCTACAAAGGCTTATATTCATTTGACTCTAGCAGAGTAAAATGCCTAGGCCTAATCAAAGACTTGTGTGTAAGTTTAACCCAGATTCCTGCTAAATGTATGGTCATGGATGTTGTGGTGGAAGATGTGCCACCTAAGTATGGCATGCTATTGTCAAGATCATGGGGAGCCAAACTGAAAGGGAAAATGCAGATGGATGGCTCATATGCCACTATCCCTATATTTGGCCAACTTAGAAGACTGTATAGAGAGTCTCAGATGAAATTCTTAGTCAGTAGCCCCGAGAAACCTAAAAAATCACCATTATACTCTGTACATACAGATCTAGACTCTTTTATCCTCTATAATGACCAATCCTCAGAAGAGCCGAGATCAGATAATGGAAATATAAACATACAGCCCATGGATTTCAACATAATGGATACTTTGGAAGAATACGAAGAAGAATATCATGGGAAAACTGCTAAAAATCTAACTCTGAATGAAACAAAAACAGAACAAAAACAGCAAGCTAGCCACCTCCCTGATCTCCATGCCCATAATGAAAAACAAAATAACCCCTCTCCTAGTACAGACCTTACAACTCAAAGTAATGGCGAATCCAGTTGTAGGGGAGGGGATGAAGACGAAGTAAACAACGAACCCCTGTGGGAAATTAATTTCAATGGGTCTTGTACTAGGAAAAATGCTGGAGCAGGAGTGTGGCTGCATAACACTGAAAATGATCACACAGAGAGCCACACTGTCAATCTGCATTTCAAGTGCACAAACAATATTGCAGAATACGAGGCTCTCATTTTGGGCTTAAATCTGTTGAAAAAATTAGGAGCCCGTAGGATAGCCGTGAGAGGAGACTCAGAGTTAGTTATAAAATGGGTGAATGGTGAGTATTCAGCAAAACACCCCAGGCTTAGGGCATACAGGAATGATACTCTAGATTTGTTGAAAACGTTTGTTGAATATGAGTTAGTATTCGTTCCTAGGGGGGAAAACGCAATTGCAAATGGATTAGCTTGCCTAGCTAGCTCATATCCTAAGACCCCAGTTGACCAACATATTATCATTCAGACCAAATTCAGGCCTGCAGTGCCAGACAATGAAAAATATTGGCAGGTTTTTGGAGACAACAGATTGAGGATTTCCTGATAGGCAGAAATGAGTTTGAAGTTGCTGATTCAGACTCCAAATCTGATAGCTTCTACCTATATGAGGATCCCCCATATGAACAAGAAACACCCTGTAACATAGAAATAAATTCTTTTTTTGAGCAAACTGGAAGTTTCAACGAAAATAGTGAAAACACAGAAAATGAAGAGGTCGAAGTGCTGCAGGCCAAAGACAAGAACATACCCAGAGGCCTGGCACCCTTAGAGGACCTTTTTGACTTTGATGACGTAGTAAAGAAGCCCACAATAGAACATGCAGAATTAGATATAGAAGAATGCAACATAGGCACTGAAGACAGACCCAAAGTGATAAAATTGGCTAAGTCTATACCTGCAGACATGAAGAAGAATTGCATTGACCTTTTTAGGGAATTCATTGATGTGTTTGCATGGAGATATGAAGACTTAAAGGCCTATGACACCAACATCATACAACACAAAATACCACTAAAGGAAAATCAGAAGCCTTTCAGACAAAAACTTCGAAGAATCAATCCAAAACAATTGCCTGCAGTAGAGAAATAGATCAGGAAGATGTATGATGCAGGCATAATAGTCCCTGTAAGGTTTTCTGATTGGGTGTCAAACTTAGTGGCTGTAAGGAAGAAGACAGGGGAGATTAGGCTATGCATAGACTTCAGAAACCTCAACAGAGCCTCCCTGAAGGACAACTACCCTTTGCCTAGAATGGAACATATCCTACAGAAGGTAGTAGGCTCTAAAAGGATCTCCCTGCTTGATGGTTTTTCAAGATACAACCAAGTTCTAGTACTCCCAGAAGATCAACTCAAAATAGCTTTTACCACTCCATGGGGCACCTTCATGTACTTGAAAATGCCTTTTGGATTGATGAATGCTGGAGCTACCTTCCAAAGAGCGATGGACATAGCTTTCTCAGAGGAGATAGGACACTTCATAGTTATCTACTTGGATGACCTGACTGTCTTTTCTAAAACTGAAGAAGAACACTTGAAACATCTGAAATTTTTTTTTGAAAACTGTAGAAGGTATGGTCTATCCCTAAATCCTAAGAAAACTGTCTTTGGGCTGCAAGAGGGTAAACTTCTGGGCCACATTATATCTGAGAAAGGGATTAGGATAGACCCACAGAGAGTTGAGGGAATACTTCAAATCACACATCCAAGAAACATCAAGGAGCTACAGTCCTTCATTGGGAAGATCAATTTCCTTAGAAGATTTATCCCCAATCTTTCCGAGCATCTTAGGAAAATGACTGAAATGCTAAAGAAATATGCAGGAATTAAGTGGACTCTTGAAGCCAAGAAATATTTTGAGTCAGTAAAACTTGCTGTCACTCAGGCCCCTGTCCTTATCAGCCCTGACTTCTCAAAAGATTTTCTGATTTTTTCATTTGCTTCCCAACACACAATAGCTGCAGTTTTGCTACAGAAAAATTCAGAAGGTAATGAACAGCCTATAGCCTTCTTCAGTAAATCCTTAAGAGATGCACCCTTAAAGTAAAACATCATGGAAAAGCAGGCCTATGCTCTGATTAAGGCCTTAAAAGACTTTAGGGTGTACATTCTGCATTCTCACACCATTGCCTATGTGCCAAATATAGTGGTTAAGGTCATCTTGTCCCAAGACCCTGATGGGAAAAGGGGCAAATGGATTGCTACAATATTAGAATATGACATTGAAATTAAACCCACCAAGCTGATCAAAGGTCAAGGCTTGGCCCAATTAATGGCTGAATCTAATCTACAGGCCCTTGACATTAACATGATGAATGCCTTAGATGAGCAGGAAGGATTGCACCACCCAACTGTGGAGGAGCAGTTTCAGAACTCTCCTTGGTATATGTTTGGTCTCAATCTAGTCTCCTAAACGGAGGTCATTTGATTGTCAACCAGGGTTGGTAAACTGCTGAAGTGAAGTGTATTTTATGTACCTAGGTGCTTGTTTCCTAATGCGTTGTGTGTAGTGTTTTGTGATGTTTTTGGTCTTTTGTGATGATTTATGATGTTTTTGGTCTTTTGGTGGTTTTATGTTCACAAGGAAAATGCCTAGAAAGCTAATGGAAAGGAGCTGGTGATTAAAAACAGAGTTAAGCCTAATTGATGGATGACAAATGACAAATGAAATTGGAAACACTGAAACAGAATCAAATCTAAACTATGACTAAGTAAAAGCAAAGCTTGATAATGACTTTTAAGCAAATGATTCAAAACACAAAATAAACTTAAGAAATGATCACTAAGTATGCAAATCCTCTAACTACACAGTTAAACAGCTAATCTTACAATGATGCAACATTTTGTCCTTGATTAGAGATTTGAAACAGATTTGGAGGAAAAACATTGATACCATCCTAAGATCTTCTATTCTAGGACTAGTTCCTAACTCTATTCTGCAATTTAATTGAATGTCACAAAACCTTACTCAAGAGTTATTGATTTCTTTTCAAGTAGTCTTTTGAGGGGAGAGCTCTGTTTAGCAAATGATAAGAAATTGTAAAGAGAGTAATTAAGGCCTTAAAATGATGTTGTCTTGTTCATATGGTTATGGATCAATTATGGATTTTAGAACAAGAAGATGTGTGTAAATAATGAAGGTACATTTTGTTAAGTTTAACAACTGAAGTAGTCTAATATGCAGTGAATGACAACTGAATATGGGGTGCAAATGCAATGAGTTAAGCTAAGAATGAACTTAAGATGTCACTAATCTAAAACAATGCTGAACTACAAGTCATTATCAAACTGAAAACAGAACAACTGAGCATGAAGTAAGTGCAATTAAACTCCGGAGCATCCTAACTAAGCTATCATGAATTATTCTATGGAATTATACAGTCTGTTTGTCCATCATAATTGGTATTTTGGAAGAGTTCCTTCTTTTGGAAGAGTTTTTAGAACAATCCTGACTGTGTAATTGAGTGCAAATTCAAACATAAAGACTGAAAGCAATGAGAAACTAAGTTATCATAGCCATCTCCTACCCATCATTATGATATTTTTGACAAGCGTTTAAGAGCAAGAACTACTATGGTACTTAGTGAAAACACACAACTAAAACATTCATTATCACGGTTATGCCTTGGACACCTTAAGAATTTCTTGGAAGAGTTTCTTCTTGTGGAAGAGTGTTTGGAACAAGTGTAACTGTGATAGTGAACAACAAAAATTACAATTAAATCCTACAATACTATAGCCATTTCCCATTCATCATTATAATCTTTTGGAAGAGCTTCTTCTTGTGGAAGAGTTAGAATGAGTATAACTACAGTAGCTAATAAAAACAACTACAAATTCAACTTCTAATCCTACAATACTATAGCCATTTCCCATTCATCATTATAATCTTTTGGAAGAGCTTCTTCTTGTGGAAGAGTTAGAATGAGTATAACTACAGTAGCTAATTAAAACAACTACTAATTCAAATTCAAAAACGCAAAGGCAGCTAGAAGACTTATCTAATTTACACAAATAAATCCGTGCAAGAGGCAGGGGCCCTCTACCACCTAATGGAATTCAACTCCAAATTAAATCAACGCTTTCAAAACAACACTGTCTGCTTCATTAAAGATGAAATAACTTGAACATAGCACTCTGCGTCTTCAGAAATGTAGCACATAATCTAAGCAAAATCTAGAACAAAATCTAGCCTAGCTCTCGGTTTCCCAAGTGTTTATATAACAAATGTAAATAACAAGACTTGCAACAATTTCAGGAACACTGTCTTTCCTTATCGGAATCACATTAGGACTCTTGAAGTGGCTGCGTGAAAAGGAAAAAGACATCTGGACTGAGACAGTCCTAATAGAAGTTTGCTTTCCTAAATGTGTTCCCACGTTCCAAAACCATACCCAGAATTCGTTTCTTCCTCCATGATGAGCAACGAACCATGTAGACATGACGTGGATTATGCCCATATGCGGTTTTTCTTGAGAGGCCACCTGGAACATACCCAAACGTGAAGACAGCTGCAGAATCGCTGGTTAGCTACGGAATGTCTGCATTCTGAAGCTAGTTCCGGTCAAAATGCTTTACAATGGCAAAAATCATAAAACTTAGCAAGTCAGTCATATAAATCATTCTAAAAGTAATTTAAACTAAATTCATTGATCAATTGGGTCTAGGATAGCAATGGACAAAGGAAAATGAGGTAAAATAAGATGAAAGAAAGCACAATTTTGAGGCTCAACATACCCCCACTGCTATCTCCTTGCATGTCCTCATGCAAATTATCCTATGAACTCAGAGGCTTCTGCAAGAACATCTAATCCTCTCCTTCTCCTTTGTCTGGAAGCTAGAGATCTTCTGGGTTTTCTGATAACAAGTTTGAACCTTAGGTTGGTGAGTGCCCTAATTAGCTTCTTGTTCCTTTTCTTCAACTTCTCATTGGTCTTTTCCACTTTGTCTATATGTAGGGATAAGGTTGAGTTCATATCAGTTTTGAGCTTGACTTGATCTTTGAGAATTTCATTCTCATTTTTGATGTGTCTATTAAGTATTTCCAACTCATACCTATCCCTTCTTAATACATCTATTTCAGACAATGGAGGACTAGGGGTTCTCTCCTTACTTTCTAAAGCTCTCCTTTCCAAAGTTTCCACATAGTCATAAATTTCTTGTTGAGCGGGGTCAATTTCAGGGGTTCCTTCATTAAAATCCTCTTCAACATCTTCTTCAATGGATGTTTCCTCATCTTCTATATTAATCACCCCTGTTTGTTTGATTTGAGTTTTCTTTAGTTTTCCCTTTAGTCTGTGGCTTCTTCTAGGCTGAGAGGATCCCTCTCCTTTCTCTGTGACAGATTTCTTGATTACCTTCTCTTTCTTAAGTTGCCTCTTGATTTGAGTCAACTTCTCTAAAATGATTTCCTCACTGCTCTCTTGGACTGTTTTGTCAATTTCAACTTTTGAGGCTCTCCATTTTCTACTTCTCCTCGTAGGTTGTGGTTCAGGTGATGGTTCTTTTGGCTCTTCAAAATGATTCCTTATCAAGAAATTGTCCCATGTATCATTTGTTTTAGCTAGATGGCGTTCAATCAAAATTTTGACCAAACCATGATGATATAGAGTTGTCTCTAAAAATTGAACCCTTCTTTGAACACAGGAAGCCATCTTCTTCAAACTTTGAAGTAAGAAATATGGTAGGTTTAAGTCTTCCCCCAGAAAATGCATTATCAGTCTAATGTGGTAGACAAAAAATGTCCCATATCTACCCTCACATGTAATAAATTTTTGCAAAATAAGTAGTATGTTTCTCCATTTATTTTTCAATGCAGAACTGGGAATTCCTTTCTTAAATACAGTGACATCCATACCTGGTGATTTTAAAATTTGCTTCCAGGATTCATTGTGGAATTCTCTATTTTTGAACCATCTCTCTCCAGTTCTGAGCAACCCTGTAGCTTCTGCAATGAAAACTTCAGTGACAGTAAATTTGACATCCCCCACTTCAACTTCAGCTCCTTGAAATGATCTTGCAAATGTTTTAGTGACTTCCTTGTGGAAGCCATTAAATTTCTCCAAAAATTGAAGCCATCCTATTTGTTGTAACATTTCTTTGCATTGAGGGTAACCTTCTAAATATTTTGAACCCACTGGTTCAGTTCTTACAATGAAACCCATGATTGCTTCTTCAATGTTCAAATTAACACTCTTCTACCCACAAAAACAATAACTTTCACCTTCGAATTGAAATGGCTTCAAGTTATTAATGATAATGGCTTCAAACTTTAGAATGACATACCTCTGATTGACAGTGACAACAGCTTCAAACTTCGAGCTGATATTCCTCTGGTTGACAATGAAAACAACTTCAAAACTTCGGACTGATATGCCTCTGTTGACAATTGAACTTTGGACTGATATGCCTCTGTTTGACAGTGACAAATGGCTTCAAATTTCCCACACTATTATACCTCTGTTTTTCGGTGGCAAATAGCTTCAAATTCCCATACTGCTATATCTTTGTCTCTTGGTAACAAATGGCTTCAAATTCTTCAATGCTATACCTCTGTGTTTATAGTGATAATGCTCAATCTCTGCCCACAGTGATACTTTGTCTACCCACGGAATCAAATGGCTTCAAATTCTCACGCTACTATACCTCTGAGTTTACCCTTTTTCTCTGCTCTGCATTTACAATGATAATTCTCAATGCTATTCAAACTGATATCCTTTTGCTCTGCTCTCGGTGATAAGAATATCTCTGTCTACGGAATGAAATGCCGGCTACAGAATGGAGTGATGGCAGTGGTCACGGAATGAAGTAATGGAGTGAGGTGGAGGGAACGAATTAATGATTGAAGAGACGGCGGAGATTTTTACAACGGCAAAGAGAATCATCATTGAATGATTTGGTTAAGAGATGTGAAGAATTCAAATACCTCGACCATTTTAACCGCTTAAATGATGTCGGATATGGAATTTGAAATGAGAGATTTTAATCCAAAGTCTGTGGAGGGTTTATTGGTCATGATCAATAAAAATAATTAAAACAACCTTTTTGAACAATTCATAACTAAAAATATGCTAAACTTTATGAAATGCCATTATAATTTAAAATTGTTACCTCTTCTTTTCATTTGATTTTTGTAGTCTTTGTCTTCTTTGTTCACCTTTGGAAGAGTCTTCATAGTCTTCTTGATGCTTTTGATTCATGGATACACTGGGTCATTTTGTTGCAATTCTAATGTCTGCTGATTGATGCCTTCAGGATTTGTAGCTGCGGAAAGACTGTCTGGCTGCAGAAAGGCTGATCAGCTGCAGAATGTCTGTTGAGCTGCAGAATGTTCCTGTAGAGCATTTTAATCATGGAATGGAGTGTTTTTGGAATATAGGTGAAATGTTTTAAGGTATGAATGAAGATGGATGATGAGTTATGATATGTATGAAGTGGATGATGAAATGGAATGGATTCAGTTTATGAAATGGAGTGAAAGAACATAAGAACTGCCCTGCAATCCTTGACATGTTTTATTCATTTACAGCAAGATATCAAACTTTAAATTTTGTCATGAAAATGAGATGGATGGAGTATGGAATGCGATGAATGAAATGTGGAATGGAGTGAAATATGAATGATGAAATGAAATGGAGTATGGATGGATAAGTGAATGGAGTGAAATGAGATGAGACGGATCATAAGCACTATGGATCTGAATTTATGATTTTTGTAACAGCTGCTTGTAAAAACAAAAAAAATGGAAAAGTTAGAGTGTCAGAGAGACTCTGATTTTCACCCTATCTTTTCTGTATAAACATGCCAATCAATGATTGGTTTTCATGTTTATACCTTTATTTATTTATTTATTTTTTTCAAAGAGAAATGCTTCAGAAAATTTAATCAAGTTGATGAAGAAGAGAGACTCTTCTTCATTAACTTCACATCATTGCTTTCTTGGAACTTCTTGAAAAACTCTTCTCTTGAGAGTGGCTTGTGATATAGCTTCAGTCTATGACCATTCACAAGAAAAGTGACCTCTTCTTCATCTATAGTTCTGATTTTTACTGCCCCATTATCAAAAATTTCAACAATTTCATATGGCCCAAGCCAATGTGTCTGAAATTTACCTTGAAAATCCTTGAATTTTGAATCAAACAAGAGAGCCCAGTCACCCTCTTTGAATTTATTCTCCTTGATGTACTTGTCATGCCATCTAGCCCTTTGTTGTTGGACTAGACTTGTTTTCTGAACTGCATCTTGTCTGATCTCATCCAATTCATTAATTTTCTCCAGTCTATGCTTTTGTGCCTCCGTTAAATCAAGTCCTAGCTGAACTGCCATTTTGAAAGTTTGAATCTGGAACTCTATGGGAAACAAAACTTGCTTTCCATAAACAAGCTCATAAGGAGTATGGCTTGTTGTGTTTCTCCATGTAGTTCTATAGGCCCACAAGGCTTCAGGAAGCCTATCTACCCAATCTCTTCTATGTAAATGAACAGTCTTTGTTAGGATTCCTTAAATGACCTTATTAGTAGATTCCACTTGACCATTTGCTTGTGGATGATAAGGAGTAGTTTTTCTATGTCTGATTTTGTACTTCTCCATCATTTGCTCCACTAGCCTTGATGTAAATTGAGCTCCTTGATCTGTAACAATTTCCTTGGGACACCAAAACGAGTAAAAATATCCTCAAAAAGAAAAGTAACTACAGATGATTCATTAGCAACAAGTAATGGTTTAGCTTCTACCCATTTAGTAACATAATCAGTGCAAACTAATATATATTTCTTTTGTCTTGATGGAGGACTAATAGGTCCTACAAAATTCAAAGCCCATTTTTCAAAAGGTTCAATGTGTACCTGAGGTTGTAATGGCATCTCACCTGAAGGAGAAGGTTTCCCTACCCTTTGGCAACTGTCACACCTTTTGACATACTCTTTAGCATCTTTAAACAAAGATGGCCAATAATATCCTAAATTAAGGATCTTATAGGCTATCCTCTTATCTGCAAAGTGTCCGCCACAAGGTTCATCATGACATGCCTTGAGAATCTCAGGCATCTCATCTTCATGAACACACCTTCTAATGATCAAATCTGGACCTGTCTTGTACAACTCATTAGCGACCCATGAATATTTTTCACTATCATTAATGATTTTTCTTTTATCCCTTGCATTCATAATTGAAGGAAATTTTCCTGAAACTAAATAATTAGCAATATTAGCAAACCATGGAGTTTGAGTAGAGATTGCAAAAAGATATTCATCAGGAAATTGATCTTCAACTGGAGTGTCATCTTTGATATTTTGGAGTCTAGATAGGAAATCGGCTACTGTGTTTTGTTTTCCAGGCCTATCTAGAATAGTAATGTTGAATTCTTGTAAGAGCAATAACCATCTTATAACTCTGCCATTAGTAATGGATTTATTCATTAAGTATCTAATTGCAGAATGATCAGTGTGAACAAAAGTTTCATAGCCTGTTATATAGTGTCTAAATTTTTTTATGGCATGAACAACAGCTAAAAACTCCTTTTCAGTTACAGTATAGTTTAACTCTGCAGGAGTCAAATTTTTACTGATATAATAGATGGCATAGGGAATTAAATCTTTTTGTCCCAATACTGCTCCTAGAGCTGTATCGGAAGCATCTGTCGAGATATGAAAAGGTAACTTCCAGTTAGGTCCCCTTAATATAGGTGCTTCAGAAATTTGGTTTTCAGGGTTTCAAAAGCTAACTGGCAATCAGAAGTCCACTTGAATTCACAATCTTTGGTGAGTAATTTGAAGAGTGGAGATGCTATCTTGGTAAAGTTTTCTATAAATATCCGATAATACCCTGTAAATCCTAGAAAACTTCTAACATCTCTTTGACAGCTTGGAATGGATAGGTTAGAAATGACTTCAACTTTTGCCTCATCAACTCTAATCCCATCCCCTGAAATGTGGTGCCCTAAAACAATACCTTCAGTAAACATCATAAAACATTTTTTATGACTAAGTGAAAGGTTTTCTTCTTGACATCTTTTTAAGACTTTTTCCAAGTTTTCTAAAGCCTCTTCAAATGTGTCCCCATAAACTGTGAAATCATCCATGTACACCTCTACACAGTCATGTATTAGATCCGAAAAAATTCCTAATACTGCCCTTTGGAATGTTGTAGGTGCATTGCATAATCCAAATGGAAATACTCGGTAAGCATAGGTACCCCAAGGACAGGTAAATGTGGTTTTATCTTGGTCTTCAAGTGCTACTTGGATTTGATTGTAACCACTAAACCCATCTAGGGATGAAAAGTCCTTTTTGCCAGCTAATGTGTCTAATACTTGATCTATGAAAGGTAAGGGAAAATGGTCTTTAAGAGTAGCTTTATTCAGTTCTCGGTAGTCGACACACACCCTCCATTTTCCATTTTTCTTTGGCACAATTACCAAAGGAGAAACCCACTGACTATCTGAAATAGGATAGATGAAATTAACATTTAACAATTTTTGCAATTCCTCTTTAACAATTTCCCTAAGATTTGGATTCATCCGTCTTTGAGGTTGTCTGATTGGTTTGCAATTTTCCTCTATATAGATGTGATGAGTACAAGTATTGGGACTTATCCCTTTCATGTCAGTGTATTCCCATGCATATGCAGAAGAATGTCTCTGTAATACTTTGACTAACTCTTCTTGTTGAGATTTTTCTAGGTTCTTGTTTATGTTCAAAGTTTTGCCTGGAAAAATTTCACTTGTAGAGCTGCCAAATTTGTCCATAGAATGAAGAGACATCTACCTAGATGACAAAAAATCAATATTGGATCCCTCTTGAAATGATTCATATTTGTGTTCTGGAGAGGATTAAAAGTTTTCTAGAGTATTCAGAATTTGATTATCTTCACTAATTTCTGAAATTGTGAAGAGTGGTTGTAAATCTTCTTCATCCTCTATCCATTGAGTGTCATCTAGATCTGTAATTGTCCTAGCTGGAGGATATAAAGTGAATCTCTTAGTTGAAATACCATCAGAAATATACATATCACCCGACCTACAACTAATAAAAGCATCAGCTGTAGCCAACCAAGGTCTTCCTAGTATAACAGGATGGCCTCCTAGATTATTCTTGGGAGTTAGGATCATGAAATCCACAGGGTACTCCCAAGAATCTAGGGACACTGGAATGTCTTCTATTACCCCATATGGTTTGATCATAGATCTATCTGCTAATTGTAATAGTGTGGGTGTAAAGAGAAGATTAGGAAGTTTCAGTTTGTCCATGATTTGTCTACTCATGATATTTATTGCTGCTCCTAAGTCAATGAGTGTGTTTTGAATTTCAATTCCATTGATGTGAATTTTGATAACTGGATTTCCTGGGTCAAGATACTTTGGAATAGCAATCTTTCCCATCATAATGTCTGCTATTTGTCCTACCAGTTGAATTTTCTTGGTTTCTCTTATTCTTTTTCTTGTTGTCTTCATACTCAACTCCTTTATTGTTTTGGCTAAAATTGGGATTTCTTTGATGGCTTGCAATAATGGAATTTTAATACAAACATTTCTCAATTCATCTAAGAAATCATAATTAGGCACCATGATTTGTTTTTCTACACCTCTATCAATTTGTAATCTTTCCGGAAAGGGAGGTATATAAGTAGATGTGGATGGTTGCTCTAATACAGGAGTTGGATTTATTGGATATTTTTGTTTTAGTTTTTCAATGTGTGGGTCTTGAAAGGATGTGTCTTCCTCAAGACTTTTATTCACCCGTAGGGAGTCTTCCTCAGAATTATCTTGTTCCTGTATGATCACAGAAGGTTTCCTCTTTTCAAGTATCCTTCCAGACCTAAGTTGAACATCACTAAGGTCTAGAGGAGTAATTAAATAAGTTGGAAATTGTTGTCCTTATATCATGTATGTATTCTGAGGGTTCTTATTATTGGGGGTTGGTATGGGCTGAGCTGGTAATTGATTGGATTTTTGAGGGAATGGTAATGGAAGTGGTTGATTTTGATGAGGTTGGTTCAGATGATGTTGTTGAAAATTTTGTTGAAAATTTTGTTGAAGATTTTGAGGAAAATTTTGTTGAGAATTTTGAGGATAAAATTGTGGATATGGTGGATAGGATGGTGGATACTGATAATATGGAGAGTATCTTCCATAGGGACCTTGTGATCCTTGTGCCCAAGCTTGAGATGGATTTTGAAATTGGGGCCAAGGTTGCTGCCAAGAATTCCAAGGTGGAGGTTGATTATACATTTGATCATGGAATCCTTGTGTCTGAGGTCCCTGCCAAGGTCTTCTAGATACAAAGTTAAGAGACTCTGTGGAATCTGTAGGAGTTTCCTCCTGAAATACAGCCTTGAGACCAGGAAGAGAAGGACAATTCTTGGTCTCATGTTTCTCAGAACAAATGGCACAGGTCTCTACAACTTTTACATCCAAAGGACACTCTCTTAAGGCATGTTTCTTTCTACATTTGGGACAAAAGATTGCCAAAGCATCAGATTCAGCCTTTTTCTTGTTTTGTATCTTAAGGGTGTCTATTTGTTCACTAAGACTCCCTAAGATGTCAGATTTAAAATCATCAAGCATGTGTCCTATTTCTGATCTACTTACTGTCCTAGAAGCAGATTTACTTGCCCTTGCAAGAGCGGGATCTCTTGGACCTTTGACAGTTTTAGATTTCCCTCTTGAAAGGTTAATACATAACTCCGATATTTCAGGTAATGTAAGTTGTGATATATCCCCTTTTCCCATCATGTTAAGAATATCCAACCATTCATCCCTAATTGTTTTCAACAAAAGAGCTTTTAAGGTGTCTTGATCTAGGTTTTCCATTTTTGCCCTTTTGATGTTGTAATTAAATCTTTCCAACAAATCTTATAAGTTTTCATCTTCTTTTTGTAACATCTTGAACACTTCTTCCTTATGATTAACCGGCATACAATAATCCAAGTATCTCTCTAGAAATGCTTGTTTCATATCTTCCCATGTTCTAATAGAACTACTGATTAGACTCATAAACCACTTCAATGATGCTCCCTTCAAAGTTGAAGGAAATAATTTCAGTTTTCGAGCATCTTGTAGGTAGTCATAAGTTCTACACAGCACTTCAAATTCGAATAAGAAAGTTTCAGGATCTTCAGTTTTAAGTCCATAGAAGTTTGGAAGGACAGAAGGTGAAATGTTTTTCATGGTTGTATTGGTTTCTTCATCAAGTATAGGAAACCCAAAAGAGCTTCCTATTCTACTTCTTCCTCCATTTGCACCTCTACCTCCTTCTCCTCTACCTCCTTCTCCTCTACCTCTACCTCTACCTCAAAATAGTGTGTTTTCTCCATTAAAAAATCCTCCTCCTCCTTCTTCTGCCATGGTTGACTCTCTTGTAGAAGTGGAAAGGTTTGTATCCCTACTAGGAGTCTTTAGATATTCTTATATGGCAGGTTCAGTGGATGAAGTGGAAGGTTTCTCTAATGGAATAGTTGACCTTAGATCTTCTAGAAGTCCAGGATCAAGAGAGGATGGAATATGGGTATGAGTTGAAGGTATACTAGCTCTGGATCTAGATGAAACAAGTGGTGTTCTAGAAATCAAAATTCTGCCTCTGCTGCTTATAAATATTCCCCTTGAATCTCTCTCTCTATGCATAAAATTGTTTTTGGATGCTAAGAAACAAAGGTTACCTAGTTTTCACTTCCCCGGCAACGGCGCCAAAATGTTTGGTCTCAATCTAGTCTCCTAAACTGAGCTCATTTAATTGTCAACCAGGATTTGTAAACTGCTGAAGTGAAGTGTACTGTATGTACCTAGGTGCTTGTTTCTTAATGCGTTGTGTGTAGTGTTTTGTAATGTTTTTGGTCTTTTGTGATGATTTATGATGTTTTTGGTCTTTTGGTGGTTTTATGTTCACAAGGAAAATGCCTAGAAAGCTAATGGAAAGGAGCTGGTGATTAAAAACAGAGTTAAGCCTAATTGATGGGTGAAAAATGACAAATGCAATTGGAAACACTGAAGCAGAATCAAATCTAAACTATGACTAAGTAAAAGCAAAGCTTGATAATGACTTTTAAGCAAATGATTCAAAACACAAACTAAACTTAAGAAATGATCACTAAGTATGCAAATCCTCTAACTAAACAGTTAAACAACTAACTTACAATGATGCAACATTTTGTCCTTGATTAGAGATTTGAAACATATTTGGAGGAAAAACATTGATACCATCCTAAGATCTTCTATTCTAGGACTAGTTCCTAACTCTATTCTGCAATTTAATTGAATGTCACAAGACCTTACTCAAGAGTTATTGATTTCTTTTCAAAGTAGTCTTTTGAGGGAGGGTTCTGTTTATGAAATGATAAGGAAATTGCAGAGGTACTTCAGGCCTTAAAATGATGTTGTCTTCTGTTCATATGGTTATGGATCAATTGTAGATTTTAGAACAAGAAGATGTTTGTAAATAATGAAGGCTGTTTTGTTAATCTTAACAACTGAAGTAATCTATTGTGCAGTGAATGACAACTGACTATGGAATGCAAATGCAATGAGTTAATCTAAGAATGAACTTAAGATGCCACTAATCTAAAACAATGCTGAACTATAAGTCATTATCAAACCCAAAACAGAACAACTGAACATGAATTAAGTGCAATGAAACTCTGGAGTATCCTAACTATGCTATCATGCATTATTCTATGAAATTATACAGTCTATTTGTCCATCATTGTTTGATATTTTGGAAGAGTTCCTTCTTTTGGAAGAGATTTTAGAACAATTCTGACTGTGTAATTGAGTGCAAATGCAAGCAAAAAGACTGAAAGCAATGAAAAACTAAGATATCATAGCCATCTCCTACTCGTCATTATGATATTTTGGACAAGTGTTTAAGAGAAAGAACAGCAATGGTACTTAGTACAAACACACAACTAAATCATTCATTATCACGGTTATGCCTTGGACACCTTAAGGATTTCTTGGAAGAGTTTCTTCTTTTGGAAGAGTGTTTGGAACAAGTGTAACTGTGATAGTGAACAACAAAAATTACAATAAAATCCTACAATACTATAGCCATTTCCCATTCATCATTATAATCTTTTGGAAGAGCTTCTTCTTGTGGAAGAGTTAGAATGAGTATAACTACAGTAGCTAATTAAAACAACTACAAATTCAACTTCTAATCCTACAATACTATAGCCATTTCCCATTCATCATTATAATCTTTTGGAAGAGCTTCTTCTTGTGGAAGAGTTAGAATGAGTATAACTACAGTAGCTAATT
Source organism: Pinus albicaulis (assembly GCA_034641835.2). Classification (NCBI taxonomy): domain Eukaryota; kingdom Viridiplantae; phylum Streptophyta; class Pinopsida; order Pinales; family Pinaceae; genus Pinus; species Pinus albicaulis. Next base: position 1,755,060,025 of record CM076580.1, read on the forward strand.
AAAACAAATACTAATTCAAATTCAAAAACGTAAAGGCAGCTAGAATACTTATCTAATTTACGCAAATAAATCCGTGCAAGAGGCAGGGGCCCTCTACCACCTGACAAAATTCAACTCCAAATTAAATCAACGCTTTCAAAACAACACTGTCTGCTTCATTAAAGATGAAATAACTTGAACATAGCACTCTGCGTCTTCAGAAATGTAGCACAGAATTTAAGCAAAATCTAGCATAAAATCTAACATCAAATCTAACATAACTCTCAGTTTCCCAAGTGTTTATATAACAAATGTAAATAACAAGATTTGCAACAATTCAGGAACACTGTCTTTCCTTATTGGAATCACATTAGGACTCTTGAAGTGGCTGCGTGAAAAGGAAAAGACATCTGGACTGAGACAGTCCTAATAGAAGTCTTCCTTCCTAAATATGTTCCCACGTTCCAAAACCATACCCAGAATTCGTTTCTTCCTCCATGATGAGCAACGAACCATGTAGACATGACGTGGATTATGCCCATATGCGTTTTTTCTTGAGAGGCCACCTGGAACATACCCAAACGTGAAGACAGCTGCAGAATCGCTGGTTAGCTACGGAATGTCTGCATTCTGCAGCTAGTTCCGGTCAAAATGCTTTACAATGGAAAAAATCATAAAACTTAGCAAGTCAGTCATATAAATCATTCTAAAAGTAATTTCAACTAAATTCATTGATCAATTGGGTCTAGGATAGCAATGGAAAAAGGAAAATGAGGTAAAATAAGATGAAAGAAAGCACAATTTTGAGGCTCAACAGTATACTGATATCCTTTATGTGCTCACTAGCCTCAATGCCCCTCCAGAACTGTCAAAAACAAAGGCCTGATTCATAAAACTCAAAGCTCGAAAATACTGCATTATGAATGAGAGCTTATATTGGAAAAATCTGAATGGCCTTTTGCTGAAATGTTTGTCTGAAACTGAAGCTGAAAGAATCAAACAAGAATTCCATGCTGGGGAGTGTGGAGGCCACCTGAGTTGGAAAACCACTGCAAATAAGATACTCAGGGCTGGTTACTACTAGCCTACCCTCTTCAGTGATGTCCATAAAATGATACTTTCCTGTCATAAATGTCAGATCTTTGAAGGCAAAAGAAAACTCCTTCCCCTCCCTCTACAGCCCATCACCATAGAAGGTCCTTTCATGCAATGGGGCCTAGACTTTATAGGAGAAATTCATCCTGCCTCCTCTGGACAACATAAATGGATTTTAACTGCTACAGATTACTTCACTAAATGGATAGAAGCCATACCCACTAGGAATGCCACTGACTCTGTCATCATTAGGTTCCTAGAAGACTTCATCTTATCTCGTTTTGGTTGTCCAAGGAAAATAATCACTGAAAATGCTGCTGCTTTCGGATCCAAAAGAATGGTTGATTTCTGTCACAGGTACGGAATAGCACTTGGACATTCAACTGCCTATTACCCCCAGGGTAATGGCCTAGCTGAATCATCAAATAAAAGCCTGGTTACAATCATTAAGAAGCTGCTGGAAGAGAACAAAAGGTCATGGCATAAAAAGTTGATACATGCCTTGTGGGCAGACAGGCTCACTACAAAGAAATCTATTAGCATGTCACCCTTTCAGCTAGTTTATGGGACAAAAGCAGTTTTTCCTACTAGTCTTGGAGTTCCAGTGATCAAATTTGTCTAGGAGATCCAATCAGAGGAAAACAGTATGGTAAGGAGAATCAATGAAACTATCCATCTGCAGCAAACAAGAGAGCAGGTTTATAGCAGAGCTGTCAGAGTATAGGAAGGCATAAAGAGACAGTTTGACAAAAGAACCAAAGCTTCAGACTTCAAGGTTGGAGATAAGGTTCTGAGATGGGATTCGAGAAGAGAGGACAAAGGCAAACATGGTAAGTTTGACAGTTTGTGGCAAGGTCCATATATCATACAAGCCACTGTGGGTCCTAATGCATTTTTTCTGCAAGAACTTGATGGCACAGAATTGTTTGGGGGTCCTGTCAATGGCAGGATGCTCAAACATTACTTCTATTGATTTTCCATTTCCAGTTTCATCTCCATTGTACATACCATTGCAAGTTTTCATTTTCAGAAAAAGAGAAATGTTCCAAAAAACAGAATGAAAAGAGAGGTTCAGACATGCTCAAAACATGAACCTCTGAAGCAAAAAGCATGGCTCAAACGTGATCAAAATCTGAGCCAAAAGGAAGCAGAATAGCTGATCCTAATATGCTCAAAATCTGGACCAGCAGTGAAAAGAAGAATCAGCTCTAATATTCCCAAAACCAGAGCTGAAGCAAAGGAAAGAGGTGACTCAAATATGCTCAAAACCTGAGTCACAAGAAAGAAAGAAGGATGTTTCACAGTTGCAGAATTGCATGCCTTCACAGTTTTTTTTTCTACAAGTTTCTGCCCAACAAGTCAGACAGTCTAATCTTGACTTGGCTGTGTTTAAATTTCCTGTCTTAGAATGTAGGTGAAGAAACCTGTTGGACAGTTTAATCCCAACAGGTAGTAGATTAGGTAGAGAAATAGATGAGGTCAACAGTCTAATCTGGCCTCATGGAGCAATAAGGGTAGATTTAGAATAGGTTTGTTTTTGTTTTTCAAAATAAAGGTAAAGGGTTTTCTAGCTAAAATGCACGCAAGGGAAAATGCTAGGATTGTATTTTGGGTAGGTAGATTGGGTGGGAAATGTGTCTGCTGATATCATGTTTGTGGCAGCTGAAAATCAAAGAAGGAAGATGGCTTATGATAGCAGGCATCTGGCCTACTCCAAAGATCATATCTGGTTTCTTGACTCCTCCAAGGAGAAGCCATCCCCATTTGGAGCCACTGTTAGCCCCCCTATGAAATTCTTGACAAGCAAGCTGGGGGCTAGTTTGTTCTGGAGCCTCCAAGGAATGCCTTTCCCCTGAAAATTCACCCTCCTTGGAGCCTCTGTGTGCTATGCCTAATAGATGGTTCCTCTGCTGATTCATTTCTCAAAAAAGCCTATTATTCCCTCCTTCACCCCTGCAAAATACATCAATTCCCCTTCTTTTCCCTTTATCTGAATTTCTTTTCTTTCCCCCCCCAAGATTCCCCCTCTCTATCCCTTATTCATGCCCAAAATCCCCTCTAAATCCTATTCCTGCCCCTGGTTTAGCCCTTTCTACCCTTCATTCTTCTATCGTTACCTCCATTGGGCCTGAAATTGCATTCAAAATGAGTTAAGATGGTGAAATTTATGAGTTTGGGTCCTAGCCCCTTTCGCCATCAGCCCCCGCACCCTTTCTGTTCATATTCCCAAGTGCCAGGACCACTCGCCAAATCCGCTAGGCGCTTAGCCCCTCCAAACCTTTCTACGCGCGAAAAATCATCAAAAACCTTTGCAAACGCGCATTTGTGGGTTTTAATACTTTTTGGTTTGATCGATGAATCTCCACCGTCCATTCATTTGTCAATCCAACGGCGCGGAGCGCACCCGAAATAGTGGACCCCGCTTGCCTTACGTCATACCTCCAAACTGTTGGTAAATTCTGCACCACTGTTGCGCGCAGGGCGGTTTTCCCCGGAGCCCCAGCGATCCCACACAGCTGTTGCCGCGTGTCCGAGCGTGCTATTTTGAAAACCGCCATTTCGCGCATTAATCTTCGGACGAAAGCCAGGCAGCGGAATTCGCGATCACCGTCCGATCTCGAGCGCTTCATCTTACGGTCGTGATTCATCAAAGTTTCACACTTCTTAACTTGCTGTCCCTCGCCCCCATGGCCCACTATGCGTCGCGTTCCACCATCGATCTCGCTATAATCGACGGTCCTGATCTGTCCCTCCATCGTTAACCATTCCACGGTCTCCCGCCTCACCCTGTCTCGCCACGTCATTGCCACATGTACGCCCCATACATTCTCCATCTCCATCACTATATCTTTGGTTTTGTCGTGTTTTTTTTAATGTTTTTCGTTCGTCTCTTACGTGCATTCGCGCTATGTTTCATTATTCCTCCATCAGAGCATTCTGTCATTATTTTTCGCGATTTCCCCCAGTTATCCATCTGCATGGCTATTTTCCACGTCCACAGTGTGTCCTCGCCTCCTCCATCATCCACGTACATGGATTTCTTCACAGTTGTTGTTTTGCAGGGTTGCTAGAGGTGAAAGCCTCCATGTTCCGATCGTACCATCTTAATGGAGAAGTTTGCAGTCAGAATTAAATCTGAGGCCCAGCGCTGCCATAAAATTGTCAAAGAAAGCTGCTGAAGGGATTTACATTAAGGAAAAGGCAGATTTCGAACTCTGAGAATCTCCCATCACCATTAAAACCCGAGCTACTCTGTCAGAAGCAAATAAAGCGGCCGAATGTTTCAGTGCAGAGAAAAAGGAAGGTTAAAGTGGGCTTATGAAGGTCTTGAGCTTTCAATCCGCAGTTTGGAAGGCTGAGCAGCAGTTTGAAGATCCCGAGGATCGATCAAAGGATCCTGCACACAAGTAAAAGGTACCATCAGGGTTATTTGTCAGCAGAATGTTTCTCTTTATCAAAGTACAGGGTGCCCATACCACTTTATTATACATAACATCCCTGAAAGAATTTCCGCCCCCAATTCACACAAAAAAAAGTCACTGCATATTTATGAGAAGGCATTCTCCTAGCAAATGTTATTTCATTTTCTTCAACCACCAGAGTATTTCGACCGAAATATGTCAAGCCCAAATCGAGCGTATCATTCTATCACAAGGACAGTGACATAGATTAAATACATAAAAGATGTTGCTGCACGGGGTTTCCCGCCCCGCATTCATTGTTATGTTTAATGATACATTTAATTTTCTTTACCTACTCCTTCGCCTATCTCACAGGTTCATCCTACATAAAGCATGTATAAACATTGTAATGGTTGTTGATGAGAAATCAGTGGAATGTAAGCATTGTACCTATTTGAGACAAGTTCTCTGTGTATATTGTAAGATAGACTGAGATTAGATGTATTCAGACTGAATGTTCAAGCTATGGGCTATGATGTACCTGATTGGTGTTGTTTTTAATATGACAAGCATGTTTCTTTGGATCCTGATCTAAAGTAGCTGGTGATGTTTCCTCTTTCTCTGTATTTGTGATTGACTTGCTCTTATGTTATGTTCCATTTCATTTCATCTCTGCTGGTAGGCAACAGAAGTATAATATAAGATTCACCCTTAATAGGTGCCTTATGTTTCCTGCTCTCCCTACCTCAATGTTTTCTGCTTATATGTGTATCTGAATGTTGATTTCAATTGATTTAACCATTGTAGTGGATGATATTACCTGCTCCCTGATGTATGAATTGATGAAGTCCATGTTTAGCTGTTCTTGGTAGGATTTAGCTGGAAGGTTTGGGAACACTGGGGATTAGTGTTATCCCTGTCCACTAGGATCTTTGCACGACCAGCTAACCTTTCTAAGATCTCTTGTAGCTTCCTCTGATTTTGTCCAAGCAGGCCTGGAGTTAAATGACCTCTGGCTTGATCTATAGACAGAGTTGGTTGGTTCTCCTCCCTTTCATTTTCCGTCCTTAATGTTCCATTCCATCTTCTATCCTTTAAGATCCAAATGCTCTAGATGACTAGCCCAACTGAAATCTTGCACATTGAACGCAAATAAATCCTTTCTTGACTCCATAGCCCAATGGCTTTGATGTTCTCTGAGTTATCTGTCTCTGTCTGAGCTTCCTCTTTCCTCATCCTTGTCTTCTATTGGACCTTCGTTTCCTGATTCCTTCCAACCAAACCTAAACAATCAAACAAACAACCCTGAGCCTATAACTAGCCTAAAATCTTATACTTTGAGCCTTAAAGACGTAAACCTTTGACTACCATAGAGAGATCTCTCTCTGGAACTAGGAGGGCTAGATCCTAAGGTATGAAAGTGGTTCTATGTTGTCTCATATTTTGGTCTCTGTCAACCTGGCCAAAACGTGGGAACACCAACAGGTACCATTACCTTCCAAATACAAACAGGTAAACCCTTCTTATTAAAAGATGTAATGCATGTACTAGGCTTGAAAAATAATTTAGTTTCAGTAAAAATGTTGGAGGATAGAGGTTATGATTTGGTTTTAAGTGAATGGAAAGCTTTCCTTTGACACAAAGCCACATGAAAAGCCAAGAAGATTGGGATTCGTGTGAAGAATCTCTACAAACTCGATGTAGATGGTTGCGAAGTATTTATGGGTAAGGCAGACAAAGTGGTGAGCCAGGATGAGGGTGACTTATGGCATAGGAGATTAGGCCATCTACACCATGATGCCTTGTACTTCATGCAACATATTTCTATAGGGCTTCCAAAGGGTACACTTGTGCATATAGACACATGCAAGGGATGTACCATGGTGAAGTACACAAAGGCTACTTTTCACCAGATGGATAACCGAGCAACAGAAACCCTTGAGATAGTTCACTCAAATGTGTGTGGAAAATTCTCTACAGCTTTGAAAGCAAAGCACATGTATTATGTGATCTTTGTTGATGATTTTTCTAGAAAGTGTTGGATCTACTTCATGAAGAAGAAAGATAGATGTTCTCAAAATTTTGTGAGTTCAAAGCACTGGTGGAGAACGATACGAGGAAGCATGTGAAGGCTTTGAGGAGTGATAATGGTGGAGAGTACATCTCCAATGAATTCAAGAAATTATGTAGCAAAGAAGGAATTCAAAGAGATTTGATTGCACCTCAAAACCTACAACAGAATGGGGTTGCAGAAAGAAAGAATAGAACAACTGTGGATGCGACATGAACGATGTTGCATGATTAGGGCCTATCGTTGCATATATGGGTGGAGGCATGCAACACAACGGTATTTTTGCAAAACCGTAGTCCTCATCAGATACTTGGCATGAGTACACCGGAGGAGGATTTTTTTGGTAAGAAACTTGATGTTTCATATTTTAAAATGTTTGGCTCATCTGTCTATTTCCATGTGACCAAATATTCCAGGAAGAGGCTAGAACCAAAAACTGAGATTGGGATATTTGCGGGGTACACTGATACGCCCCACAACTATCGGGTTTATTTTCAAAACAACAGGATGACTGTTGTGAGATGGGATATAAAATTTGATGAGGAGAAATCCATGCGATTGTTCCTTGAGAGGGAGCTTGATTTGCATGCAGATGAGGAACTCTTGGTTCCAAAGGATGAACCTCAAGATGTGGAGCAGCCACATGCGGAGGATCATGGAGTGGAAGAAAACACTCATGTAGATCCATCCGTTAGACATGGTAGAAGGCGCACCACGAAAGCTGATAGATTGAACTTGATGCGACAGAACATGTAGGAGAACCTACTTCACTGCAGAGATAGAGAAAATCTCCAGATAGGTTTACTAGATACATGGATCTTATGAGCAAGAGTATTGTGACATAACCATCCTCCTTTGAAGAAGAAATGCAACAACCAACTTGGGTTGACGCTATGGTTGATGAGTATGACTCCATCGTTAGGAACAGTGCATGGGAAGTTGTCCCAACACTAGTCGGAAATTCAATGGTTGGATCTAGATGGATCTATAAGGTGAAGCGGGCTATATATGGGAGTGTGGAGAGGTACAAGGCTAGCTTTGTAACCCAGTGATCCTCACAAGTTGAGGGGATTGACTATGAGGAGACTTTTTCACCGGTTGCGAGGTACTCATCTATTAGATCTATCCTTGCACTCTATCCGTAGATAGGGTGGAAGATACATCAGATGGATGTGAAGAATGCATTTCTCAATGGAGTTATTGAGGAAGAAGTGTACATAGAGCAGTTAGAAGGTGTTGAGACCTTTAACATGGAGTCACATGTGTGCAGACTCAAGAGAGCATTGTATGGAATGAAGCAAGAACTTCATGCTTGGTACACCAGGATTGACAACTATTTCACCGGGTTGGGCTTCACAGAGAGTGAAGTAGATGTAAACCTATACCAAATTGTGGTGGAGGGTAAGCTTTTGATTATATTACTTTATGTTGATGATCTTATTTTGACAGATGATGAGAAAATCACTGACTTCTTGCAAATAAGACTTTGCAAGAGAGTTTGAGATGAAGGACATGGGACTCCTTCACTATTTCCTTGGTTTGGAGATATGGTAGCGGGATGGTGAGATATTTGTTTCTCAAGGCAAGTATGCCAAAGAGATTATAAGTAAGTTTCAAATGGAGAGCTATAAACCCATAGAGACTCCTCTTCTAAGAAACTGGAGGAAGGAGGATGCTACTTTAGGTGAAGTAGTGAAAGCTATTGTTTACAGGCAGTTTGTGGGTTCACTGATGTACTTGGTGAACACCAGACCAAATATTTTCTATGTAGTTAACCAGCTAATTCAAGCTATGGTTAAGCTGACCAATCTCTTTTGGAAGGCGGGGAAGCATGTCTTGAGATATCTCAGGGGAACTACAGAGTATGGATTATGGTACAGAGAAACAGAGGGAGTGAAGCTTCAAGGCTTCACAGATGCAGATTGGGCAAACAGTCCATCAGACAGAAAGAGCACATTAGGAGGGATCTTCAGCATAGGATCAACAACATTTTCTTGGTATAGAAGGAAACAAATATCTCTAGCACTCAGTTTATTCGAGGCTGAGTACATGGAAGCCATTCAGGCTGCATGTGAAGCCATATGTATGAGAAATATTATGGTTGGTTTGTTCGGTCATCAGATGGATCTGACGGTGATACATTGTGATAACCAGAGTTGCATTAAACTCTCGGTTAATCTGGTATTCCATGATAGGTCCAATCACATTGACATATGGTACCACCATATTAGAGATTGTGTTTAGATATGCATTATGTTACTTTAGTACATTCCCACGAAGGATCAGGATGCAAATATTATGACGAAGGCGCTCGCCAGGAGTAAATTCGAATACCACATAGGCAGGATCAGGGTAGCATATAATCCATTTCTTGTTGAGAGGGAATGTTGAAAGGCAACAAGAAAATGAAACACACACACTAGTGTGGGATCATGGGATGGTGGGTCCTAGCGATACATTAGTGTGAAAGCCAATTTATTTAATAAATTGGAAATGTGTCTAATTTAATTTTCCCTTAATTAAATTGGATAATAAATTGTCATCTTATCTCATAATCAATTGTAATATTTAACTGAGTGTGATAAACTCAGTAAGCTCATGAATTTCGAGTTGAGGGTGGTTGGTGAGGCATGCAGAGTGATTCTATAATTTATTGAGTCCAAGTTGCAGTTAGTGCATTAGCTTAATGCATGAGAAATTAGTTAACTCAATCTAGGTGAGTTAAAGTCAGTCTAACTAGTTGTAAATGATTGTAGCACTAGTGAGAGGTCAAGTGAATCAAATCAGATTTTATTCACATGCAGTGATCTGTCAAGTGACTGATGATTTACTATTAATAGCTTCATGCATGTCAGTTCCAGTGGAAACCCAGTTGAGACAAAGGTTAAAGGGTTGTTAACTATCAGTTGTATTATTAGTAGGTTTCCCACATGCAGTAAAACAACCATAGGATTGCCCATGATTTTGTGCAGTCAAGGAAGGATGAATTTCCTTGAGAATAGAGATTGCATTCCACATGAATTGTGCAATCAAGGTAGGCTAAGAAGTGGCTGTAAATTGGCTAAGTGTCAGTCGATTTTGTTCGGATCAGTGTGAGAGTGTAGGAGACTCTTGTGAGAAGAATGCATTGTAATTGTTTCATGATTCCCTAGTGAATATACAATAGAAGATAGAGGGTTTTTGAGCAGAAAGCTTTCCTCTGGAAAATATATGTGTTGTGGTTTGATTTGCTTCTTTCTTTACTTGTTGTGATTGGTGATGGTGTTTATTTTCTGCAATTGATTTGTAGAAGGATTCAGTATCTTGCTTTAGCATATCCCATGATCGAATTGAATTCATGACACATACACTATTTGTATAATTTCTAAAATTTTATTTATGAGTCTACAAGAGTGTGTATTTTTCCAAATTTAAAAGAAAACTGAAAGTGATTTTCATTTTAGTTTTTTTTATTTGGCTTGTCTTTATCATTTTGAAAAAGGAGTGAAAAGCATTTCATTGATGTATTTTTAGAACGATTTTGATTTCTGTTCGATTGAAAGAAAAGTAAAAAGTGTGGTTTTTTCATTTCTTCATTTGTTTCGTTCATTTTACTTGTGATTTCATTTCATAGTAAAATGTAAAAAAAAAAAAAAAGAGTTGAACTTTATGCATCTTAGTGGAAAAGAGAAATGTTTTCATTTTTTCAATAAGTTGCATTTTTGGGAAAAGTGAATTTGATTTGAAAGAATTGCATTTCATAGGTTTGAACTAGTTTTTTTTTTTGGGGGGGGGGTGGGGGGGGGGTTTGGAAATATTTTCTTTTTTCATTTAGACTGCATCATAGAATTCATGTGACATCGATTTTGAGCCAAAAACTGAAACTTAACTCAAGATAAACATTAAAATTTACCCAATTTACCTTAAGGAGCATTTGGAACTAACGATAAAATTTAGAGGTCTAGGCTAGAGACGTGTTCTGACGTCATAAAATGTAGGATTTTTCACTAGTTACAACCCGGGGGTGATATCTCGTCCCACGTATGGAAGTATATTGATGTATGATAAGTATATTTGGGGCACTCTCATCAAATGGTTATGCATTAGACATCACTACTATGGACTGTACTTCCACGTACCGTTGCGTATATTTGGGGAGACACCAATAGGTTGCAAGCATACCATAGGTAACTGATTCAACCACCTTGTAGATGTGATACATCGAACACATCATTCAGGGAGATCGGCTATAGTACGTTAAGTCCCTAGTCATTTTTTCTATCACTTATCAACAAGGTGTATATTACAGTTCACGAATACTTGGCAAACCTTTATGCCTACTACACCATTTTTTATTTATTTTTTGTTAATTATAAAAGTAACTGCCCACAAAAACATCTTATCTGTGAATTTCTCCAGCCTCATCATTCCTTGTTAAATTGTGGATTTTTGATAATTTCGCCTCTTCCTTTCTTGATCTTGTCTTGTAAGGTCATCGTGGTTGAATCGTTGAATTCACCTCGTCCCTCCTCCGAATGATCTCAAGAACCTCCTCCTGAGGTCCCTTAGTTTCTAGATGGCACCATTGAAGCTCTGACAGATGAATTATGGATTCATCATCAAAAGGGTACTCCATATCACCCACAAACGAATGGTGCAGTAGAAGCTTTCAATAATATATTGGAGACTGCACTCACTAGGGTTTGCAATGTTAACTAGAAGGATTGGGATGTGCACATACTTGAGGTTCTTAGGGCATATAGAATCACATGCAAGAAGTTGACAAGAAATAAATCGTTCAAAATGGTGTATGGGCAGTAAGCTATTATGCTAATGGAGTACATTGTTCCAAGTCTGCGCATTGTAGCATTCACAAATATGGTAGAGAAAGATATTATGGAAGAACGGTTGTCGTAATTCATCGCACTAGAAGAGGATCGATTTATTGCAGGTTTCCACGAGCAAGTACAAAAGCCATGCGAAAAGGCTTAACATGATAGGAATATTAGACAAAAGGTGTTTAAGGAAGAATATTTGGTCTTGTTGTATAACAACAAGTTTGCGCACCACCCAGGGAAGTTCAAGATGCATTAGCTAGGACCATATGTTGTTAAGGAGATCACTTACGGAGGTGTGGTGCACCTAGCCACATTGAGCGAAGAAATATTCTTGGGTATGTTAATGGAATTTTATTTAAGCCTTACATGGATGATCCTCTCCCTATGCGCACATAATGACTATATGGCTAGCAAAATGGATATGCACAGGCAAGATGTCTAATGCGCAAAAATGTGTGACGAGTGTGCAGAAGCTGTGCGCGAAGGTTGACTGGGTCATAGAGGTGCCAAAATATAGCCGTTGGAATAGTAAATCTGGACAAGACAATATTTTTACCATTTGGAGGAGCACTTAAGTTTCATTTAATGAGGAGATTATGCCAGATTTGGAGCCATTTTGTCATTTATGGTGCTACATTAATGCATAAGATATCGTTTAAGATGCACCTAAGCTATAAATATGACCGAAGGGGTCACATTAGTTCCCTTTGAATTCATCATGATTTTATGCATTGAGGTCTCTACTTTCCAAAGCCTATCTGAAGTCTATGTATGGTATTAATCCATTGTTCGAGAAGGAGCTGCGCTATAGTGGTTTAGGTCACTTAATCCAACCTAGTATGACAACCACCAAGCTAGGAGAGGAACCCATTGCTTAGGCTGGTGAGACCCTTGCAACAACCCAAACCAAGAAGGGACAGACCTTGAGGCCCTGGAAATCACCCTGAGAGAAAAGCCCTAAGCTTTGCTGCAGTATGGCAGAGCTCCAAAAGAAGTCGATGGTCGAGTTTCAAAAAACAGTAATGGAGGAAGGGGATGTGGTTACTAGTAGAAATTTCCAATCCTATCATGTGATTTCTTGCCTATGTTGCACTGGGAAAAGCTTTAGTGAAGATCCCAAAGGACCTTGACAAAGTGTGCTCTTACATCAATATGTCTTTGCTACCGGAGAACGTACCAGTTGCAGGCGACATGTTTGCTAAAATTCCATTGCTTGAAATAGAGGATTGGGACTTCGTCGATCCAGAAATATTTCCGTAACTCACACTTGATATGTACTTAGAGTGCATCCTTTATGATGATGGCGTAGTCAAGGTTGAAAAAATTCCCTAGGTACTAGGCTTCTGTAGGTCCGGATTACTAAATCTTTTGCAGATACCACACTTCTGCCGCAACCCGATAAATGATATTTGTATGCGAAAATTGCTAGTGCTGATTCATGATTATTTTCTATGGCTTAGAGAGTGCATACCTATCGATGTCGTGTTGATCGATTGGATCACTAGTTTTCCTGACCAGGGCACAGACCCTATAGTAGAATTCGAAGGGAAATGAAAAGAAAATAAAGTTTCAGAAAAGGTTAAGAAGGATTACAAAGTCTCACACAATACTCGAGGCTTTGTTGTAAATGAAATAAATGACCCTACAGCTTAGTTCGACACAATTGTGCTTGCCTGCAAAATGATGAGGAAGTGTAGGTTGCAGGAGGTCCCAATGCATGTCAATGTGTCTAGTACAATTGGGCAGAGTATTTATGGATGGAGTTTCTGGAAAATGTGTGCGAGTCATAGGAGGAAGGAAAAAACTTCTATCACTACAAGGAAAAGACCCTCCGGTGAAGGTTATAACGAAGGTTTTTAGTGTTATAAAATTGGCCAAAATTTTCAAAAAATAATTTTCTACAACATCTGTTTTCGATAATGGAGGTTTTGGCAGAGCTTCTAATGGAATTTCAACACAACTAAAAACAACTGAGAGCCCGAAGGTTCTTACGATTGTTTTTCTCATCGGTGCGGTAATCAGGTGTTAATGCACTAGTACATTGTACCTGTTAGGACCTCATAATGTATCATTTTGACCATACATTTTGTTATTATCCCACTCTTTTTTAGTCCATACTTAAAAGCTTACACTATCACTTTCATCCATTTTTCCAAAGGTATATAATATTCTTCTCTTTACTATATGTTTAATTTGTTTTGCATATAATTCTACATTACATTTATATTTAATCATTAATTGAAGATATATAGTTGCTGAAGACAGTTTGAAGACTGCAGATAATCTATTATGGCTGTCTGAAGACCGTGTTGCTGAAACAGTCAACATGGTACGCAAATCCCGAAGCTGAAATAGCCCGTGATTTGCAATTTTGAAGTAGCATTTCAAGTATGACGGCAACAAGAAAAGACAAGTAAAGGAAGTTGTTACATGGACCACTCTGAAGCCAATACCATCATAACCATTGTAACAAAATTTTGCTATGGAAGAACAGAAAGACCCTATTTTAGAACAGAAGATCAAATTGGATTAAAAATATGATTTCTATAATGAAAATCAATTGTAATAGATGTCTCCTCTTTAAAAAGAGGAGACATTAGCATTAGAGGATAGTTAGAGACTACGGGAGGTTCATTTCTAAATAGAGAAGGAATGTGACTCTTTTGTAATATGTTGCTTTCGACAGATGAATACAATTTTGTTTTGAGCACTTCAATTTAATTCCTTCTTCTAGGGAATCTTGTGAGAAGGAAAGGGCCCGCCTTCTTCACAAGATTCACCCATTTGTTCCTGTAGTTTGTTAATTGTTCTTTTCATTCATGCCTTGGTTAAACCCTATTTACTGAAGTTATTTATGTGGTATTGGAATTCTGTTGTTTACTGCTAAAGCTCTGTTTTCATTACTTGTTGCATTGATTTCATACAATTCATTCTTGAGAAATTGTGGATTATTTTAATTAGCAATCTTGTTTATGGAATGAGTGTGTGAAAGCTTTGTAATAAAAAATAGGTGCTGAAGATTCCTACTTGGGGGATAGGGTCTTGTTCTCTGTTATAGTATAATTGGTCTTCCTTTCTGTAGATTGATTTCCTTTCCTAAATCATTGTCTTTTTAATGTAAACCAGGATTCTTTTAATGAAAGTCTGCAATAGAAGGATTGTCTTTGTTGTAACTCAAGTGGACTTCAGTTTTGTTAAAGCAAGGTGTGAATAGTGTGAATTTTACTACAACATTTCTTTGCTTTTGAGATTGAGCATATACAGTGTGTGATTGCCTTTGAAATAAACAGACTTCCTTGGGTTGACAATTTATGTAGCACTTGAATTGTTTAAATTGATAAACAATTAACGTGACCAACATTTTGGCATCGTTTCCAGGGAAGGAAATTATAGATTTCAAAAGCATTGATGTTTTTCTTCCAGATGTGCAGATTGCATGAGAGGATGTGGAACCCATAAGAAAACTAACCCTACAGGTGGCAAGGGCAAAGGAAGGGGAGGAAGAAAAACTTTTATTGACGAGATTGTATCAAAATCTAAATCTTCTCAGAGATCAAGCTCTCGAAGGCCAAAGCCTCAATGCTCCCCTCAATCGAATTATGAAACAGAAGAAGTTGTGAGCCTTGAAAACATTGAGGAACTAGCAGCAAGTGTTGAAGAACCAGTAGAAAGCACTGAAGAACCAATAGAGAACATTGAGGAATCAACAGGAAACATTGAAAAACCAGTAGAGAACATTGAAGAGCCAGTAGAAAACTTTGAGGATCGAGCAAGTGCAGCAGGAGATCAAACAATGGAAGAAAATAATGAAGGATTATTTTGTGGAGGACAAGTAGATCATAAAGGAGAGGGAAAAGATGAGAATTCTCTCTCTACCTTGGGATTTCCTATTAGTGATCTCCCTAGAGGAGCAACTCCCATGAAGAATATCCCACTTTTAGCCTTACCCAACTTCCATGGTTTATCTTCCGAAGATCTTGACGAATTTCTTTTTGAATTTGATATATTATGCAGAAGTTATGATTATGTTACTAATGCCCAGAAGTTGAAGTTTTTCCCAGCAAAACTAAAAGGAAATGCACTAAGGTGGTTCATGAGTCTTGGAGGCCATGTAATCACAACATGGGAACAGATGAAACATAAATTTCTGCTTAAATATCAAGACTACTGTCGGACAAGAGAAAAGAGGGAGGAACTATTCAAGATGGTACAAAAGGAGGATGAGAATTTGGAGGACTTTGTGGAAAGACTACAGTACAATCTACAGAGATCCAATCATCCCGATGTAAGTAAGGATATTCTTAAAACAATATTACTAAAAGGGGTAAGGGATGATTGTTTAGACATGCTAAATATGCTTGGTAAATGGGATATATCTAAAGAATCATATGATGAGATTGTTGATCTCTATAAAAGATGTTCAAGAGGAGCTGCAAGGAATAGGTCAAATAGCAGAGATGCCACATATTCAAGAGTTCAGAAATCAGCCAATGGAGGAGAAACAAGAGCCGAAATAGGTAATTTACTCAAATAATTTAAAACTGAAATGTTAAGTTCTTTTGCTTCACAGATTGACACCTTGCAGGTTAAAAAGAAACAGGCCGAAGCAGAAGCAGCTTTGGCTGTCTTTTGCCCCAAATGCAAAGATAAACACCCACTAAGGGAATTCCCATTGGAAAAGATACCAATTTTTACCCTTTGTGAGAAAGATCATGAAACACAACAATGCCCTTCTTTACCAGGAATAAAGGCAGCATTGCAACCAACCGAAGAAGAAGTTGAAGCAGTCTATCTGCTGACATGAAGAAGACAATGGCAACCACGAGATAAAGTTATGAACTCTAATATGCCATTTACATCTTCTAATCGTTGGAACAATTATCCTTCTTTTAGTCAAAAAAATTACCCTCCCTCCAACCAACTGCAATACCCACCCTTTAATCAAATGAATTACCCACCCATGCAACAAACAAACCCTCCCTTTGTAGATCCTGCAATGTGGACTCCTTGGCGTCCACAACAACCATCTTATTTTAATCAATGGAATTCAAATTGGAGGGGCCAACAACTCCCATTTCCAAATCAATTTCCTCAATTTCAACAACCACTTCCTCTACCATTAGGTGCTCCACCAAATAATCAAATGATACCCTAGCTAC
The DNA here is from genome assembly GCA_034641835.2 of Pinus albicaulis. Classification (NCBI taxonomy): domain Eukaryota; kingdom Viridiplantae; phylum Streptophyta; class Pinopsida; order Pinales; family Pinaceae; genus Pinus; species Pinus albicaulis. Next base: position 1,755,076,547 of record CM076580.1, read on the forward strand.
CTGTACAACCAAATCCTAACTCTAATAATAAAGCTGTGCAAGTTATTGATATTCAGAACCAACCTACATTTCCTGTTTTCCTTGCACAATGTAATGACATTCATTTAAGATCTCGGAAAATAGTTGAACCCATCATTGACGATGTTACCTCTTCCGATTCTAATAAAGAAGAAATTGAGAAACATGATTCACACAAAGAGGTACAACCACCCTCTAATAAGGGTGCTGAAACAACAGAACCACCATTCCTTGAGCGTTTAATTTTAACTAGAACACCTGAGCCACCTGCTTTTAATCTTCTAGGGGAATTGCAGAATCTGTATGTTAAAATTCCACTTTTATAGGCATTAAGAGATGTACCAATTTATGCTAGAACTATGAGAAATATTTGTGTTAAGAAACCTGGTAGGAAAGCTAAAGACCCCCTTACAGTTTATGTTATGGGTGATCTATCTGCATTAATGTCCAGTAAAACTCCTCCAGTTAAATATGGCGATCTTGACCATCCTACTGTGACAGTCCAAATTGGTAAAACAATAATCCCTCAAGTTCTGGTAGATTTAGGTGCTGCTATAAACATTATGACTCTTGAAACTTAACAATTGTTACAGCTAAAGAACACAATCAAAGATACACCAACCATTCTAGAGTTAGTTGACCATTCTACAATCAAACCAGAAGGAGTTGTTGAAGACTTAGTCATCTCAGTTGAGTCCTGGAATTACCCAGCTGACTTTGTGGTGTTACAAAATAAAACAAAGTTTGGGGGACATCCTCTAATTCTGGGAAGGCCTTGGCTAGCCACAGCCGATGCCTTTATCAGCTGTAGATATGGTTCAATGACAATTTCCAATGGATATGAAACTAAACAGCTTACTCTCTACCCTCATGCTACACCCATGATTAACAATGAGAATTCCGTGTGGATGGATTATGATGATAATGCTATTCAACCTATTTTGACTATCGGACAAGCTTTAAACCTTAAAGATACCACTGAGGATGAAGTAATTAATAATTTCATTTGTGAACCCTCCTCTGTGACTTCTGAAACACATAATCAACTGGCTGCACTTTTGGAAACAGATACCCAGGAAAAGCTTAAATATGAAGATCTACCTCAAACATCAACCACCATCTCTTCTAAAAGAATAATAGTAGAAATCGAACCTGGAAAAACACTAAACATAAATCCTGATCTGACAGTTGCTGAAACACAGCAGTTAATGAAGTTATTGCTTGAAAATAAGGAAGCATTCACATGGGACTATACAGATATGAAGGGAATCTCTCCTAATTTATGTACTCACTGGATTTATATTAAGGAAGGTTGTCGATCAGTCTATCAACCCCAAAGACGAATGAACCCTAATTTAAGAGAAATTGTTAAAGAGGAACTTCAAAAATTTATTAATGCAGGATTTATATACCCTATATCTGACAGTGAATGGGTTTCCCCATTGGTAATAGTTCCTAAGAAAAATAGGAAATGGAGAGTGTGTGTGGATTATAGAGCCTTAAATAAAGCCACTCAAAAGGATCGCTTTCCTTTACCGTGCATTGATCAGGTGTTGGATAGTTTATCAGGGAAGAAATTCTTCTCCTTTTTAGATGGATTTAGTGGGTATAATCAAGTCAAAATTGCACCTCAAGACCAAGATAAGACCACTTTTACTAGCCCTTGGGGAACTTTTGCTTATAGAGTTCTTCCTTTTGCACTATGTAACGCACCAGCAACTTTTCAAAGGGCTGTTATATGAATCTTTTTTGATATGATGAATGACTCCATGGAAATATTTATGGATGAATTTACCTCTTATGGTGTGTCTTTTGAAGATGCATTATAGAATATTGAGAAGGTACTCAAACGTTGTATACAAGCTCACCTCTCCTTAAGCACTGAAAAATGTCATATGATGATGAGTGAAGGAGTAGTGCTTGGAAATTTTATCTCATCTCAAGGAATTCAGGTAGATCCATCCAAAATACAAGTCATTCAGAATCTTCCTGTTTCTAAAACAAAAACTGATGTGAGAATTTTTCTAGGACATGCTGGATATTACAGGAGATTTATTAATTTTTTTTCCAAAATAGCTTCTCCTTGATTTGTGCTACTTATGAAAAATGCTGAATTTAAGTGGACTAATCTTTGCCAGGAGGCCTTTGTAGAACTCAAGCATCAGTTATCTATAGCTCCTATTTTGAGAGGACCTGATTGGGCACTTCCCTTTCATATATCTTTTGATGCTTCATATACTGCAATCGGAGCTGTCTTGGGACAAGAGGAGAACCATCTTCCTTATGCTATCTACTTTATCAGTAAGAATATGACCCATGCTGAGCTTAATTATACAGTTACCGAAAAGGAATTTTTAGCAGTAATTTATGCCATTAATAAATTTCGACATTACATTACTGGTTACTCTACTTTTGTCCATACTGATCACTCAGCTATTAAGTATTTAATGAACAAGTTTGTCACAAATGCTCGAGTTACCAGATGGTTATTGTTACTACAAGAGTTTGATATTACAATTGTAGATTAACCAGGTAAAGAAAATGTTGTTGCTGATTTCCTTTCACGGTTAAAAACTGATAATAATATTCCAGTAGATGATTCCTTTCTTGATGAGTAATTATTTGTAGTATTTGCTCACTCACCTTGGTATGCAGACAGTGCCAATTATTTGGTTGCAGGAAAGTTACCATCACACCTGTCACATCGAGAGAAAAGAAAAATCATTCAACAAAGTGCTCGGTATAGCTGGATAAGCGGGTGTATTTTCTACTCAAGATTTGATCATGAAATCTGGAGATGCATTAGAGAGGATGAGGTGTATGATATACTAAAAGCTTGTCATGATGGCCCTTGTGGAGGGCATTTTGCTGATAAAATAACGACACATAAAATTCTTAGGATGGGTTATTATTGGCCCTCACTGTTTAAGGATGCAAAGAAATATGTTCGGGCTTGTGATAGCTGTCAAAGAATGGGTGAACCTAATCATAGAGATGAAATGCCATTGAACTCCCAGGTAATACTTGAACCATTTGAAAGATGGGCCTTAGATTTTATAGGACCCATTAATCCTCCATCCAACCAAAGAGTTTATATATTAGTCTGTACAGATTATATGAATAAATGGGTGGAGGCCAAAGCACTTCTTAGAGATAATGAAGAAGCTGTCCTAGCTTTCCTATTTGAAGAAATCTTTGTTAGATTTGGAATCCCTAGAGAGCTAGTTACAGATGGGGGACCTGCTTTCAATTCTCATGGTTTCAAAGCTACCCTTCAGAAATATCATATTCATCATAGAATGACTACACCATACCACCCCCAAGCTAATGGGTAGGTGGAAAGTACAAATAAAGTAATAGAAGCCATTCTAACCAAAACAGTGAAGGATAACTGGAAGGATTGGTCTCAAAATATCCCTGAAGCACTATGGGCTTACAGAACTACCTGGAGAAATACTACAAGATTTTCTCCCTATGAATTGGTCTATGGTAAAAGTGTTGTTTTTCCTGTGGAATTTGAAATTAAAACTTTAAGGACTGCTTTAGCTGTTAACCTTGACTTGACTGATGTGCAGACAGCTAGGTTGCAGCAGCTTCTTGAACTGGATGAAAAGAGATTAGATGCCATTCATCAGACAACTGTGATCCAACAACAAAGAACAAAGTGGCATGATAAAATCATCAAGCACAAGCAGTTCTAAAAAGGTAATTTGGCTTTATTGTATGATTCTCAGTTTGAAAACTTTCAAGGGAAGCTACGTACAAGATGGCTGGGACCCTATGAAGTAGATGCTATTTTTCCTAATGGAACAATAAGGCTCTTAACAATTGATGACTCTAAAACACCACTACTAGTAAATGGTCATCCGCTTCCTTTGTACCAGCGCCCTATTTCTAAAGAAGATTTTAAGGCCACTTGCATGGAAGATGCATATTATCTTTTTCTTGGGGAGTCTTCTACTCCTCACTACATTTAATTGTTTTCTGCACTATATTTTTAGTATTAGATTAGATTTCTTAAACTAATAATCCCTGTCAAGAGTTGGCATGTTACAATTGATTATTTTGTAGATTCTTGATTAAGAAAGGACTTACCAAGGAAGGACAATTTCACCACAAGAAGATCCAAGCTTCATTTTGAGAAGCTTTTCTTCCCTCATTTAAATTCATTTCCCCCATCTCCCAGTAACATTTCGTCATTCATTCCCTTCATTCCTTTTTCCTTTTCATACCATTTTTCCTATTCTTCCCATTTTACCCATTGCTAAAACACCATTCTCCAACAAATATTTTCCCTATTTTTCATTGCTGAAATACCATTTCTCAGCAAATATTTCCCCCATTTTTCCACTGCTAAAACATCATTTCTTAGCAACATTCTCCCTATTTTTCCATTGCTGAAACACCACTTTCAGCAGCATGTCATTCATTTTTCCGTTGCTAAAACACCATTTCTTTCTCCAAAAACTTGATTATGAAACTCTTTCAGTCCTTCATTTTCATTTCTCTTACTCCTTGTGTGAATATTGTCCATTCACTGCCTCTTTCTTATGATCAAGCAGACTCTCATATGATCTCCCTTATGTTTCAAAGAGTTCTAAAGTTCTTCCATGATTATTTGAGCTATTATAAACAAGCACTATATTTTTCGAATTACAAAGCAAAGGTAAATATAAGGTATGTAAATTTTATGTAATACAATTAAATGATAGTTTAAAGAGAAGATTTTGTTCATCATGACTACAATCTCCGCACACTCAAAAACATCATTTCACCATACTTGGAGGGCGGATTTCGAAATTATATGCCATCATTTCACAGCATGCCAATTACCATCATCCTTCATACCCATTACTTCGCCCCTTCACCAATACTCCATGTTCTCAGTCACAACATTTACTCTATTCGAAGTCCGGTAATTCTGCTCTTTGCCTCTGCATTTTACCCAAGCTAGTAACTATGGGAGGAATGGCTATTAGACATGAGCCTGGCTCAATAGCTCTACTTGAATTGTTTCCAGACGTGTATCATATTTTCCAACAGGCAAGTTGGTGGGATATTTTGAAAGAATTCAAGAGTTCGACCCACAGCAGGTCTTGGAATTTGCACAAAATCTTCAAGAGGACCATTCTACTGTCCAGGGAGTCCAAATTCCAGTTTTACAGGGCGATATAGCACTAGTCTTAGGTTTGCCAGTCACTGGTGCTCGGTGGTTTAGTCGGAAGCACATCATTCTAAATGCACAACAGGACTTCCTTCTCCTAGGGGAACACGTCAATATTAAAGGCCGTGGCATGGGACTTCACTCATTGCCTCCTCTGTGGCCGAAGTTTGCTGAATTTGTCAAACATTATTTAACTTGTGAAGGTCGCTATCAGGTAGTCTATTAGCACAACTTTGTCTTAATGAGTCACTTACGACAAGGTAGACTAGTAAAAATTCCTTACTATTTGATTGGATGTATTAGAAATATGTCATATTATTGTAGAAGGGTAAAATTTCCACTCCTTTCCCTCACCCATCATGGCCTTTGTCAGCTACTGAATCAGAGGGGTTTTTCTCAACAAAACCCTCCTCTAAAAAAATTACCTTTACCTCCTGAACAAGCTGCTAAAAACCCCCAAGAAATCCCTGAAAGTTCCTATGAGCAGCAATCAGAGAATATCCCTGACCCTCCATCGATTCCATCCACAGAACCAGCTAATCCAGTTAACCTATCCTCAAGTCCATCTCACTTAGCAGAGCCATCTCATCCTACCGTCCACATTCCCAGTGATGACTCTTAGGCCGAAACACCACCATATTCCCCTATTTGTAAAATAAAAAGGCGAATTAGAACCGCCTCTGTATCAAAAATAAAAACAAGGGCTGTAACTAAAGCAGCCACCTCCTCTAATAACCCTTCTCCCAGGGAAAAATCTTCTCATAAAAAGAAAAAACAAATTACTGCTTTTTCTACTTTCCTACCTAGGAAACGAATGAAGACGTTTATTGAACCAGAAACCATTCCTATTACCCCTGATCCCACAGTCATTTTTTTGAAACTCCATTCATCACCACCCTTCCAAACCCCAAAATTATTACCTGTCTCATCTTGTGGCACTGAAACAAAAGAACCAGATGCCCAGGGTAATATGACATCATTTTTTACAGAACCAATAGCTGCTCCACAAGAACCATCTACTCAGTCAGTAGCTACTCCACAAGAACCAGCTACTCAGTCAGCAACTGAAACACAAGAACCAACTGCTAATTTGCAAAAACTAGACATCCAAGATGCTACTCATCTAGTAGCTGCCACAAAGGAACCAGCTCTAGCTGTCACACAAGAACCAGCTACAGCTGAAAAATAGCAATCAATTTCAGAGAAAGCAACTGATACACAAGGCCCAGTCACCATGGCCTCCCTTTTACAGGAAACTGAGTTTTTAAAGTTATAATTAGAAGCTTACAAAAGAGAATTGGTAATGGAAAGGGAAGCCTTTGACAAGGAGATAAATTTTTATACCTTGGCCCATACAGTATCCATGGAAGATAAACATACAGAGATAGATCCATATAAAGAATATATGTGCCATCAATGTGGAAACATCTATCAGCAAGCAGGATATAAGATAGTTCAAGTGCCAATGCCCAGAGTATCCACATCATCTGCAGTCAAAAAAGAATGCCCTACTATTACACAAGAACTAGTAGGGCCTTTAAAAATTTTACAAAAAGAAATCAAGGTACAAGTATCCTGCCCTACTATAACTGATTCTTCTACTCAGACTATGCCTCAGCCCATTACTTGCAATGCCAGAACACAAACTAAACCATGGAAAGAGATGGAAATAATGAACAAGTGGAGGAATAGTATGCTATTGCCCAAGATAAAACTTTACAGCAGCATAAATTGGTTTGGCAGAATCATATCTATTCTAATCGAGAGAAATGGGAGCAGACACTCCAGCAATTTAGAGTTAACAAGAAAGAGAATAAATAACTAAAAGGAAAACTGCTCCTAATGTTTCAACTAGTACAAAAATTATTGGCCACTAGGAAACCATCTCTAAACTATTCTTTGTTTCTTTCAGAATGTCTTGTTTATTTTTAGTTGAAAGCAGTCAAAGACGGAAGACCTCACAAGGTGCTTACAGCTGAATAGTTTGTGAAAAAATTTGCAGAAGCTTCCACCAGTGATCAGCACCGACTATGTGAGTTGTACCTTCACAATGAAGCTATGCCTGAAAACAGATAGATCAATTTCAACCCTCTTGTTGGTGATATTCAGATCAGGGCATTTGCTTCCTTCCTTGCTAATCAAATTACATGGCAGACCATTTTTCTTGCAACTAGGCACAATGAAGACAACCACCTTCTCTAGATAAGGCCAGAACCTCAGAACCCTTCCATTGTCATGGAAGAATATCATCAGTTTTTGCAAAAGCCAGGAATGATTGAACACATACAGCAATTGCAGGCTTCAGTACTCCATGATTGTCACCAATTCATCAGGGCCAAAGAAGCTACTGCTCTAAGAGAAAACAACATGTTGTGGCAACAATCCTCTAAGGAGAGACAGGAGTATAATCCTTTTAGCCCTACTAACCTCGAAACTGCATTGTCTAGAGTACCTAACTACATCAGATGTGTTCAACAATGTGCTGAAAAATGGATAGGGTACCACTTTCACTTTCCTATTTTATGGATGCCAGTAGAACAATATCATGCTCATTACAGGTTGGCTAACAAGGATGAAGCAGCAGTGTGGCAGAGATTGAAAAATATACAAGGATTCAGAGCTTTAACAGATAGCACCTTCCATAGCTATTGCCTAAGTAATTTGTATGCTAAAAGCTAGTGTCCAGACTCTGAATCAGACTAAAGTTTCCTGAGGACATGCAACCCTTTTAGTTGGGGGGGATGTTAGGACCTCATAATGTATCATTTTGACCATAAATTTTGTTATTATCCCACTCTTTTTCAGTCCATACTTAAAATCTTACACTATCACTTTCATCCATTTTTCCAAAGGTATATAATATTATTCTCTTTACTATATGTTTAATTTGTTTTGCATATAATTCTACATTACTTTTATATTTAATCAATAATCGAAGATATATAGTTGTTGAAGATGATTTGAAGACCGCAGATAATCTATTATGGCTGTCTGAAGACCGTGTTGCTGAAATAGTCAACATGGTACGCAAATCCCATTGCTGAAACAACCTGTGATTTGTGATTTTGAAGTAGCATTTCAAGTATGATGGCAACAAGAAAAGACAAGTAAAGGAAGCTGTTACACGGACCACTCTGAAGCCAATACCATCATAACCATTGTAACAACATTTTGCTATGGAAGAACATAAAGACCCTATTTTAGAATAGAAGATCAGATTGGATTAAAAATAGGATTTCTATAGTGAAAATTAATTGTAATAGATGTCTCCTCTTTAAAAAGAGGAGACATCAGCATTAGAGGATAGTTAGAGACTATGAGAGGTTCGTTTTTGAACAGAGAAGGAATGCGACTCTTTTGTAATATGTTGCTTTCGACAGATGAATAAAAGTTTGTTTTGAGCACTTCAATTTAATTCCTTCTTCTGGGGAATATTGTGAGAAGGAAAGGGCCCACCTTCTTCACAAGATTCACCCATTTGTTCCTGTAGTTTGTTAATTGTTCTTTTCATTCATGCCTTGGTTAAACCCTATTTACTGAAGTTATTTATGCGGTATTGGAATTATTTTGTTTACTGCTAAAGCTCTGTTTTCATTACTTGTTGCATTGATTTCATACAATTCATTCTTGAGAAGTTGTGGATTATTTTAATTAGCAATATTGTTTATGGAATGAGTGTGTGAAAGCTTGGTAATCAGAAATAGGTGCTGAAGATTCCTACTTGGGGGATAGGTTCATGTTCTCTATTATAGTATAATTGATCTTCCTTTCTGCAGATTGATTTCCTTTCCTAGATCATTGTCTTTTTAATGTAAACCAGGATTCTTTTAATGAAAGTTTGCAATAGAAGGATTCTCTTTGCTGTAACTCAAGTAGACTTCAGTTTTGTTAAAGAAAGGTGTGATTAGTGTGACTTTTACTACAACATTTCTTTGCTTTTGAGATTGAGCATATACAGTGTGTGATTGCGTTTGAAATAAATAGACTTCCCTGGGTTGACAATTTATGTAGCACTTGAATTGTTTAAATTGATAAACAATTAAAATGACCAACAGTACCATGAACGCATCAGTACATTAAACCTACCAAGCATCGGGACGGAAAATAAATTTCGGATGCCCCAGGGTGTTTAGCAATGACCCAATGCATGTTAAAGGAACACAACACCGTTTCATGCAACACCTATTGAACCGCCCGAGCGGTAGTCTTCGATAAAGCACACTAGGCGTTCTAATTGGTATTGGTATTTGTGCAATTCCCATAGGTTGTAGAAACACACTGGTGCACAATATCACACAAATGGAATGAGCATTCTAATTGGTATTGGTATTTGTGTGGTGCCCATAGGGCATAGAAACACACCGGTGCGCAATATCACCAAAACGCACCGATGCTTAGTATCACATAAACACACCGAGAGTTCTAATTGGTATTGGAATTTTTGTGGTTCCCATAGGTCGTAGAAACACACTGGTGCGCAGTATCACCACAATGCACTGGTGCTCAGTATCACACAAACGCACCGAGAGTTCTAATTGGTATTGGAATTTGTGCAGTGCCCATAGGTCATTGAAACACACCGGTGCGTAGTAGCATACAAACACACCGGTGCGGAATAGCTTACAAATGCACTGGGGCACAATAACTAACATGTATTGGTGTTCATTTTGTATTTTTTAGAAACATCTACATGTGACAGTGCAATTATTGTGATTTTTTTTAAATCATTATTTATAGAAAGACGACACATCTTATAACAGTATTCATATCAATTAAATTTTTATTAGTGCATTTGAATGTGATGTTTGGATTAATTTGTTATATCATATCATCAGATTTTGCATCTATTCATTATAATATGTAATCATCCATATATTTAATCATTGGTGTAACATTTCACAATGACAATGGAGAACACAATAGAATAAATTAAAACGTATTTTATTATATATGTATAAGACACTCTTTGTCATACAAAATGGGACAGTTATTGGTATCCCCCTATCTTTCAATTGGGAAACTATGTCCATTACATTAAACAAAATGTCTGATTTCATAGAAAAATATTTCAAAAAATACAGCACCTTGCTTTGATATCCAAACATATTGATCATCATTCTTCGCTTGAACTATTATCACTGCTCGAGCTACTTCCATGACTTGGGTTATTTAGAAGAATGTTTTGGCGGAGCTTCTAATGGAATTTCAACACAACTAAAAAAAAATGGGTGCTCAGAGGTTCTTACGGATGTTTTTCTCATCGGTGTGGTAATCAGGTGTCAATGCACTAGTGTGTTGTACCGTGAACACATTGATACTTTAATCCTACCAAGAACCAGGACGGAAAATAAATTTCGGAAACCCCAGGGCATTTAGCAACAACCCAGTGCATGTTAAAGGAGCACAACACTGGTGCATGCAATTCCTATCAGACCGCTCGGGTGGTAGTCTCTGATAAAGTGCACTGGGAATTCTAATTGGTATTGGTATTTGTGCGGTGCCCATAGGTTGTAGAAACACACTGGTGCGCAATATCACACAAACGCACCAGTGCATGGTATCACATGAATGCACTGAGCGTTCTAATTGGTATTGGTATTTGTGTGGTGCCCATAGGGCATAGAAAGACACTGGTGCGCTGTATCACCAAAACGCATCAGTGCTCAGTATCACACAAACACACCGAGAGTTATAATTGGTATTGGAATTTTTGCGGTGCCCATACATCGTAGAAACACACTGGTGTGTAGTATCACTGCAACGCACCGGTGCTCAGTATCACACAAACACACCGAGAGTTCTAATGGGTATTGGAATTTGTGCAGTGCCCATAGGTCGTAGAAACACACCGGTGCGTAGTAGCATACAAACACACCAGTGTAGAATTTCATACAAATGCACTAGGGCATAATAAATAACATTTACCTGTGTTCATTTTGTATTTTTTAGAAACATCGACATGTGATAGTGCAATTATTGTGTTTTTTAAAATTCATTATTCATAAAAAGACGACACATCTTATAACAATATTCATATCAATTAATATTTTATTAGTGCATTTGAATATGATGTTTGGATTAATTTGTTATATCATATCATCAGATTTCGCATCTATTCATTATAATATTTAATCATCCATATATTTAATCATTGGTGTAGCATTTCACAATGACAATGGAGAATGCAATAGAATAAATTAAAACACACACACACACACACACACACACACACACACACACATATATATATATATATAGATATATATATGTATATAATACACTCTTTGTCATACAAAATGGGACAATTATTGGTATCCCCCTGTCTTTCAATTGGGACACTATGTCCATTACATTAAACAAAATGTCTAATTTCACAAACAAATATTTCAAAAAATACAATGCCTTGCTTTGATATCCAAACATATTGATCATCATTCTTTGCTTGAACTATTGTCACTGCTCGAGCTACTTCCATGACTTCGGTTATTTTGAGGAATGTTTTGTTCACAGTGTTGATTGTTTTCGTCTTCTTCAACTTCCATCTACAAACATAAAAATAAACTGTAATGAGTGTATATACATTGGTGAGAATAATGAAAATTGCAATATTAAATAATATACATCAATGTAAATTGAAAAGAAATGACGTACCATAGTCATAATTGATTCATGAACTATACACATTCTTTCAAAACCAAATTTCGTGCCATCTTTCAACATTTCATTTGTTGGCACAGTTCCATACTTTGTTTCCTGCAAGTTTTATACCCCATAACAAATCATATATTTAATATAAAAGTTTTTTTTGTTCTATTAATTATAGATGGAGCTAAGTAAAACAAGATCAATAGATGCTTACAAATTCCACAATTAATTTTTGATATGCCAACATATACTCGCAACCCATATTTAACCCAATGTCAATGAATTCGTCTAATGGTTCTTATTTGTATGTTAGCACATGTTTGAATACATTCAATGATGATTGTTGTAAAACAACTTAAAATATACAAAAATTAAATCTAGTTGAGTCTTTATAAGGAAGTAACAATTACTCACAAACTTAGATATCAACCCTTTTCTTCCTTGTCGTCCTGTTTTATTTGTTGAATGGGTTCCATTTTATTTTATTTTCTGCAAGAAAATATGTGAAAATTTATTTTCAATGCTAAATTGTTTATTTATTGTACCTAATCAAAAAATTCAATGATTACACATTACATTTGAAGCACGTTGTTGTTGAGATGGCTCATCGTGCAATGCAATTATGTCCATTTCTTTGACTATCTCCTTGTACACCTGACATTTCTACTAGCACATTTCTGATATCAGATTGTTCATCGTTTGATATTTTCATAATCTTCCTGAAAATGTAACATGACAATAAACTATTTAATTTTTATATTGATATATGAAAAGTAAATATAACATTAAAAGTGATATATATAAATGATTTCTTTCTAGTAATATATACATATAATTCTAGAAAAACAGTTAAAGGAATATTACCTTTTCATTCCTTCTTTTTTGTTGTTGTACGTTTTTGCTGTTAAAAGTCTGACATGTCTCATTGACCAATTCTATTGAAATTCATCCTGTAGTTTAGAAAAAATTTGGTTCCTGGAATCATTGGATTGATTTTTGTATTGTAAGTTGAAATAACGTCTATACATTCATTCCAATTGATCCCTCAAAGTTTTGTAAAAAAATTCCCCCTTTCGTTAACCTCCAGCGCCACTCCAGATGAGCTAAGGAGCAATTCATTTTCATGTGCATGTTCTATTTTTTTCTTTTCATAGAACAACATTCCTTTCATGTGTTGATGGTCCCTGTAGAACATTAAAGAGATTTAATCGATTGTTTGAAACATGTTATATAATATTTTTAAGTATATTATTAATGAAAATTAAAAAAAGAAACTCATATTGGATTGATAGTATTTTTTCATTCACCTGATTCATCCTTCTGCAATTTTTCCATAAGATTTTACGCTCTTCTGGTCCTATATCAGAAATAATCTTATCGATATTTGTCATTTTGTGGCTCTGCATGATATACAATAAACAATACATATTAGTTAAACTTACATATAGTTCAAAAATAATAATTTTTGTAAACAAATTACAAAGAACTTGCCTTTTTTACTTTTCTCGATGTGCTATCAGTATTTTTGTTACTTAATCTCTTGTCAGCCATTTGTTTATCAATATGAAATTTGTACCATTAATATATTTTATAAATAAATCACAAAATTTTCAGGTAAAAAAAAAATCAAGAAAAGGTGAACCTTTCAAGAAGTAAGCACCGATGTCGGTGTGACGTGTTCTTATAAATGCACCGCCAAAACAGTAGAAACATCGTACGGTAATCTCTGCCAACAAGGAGATCTGATGCATTATATGATAACAAGTGCATTGATTAACACAGACAAATTAATAAAAATCCTCTAGTTTTAGTTTTTGTAGCATATGATGTTGTGGAAAGGGTGGTGTGGCATGTTCTTACAAACACACCGATAAAACATGGGACCACTGTACGGTGTTCTCAGTCAACAAGGAGACCTAGTATGTTATATGTTAACTGGTGCGCCGATTAATAAAAAATAAAAAATTGATTTTATCAAACAGTACATGCGCGGTGCCCTATAATGAAATAGCGCACCGAATAGCGCACCGATGCACTAATTTACACAGGGTGCATGGATTAAAAAAAATAGTTTTTAATTTTTTTATTATCAAAGAGTATGTGCATGGTGCACTGTGATAAAATAGTGCACCAGTGCACTATTTTACATAGGGCGCACCGATTAAAAAAATTCTATTTTTTTAAATTCACACAAGGGTCGAGGATCCGACTATGTAAGTCATCCTACAGGTTAGATGTCATAGGCCTATATATATAGAAATACAAACCCTATAAATATAAAATGAAAAGCCCTAATTTTGAAGTCATAGAAACAGGAAGAAGCAAGGGCAGAAACAAAAAGAATCCAGGGTTTAGTGTAAGAATGATTTTTTTTTCTTTTGAAAATGAACAGTTAATTTAAATTTTTTACTTACTACATCAAAAATACTGCAAAAAATGTAAAAAAACAATAAAATTTAATCACAAGATGGTTTGAATTCTATGCTATAGGGTTTGAATCACCAAAGGTTTGGAATTCTGATTGTCTGAATAGTTCTGTTCAAAAGTATTTCACTACTCAATAGTGCTCTCATTCTCTCTCACTCCAGGTATGTCTCGTGCAAATCGCTTCCTGAATAATTTTGCAAAAATAATGAAATAATGAAATTTTTTTACTATTTAAAGAATGATTTTATGAAATTATATTTTTGAAAATATTTTTCTGCCCATTTTTCAATTTACCGTTTTTTTTTCATTTTAAAAAAATAACGTTGCTCTTTTTTTTATTTGTGGCTATTCGACACCAGTGCATCAATTAATAACACCACACCGGTGCACAGTAACTAAAATGCACTGGTGCAGTTATTTTTACATTAGCACCAATAACAATAAGTCCATTTTTAAGGCACTTAAATTAATTTTAGGTGTGTAAACCAAAATTTATTGTTGATTTTGTTCAAATGCAGGGAGAAAATATCATAATTATATCGAACGGAATATTATTCAAAATCCAACTTGTTCCATAATATTTCTCCAAGTCCATCGCGGAGTTATCCCTATCCATATGAAGACGTAATATTTACTTTAGATTTTATTTATATTTTCATTATCTAATTTTTTAATTTTTTTATTCATGTCAATTAGCTTAATAAAATTAGTGTATACAAATTTGTAGGTTCATGCAGATTTAGAATTGAGTTCAAATGCACACAATATTCAAACAACTCCAAAACATTGGAAGCTCTTATCAGGAATAGCATATCGCAAGGCATATTTGGTAGATGAAAATGGACAACCACTTTGTAATGTTCCCAAATTTTAGCTTGAAGCTAAATGGAACATTAGAGTTAGCAGTATATTTAGCCGGTGAATAAATGGGTAGGAAAGCCCCTAAGTCTCCTAAGAAGGAACAAAAACATTTCAAGTGTGAAAGGAGACCCTCTTTGTAGCTCAATAAAACACCTCCATGTGTGAACATGGATAATATCAAGTTGATTCAGTCTACTTTGACCAAGCCAACAACGCAGATGTGGAGGAGCAGGGATCAAGGGAGGAATAACACAGTTTTGGAGGGAGATGAATCTCTTGATGGAAATGACCTAATTGGGTGGGGCCAAGGGCAAGAAAACTCATATTTTATTTAAGGAAGAGGATGGCACCCATTTTTCCTTATGTTTTAGATTATTATTTTGGTTTGCTCAGACTTTTGCTTCCTCTTGCTGATTAGCAGGGTTGTTGTGATGTTTAGCACTGGGTGTTCCCGAGCGGGAATCCCACCTCTTTCCTTGAGGAGCCTCTTGGGAGAGTTTTTGCTTGCATTTCCACATTAGGTTTTCAGGCCAAGCTTCATCTTACTTCATCAACGTAGTTTCTATAGGTTATTGTGCTGTGTTGCAGGGTGCAGCAGTGGAAGGGATTGGAATCCCACTTTCTGAGCTAGTTTCTCATAGGAGGGAAGTTTCCTTCCATTGGGAGATCTATTTGGAGAGAACTTGAGCTCAATTCAGATCTGTGGTATCAGACCACAAATTTCCCCACATTCTTAGTGTTGTTCCAGCTAGGGAAAGTGTTATTTTTGGAGGCAGCTTCAATGGATGGTCTAGTGGCTTCGTTGCAGTGTTTCATTGTGATTGAGAGGTTCATCCTTTAATGCGAGGAATCCATTGAGGGATCTACATCAGATATGATATATTTCAACCTTATACACTCTTATTCTTCAGCATTTCAATGATTATTCAGTAATTTTCTAAAGATCACATATGTATTCAGAGTGTATGACAAGAAACCCTTTCCGGGTTTTCTTGTAATTGTAATAAGGAGACTGGATCTTAGTTTTGAGAATGATTGTCTAATATATGAGAAAATCTATTTTTTCTCCTAATTTTTGAGTTGAAACCCTCATAAGACTACGCTGTCTCTTTTTTGCATAATTTCTAAGTAGCAGTGTCTGGGGTTTTAGTGATTTTCAACAACACTAGGTGTGGGAGGTCTGTTTACCTCACCTAGTTTCTTTTGTTTATGATCTCCTCTTGGATTTAGATGTAGATGGATATATCTAATGGATCCAAGTGATGATTTACATTTTTATGTCTCATATTTCTAGAAATGCGTTTTCTGTGAATGCATTGTTGAGAAATCCATTTTTGGAATATTTTAAGATATTTCCAATACTGCTTATTCTCCCTATTTTGGGATATTACAGTGGTATCCGAGCTTCAATCTTGGCTCATCCTTTGGATCTCAGTCCATTATACTCTAAGGAGAAGGAGAGATGGACAGAAAAGAGAAGGCTCCATTATGTGAAAGGAGAAAGGAAGATAGACTTACAAAGCTTCTTCCAAGATCTATGCAGAGCTTTGAAGGAGAGCTGAAGAAAATAAGAATGGAGATGGGATCTCCAGAGGAGTTTGGATCTAGAGCTGGATCTAGATTTGCACATGGTGAGCATGTAGCTACACACCATGATGCACAGCATAGTCAAGTGCCCAAATCTATCTTGAGATGGATAAAAGGAGGGAGAATGCCTAAGAGGAAAACTCATAGTGATTTGTTGCAGGAGTATGAATCTCAAAATAAGAGGTTTAGAGATCATACCAATTTCCAAGAGTATTGCAAGATCTAGGTGGAGAAAATCAAGCAGGAGGATGTAGATATATTTCTTCTATCTACTTTTGAAGGTTCACCTACACGTTCAGTTGGAGCTTGGGTGAAGGAGCTAGACTCCTATTTACAGCAACACCACATTTCTGAGGATGAAGCCATCATAATTGCAGCGCTGCATTTCAGAGGTAAGGCATATGCATGGTGGATTTTTGAAAAATTGTTCTTTGAAAAATTCAAACACTTCCTCTTATGTAAGATTCATTGAAACATTGGTGGGAAGTTTTGATGGGAAACTTTCTAAGACACATGAACAAGAAAAACTTAAGAGAACAAAAGCCTTGCATGTGATGGAGGAGATTATAAAATTCACTCCACTTCAGAAAGCTATGGGAGGATCTAACATCTTGCATGATACCTTGCTAGAGGCAAGATCCTTGTTTCATAACCTTGGACAAGAGGGCATGGGGATCTCCTTTTCACAAGAGGATCCAACTATTGGAGGGTTGCCCATACACATTGTTGCAGATGAGGGAAAAAATGTTGTCACATCTAGAGCACATCTAGTGCCTCATGCAAATGAGGGAGGAGCACATTCTCCAACAGGAGGGATTCTTGTATCCTTGCAAGAAGTTCCCCAGGATCTCATACATGGAGGTCAAAGCGCAATCAATGAGCAGCATGATTGTGAAGCATTGTAGATGGGAGGAGAAGGTAGGAAGGGAGAGCAACATCACTTGATGAGAGGCACACACCCTTCTCTATTTCAGAAAGCTAATGCAAGGAAGAGGTAGACTGATTTGTGTTGTGAGGGCAAGGGCAAGGTTTCCCAACCATATGTACAGTCTACTCTTGACATTGATGTCTCACTACATGGAGGCATTCCACCTAGGAGGCCACCAGATCTAGAGTTGATGAGAGACATCTTGTCTTTAGATTCACCACTCTTGGGTTTTGGAGAGGTGAAGATTTTGGAGGAAGACTTTGGCATGGGGGATGTCAAAGTAGCAAGCAACATCATGAGGAGAGCTTCACATGCTAGATCACCAGAACTGTCTCTTGGGAGGATTGATCCATATTGGAGATCTCAACTCTTGGTAGAGTACTCCAAGGATCTTGGTGCTTGCATGATTCTTGATGACCCTGAGGGAGATGATAGATATATGGCCGATGATATGGTCATCTATTCTTATGGTAGAGTCTTCTTGACTAGAGCTTCTAAGCTCAAGGAGAAGCTGCTACATGCAGCACATGAGGACTTATTTTCCATGCATTTTGATGCATACCTTTCTTTGGCAGAGAAGTTTAATTGGGATGAAATCCAACATGATATATTGTAGCATATGGAGAGATGCAAAGCCTGGATGGTGATAGAGAGGATGTCACAGCCACCTTCCTACTCATTGGGAGTGAGGGAGAATTTTCAGTTGAGCCATTTCAGCTCAAGGACCGGAGTACATGGTAAAGGAGGTATACATTTGCATTATGATTTGCCTTTCTTTACTTTATATGAGAAGCATGTTGTATTAAGGAGGATCATCCCTTATTATACTCTATATTATAATGTACTTGAGGCTAATTGCAGCATTGAGGTTGGCTACCTTATTGGTTGGTTGTGGGGGAAGCCACATAACTCTTGGTGTGCACCATTGACACCAAATTGTATATTCATGATTCCATATTTTGGGATGACTGTTGCATCAAACAAGTGGCTGGGAGAGCACTTGTTATTTTCTGTTTTGATGTAGGCAAAGGATGCACTACACTAGTTCCATTTGTGGGAATATGAACCACTCTCCTGTTGTCATATGGTAGCTTGTTTTTATTGCATTTTTCTTCCATTTACTGCTGATGTTTTTATATTCAAGGGAAGCATTGTTTGGAGAGTGTTGGAGGTGTTAGAGATGCCCATTGGGAGCATGATTCTCCCCACTTTACATGTTGTACATTTCAGGAGGGGCCATGGGAAAACCATGATTGCCACATCACTATTTTTCCCTTCTTGTGGGAGGAACCACTTGAAGAACTTGAGGAGGCACTTCATGGCTGAATTGTTTGATGGGGGAACTTGGGCCATTCTTGGAGGCCATGTTATTATAGCCCAAGGATAGAAACAACCCCATGTTTACCATAAATGGAGAGAGAAACCATTTGGATGGAAGAATCTCGTCTCTCCATGCAACCCCAAAACATTGTGTAAAACCAGGGTTGAGGATTCTTTTGATGAGCTACCTAGGATGGCTCATTTCATTTGGACGATAGCATGGGTAAAGGAGTCACTCATTGGGAATAAGACTCCCCATGTTTTTCATCACTCCTACTTTGAGGAGGCCATGGGACAACAAGCAGGTTTCCACTCATACCTTCCACCTTTGATTGATGTGAGCCATTTGGTTTGCATACTTGGGAGGAAACATTGGATGGCAGTTTTATTTCAGATTACTTTGATACAGTGATGGAGGCCATTGATGGGAGGCCATAAGAGGAGGAGGGGAGAAATTTTTCTCTCCCTATACATTTGCTTGAGGACAAGAAAAAATTTTGGAGGGGAGGACTGTAATGTTCCCAAATTTTAGCTTCAAGCTAAATGGAACATTCGAGTTAGTAGTATCTTTAGCCGATGAATAAATGGGTAGGAAAGCCCATAATTCTCCTAAGAAGGAATAAAAACACCTCAAGTGTGAAAGGAGACCCTCTTTGCAGCTCAATAAAACACCTCCATGTGTGAACATGGATAATATAAAGTTGATTCAATCTACTTTAAGGAAGAGGTTGGTAGCCATTGTTCCTTATGTTTTAGATTATTATTTTGGTCTGCTCGGACTTTTGCTTCCTCTTGCTGATTAGCAGGGTTGCTGTGCTGTTTAGCACCGGGTGTTCCCGAGTGGGAATCCCACCTCTTTCCTTAAGGGGCCTCTTGGGAGAGTTTTTTCATGCATTTCCACATCAGGTTTTCAGGCCAAGCTTCAGATTAATTCATCAGTGCATTTTCTACAGGTTATTGTGCTGTGCTGTAGGGTGCAGCAGTGGAAGGGATTGGAATCCCACTTTTTGAGCTAGTTTCTCATAGAAGGGAGGTTTCCTTCCATTGGGAGATCTGTTTGGAGAGATCTTGAGCTCATTTCAGATCTGTGGTATCATACCACACATTTCCCCACATTCTCAACATTTTTCCAGCTAGGGAATGCATTATTTTTGGAGGTAGCTTCAATGGATGGTCTAGTGGCTCCATTGCAGTGTTTCATTGTGATTGAAAGGTTCATCCTTTCATGGGAGGAATCCCTTGAGGGATCTACATTATATATGATATATTTTAGCCTTATACACTCTTATTCTTCAGTGTTGCAATGACTATTTAGTAATTTTTTGAATATCACATTTGTATTAAGAGTGTATGACAAGAAAGCCTTTCCGGGTTTTCTTGTAATTGTAATAAGGAGACTAGATCTCAGTTTTGAGCATGATTTTATAATATATGAGCAGATCTATTTGTCCTCCTAATTTATGAGTTGAAACCCTCATAATAATACACTGTCTCTTTGTGCATAATTTCTGAGTAGCAGTGTCTGGGGTTTTAGTGATTTTCAGCTACACTAGGTGTGGGAGGTCTGTTTACCTCACCTATTTTCTTTTGTTTCTGATATCCTCTTGGATTTATATGATAGATGGATATATATAATGGATCCAAGTGATGATTTACATTTTTATGGCTTATATTTCTAGAAATTTGTTTTTCTGTGAATGCATTACTGAGCAATCCATTTTTGGAATATTTTAAGATATTACCAATACTGCTTATTCTCCCTATTTTGGGATATTACACACTTCGCCATGTCAATTGTAACATTGCATATTCTAGCCACATTAATCCTGAGAAAATTATGGTAATGATAATTTTTTGGTATATTAAAGTAATTATTTCAACGTCAAACCAATTAATCATGCATTGTCGACATGCTTACTAATTGATCTCATAGATTTTGCACTAATCATGTTCAAATATAATTTTTGAAATTATTAGGATTCTAGTGATGAT
This sequence comes from Pinus albicaulis, assembly GCA_034641835.2. Classification (NCBI taxonomy): domain Eukaryota; kingdom Viridiplantae; phylum Streptophyta; class Pinopsida; order Pinales; family Pinaceae; genus Pinus; species Pinus albicaulis. Next base: position 1,755,097,489 of record CM076580.1, read on the forward strand.
GAGCGACCTACCTACCATATTCTGTTGCACCCCACAACAATTTCAAATCGAGAGAAGGATGAATTAAGACAAAAAATCAGAGAGGAATGATACCAAGAATGGTTGAATCAACCACATATTCCATTCCCACTACGTCCAGATTCACCAATTAGGAATTACTACATGAACAATAGTAGTTCTTCACAAGCTGGAAATGGAGGCAATCAAATAGAGGTTGGTATGGATGATTACTTAAGGGATATGACTTCCATGGATACAATGTTGTTATATGCATTCCATAATGATGATCAGCTAGGGGATGATGCTCATATCACTGATACCTTTTTTGAAAACCTTAAATTTTCTTCCACCGCCCCTCTCTTTAGACCTGGTGGTCAGTCAAAGTCTACCCAATTGGGAACAATGATGTTACTGTACAACTTGAAATAAAATTTTGGCTTGTCGAATGCATGTTTCTCCGAAATTTTGAGGTAAGTTACCATAAATTCCTCGCTTATATTTTGAGAAATATAATAACACAATGAACATTACAAATGGTCAATTTTATGAATGTTAATAATTATATCGACATTAATGTACATTTAATATTGTCCATGATCACCAACTACAGGTTATTCAAAAATAAGGTTCTTTAGAGTGATAATGTCTTGCCCGGTAGCTGCAAAGAGGCAAAGAAAATGTTGAAAATGCTAGGTGTTGAGTACATATCATATCATGCATGTCCAAATGATTTTATTCTATATAGAGGAGAATATGCAGACAAAGAGATATGTCCGAAATGTGGGCATGATAGGTACGATAAATAAAAAAATAAGGGTAAATAACGTGGTCCTCCTTTTAAGATATTGAGGCACATGCCTATAATCGCAAGGATTCAAAGGTTCTTTCATTGCAAAGAATTATCTATGTTGAAAGGATGGCATGCCTCACACAGAAGTGAGTTGGGAGTGATGCGAATCCCAACAGATTCAATAGCCATGAAGCATATAGAGGATACATGACCTAAAAAATTGAAGGATGAAGTACGAAGTCTACGACTTAGCATAGCCATGGATGGCGTCAACCCATATTCCCTCAAGAACAATGACTATTCTGTTTGGCCTGTAGTAGTGATCAATAAAAATATCCACCCATGGTTGTTCATGAAGAATGAACATCTTATGTCAGCTCTCATAGTCCCTGGTAGAATACCAGTGAAGAATATGGATGTTTACTTACAACAAGTTGTAGATGAATTAAAGGAAATTATGGGATGGGATAAATGTATACAATGTATCAAGACCCATCGTAGCAAAGATGAGTTTTACGTTTTATGACATATATGCTTACACGACACATGATTATCGAGGCTTAGGAGTTTGCTCTGGTAGATTACATGTTTATTGATTTGTTTATATACGTAAAAATATTCTTACGCATATTAGTTATTTAATTTTTTAAAAATTTTATGATCTTCATGATATTCTTTAACGTGCCATGCATATATATTTTATACAATAATTTCGCAGGTCTTGTAACAAAATGGTATTTTGGATGTAAATGTTGTGGATCTTCATTGAAAGCTTGATGGTCCAAAGACCTATGAAAGCCAGTGTATGACTGCTCCAGGGTATTCCTCCCAGAAGAACACTCTTATAGAAGAGAAGCATCTGCTTTCAATGGTAAACGAGAGAGAACCCAAATGCCTCCAATAATGACACCAGCTGAATGGCTTAGAGCATATGAGAGAGAGAAGGATAAGGAGTTCATAGAAATGTTCGATTCAAATGGGGAGGCTATGTTCGATGATCCATAATTCTTCGACACCTATGTTGAGAAATTTCCCATTGGGATGAAAAGGAAAACTATCTTTTATAACCTCCCATATTGGGAGAATCTTAAGATTACCCACTTATTAGATCCCATGCATATATTTAAAAATGTTTCATCTTCTTTATGGAGGGACATATCATCGAAACAAAGTGACAAATTGGTTGTTAGGAAAGATCTTATTACTTCAAAAACTAAAAAGAAACACTGGCCAAGACGATTAGAAAGTACAGGATCATAGGCAGGCATTGGTCCCTCTAATTCATGGTATTTCAAAGAAGGTGATGTCCCATGGATTTTGAAAAAATATGATCTTTCTTTGGAAATGGAAGTTATAATGGGTGTGAGGGTGCCATCTTCATACAAGTCTTCACTATGGTGTTGCTTCACTATAGATGACCATTTGAATCTTATAAGAGTACGTATAATGTCAAAAGCATGATTTTATTATTTGTTATATTAATAAATTTTATCCCATCCAAGGATCATAAAGCATAACTAATTTTGCATACTATTTCATGTGTTTATAACTTTTCAGTTTTATTATCCTTTGTTCATGCGTGGGTTTATGAAACATGAATTCTCCCAAGACCTAGGACGTGCCATATCTAAATTATGCGCATTTTTATGTTGGATCACGTCAAAGGAGATTCATGTGGCTAGAATTCCACGGTGGCATCAAGAGATAGTTGAGATTTTTTGTATGTTTGAGACGGAAATGCCGACGAGTTTCATGGACTTGCAGGTTCATCTTCTAATCCACCTAGTAGATGAGGTTGAATTAGTTGGGGTGGTTTCTTGTCGTTGGATTTTCTACTTAGAGAGGTACATGAAGAAATTGAAAGGTTTTGTTCGAATAAGGGAGAAACCCAAGGGGTCTATGATAGAGGGGTACATATCGTATAAGTCTTTCTATTATGCCAGTGAGTACATAAAGCAGATCGACAATAGACTAGGTGCGGTGATTGGGATGATGAAAGGGATGAAGACAAAAGAGAAGGGGAGCTGCTCCAAACGAATGGAAAAAGGTGCTTCATAAAGAGTAAGCGACTTACAATTTTTCAAATTTACACAAAGTAAATATTCATGTTGAAATTTGATATAATGTATATTTTGATCTCATATGTACTATATGTCAGTTTTATTTCATCATCGAATGCCGAAATTGAAGCAATCAATAAATTCGTTCTTTACATTTCTGAAGTGACACAACTGTGGGTCGCATTTTACAAACAAAAGAGGATGAAATGGGATACTAACATGAAAGAATTCAGACGATTGAATGGTATAAGTGTGCCTTATCCCAATCTTTTAAAAGAAAATATGCCAAAAATATGCCTCAACAGTTGGGTTGTTGACGAAGTCAGTGAGAAATACGGTGCAACCGGTCGTTACCTGCATGCTGAAGAGGATGCGCTAAAAGTAGGGATTGGGTGCACCAACTCTATAATAATCTATTTATGTACATTTTAAACTTAATAATACACCTTTGAAATGTAATTACATCTATATTTCATATTTTAACTATTGGGTTATTATAAGACACATGACACTATGATTTTTTAACTTTTTTATAGGTGCATTTGTTCCCATCTATGTGGGCATATCGACACCATTTTCACACAGAAAATGCCAATGATGGATACCACTTTTGCACAGAAAATGCTGATGATGGAAACATGACACAATATTGTGGAGTGGAAGTAAAGTTCAATCAATATATTCGATCTAGCCACCATGATCAAATCCTAGTACAAGGGACGTTAGGTTACGTCAGAAAGATATAAGAAATCATTGAAGTGGATTTATCTTCTTTCCAATGTGTTATTTTTAGGTGCAAGTGGTGGGACACCTTTGATCAGAATAATGTAAAGGAAGATCATGATAGTAGGTTGATATGTATCAACTCTAGAAAGATGTGGGATGAAGCTAAGGAGCCCTATATTTTCCCCAAACAATGCAACGAGGTGTTTTTTTACCTAAATATGTTGGATAGGGATTGGTGGTTCGTATTGAGACATGACCCTTGATCAAATCATATTTTGAGAACAATAGTGTTATCATGCCAAGCGAACTGGAAGATAATGAGGGTGATGATCAGGAGAACCAAGAAATATATGGTACATGTGTTATTTCATCATTTATACTTTTTAATATGGGTTTTATAAAGAAGATGACTTAATTACCTTATAACTAAGACTCTTTTTTTCGAAACATTATAATATGTGTTTTGAATTAATTGGTAATTTGCATTGTTTTAATGTTAAAATCATTTCACTTGATAATTTGCAATTATGTTGATCTTGAAAATAATGACCACTCTATAAAGTTTTTTTTTTTTGTATGTGTTAGCGCTCGAAACTACCTTAGGCTAAAATAAGGTAAATCTCAAGGCAACATCAAACCAAGCTCAGCCTCGTAGCTAGCCCTACGAGGACAGGAGAGGGCTCTCTCCGGTCAATCTCGATAAAATGAGCAATAATGTGTGAGATGACTTAAAATGGGAACTGATTTTAGGCTAGTAAATATATAGGAAGGGGTATTTTGATAAATGACTGGGTTTTCTGGGCAGCGTGGGATCAAGAACAACATGAAACAGAGAGATTAAATAAAAGACGCAGATTATCTCATGAGGCAAGATAGGTAAGAGGTTTAGCATCTAAATTGAATTAAAATGGGGTGAAAAGACTGCTGAGAGGTTGACAAGGGCATAATAAATGAATCCTTATCAAACAGAAGAAATTACACTAAAACATGAAAGGATTTTCGAGGCAGAGCAGTAAACTGGATTATGCCATTCTCACTTAAAAGATTTCAATTAGAACTGATTATGAACGACCTATGAAACATAACGGGATACATATGAAACAGAGAAAAAACATATGCCAAATTCATACCATAGGGATCTTATGAAACAGAGCTGCAACTTTCAATTATTTCTCTGTCAAAACTGTACAATGCAACACTGATTTTTCCTCCACACACTTCTCCCAGAACTCTCCCCTACAGGTGATTTTTCAATACAATAAATAGACTCTATGAGAAAACAAATCAACCAAAATAAGGGATTTGTTTTATCATTATTAAACAAACAAGACTAAAAAGCCAATCATCTTTTCTGAAGATAGAATAGCGCTCCATTTTCTACTCTAATCTGTTGATGACCGATGAAGAGGTGGCATCTGTAGGTGTAAATCCCATTACTGAAGACAAACATAGGCAATCGAATCTTGTTCTCTGCTGTGGCAGGTATTCTTCATTTAATTTTAGGCGTGTTTTGACTTGGCATTTTACATTTGCTATTTTAAATAAAAACCAATTTTTAATAAAACTAGCTCTTTTACTTCTTATCTCCTGCATTTTCACGATGCTCACGTGTAACTTCTTCAATAGCAGCTGAAAGTTTGAAATTTGATCTTCTCTATCTCGGCGAGCTCTTTCATGAGAAGCCAAGGTGTTAATATGGGTTGTGAAGTTGTTGCATCTTTCATATTATGTTACACATATGATTAATACATTCGCGCTTATCCTCTGACACGGGGTTCTCAAGATCAGATTGAAGCCATTTCAAGTCAGATTGCAGGCTACTAATTTGCTGAACTATGCCAGGTGCTGACATGTACATAAGTGATGCTCCTTGATTATTTTCATGAATGTTTAAAAGGTCCCTTATTCGATGATGCAATGTGTCACGGTCATCTGCTGCTGCTTGTTCACGTGGTTCGAGTCCAGCTTGAATTAAAGAGAAGCACCGCTCCACGCGTCCTGTTATTTCCTGCAAATAGAATTAAGACTGTTGCAAAGGAAATAATGGACGGTGCCAATGACAGTGCTATAGTTGTAGTGCGATTCCTCTACATATCGCTCGAAATTTTCGATCTTTGTCAAAATCCTCAAAGACAGCCCCATTTGGAGCAAAAACATTGAGTTTGATTTAGAAAATTTCGATGAAGATTTAATGAATTTTGGGTTTAGAGATTCTGTGCGCCGCGCGCACTCCCGGTGCGCCGCGCGTGGTGAGTGCGCCACACCAGTGAAAAAATGCACTGTGGAGGAGCGCCCAATGTGCTGCGTCGCACCTATGCGCTGCGCTGTTCTCCAATGCGCCGCGCCAGGATTTCACACAGTCACGGCTTGAAAATTTGCAAGCTTTGCCTTCTCAAATCTGCAACCATGTCTTTCATCTTTGATGTCATCTTCTCACCACAATGCTGCTTTAGCTGTGACAGAATGCTCAACTCATGGTTAAGATCTGTAGTTTTTTCCAACAGAAGTCTATTGGCTAATTTTTTCCTATATAATTTCTTAAACATATTTTTTATCACAAACATAGGTCACAAATTTGACCACATTCCTAAATTTTGACTGCCACCATTTTTAAGTAAATCATCACAAAGTGTGGCCAACATTTTGGGAGTTATGTATCCTACAACTTCTTTGGGGACAAGTGCATCTGTTAAAGCTTGATAAAAAAAATACTTGTGCTGAAAGGCATCTGCAAAATATTTCACATGCTTGTCATACAGCTTCAACAACAGTCCCCACATATGCAACCTGTTCTTGGACTCCATCTAAATCCTTTTTCCCTACAACATCTTCTACCAGTTTAACCAGTGAAGTTCCTTCACTAATCATTACAAAGTCTTTAAAAACATTTGCAATTGGTACCAAGCCATTAGATATTCTGCAAAATAGCCTGCACATCCTTGAAAGATCCTCTTTCCTATATTCCCTAATCAGTGCAAGGCAGCCTGAATGTTCATTTTCTAAAAGTCGAGTCTGGTAACGGGACAGGAGTTCAGTTTGTACAATCTCCAATAGCTTTTGCTGGCTGCTTGAGTGCAAATATTGGGCCACTCTGTCCTCACATTTCAAACATTCCTCCACCTTCAATAGATAATCTGTACTTGAACACTCTAAAATCCATGAAGCAGCCTTTTCAGCATACCGTTCTCTAACACTTGACATTTGGCATTTGGCATTAACTCAATGTTGTTTTTTATTTGATTTTCCTGACTTGGGCAATGACAATTTTCAGGGTAATGGGCATAAGATCTCGACTTGTCTTAACAAAAACCCATTAATTGAAGATTCAGCACTTTCACAACTTGAAATAAACTCTTTTTTTGCACTTGACTTTTTGGCTTGAATGATGTTTTCTTGATTGAATTTTTGCAGGGATGGTGGCGTGGGACTTCAGCAAAGGATCAGGAGAGGCTGCATGTGAACATTTTCAGCTGAGAAACTTTGAATATTTACATATTTAAAAACACATTTTGATGATTTCTTCTTCAAAACAAGGTTTTGAAGAAGAATCAATCTCGCATTATTGACGATAACAATCTTGAAATAAAAACTCACTGAATACACCCTCATGGCCTGCGGGCATTATTCAACGTTCTGAAAACAAACCCTAGACCTAGAAAGTGAAATGACTCTTTTTTGGACCACAGTAACATCAATGATTGCAAATGACGAGAAATTAACTTTGGTGAATTTGACTCTGGCGGAGGACTTACAAGACCGAGTCTAAGATTGGCTCCAATGGGGATGGCAGCTGCCGCTTCTTGGAGGTGCCAAGAACTGCAGATCTTTGGGAGAGCAGACAATGCCTCCATCCATTAGGCGATGGAATCCATTATTTGACAAAAGACTGATGACTGAATTTCGAAACTGAAATTACTGAGAGACTTGACTCTAACAAACTAACTCAACATGACTAAGACCTGAACTTAAAACTTAAAACTTGATGGTAGTACATAACCGCCTGTGTTTCTTACAAGACAATATACCATCAAAATATATCATAATTCCAATGTAACCAATCATGCAGATGCCTTCTTGATTGATTCTCCCGATCAGATCTCATGGTCAACAATACAAACTGATAACTGGGCATCCAAAAACATAATTGACCATGATCTCCTTCATCACTGAATACTGCAATAAACACCTTCACAGCTGACTACAATAAACTTGCCAGAGGATCCTGAAAAACATGAATATTTACCTCCTGCTGAAGAAACAAGGTATCCTTTTCTTTTGATTCTGATCTTCCTTTAGTAAAAGTCTGTTCCTGGGCTTCAAAAAACTCTGAATAGGTAGATGAGCAGATCTCCTCTTGTAAAAACATTTCAACACAGGAAACATATGAAGAGGACTCTGAAAGGCAATCCTGAATGTTCTGATGAATATATTGTAAGTCATCTTCATATGATATGACAACCGGATTCTCATTACATTGATCAATCATAAGAAAATAAATTTCAGATGATTCCTGAAGCGCAAAAATGACATTTCCATCATCTACCAACGATTCATCCAAAGGAACTTCTTCACTTACTTGAACGAAGGTTTGATCTTGTTTTTCATAAACTGACTGGATTACCTCATCATGAAGGTTGTATTCTAATGAACTGAGAACGTTTGGATCCATAACTGTTTCTTCTACATCCCAGATGATTTCAACAGCAGAATTCTCCTTGATGAGATTCAGCACAAGGTATTCTTGGTCATCACGATCTGAATCTGAATCTGAAGTAGCTGACTTGAATGCATCACATTCTGAAATTGAAGCTTGACTTCCCTGCATGATGTCTTCTTCTGTGGGCAGATTTGAAACAAGCTCTTCTCTTTCATCATTTTCAGCCATATGGAAATCTTCAACCTGCTGATCAATAAAGCTGCTTACAGGACTGTCATCCTTTTCATAAGAGGAAGAAGGTCCACCATCACCTTCTTGACCATGTGCACACTGCAGATCTGTGTTAACTTGAGCTGGAACATGACCGTTCAAGAGTTGATCTATCTCGTCTTCAGATAGAGGAGATAATACCTTTTGTTTTCTTTTTCTCAAACAGTGATTGTCTTCATTGATTTCAAGTGAAGGAGTATACAGATTTTCCTCATATTGCTGATCCATTTCATATAATTCCTGTTGACTGTCAAGATGAAAAAATTCTTCATCTTCCACCGCACTAAAATCTTGATCCTGCTGCAAATTTTCTTGATCGTCTTTATGCTGCTGAAATGGATTTTCATACAGGGCTTCCATGATCTCATCATCCATGAAATTATCATCTTCATAATATTTCTCAAGGCTTTCAATAAAAATAGAAGCATGTTTGCAACAGTCGTGAACTAAATTTAATGATGGATAAGATGCTTGATATCTTTCAATGAACAAGGCATGAAAATCCTTTAAGAAGTAAATACAAGCCGGCGGAAAATTTTCATACCAAGATTGGGCTTCACCTTCCAGAGTGGCCAGGAATATCTTCATCAAGCAATCTTCAGGAAAATCCACCTTCAACTTGCGAATATGCATGTGAAATCTAACCAGAGGTAATGCAGCATCCTTCTTACCATCATCGTTAAACGTAGGCAGATTCCTTGACCAATTTGCCTTAGGAATTTTATTTGGAAAGCCTGGAATGTGGTCTCGGCTCATGGGAGCGTATCTCCTTGCAACTCGATCCATCTTGAAAATCTTAAAACTACTGATCTCCCTACAGTGAAGTCACCATGAAGCATTTATTTCTGGATTTTTCAGTGAATGAAGTCGCCAGGTGAATGATTTCAGCCTTACGGTGTCTGATCGTTGTTCACCATCAATGATCAGATCTGAACTTTGTCATCCTTTACCGGGGAAGTTTCCCCAGTATGGTCGCCACTATGTTAGCACTCGAAACTACCTTAGGCTGAAATAAGGTAAATCTCAAGGCAACATCAAACCAAGCTCAACCTCGTAGCTAGCCCTACGAGGACAGGAGAGGGCTCTCTCTGGTCAATCTCGATAAAATGAGCAATAAGGTGCGAGATGACTTAAAATGGGAACTGATTTTAGGCTAGTAAATAGATAGGAAGGGGTATTTTGATAAATGACTGGGTTTTCTGGCCAGTGTGGGATCAAGAACAGCATGAAACAGAGAGAATAAATAAAAGACGCAGATTATCTCATGAGGCAAGATAGGTAAGAGGTTTAGCATCTAAATTGAATTAAAATGGGGTGAAAATACCACTGAGAGGTTGACAAGGGCATAATAAATGAATCCTTATCAAACAGAATAAATTACACTAAAACATGAAAGGCGTTTCCGAGGCAGAGCAGTAAACTGGATTCTGCCATTCTCACTTAAAAGCTTTCAATTAGAAATGATTATGAACGACCTGTGAAACATAACGGGATACATATGAAACAGAGAAAAAACATATGCCAAATTCATACCACAGGGATCTTATGAAACAGAGCTGCAACTTTCAATTATTTCTCTGTCAAAACTGTACAATGCAACACTGATTTTTCCTCCACACACTTCTCCCAGAACTCTCCCCTACAGGTGATTTTTCAATACAATAAATAGACTCCTCTATGAGAAAACAAATCGACCAAAATAAGGGATTTGTTTTATCATTATTAAACAAACAAGACTAAAAAGCCAATCATATTTTCTGAAGATAGAATAGCGCTCCATTTTCTACTCGAATCTGTTGATGACCGATGAAGAGGTGGCATCTGTAGGTGTAAATCCCATTACTGAAGACAAACATAGGCAATCGAATCTTGTTCTCTGCTGTGGCAGGTATTCTTCATTTAATTTTAGGCGTGTTTTGACTTGGCATTTTACATTTGCTATTTTAAATAAAAACCAATTTTTAATAAAACTAGCTCTTTTAATTTTTATCTCCTGCTTTTTCACGATGCTCACGTGTAACTTCTTCAATAGCAGCTGAAAGTTTGAAAGTTGATCTTCTCTATCTCGGCGAGCTCTTTCATGAGAAGCCAAGGTGTCAATATGGGTTGTGCAGTTGTTGAAGATGCAAAAATAAGTTGCTGCATCTTTCATATTATGTTACACATATGATTAATACATTCGTGCTTATCCTCTGACAGGGAGTTCTCAAGATCAGATTGAAGCCATTTCAAGTCAGATTGCAGGCTACTAATTTGCTGAACAATGCCAGGTGCTGACACGTACATAAGTGATGCTCCTTGATTATTTGCATGAATGTTTAAAAGGTCCCTTATTCGATGAAGCAATGTGTCACGGTCATCTACTGCTCCTTGTTCACGTGGTTCGAATCCAGCTTGAATTAAAGATAAGCACCGCTCCACGCGTCCTGTTATTGCCTGCAAATAGAATTAAGATTGTTGCAAAGAAAATAATGGACGGTGACAATGACATTGCTATAGTTGTAGTGCGCTTCCTCTACATATCGCTCGAAATTTTCGATCTTTGTCAAAATTCTCAAAGACAGCCCCATTTGGAGCAAACAAATTGAGTTTGATTTAGAAAATTTCGATGAAGATTTAATGAATTTTGGGTTTAGAGGTTCTGTGCGCCGCGCGCACTCCCAGTGCGCCGCGCCTGGTGAGTGCGCCGTGCCAGTGAAAAAATGCACTGTGGAGGAGCGCCCAATGCGCCGCGTCGCACCTATGCACCGCGCTGTTCTCCAATGCGCCACGCCAGGATTTCACACAGTCACGACTTGAAAATTTGCAAGCTTTGCCTTCTCAAATCTGCAACCATGTCTTTCATCTTTGATGTCATCTGCTCACCACAATGCTGCTTCAGCTGTGACAGAATGCTCAACTCATAGTTAATATCTGCAGTTTTTTCCAACAGAAGTCTATTGGCTAATTTTTTTAAACAGATTTTTTATCACAAACATAGGTCACAAATTTGACCACATTCCTAAATTTTGACTGCCACCATTTTTAAGTAAATCATCACAAAGTGTGGCCAACATTTGGGGAGTTATGTATCCTGCAACTTCTTTGGGGACAAGTGCATCTGTTAAAGCTTGTAAAAAAAAAATACTTGTGCTGAAAGGCATCTGCAAAATATTTCACATACTTGTCATACAACTTCAACAACAGTCCCCACATATGCAACCTGTTCTTGGACTCCATCTAAATCCTTTTTCCCTACAACATCTTTTGCCAGTTTAACCAGTGAAGTTCCTTCAATAATCATTACAATGTCTTTAAAAGCATTTGCAATTGGTACCAAGCCATTAGATATTCTGCAAAATAGCCTGCACATCCTTGAAAGATCCTCTTTCCTATATTCCCTAATCAGTGCAAGGCAGCCTGAATGTTCATTTTCTAAAAGTCGAGTTTGGTAACGGCACAAGAGTTCAGTTTGTACAATCTCCAATAGCTTTTGCTGGTTGCTCGAGTGCAAATATTGGGCCACTCTGTCCTCACATTTCAAACATTCCTCCACCTTCAATAGATAATCTGTACTTGAACACTCTAAAATCCATGAAGCAGCCTTTTCAGCATACCGTTCTCTAACACTTGACATTTGGCATTTGGCATGAACTCAATGTTGTTTTTTATTTGATTTTCTTGACTTGGGCAATGACAATTTTCAGGGTAATGGGCATAAGATCTCGACTTGTCTTAACAAAAACCCATTAATTGAAGATTCGGCACTTTCACAACTTGAAATAAACTCTGTTTTTTTGGACTTGACTTTTTGGCTTGAATGATGTTTTCTTGATTGACTTTTTGCAGAGATGGTGGCGTGGGACTTCAGCAAAGGATCAGGAGAGGCTGCATGTGAACATTTTCAGCTGAGAAACTTTGAATATTTACATATTTAAAAACACATTTTGACGATTTCTTCTTCAAAACAAGGTTTTGAAGAAGAATCAATCTCGCATTATTGACGATAACAATCTTGAAATAAAAAATCACTGAAGACACCCTCATGGCCTGCGGGCATTATTCAACGTTCTGAAAACAAACCCTAGACCTAGAAAGTGAAATGACTCTTTTATGGACCACAGTAACATCAATGAATGCAAATGACGAGAAATGAACTTTGGTGAATTTGACTCTGGCGGAGGATTGACAAGACCGAGTCTAACATTGGCTCCAATGGGGATGGCAGCTGCCGCTTCTTGGAGGTGCCAAGAACTACAAATCTTTGGGAGAGAAGACAGTGCCTCCATCCATTGGGCGATGGAATCCATTATTTGACAAAAGACTGATGACTGAATTTCGAAACTGAAATTACTAAGAGACTTGACTCTAACAAACTAACTCAACATGACTAAGACCTGAACTTAAAACTTAAAACTTGATGGTAGTACATAACCGCCTGTGTTTCTTACAAGAAAATATACCATCAAACTATATCATAATGCTAATGTAACCAATCAAGCAGATGCCTTCTTGATTGATTCTCCCGATCAGATCTCATGGTCAACAATACAAACTGATAACTGGGCATCCAAAAACATAATTGACCATGATCTCCTTCATCACTGAATATTGCAATAAACACCTTCACAGCTGACTGCAATAAACCTGCCAGAGGATCCTGAAAAACATGAAGATTTACCTCCTGCTGAAGAAACAAGGTATCCTTTTCTTTTGATTTTGATCTTCCTTCAGTAAAAGTCTGTTCCTGGGCTTCAAAAAACTCTGAACAGGTAGATGAGCAGATCTCCTCTTGTAAAAACATTTCAACACATGAAACATATGAAGAGGACTCTGAAAGGCAATCCTGAATGTTCTGATGAATATATTGTAAGTCATCTTCATATGATATGACAACCGGATTCTTATTACATTGATCAAATCATAAGAAAAGAAATTTCAGATGATTCTTGAAGCGCAAAAATGACATTTCCATCATCTACCAACGATTCATCCAAAGGAACTTCTTCACTTACTTGAACGAAGGTCTGATCTTGTTTTTCATAAACTGACTGGATTACCTCATCATGAAGGCTGTATTCTAATGAACTGAGAACGTTTGGATCCATAACTGTGTCTTCTGCATCCCAGATGATTTCAATAGCAGAATTCTCCTTGATGGGATTCAGCACAAGGTATTCTTGGTCATCACGATCTGAATCTGAATCTGAAGTAGCTGACTTGACTGCATCACATTCTGAAATTGAAGCTTGACTTCCCTGCATGCTGTCTTCTTCTGTGGGCATATCTGAAACAAGCTCTTCTCTTTCATCATTTTCAGCCATATGGAAATCTTCAACTTGCTGATCTATAAAGCTGCTTACAGGACTGTCATCCTTTTCAGAAGAGGAATAAGGTCCACCATCACCTTCTTGACCATGTGCACACTGCAGATCTGTGTTAACTTGAGCTGGAACATGACCGTTCAAGAGTTCATCTATCTCGTCTTCAGATAGAGGAGATAATACCTTTTGTTTTATTTTTCTCAAACAGTGATTGTCTTCATTAATTTCAAGTGAAGGAGTATACAGGTTTTCCTCATACTGATGATCCATTTCATATAATTCCTGTTGACTGTCAAGATGCAAAATTCCTTCATCTTCCACCGCACTAAAATCTTGATCCTGCTGCAAATTTTCATGATCGTCTTTATGCTGCTGAAATGGATTTTCATACAGGGCTTCCATGATCTCATCATCCATGAAATTATCATCTTCATAATATTTCTCAAGGCTTTCAATAAAAATAGAAGCATGTTTGCAATAGTCATGAACTAAATTTAATGATGGATAAGATGCTTGATATCTTTCAATTAACAAGGCATGAAAATCCTTTAAGCAGTAAATACAGACCGGCGGCAAATTTTCATACCAAGATTGGGCTTCACCTTCCAGAGTGGCCAGGAATATATTCATCAAGCAATCTTCAGGAAAATCCACCTTCAACTTGCGAATATGCATGTGAAATCTAACCAGATGTAAAGCAGCATCCTTCTTACCATCATCATTAAACGTAGGCAGATTCCTTGACCAATCTACCTTAGGAATTTTATTTGGAAAGCCTGGAATGTGGTCTCGGCTCATGGGAGCGTATCTCCTTGCAACTCGATCCATCTTGAAAATCTTAAAACTATTGATCTCCCTACAGTGAAGTCACCATGAAGCATTGATTTCTGGATTTTTCAGTGAATGAAGTCGCCAGGTGAATGATTTCAGCCTTGCGGTGTCTGATCGTTGTTCACCATCAATGATGAGATCTGAACTTTGTCATCCTTTATCGGGGAAGTTTCCCCAGTATGGTCGCCACTATGTTAGCGCTCGAAACTACCTTAGGCTGAAATAAGGTAAATCTCAAGGCAACATCAAACCAAGCTGAGCCTCGTAGCTAGCCCTACGAGGGTAGGAGAGGGCTCTCTCCAGTCAATCTCGATAAAATGAGAAATAAGGTGCAAGATGACTTAAAATGGGAACTGATTTTAGGCTAGTAAATAGATAGGAAGGGGTATTTTGATAAATGGCTGGGTTTTCTGGGCAGCGTGGGATCAAGAACAGCATGAAACAGAGAGATTAAATAAAAGACGCAGATTATCTCATGAGGCAAGATAGGTAAGAGGTTTGGCATCTAAATTGAATTAAAATGGAGTGAAAATACTGCTGAGAGGTTGACAAGGGCATAATAAATGAATCCTTATCAAACAGAAGAAATTACACTAAAACATGAAAGGCTTTTCCGAGGCAGAGCAGTAAACTGGATTCTGCCATTCTCACTTAAAAGCTTTCAATTAGAAATGATTATGAACGACCTGTGAAACATAACGGGATACATATGAAACAGAGAAAAAACATATGCCAAATTCATACCACAGGGATCTTATGAAACAGAGCTGCAACTTTCAATTATTTCTCTGTCAAAACTGTACAATGCAACACTGATTTTTCCTCCACACACTTCTCCCAGAACTCTCCCCTACAGGTGATTTTTCAATACAATAAATAGACTCCTCTATGAGAAAACAAATCGACCAAAATAAGGGATTTGTTTTATCATTATTAAACAAACAAGACTAAAAAGCCAATCATATTTTCTGAAGATAGAATAGCGCTCCATTTTCTACTCGAATCTGTTGATGACCGATGAAGAGGTGGCATCTGTAGGTGTAAATCCCATTACTGAAGACAAACAAAGGCAATCGAATCTTGTTATCTGCTGTGGAAGGTATTCTTCATTTAATTTTAGGCGTGTTTTGACTTGGAATTTTACATTTTCTATTTTAAATAAAAACCAATTTTTTATAAAACTAGCTCTTTTACTTTTTATCTCCTGCTTTTTCACGATGCTCATGTGTAACTTCTTCAATAGCAGCTGAAAGTTTGAAATTTGATCTTCTCTATCTCGGCGAGCTCTTTCATGAGAAGCCAAGGTGTCAATATGGGTTGTGCAGTTGTTGAAGATGCAAAAAGAAGTTGCTGCATCTTTCATATTATGTTACACATATGATTAATACATTCACGCTTATCCTCTGACAGGGAGTTCTCAAGATCAGATTGAAGCCATTTCAAGTCAGATTGTAGGCTACTAATTTGCTGAACAATGCCAGGTGCTGACATGTACATAAGTGATGCTCCTTGATTATTTGCATGAATGTTTAAAAGGTCCCTTATTCGATGAATTAATGTGTCACGGTCATCTACTGATCCTTGTTCACGTGGTTCGAATCCAGCTTGAATTAAAGATAAGCACCGCTCCACGCGTCCTGTTATTGCCTGCAAATAGAATTAAGACTGTTGCAAAGGAAATAATGGACGGTGCCAATGACAGTGCTATAGTTGTAGTGCGCTTCCTCTACATATCGCTCTAAATTTTCGATCTTTGTCAAAATCCTCAAAAACAGCCCCATTTGGAGCAAAAAAATTGAGTTTGATTTAGAAAATTTTGATGAAGATTTAATGAATTTTGGGTTTAGAGGTTCTGTGCGCCGCGTGCACTCCCAGTGCGCCGCGCCTGGTGAGTGCGTCGTGCCAATGCAAAAATGCACTGTGGAGGAGCGCCCAATGCGCTGCGTCACACCTATGCGCCGCGTTGTTCTCTAATGCGCCGCGCCAGGATTTCACACAGTCACGGCTTGAAAATTTGCAAGCTTTGCCTTCTCAAATCTGCAACCATGTCTTTCATCTTTGATGTCATCTTCTCACCACAATGCTGCTTCAGCTGTGACAGAATGCTCAACTCATGGTTAAGATCTGTAGTTTTTTCCAACAGAAGTCTATTGGATAATTTTTTCCTATATAATTTCTTAAACATATTTTTTATCACAAACATAGGTCACAAATTTGACCACATTCCTAAATTTTGACTGCCACCATTTTTAAGTAAATCATCACAAAGTGTGGCCAACATTTGGGGAGTTATGTATCCTGCAACTTCTTTGGGGACAAGTGCATCTGTTAAAGCTTGATAAAAAAAAATACTTGTGCTGAAAGGCATCTGCAAAATATTTCACATACTTGTCATACAGCTTCAACAACAGTCCCCACATATGGAACCTGTTCTTGGACTCCATCTAAATCATTTTTCCCTACAACATATTCTGCCAGTTTAACCAGTGAAGTTCCTTCACTAATCATTACAAAGTATTTAAAATCATTTGCAATTGGTACCAAGCCATTAGATATTCTGCAAAATAGCCTGCACATCCTTGAAAGATCCTCTTTCCTATATTCCCTAATCAGTGCAAGGCAGCCTGAATGTTCATTTTATAAAAGTCGAGTCTGGTAACGGGACAGGAGTTTAGTTTGTACAATCTCCAATAGATTTTGCTGGCTGCTCAAGTGCAAATATTGGGCCACTCTATCCTCACATTTCAAACATTCCTCCACCTTCAATAGATAATCTGTACTTGAACACTTTAAAATCCATGAAGCAGCCTTTTCAGCATACCGTTCTCTAACACTTGACATTTGGCATTTGGCAGGAACTCAATGTTGTTTTTATTTGATTTTCTTGACTTGGGCAATGACAATTTTCAGGGTAATGGGCATAAGATCTCGACTTTTCTTAGCAAAAACCCATTAATTGAAGATTCGACACTTTCACAACTTGAAATAAACTCTGTTTTTTTGCACTTGACTTTTTGGCTTGAATGATGTTTTCTTGATTGACTTTTTGCAGGGATGGTGGCGTGGGAATTCGGCAAAGGATCAGGAGAGGCTGCATGTGAACATTTTCAGCTGAGAAACTTTGAATATTTACATATTTAAAAACACATTTTGGCGATTTCTTCTTCAAAACAGGGTTTTGAAGAAGAATCAATCTCGCATTATTGAAGATAACAATCTTGAAATAAAAACTCACTGAAGACACCCTCATGGCCTGCGGACATTATTCAACGTTCTGAAAACAAACCCTAGACCTAGAAAGTGAAATGACTCTTTTCTGGACCACAGTAACATCAATGACTGCAAATGATGAGAAATGAACTTTGGTGAATTTGACTCTGGCGGAGGACTGACAAGACCGAGTCTAACAGTATGTAAGATCATAATAAAATAATGATAATTCTAAAGTACATGAATTTATTTGCATTATTTTCTGAACTTTATCATGTTACAAAAATTCATATTATTCTAGATTTATTATTTTATAATTATTTATATCCATACAAATTTACAAATTTACAATTATGGTAATTTAACAATATTTACGGTATACATTTTACTTACGGTAGTTATGGTTCAAAATTGACAATTAATTTACAATTTTCCAAATTTACAAATTTACAAATTTTAATAAAATTGAATGATGACAATACATACAATTACAATTACAATTTTACAATTTCACAATAAAATTACAATTACAATTTTAGAATTTTACATACAATTACAATTACAATCATTTCATATTAATACAATTAAATTTTCCAAATATTTTACATACAATTACAATTTTACAATTTCACATACAATTACAATTAAAATTTAAAATACAATTACAATTACAATTTTACATATATACAATTACAATTAAACTTATAATTACAATCATTTCACATTAATACAATTAAAATTTTATAAATATTTTACATACAATTACAATTAGAACTTTAGAATTTTACATATAATTACAATTTTACAGTTAAAATTACAATTACAATAATTTCACATTAATACAATTAAAATTGTACAAATATTTTACATACAATTACAATTTGACAATTTTACATACAATTAAAATTAAAATTTCAATTACAATCACGACATAATATTTAATAAATATCATGATTTAATATTAAAAATAAACATCACAATCATGATAACCATCGTACAAACATCATATTCAAATAAAAAACACATTCAAATTCGATAACATCATCTAATCATCGTGATCATGATCATCTAACAAAACACAAGCATTGTACAACATCATCACAACACAAACATCAAATATACATTTCATGTCAAATAACTGCTATCACATACATATCTATCTACAAGCTCCACATTAAATGAACATATCTAACATGACCTAACAATATACACATCATGATGAGCACCATCACGTACTTTAACTACATCTGCAACATGAACATAAAATACATGGACCATATATATATATATGTGTGTGTGTGTGTGTTGAGATTCAACAAGAAGATCCTAGTGAAAATTATGCACCTACACTAGGATGGAGCCTGAGGCTATTTTTAGGTCGATGTCTATTTATAGATGAGATCTATTTATAGATTGCATGTCTATTTATAGATGCATGTTGGCTATTATTATCCATCAATATTAGTTGGACAATAAAAAATAATCTATTCTTAATGAGCACTTGGAAATAGTTAACTGAAGTGGAAAATCAGTTTGCTATAGGAATTTCGAGTTGAGTGGTTGGTTGGTGGGACATGCAACTGGACTTAGTTGTATGTAATATCCCAAAAGGGAGAATGTAGTAATACTGAAACACAATAAAAGAACTGCAGCAAAGTAAACAATAAATCTAAATACACAGCAGAATGCACATAAATAGTTGAGCCATTTTATTTTATGGGAGGTGAACAACAAGTACAACAGTTCTCAAATTATGAGACACTCAAGCCAAAGAGATGGCCAAGAATGACCCTGAAATGATTCCACAAGAGGGATTGTGTAACTGGTGGAAGGTAAATTGCATTGTCTCTACTGCAACTGTTGGGACTGCAACTCCAGAAAGATAGAAAGTTAGATCTTGGCAGTATGGGAGCTCCGATGATGCTGAAAACAAAGATCTGGGCTCTATGATGGATACCCAAGATAACCCCGAAAGGTTTCTCAGATTTGTCAATCTAAGAAGACCACCCTCTTAGGGCTTCACCAATATACTATTGGGTATGCAGATCTGCTGCATAATCTAATGATATAATGGCTACAATGATGCACAATCATATCTATGCAAGGAGGGATGATCCACTTACTAGATCCTTAGGCTAAAAGCTCAAGATCTAGCTCCTCTAATATCCTCCACTGAAAATAGCTGCTGGATGAACAACAGCTTCAGAAAACTACGTTGTAAGCGAGGGAGGTTCAATAGCCTGCTGCTAGATATGTCAAATCAGCTCCTGGGTGATGGAAACAATAGATCCAATGTGAGGAGATGATCCCTCATAGGATTTCTTGCTGAAATACTGGAAACTTCCTTCCTCCAATAGATCTACAGGACTGGACTGTGCAATCCTTGAAGGGACTGCTGCTGCATGGAGGTAAAACCCAATGGTCTAAATGCAGGATATAGATCTACTGCTCCCTGGAAGATTGAATGTGAAGAAAAAAGTGGTAGGATGAATCCTCCACTGGTTTCCTAGCTGAATGCTAGAAACAACCTCCTGAAGATGGCACCAATGCCTGATAAGGAATAGAACTCAATAGAAGACCTTCTCAGAGTAGGCACACAAGTCCTCTATGGGTAAGGGTGGGATTCCTACTTGGGAACACCCTGTACTAAACAACACTGCAAACTTAGCTAAACAGAATGAGTGCATGGAGATGTCACCTGACAAACCCAGATCAAAGAATAATCCAAGTATCCAAATTTGCCTTCTATTGTGCATTCACCTTCATTATATATATCATGAGCTTTCCATAACCTAGGCCCACTCCAAAACTATGTTGTGCATGTGGACATAAGTCTCCATGGTTGACTACGTTGTTTCTCCATGTCCTCCATCATGTTCGCATGGGGTGATCACCCTCTCCATCATGTGTGCATTAAATGCATCACTTCCTCCACTAATTTATCATAAGTGCTTTATGATATTCTTTGAATGCACTATGATCTTAGTTGACCTCTTCAAAGATCCTCATGATTTTACATTTAAGATCCATGATCTTATTTGACTGTTTCATCCTCCATGATCTATCTCATAAATGAGACATAATCTTCACTTCTTTATCATTAATGGAGCCACTCCACTACTCCATGATTTAGATCTAGATCTAGAATATCCATATACACATATCAAAGTGGATTTTATTCATATTTTAGGATTATGGGTTCCTCCACCCTTTTATTTACTTACTTAATTAAGTTTATTAAGAACTCTAATATTCCAAATATCATGTGAAAATTTGGGAATATTACAGTCCTCCCCAAAAAAATGTTGCTTGTCCTCAAGCAACTGCAAAATTAGATGCTAGAGCAATCTGTCCCCCTCCAAATGGCATCCATAGAAGGAAGGTCTCCCCATTTTTTGCAATGAGCTATGTATGCCTAGCACCAAAGTTGCCTCTCTAGGATGTCTAGAGTGACCTCTAACTATGTAGCTAGATGTCCCTCATCAATCATGAGGCACCATGTGACAACCATAAGCTGTCCAGTATCCTCCATAATGCATGAGATATATAAAAATAGATGGTTCCTCCCCCAAAAGGAAAGTTCCAACTCACAAATTAATCCTCCATCCATGCTACATGAAGTAAAAAGAGGCTTTTCATGCCTCCATACTTAGACCTGTTGGCCTTGTTGGATTTAAGCATCATCCCACCATTGTATAAAAGAAGAAGTAGAGATATATGGGTATACAAAGGTGTCAAAACATATTCTCCTAACAGTAATAACCAGAGTAAGGCCTCTTTTTGTCGTCCTCCATCTCCACCATGCAAGAGGGATAAGCCAAACTTCCCCAAAAGCAACCAAAGCAACAAGAGATCTTGTTGCCTTTTCACCTCCTTATGTGTATCATGGAGTAAAAACATACTGATAGACATGTGGAATGTCACATCAGCCCAATACAAGCAAGCACCATCAATACACATCATGAGAGCATAGTGCCAAGTTTTACACAATACAAAACACATAGACATAGGAGATGTCATGTGATGGCCAAACTCTCTCATGGTTAACCCAAGTGAACGTGCCTTCTTTTGCTACATTCTATCATTGATACAAAAGGCACGAGTCAAAGAAATATGAGTTATTGGGTTGTAATTGTACTCACCCAAGAGAAGCCAACACAACCATGCCTCCTTCTTCATTACATGAGTGTTTTTCAAGGCATGGATCAAATAAATAGGAGCCTTCGGGTAGTAACCAAAATCACCCAAGAGAAATCAGTGTAACCAAGCTTCTTACTGGCCCATGTCATATATCTACAAGTGGTCATGCAACCCCTTTTTTATCATCCTCACCTACTCATCCCCATGTAGAATACCATTCTCCTCAAACTAATGAAGAACTTTGCACTCCATGAAATGTTGAAGTGCACCTCTAATGAGATCTTCTCATGAGATTCTCTTTTCACCAATGGCCATCCAAAATCAGTGAGGTTCTAGATCTGCTACAGGTAGAAGTTTCTCTTTGAGCTATGAGATGCTCATTAAGAAAGTGTCATCTAGAAAGGAGAAAATATTCCTCATCTCAAGATGTCTACCATTTATCATCTGCACCTCCATTTCTTCATGAGTGAAGCTACATTCAGAATGCTCCAAGAATAATGGGGCCCTTTCATCATCACTGCTACTAAGTGACAATGTTGTAGATCTGCATGGTGATACATATGTTGTCTCATGGCAAGGCATAATGCTGAACTCATAGCCAACCATTGTACATAGGATCATGTTCATCCCATCTTCTGAAACTCTACACTTCAACTAAAAGGGTTGAATGTAGCTCATCAATGATGAACTGGGATAGCTCTTCATCTCCTCCTTAAGGAGATAAATGGTCCTCGGCACTGTGATGTGTTGCTGCTACAAACCAACATTTTTTTCTAACCCTTGGTTATGCATTGGCCATGATGGCATGTCCCATAATTTTCAATAAGATCTATTGAAACAATATGTGATGAAAGTGAATGCATACCTTGGATCAAATGATGTGTGGGAACCTCTTGCAAGACCACAAGAGTTCCTTCAACTGGGATAATGGTGTCTCCAACTACTGGTAAGAGTGATGACCGTTCTTCTATCAATGTACCAGCACTGGAATATACCTCCTCTTCCTCATGCATCTCCCGAATCATGCATGGGACTCTATATGTCAAGAGCTCAAGACTATCTTGCAAAGATGCAAGTGTATCTTCTCCGAATACAAGTACTTCTACAACTGGTGACGTTGAATGTAGTGACCCCTTGTCTAGAGTGACAAGAATGACATCCTCCTTTGTTCCCTTAGGAAATTTCTCTTTGTGACACATCTCTAGTTTTCTCACATCAAACTTCTTTCTCTACTTGTGAAATAAATCTGAATATTTAGTCACCTTTGCATGCTCCATGTGACCAAACCACCAATCATTTACTTCACCTTGAAGATGAAGTGCTGTAATTTGAACAACCTCTCCTTCAACTACAGGATGTAGCCTGAAAAGTATATCTAACTCTTTTCTCCAAGCCTTAACAGTGCTAGAGGAAGATCCATCAAATGTAGGCAAATAGAATCTATTGTGCCTCTTTCTTCTATTGCTGCTGTAGGATCCTCTTTCTTCTTTGATTTTGAAGAATTGTTGGAGAGTTAATTTCTCCTTGAATGCTCTAGACTGTGCTTTGTATTCTTCAAGATATAGACTGAGAGTCTCATGAGTCTCACGTTCCATGTTTCTTCTTTCTTCATGACTATACCATTCACCTTCTTCAAAGAAAGTGGGCATAGTAGATCTATGAGGAGATATATGATTCTCCCATTTTCTTTGTTGCTGATATGAAATGCTTGGACCTTCCTCATAAAATATTCTTCTTGTAACCTCCTTTTTCCTTTCTCTTCATTTTTTTTGACCTCTTTGGAGAGATATTTCATGGATCTAAAGAGAAGAGTGGAAAACTATAATCCTCCTTCATGACAGATCTCATCTATCTGCTTCTTCTTTTGATGCAAAAGATGAAGTGTCCACAAGCTGAGCCAAAGATCATGCTCTGATACCACTGTAATATCCCAAAAGGGAGAATGCAGTAATACTAAAACACAATATAAGAACTGCAACAAAGTAAACAATAAATCTAAATACGTAGCATAATGCACAGAAATAGCTGATCCATTTTATTATATGGGAGGTGAAAAAAAAGTACAATAGTGCCAAAAATATAAGACACTCAAGCCTAAGAGATGGCATAGAATGACCCTGAAATGATCCCACAAGAGAGACCACGTGTTTGCTGAACTGCTGGAAGGTAAATTGCACTGTCCTTACTGCAACTGTTCGGACTACAACTACCAGAAAGATAGAAAGTTAGATCTAGGCATTATGGGAGCTCTGATGATGCTGAAAGAAGAGATCTAGGCTTTATGATGGATACCCAAGATAACCCAGAAAGGGTTTCTCAGATCTCTCAATCTAAGAAAACAACCCTCTTAGGGCTTCACCAATATACTGTTGGGTATGCAGATCTGCTGCATAATCTGATGATATGATGGCTGCAATGATGCATAACCAGATATATGCAAGGAGGGATGATCCCTTTACTAGATCCTTGGGCTAAAAGCTCAAGATCTAGCTCCTCCAATCTCCTCCACTGAAAATAGTTGTTGGATGAATAACAGCTTTAGAAAACTGCATTGTAAGAGAAGGAGGCTCAATAGCCTACTGCTATATATGTCAAATCATCTCTTGGGTGATGGAAATAATACATCCAATGTGAGGAGATGATCCCTCATAGGATTTCTAGCTAAAATACTGGAAATTTCCTTCCTCCAATAGATCTATAGGACTGAACTATGCAATCCTTGAAAGGAATGCTACTGCATGGAGGTAAAACCTAATGGCCTAAATGCCAAATATAGATCTGCTGCTCCTGGAAGACTGAATGTGAAGAACAAAGTGGTAGGATGAAACCTCCACTGGTTTCCTAATTGAATGCTAGAAACAACCTTGTGAAGATGGCAACAATGCCTGATAAGGAATAGAGCTCAATAGAAGACCTTCCCAGAGTAGGTACACAAGTCCTCTATGGGTATGGGTGGGATTCCCAATTGGTAACAACCTATTCTAAACAACACTTAAAACTTCGCTAAACAACATAAGAGTGCATGGAGATGTCACCTGACAAATCCAGATCTAAATAGATCAAAGAATAATCCAAGTATCCAAATCTGCCTTCTATTGTGCCTTCACCTTCATTATATAAATCATGCATTAGGGGAGTTTTGAGGTCTAAAATGGGCCTACTAAGGAAATAATAAAATAATAGTGGAAATAATAAAATATGATTTGATTACATCATCAAATTTTGGAAGAAAAAAAGAAAAAAAACTACTTTTTCAACTTATCTCCCAAAGTTTTTACTCAAATTTTCAGCGGGAGTACTCATTGGATGCAAAATTTAATTCCTCATTCAAGGAATACCCATGTTGCATACTTTCGATGGATCCTACTACATGAAAAATGAGAAATACATGAAAAACGTGATTGCGATCATATTTTTTCATGTATTTCTCATTTTTCGTGTAGCAGGGTCCATCAAAAGTATGCAACATAGGTACTCCTTAGATGAGGAATTAAAGTTTGCATCCAACGAGTACTCCTACTCGAAATTTGAGTAAAAAATTTGGAAGATAAGTTGAAAATACGAGTTGAAAAAGTAGTTATATTATTTTATTATTTTTTAATATTTTTACCCTTTTAATTAAAAAATGGTGAATCATCCCCCATGGTTGACATCATCATCCTGAATCCTATTGGTTCTTATAAAGTTTATTTTGTTTGTACATTTTTCTTAGGAGGCCCATTTTAGACATCAAAATTCCCCTAATGAGCCTTCCATAGCCTAGTCCCACTCCAAAACTGTGTTGTACATGTGGGCATAAGTATCCATGGTTGATTGCATTGTTTCTCCATGTCCTCCATCATGTTCACATGGGGTGATCACCCTTTGCATCATGTGTGCATTAAATGCATCACTTCCTCCACTAATTTATCATAAGTGCTTTATGATCTTCTTTGAATCCACTATGATCTCAGTTGACCTCTTCAAAGATCCTCATGATTTTACATTTAAAATCCATGATCTTACTTGACTGTTTCATCCTGCATGATATATATCATAAATGAGACATAATCTCCACTTCTTTATCATTAATGGAGCTGCTCCCCTACTCCATGATTTAGATCTAGATCTAGAATATCCACATACACATATCAAAGTGGATTTTATTCATATTTGATGATTATGGGTCCCTCCACCCTTTTATTTACTTAATTAATTCAGTTTATTAATAACTCTAATATTCCAAATATCATGTTAAAATTTGGGAATATTACATTGTAACTGAGTGATTCGAAGTTGTAACAGAGTTGGAAGTGTAGTTATGAGAGTTGTAAATTAGTTTAACTCAGTTAGGTGAGTTAAACTCAATTGTGCTAGTTGTAACTGAGGATACACTAGTGAGAGATCAAGCGAATTAATTATTAATTAATTCACAATTAGTGGCCTCACATGCAACTGAAGATTTACTACTGTTAACTACATGCATGTCAGATCAAGTGGAGACCCAGTTGAGATGTAGGTGAAAGGGATAGTTTGACTATTAGTTGTGAGATTAGTGGTTGCACATATGCGACCACACACACATTGAATGTGCCAATGAGGATTGCACAGTCAAGGAAAGAAGGATTCCATTCATTCAGGGATTGCTATTAGCTGGGAATTCATAGTAGAGGCAGGTTGTCTAGAGGCAATAAATTGGCTAAGGAACTTGCCAATTTTTGTATGAAAGTGTGAGACAATTGTATATTGTACTGAGAGCTCTTGGATTGGAGCTTTGTATGAGATTGTTTCATGATCCATGATATATACATAATATATGATAGTGGGGTTTTTATATTTATGCTTTCCCGGTAAATTATCTCTGTTATATGTGATTGATCTTTCTTCGTGATATTTCTATTGGCGATTGTGTTTCAAATTCTACAAAGATTTTGTAGAAGCAATTTTGTATTTAATAGTGGCATATAATTGTTAGATTAGGATAATCCAGGAAATACATATTTTGTATTAAATTTCTACATGGTATCAGAGCATAGGAGATTGCAATTGTGAAGCAGGAGCTGAATTTTTTGGTGGAAAGAATTCAAATTTGTAGAAATACTTTCTTGGTGCTACAACTAAGTTAACATCGAAATAGCTTTCAATGGCTTGAGGTTAGAGTATTCACTCAAGGGAAGCTAGAACTACATTTCTTGGAAGGACAAAATGGAGGCGGTGCTCAAAGATGATGGCTTGAAGGAATTCATTGACAATGATGTTCCTAAGCCCACTTCGACAGATGTTGAATTACTTGATGCATGGAAAACGAAAGTGGCAAAGGTGAGGAGGATTCTATTGGTAGGTGTACGAGATCACATTTTCTCAAGCCTTCATGGGAAAGCCACACCATATGCTATGTGTAAGGCTTTGACATATATTTTCCAAAGCAACAGCGATCCTAGGAAATTGGCACTCAAAGATATACTCAGGAAGATCAAGATGGAAAAGGGTTATAACATTCCAATGTATCTCATGAAGTTTGTCCAATGTTGGGATGAACTGGGGAGTGTGGGAATAACTGTTGCTAATGATGATTTGGTGAGCTTGGCTCTCATTGGACTTCCTAAGAGTTGGCATAGTTATGAAGACTCTATCAACGGACGGGAAAAATTACCATATTGGGAACAACTTTGGTTGGATCTGGGGTAGGAGGAGTTCAGATGGAACACCAGAGATGGTTCTTCATCAAAGCATGATGATGAATAGGATTGTGCTTTGGATACCAAGGAAAAGAAGGGGAAGGGGAAGAAATTCCATTCCAAATCCAAGAATAAAGGCAAGAATCTGGATATGTCTAAGGTGAAGTGTTTTCATTGTCACGAACATGGGCATCTTGCTACTAACTGTCCGCGGAAGAAGAAGAACAACAAGGTTGTTGGAGGTGCAGCTGGTGAGGCCCTTGCCTTGCAATTTTAACTTGACTTCTCTTTGATCGCATGCATGGTGTCAAGTGCATTGGGATCAATGTGGTATTTGGGTAGTGACACTTCCTTAAACATGACGGGAGATAAGGATCTTTTCAGTGACTTGGAGGAGAAAGATCTCCAGATGCATATAGAGATGGGTGATGATGGACAATACAGTGTGACTGGAATTGGTACCATTACCTTTTATAGGGAGTCAGGTAAACCCTTTCAATTGAAATATGTTATGCATGTTACAGGTTTGAATAAAAACAGGGTCTTAGTCGGAATGTTGGAGGACAGAGGCTATGACGTTGTTTTCAGCGATGGAAAATATTTCCTGCGACATAAAACAACGGGTCAAGCCAAAAGGATATGGATTTTAGTTAAGAATCTCTACAAGCTGGAGGTATATGGTGTTGGACATTGGGTTCAACGCTCCCTATGTGTTTCGCGACATGGACTAACTACCTCTCATGGATCCTAACTCTGGCGATTGTAGCGGAGACTAATGCCTGCGGGTTTTGGTCTAACGGCAATCGTGATTCCAACAAGTGGTTTCAGAGTGACAGGTCTCGAGTTCGAAACTCACCTGGCTTGCATTGGGGGGGAGATTGTTGGACATTGGGTTCAATTCTCCCCGTGTGTTTCGCGACATGGACTAACCGCCTCTCGTGGATCCTAACTCTGGTGATTGTA
This sequence comes from Pinus albicaulis, assembly GCA_034641835.2. Classification (NCBI taxonomy): domain Eukaryota; kingdom Viridiplantae; phylum Streptophyta; class Pinopsida; order Pinales; family Pinaceae; genus Pinus; species Pinus albicaulis. Next base: position 1,755,126,096 of record CM076580.1, read on the forward strand.
GCAGAGACTAATGCCTGTGGGTTTTGGTCTAACGACAATCGTGATTCCAACAGATGGCTGCGCTACCATGATGGGAAAGGAAGAAAAAGTGGTGAGCCAGGATGAGGGCGAATTATGGCACAAGCGATTGGGCCATCTTCATCATGGAGCCTTGAAATTCATGCAGAAAATATCTACTGGACTTCCAAGGGGAACACTTGCTCAGTTAGATCAATGCAAGGGTTGCACCATGGGGAAGTATGTAAATTCCACCTTTCATGAAAAGGAGAACCGTGCTGTGGGGATCCTTGAGAGAGTTCACACAGATGTGTGTGGACCATTCTCGGTTGCTTCAAGAACAAAACATAAGTAATATGTTGTTTTTTTTTATGACTTTTCTCGTAAATTCTAGATCTTCTTCATGTAGAAGAAGGATCAAACATTCTCAAAGTTCTGTGAGTTGAAGGCGTTGGTGGAGAAAGAGTCAGGGAAACAAGTGAAGGCTCTGAGGAGCGATAATGGTGATGAAGGCATTAACCAAGATAGTGATACAAATGAGACAGTCAATAATGAGCAAGGAAATAGTCATGACATTCATGATAGCTGTCATGACTGTCATGACACTAATTAGCCTCCAAATGACCAAGAAATCCAAAGTGATAGTGCAGAAAGTGGCAGAGAAGAAGACCTCAATGAATGACAGAGCCAAAATGAGGCACATGAGGAGGATAGTGGTTAGTTTGAGAGCCAAGATGTCAGTGAAGAAAATAGTGAGGAAAACAAGGATGGTGATGTGGTTGAAAGTCAAAAAGTTAGTGATCCAATGGAGCATAAAGTCACTCATGAAAGCCACGACAAAGATGAAAATGCTAGTGACTTTATCAAAAATCAAGGCACCCTCATCACTCCTCTCACATGCACCTACCACAGATGCAAAAGAGATGTGTTTGTTGCCTCAAAATGGCAAAGGGCCATCTCTCCTCCAGCTATCAAGAAAAAATACAAAGGCAAGGAAAGATGGACAAAGGTGAGCAACAGGTCAAGGTAAGGAGAAGAAAAAGGATCAAGAGGACTTCTCAAGGGCCTCAATTCATTGATTTAGACAGTGATAATGAGGACAAGGAGATAAGCACCAAATTGCTTCTCTTGGAGAAATATGCACAACTTCAGGAGTGGCAAAGAGACTTTGAGATGGCAGAGCATGTCATCCACTATTACAAAGAGAAGCATAAGCATTTCAAGGAGGTGAAGAGAGACCTTGCCCTACAAAATAAAATGACAAAGCATTATGCAAGGAAGAACATGCTTGCATGTGCCAAACTGAGGAAGGCCCTCATGGAGCTTGAAGACCTAAAAAGAGCCAAAGTGCAGGATAGCCTTGGAATTTTGGCTGAGGCTTCTCAAAAGGTGTCCAAGAGTTCTTGAGGGACCTCTCCACAAATTTTGAGGCAAATTGGACAATTTTTTGTTTTTTCCAATTTTTGACCCCTCAATGCGCAGCACCCTAGGCGCTACACACAATATTGGTGCATCCTCAGCTCTCAAATTTTACATTTATGGATTTCTCACATCACCAATAGTCTTCTAACCTATTTTCAGATCCTTTGGAGCATTTTTTACCCCCTCAAAAGGTCAAAAAACATCAACAAATTGACCTTTCTGCCTCATTTTCAGACCAGGCATTGCGCACAGAGCAGTGTTGGGAGATTTAATTTTTGGACAAGTAAAAATCATCCAATGAGCACAACTAAAGAATTTCTGGAAATTATACTCATCAGGCTTTCCAACGAGCTATAACGGATCCAAATATGGTGTCAGGAAGGGGTCCAAAACTTAGTTGCAAGAGACCCTATTTTTTGCTGAAGTGGCGCTACACAGAGAGGTTGCCTAGTGTGTTTTGGACCAAAAGTCAACAAAACACACTCATTTACTGAAAATAGATATTTTTTATTTTTTTGAGTCAATTAAGCTAGAATTAGATGCAAATAGTTATTTTAGCATTTATTTCTTGGGACATTATGTGCCTTGGGCCTTGCATAGTCTCTTGGCCATAAACGATATCTATGACTATATTTGACATTTTCCTACCACATTTAGGGTTTTAGTCCTCATTTTCTCCATAAATAGAGCATGAGTCCCCTATGTATTTTGTTGACATTTGATAAGCTTGAAGAGCAATATACATGGTTTCAAGAGCTTGGAGAGGAAATTGGTTTTGTGAAGTGGATGAATGGCTTGCTTGGCTTGATGATGGAGAAGCTTGTTTGCAGGATTCCATAGCTTGGTGAATGGTGATGTCTTCCTAATTTTTCTATTGTTTAATTTGTTATCATTATGTTTCATGCTTCTTGGATACTATTAAACAGAAAAGTATAAGTTGATACATGTTCTTTGAGGCACCTCAGTCCTCCTGTTCGTTATAGCTTTTATGTTTTCTCTTTTGGCCATCTTAAGGAATTATTTACTACTCCTTAGGTCCACCAAATTTTTTTTTTGTTTCACGTATGGTTAGTATGCTAGCTTACAAGTATGATTCATGGTATGCCCTGCTTATTTGAAGTTTTCAAAACCCTATCTTGAAGCCTTTCTGTGAAATATTGATTGTTAGGTTAAGTCAAAGGGGTCTCATTCGATCTTGCCCTTTGTCCATGCTTGCAAACTTGTTTCATAGTTCCCAATAACTTGATATATGTTGTTTAGGGTTTCCCTCTCCATAAATTGAGTTATTTGTATTGGCTTATGTGTTTTCCCAAAATATGAAGGTGATTTTCTAAAGTTAGAAGCTCTCATGCTCTCTATGTATCACTGAAATGTTTCTCTTGGATGTTTATTTGTTTAGATTATGGTTTATTGAGCTTAATGGTTTTCCCTACCTCATGGATTGTAAATTTTAAACTTTATATGTTTAAGACCTCTTAGTCTTTCCCAAACTTAATGTTCACTACACATCATACATCACTTTAAGGATCCATTGACCTTGCGCCCTGCAACACACTCTGTTTCATCATTTAGACACTCTTAAATTTCACTTGACTCCATATCCCAATGGCTTTGACATACTCTCACTCCACCTATTCCATTTGACCATCTTTCCCAACCAAAATAATCAACAAACCCTACACTTAACAACTAGCCTAAAATCAAAACCCTAGAGAAAAAAGAAGACATCCTTTGCACCCACTAGAGAGATCCCTCTCTGAGTCCAGGAAGGCTAGGTACTCGGACTCCAAAGCTTGGTTCCATGTTACCCTTTCATTTGATCTTCCAATCTGCCAAATCATGGGACCCTAAAATTTTGGCGATCACGGTGGGAACTTTTGAGTTAGTGGCAATCTAAGTATTCCTTAGAACTCCAAACTCCCTTGACTAAGAGTATCTAGTGATCATTTTTCCACCTCGTTGCCACCCTAACATTCTAGCGATCACGGTGGGACCTTCTAAGTTGGTAGTTGCTTGAATACCTCCTAAAACTCTTTAGATCCTCAATTTAACTTAGAAAATCCAGTGAATCTGCCACCTCATCGCCACTCTAACATTCTGGCGATCACGGTGGGACCTTCTGAGTATATAGCTGCTTGGAAAACTCCTATAGACTCATTTGAACCTTCTATTGAGCTTATAAAATTGACTGATAGTATCTAGTGGCTCATCTACTACCTCATCACCACAGTAACACAATGGTGATCATGATGGACCTTTTGAGTTAGTGACAAAGTAAGTAACCCTTAGGACTTCAGATACCCTCATTAAATCATTAGGAAACACACATTATCAGCCAAAGAGTAGACTCTATTTGTTTTATCATCCTAGCAAAATGATGACTCAGCTATAGGACACTCTCACAAATTTTAAGAGACTCAGAAAACCCAAAGACTCCTTTAGATTGGTTTTTTGTCAGTTATTGGTGGTGGACCATAAACATACATCCTTAAAACAGAAAAAAGTATCCATATGGAAACTCCACTAGCCTCCAGTAGGCCTATTACTTCATTATCACTCGTTTGACTTCCTAGATTTGTTTCAAACCAACCCTAAGAAGCTTCTGAACCCATTCATATATTGTAATAAGTACCAAGCATTAAGAGAGGTCACCCTTAAGAAACAATACTAAAAAATTTCAGCCTCTCTGAATTTTGAAACTTTAAATCTGGCTTCACATAGGATCAGTACAAGATCTCATTCGAACCCAAACCCTCCCAACATAGTTGATGACCCAGAGAAGATTTTGTAGCAAAATTATAGATCTAGAAACTTAACCACTATTAGGACCATCCATAGAACAAGCTCTGTACCTAAAAATCTCACATCTTTGCAAGATCCCCAGTTTGACTTGCACCATACTAGGAAACTCTTCAGAAATAGGTCTCAAACTGATATTGACCTAACTGACCTTGAACCCTTAGATTTGCACCAGAGTTTGAGTAGAGAAGCCTCTCCTTCCACACCACCTGACTTTCAACTTCTCCATCACTTCAATTCTTTCCATACCAAGTCTACTCAAAATCAGTTTGTTGGTCCAAGTACTTCCACCACACCCATACATACCACCACTGTGAAAACCACTCCACTTCATCCTACACCCCCTATCACAAACCCACCTCTTGTAAATCCTCCATTAGCTCCCATCATGGCAGTTTGGTATACACCTTTGGTCTTACCGCAACCCCTAGTAGCTTTACCAAATGACTATCAATCTAAGATCCCTCATTTTACCGGGGTTGAATCCATCACTGCCCAACAGCATGTAGATAGAATCAATCATGATTTTGATTACATGGAGATAGAGGAAGAAACAATTAAGATGAGAGTATTTGCACAAAGCCTAGGAGGAGAGGCCAAAAAATGGTTCAAGGCATTAACTCCTAATTCAATACATGACCTCCCTTCCCTCTACCAAAATTTTATAAACAAATGGGAAATAAAAAAAAAACCCCTCCAAATCTTGTCTCAATACAACAACGTTAAAAGGAATGTAGGAGAAAGTATGAAATACTAATGCACCAGGTTTAACTGTGTGTATAATGCCCTCCCGCCTCACATGAAACCCCCACAAGGCCTAGCATTGGTGAAATTCCTTGAAGGTTTTTACCCAGACATGACTTTCCAATTGAGAGAAAGAGACCCTGAAACCTTAGAAGAAATGCAAAAAGCAGCAATTAGTGCAGAGGTAAACTTAATTGAAAAGAGAGCTAGCTTGAAATCAGAAATTAGAGTAACCTACAAAAATGAAACCATGCCCTCAACCTCCTCATCTAATTCTAAAATGGATAGCCTGATGAGAACTATGGAGAGGATTATTGAAAAGATAAACATAAATGAAAAGACACCTCCCAGGGATAATCAAGTCAACTCTCAAAACCGAAACAAAACTCAAAACTTCAGAAGCGATACCCCTCAAATCAAACAAAGGGAAAATTACCAAGAAATCAGACCTCCCTTTCAACAAAACTATGTAGATGATGAAGAAGGAGAGATTATAGAACCTGAATAAAACCATATAAATCTAATAGGTTTTGATAATGAAGAGGATGTTTTTCTCACCAAATAAGAACAAAACTTCTTTTCATCAGATCAAACAGACGCTAACTATGAGGATTCTGAAGACTACCGCTTGGGGTTTAAAAATTCCATCATGGAAATCCATAAGAAATATGATCTCAAGAGTAAAAAATACCTGGATTCCGCCAAGAAAGACCAAATAGATACTGCTGTTCGGAATGTACCTGAAAGCATCCCTAAGAAAACAACAGAGAATGTCAACAATATAGTTAAGAAAGCTAAAGAAAACAAAGGAAAAATCAGCCAGCCAAACTGTTAGCCCCCTAATTTTCTCTCTTTTTTTGCCATTTTCCCCTTCCTAAATCATAACCATTTATCGTTGTTTTACCTCTTTTATTCTCCCTCATCTTGCACCAGTCCAAGCACGGTGAAATATTTCGTATAAACTTTATTTTTCATATTTTTAATTCAACTTAGCATTGATTAATTATTTATTACATGATTTCTTACTTTTAATAACTCTTTGTAGCTTATTGATATCTCCAATGTTTATTTGGTAGTTAGAGTACTTACCATGACCGCTGATCCTAGTGTAGGATCGGATCCTGCACCATTGCTAGCACAGAAAATCCTTGCAGCAGATCCGAACCTCCTTGATCAGCACCTCATTTTGAGCAGCTTCAGCCACGACAGCAATATCTATCCAAAGGCAGTCGAGACCGAATCTGTGAAGGACAAAAGATAGAGATTGGCTACGACCAATTTTGCTAACTGTCTAATTTTGAAGGCCGAAAAGCTAAATTCTGCCTTTTGTTATGTAATCGGTTGAATGATCTATTTTGGCCTTTGGCCAAAGATCTATATAATGTAGAATGTAAATAGGACTATAGGGGAAGTTTTGATAGTAGAAGAGAACATAGAAACAACCAGAGAGGAGGTAACAGGTTGTTGTATTTTGTTATCACTTGAATTTGGGCTGGACGATGTATTAATGTATGTACTTGCCTCAGTGAATTAATAAAAGGGAGCTCCACCTCATGTTTCACAAATTGCGTTTCTGTATTTGAGCTGATGAATTGATTAAGGTACTGAGCATCGTTTTTATTTAAAAGGGAAACGCGCTGGTTGGCTAGGGCCCAGCCAACCCAGTATATTTACCCCATTTCATGTTTTCCTGTAATTTGTGTTTACATTGTCAAGTGTGATTTAATTTTAAGCACATGCATTCCTGTCTGAGTGAAAGCGGATCCGTTGTGTGAAGTAGATAAATTTCCCTTTCCTACAATTTCCTTTCCTGCACTTGATTTCGGATTGGTTTTCCTCCGCCTGGTCCAAGCAAGAGAAATAACCCTACACCAGTGCACATTGGTGTGATATCTCTTTTTCTGCAATTTTGTTTGACTAGTTTTCCTCGCCTAGTCCAAGCAGGAGAAATGAACCTGCACCGGTCCATGTTGGTGTGATGCAGCAAGCCTTCTTAGTTTACTTCCCGTAATCTTTTTTCTTTCATTAAATGCTTATGACAGGATAAATTTATATTGACTATTTATTTATTCCTGCACTCTGTTAAGATCAGAAACATTCACTTTTTATGTGTGCAATTTGATTTAACAGTATAATAGCACTTGCAATAATTAAGCACTCATTTTAAAAGGTAAATGCTAAGTGCAGGAAACTCTAATCCGGTGCAAGAACTAGTTTCTTGCCACGGGATCTGAGTGCTTTGAACCTGGAAAAGTTCAAGCCCTTGCATGAAGTAAAAAGGCTTTATTAAAGACACCATTTATACTTTCTGCATAAATCTTTGTTCCTGCACTAGTGCAAGCAGACTGCGAAAGTGCAGGATAGATTAGGGCAAGAAGGAAATCTCTAAAGGAGCAGGTTTAAGGGCCCATCTGATGAGACTGCTAAGTGTCTTTGCTAAAGAAAAACACACGCTCAGTAGTTAAACAATAATTAGCTAGAGTGATTTCCTTTTATCTTTAATTCCCTCTTGCAAATGCATTCTTTCTTGTTCTAGTCTTAGATTATTTTGATGGTTCAAGTTGCTTTTTTCTCTTTTTAATTTGATTCTGCAATCTTTCCTTTAAAGAAAGTAGGGATTTATATTAGGAAGATTCATACCATATCTGGCATTGCCTATGCTTCATCTCTAAGTTTACGGATCCCCCGTGTTGATAAATTAAGTGTTGAGGAGTTTTCTAAGTGTAATTCCTGCACCCAACATTTTGGTGTCGTTGTCGGGGAGGCGATTTGATTCTTTGAAGGAATTTTACTGGTGTTAATTAATTTCTAACAACATTTTTTACTAGAAGTTTTTTTTTATTTTTCTTTCTTTTTTTGAAATGAATGCCTAGAAAAGGTAAGGGTTCGAAGCCCACTGAGGGCCAAAAGAACTCTGAAAAAAATTCTCATATTGGGTCTCCTTCTGTAACAAGAAGTCCAATCCAATTAAAACCCATCACGCAAGAACAATCCACTTGGATTCTGGTGACAACAACTCAGGTGGAGTTCAGCCTGTTGAGAGCGGTGCAAGTAAAAGGGAAAAAATGGTGGACCATGAAGATCATTTGGAAGGGACTGGTGAAAACCAAGTAAGTGAAGAACAATCCACTTTTTTGTTTCCAATTGTGAATCTCGATACTATGGTTCAAATGAAGAAAATTCCACCATTAGCTCTCCCTCATTTCCATGGTAAAGTTCATGAAGATCCTGACTCTTTTCTATTCGAGTTTGATATTCTGTGTAGAAGTTATGATTATTCAACTGATGCTCAGAAGTTAAGATTATTTCTTGTTACTCTCAAGGACTTAGATCTACGCTATTTTATGGGGTTAGGAGGAAACACTATAACCTCTTGGGATAAGATGAAGAGAGTGTTTTTGTCTAAATATCAAGAATATTGCAAAACTCGGGACATGCAGGATGAGATTTTTACAATCATATAGGATGATGATGAAACTCTTGAAGATTACCTAGAAAGATTTCTGTATATTTTACAAAGGTCGAAACTTAAGTTTGATCCCAGTACTATTAGAACCTTGTTCTTAAGATGACTTACTGATAATGCTATAAATAATTTAAATATGTTAGGACAAGGTGATATTTCTCAACAAAATTTTGAAAAAATTTGTGAATTATGCAGGAAATTTTCAAGAAATCAGTATAGATCCGGTAGAGGAATTCAAAATAGAAATAGAAAAACTGAATCTACTGATGCTATGATTATTAGACTAGAAAATAAAATGGAAAACATGAAAATTGATATAATATATACTATTACCAAATAGTTAGACTCTTTAAAATTTCAGCAAAAACTCATGAAGGAACAAGAGTCATTATGTATTTTCTGTCCTAAATGTAGAGACAAGCATCCTCCTAAAGAGTGTCCTCTTAATTTGAAAGAAACTAATAAGTGTTCTATTTGTGCAGAAGACCATGTCACAGAAAAATGTCCCTCTATACCAGGACTTAAAGTTGTATTTACAGGGGAATAGCCTGAAGCTGAATACTTGTATGCTATGGGAACAATAAGGAATTGGCCTCAGGTAGGTGCAGGTGTGGATCCTAAATTTTCTCCACACTATTTTGGTTATAATTCACATGCATATTCATATCCTAACACTAATTATTAGTGGCAGTATGAGAATCAATATCAGCATGGGCAACCTTCTCAACCATGGAAACAAGGTTGGAGAGGGCCAACTCATTCTCCATATTCCTACCAGCCACCTATGCAGTCATATCCATCTACACATACACCTTATTCAATGCCTCAACTTCTGAGTCTGTCTACTCCACCGTTGCCTTTACCTCCACCCTTTCAACCTCCTTAGTTGCCTGCTCAACCTATGCCCAATCCTAACAATACTAAACCAGTGAAAATGATCTATGTAAGAAACCCACCTTTACCATTCGAGTACCAGTCTATTCCAGTTGGGGTTCATGATATTCAATTAAGATCGGGAAGGACTGTAACATCAGAAAATCAGAAGCAACTTATAATGATTGTTGAAGAGAAAGGAGAAGAGGAAAATCTTAACCATTCTCCGAAAGCTGTCACTAAGCAACTCTTACCCTTTGAATCCTTGCCATCTTCTTCCAACCAGCCTCCCTTCCCAGAGAGGCTAGTAATGGAAAGAAGTGAACCTATTTCTGAGACTAGTTTGGCATCTGAGCTTTAGAATCTTTTCATTAAGATACCTTTTCTTCAAGCCATTAAATAGATCCCCATTTGTACCAAGATTATTAAGGAAAGTTGTCTCAAGAAACCCAAGAGGAAGAGAGTGGAACCCCAAACCATTCAATTTTTTGGTAGGGTAGCAGAGTTGATGACGGGATGTGTGTCTATGGAAAAATATACTGGTCCCAGAAACCCTGTTGTCTCAGTTCAGATTGGTAACTGTTGGTCACTTTAATTGCTTATTAATCTAAACCATCAAGTGCTACATAAATTGTTAGCCCAGGAAAGTCTGTTTATTTCAAAGGCAATCACACACTGTATATGCTCAATCTCAAAAGAAATGAAAGGTTGTAGTAAAAATTACACTAATCACACCTTACTTTAAACAAACTGAAGTTCTACTTTGAGTTACAGCAAAAGAAATCTTTCTATTGCAGACAATTATCAAAAGAATCCTGGATTACATTAAGAAAACAACAATCTAGGAAAAGAAACCAATCTGCAGAAGAAAAGACTAATTATGCTATAACAGAGAACATGACCCTATTCCCTAAATATGAATCTTCAACACCTGTTTCTGACTACCAAACTTTCACAAACTCATTCTGTCAACAAGATTACCAATTGAATTAATCAACGATTACCTAGAAATGAATTACATGAAAACAATGGGACAATCAATGGAAACAGAGTTTTAATAACGCATAAATGATTTTAGCAAAACAGAGTTTTAACAAGGAATAAAGGAAAATAACAATTAACACACTACATAAATAATGGGTGAATCTTGTGAGGAAGGTAGGCCCTTTCCTTCTCACAAGATTCCCCAGACAAAGGAATTAAGAAGAAATGCTCAGAACAATCTTTTATTCATATGTCAAATGTAACATATTACAAAAATGATGCACGTTCCTTCTCTATAATTCTCCTTCAACTAAACCTACCGTAATCTATAATTCCCTCTAATGCTGATGTCTCCTCTATTTAAAGAGGAGACATCTATTACACTTTTAATTACATCATACAAATCCTATTCTTAACCTAATCTGATCTTCTATACTGGAATAGGATATTCTGTTCTTCCATAGCAAAGATGCTGTTACAATGGTTAGGATGGTGCTAGCTTCAAGGTGAAGTTGTTACATCCAGTGTAACAGCTCCCTTAATTATCCTTTCTTGTTCCTACCATACCTGAAATATTGTTTCATCATTGCAAATCACGAACTGTTTCAGCAACGAGATTTGCGTACTGTTGACTGTTTCGACAACGCGGTCTTCAGACAGCAATGATGAATTAACTACAGTCTTCAAATTGTTTTAGCAACTGTATATTTCTGATTAATGGCTAAGTATGAAAGTAATGTAAAATTACATGTAAAACAAGTTAAACATATAGTAAAGAGAAGAAACATTATATACCTTTGGAAGAATAGATTAAAGTGATGATATAGGCTTTAAATACTTACTACAAAAGGATGGAATGATAGTAAAATGTATGAAAAAAGGTACATTACAGGGTCCTAACATCCCCCCCAAATAAAAAGGTTGCATGTCCTCAAGCAACTTCAATCTGAATTAGAATCCGAATACTGCTTTTGGCGTGCAATTTACTTATGCAGTAGCTATAGTAGGTACTGTCTGTTGAAGCTCTGAACCCTTGCACATTTTTCAACTTTTTCCAAGCTGCTGCTTCATCCTTTTTGGCCAAACTATGATGAGCATGATATTCCTCTGTTGGAGATTGTTTTTTCAAGATTAGTAGGACTGAAAGGATTATACTCCTTCTTTTCCTTAGAATATTTTTGCCAAAACATGTTGTTTGCTCTTAAGGTAGTAGTTTCTTTGGCCCTAATAAAGTATTGACAGTCCTGGAGTACTGTTTCCTGTAGTTGCCACATGTGTTGAATCATCCTTGGTTTGTTCAAAAATTGATAATACTCTACAAAAAAGGTGGCAGGATTATGTGGTTCTGGACATATCCATAGGATATGGTTATCTTCATTATGCCTTGCTGCTAGAAAAGTAGTCTACCACGTAATCTGGTTGGCAAGGAAGGAGGCAGATGCCCTGATCTGAATGTCACCAACAAGAGGATTAAGATTACGACTTCTGTCCTGAGGAATGGCTTCATTATGAAGATACAATTCACATAGTATATGCTGATCACTAGTAGAGGCCTCTGAAAAAATCTGCACAAAATCTTCAGATTTAAACACCTTATGGGATCTTCCATCTTTGATTGCTTTTATCTGAAAGAATGCAAGGCATTCTGCAAGGAAAAGAGAGTAATTCAAAGATGGTTTTCTGGCAGCCAATAGTTTTTGCACCAAATCAAACATTAGGAGCAATTTGATTTTTAACTCTTTATTCTGCTTCTTGTGGGCGTGTGATTGTTGGAGTGTTTGCTCCAAAGCCTCCCAGTTTGAGTATATGTGATACTGCCAAAGTGATTTATGCTCCTGCAAAATTTTATCTTGCGAAATGGCATACTCTTTCCTCCACTTGTTCATTATTTCCAGCTCATCCCACGGTTTAGTTTGTGTTTCAGCATTGCAAGTGGTGGGTGTTAGCCACCCATAAAATTCTGTCATATCAGATGGTGGCTAAATGATGTTGGATAGCCTTAAAGGAACAATTTTCATTACTAAAAACTGTTGGCTCTTGAAAACTCCTGAAGGCCTCATGCCTCTGTCCAGATCCTACACTGTTGTTTACATCCTTAAAACCTCTGAAATCTTGCTATAAATCCAAAGCCAAATACTGCTGCAAACATCGTTTTCCCCTTCCTTTCTTCCAAAATTAACCTCATCTTTCTATCCCCTTGTTTCCCACAAAAATCCCTCATTTTCACATTTTTGCTTTTTCCCCTCATCAAAATCCAGATAATAAGGTTTAAGACTCACTCTTGGCCTTATAAAAACCTTCATTTCCTTCAAAAAGCCCTTCAAAATCCATGAAAAATACATACTTTTATGTATTGGACTTAAGCCCCTCGGGCTTAAGTTTTTTGGCCCTTTCCATCCATACGCCCGGGCGCTAGGACCAGGCGCCAAGACACTCGGGCGCTTATCCATTTTAAAATTGTATTTCCCCAATGGAACATATAAAACCTTTGATTTTTATAAAACCCTTCATTTTATTATTTTTATTAAAACCCGCCCATGTAAATTATGGAGAAATATCCACCATCGATCTGCTCCGCAGATCGGACGGTGCGGACTCTGTCTTCTCCGTGGCCCCCGCTGGTTCAAACTTAAATCGCCACCGTTGATCTGCTCCACAGATCGGACGGTGTGGAGCGTGCCTCCCTGTGGACCCCCCTCAACCATGCACTGTTTCTCCAAAACCGCGTGGTTTCCATCGCACCGCCTTTGAGCAGAGGGTGGTTTTACCCCGATGGCCAGCGATTCCATACAGCGGTTGACGCGTGTCCTTCGTACGGTTTAAAAACTGCCGTGAAACTGTCGTCCATTGCGCGTTATAGATCAGACCAGGATGCCCAACGAAATTGATCTCCACTGTCCGATCTGGGCCCACTCATCCAACGGTCGTCGATCGCCGAAGATGTCTAATGGTTAACCAAAGTGCCCGTGCGATAACCAAGCCATCATACAATGGAAATCGCATTTCCACCGTCGATCTGATCTGCAGATCAACGGTCCATATTCCATCGCCCGTTTCCGTTGCCCGGTCAACGATTCCCCTTGCTGAATTTCCATTGCCCACTCCCGACCGTCGATCTCTGCATGATCGACGGTTCAGATTCATCCTTTTCTTTTGACCACCACATTCAATCTCAACCGTCGATCTCTGCATGATCAATGGCCCGGATTTAATCCTTCTTTCAATTATTCCACGATCGCTCCCGATAAATCGTGACCGTTGGATGATGCCATCCAACGGACATGCTTCGTCCGCGCCTTCCAATGCAGTAAAACCAATAAAAGCAGGATTTTATAACATTTTGTTTGTATTTTGCAGGGTTTCGAAGTTTTTCACTATGAACGAAGAAAATTCGAAGGAAGAGGGTGACGACTCTCTTGCTCTCGATTTACCAAAGGAAATTGACCACCAGGTTTAGAACTTCACTTTTATCAATGTTTCATGAACCATTGATGCATTACAGACCCTGCACAGCCCTGCGCAACAGCAAGAAAACGTGGATTAAGCGTAGAAAAAGAGTATCAGCGCTGAAGACCAAGAAATTATCAGAGTAGAGGATTAATGGACTGTTTACGAGGATTATGGCCCAAAATTATCATTATAAACCTAATCCTCGGGTTAAAACAGAGTTCAAAACAAATCTAAAGGGTTTCACCGACAGGAAACCCTCCACCGCCACCAATTGAGGCAAATTGATCCCTCTAGCTACCACGGTGCCACCTGTGCCCCAAAGTATTCAATCAGGAGCTAAATTTATTGATTAGGATCAGATATTTTGCCTCGACGCAGCCGAAGAAGTTATTTCTGCAAGGAACTTCAATGCAAAGAATATCCGCAGAGTTACTTCGACACGACGCAGTGCCTCAAAGGTCAACAAAAACTCCCACCAAGCTTGAAATCATTATGTAAATCATTTAATACAGAGGATATGTATGTAAGTCTCCTCATTGAGCCCCTCGAAGGCCAATGAGCCATTTAATTTTGTATTAATTGTAATTGAGATCTTTTATCAGATCTCACCTTCTCATCCTTCTATATATACTATAGCAGAAGATGAGTGAGTGTTGGTTGTTGTTTTATTACAAGTTGTAGCATTGAAACTCTCTGAAATAAATATACAATTCTGTTGAAGTTGAAGAACAAATTGAAGTCTTGGAAGCCTTGATGATGTTGTTACATGCTTGTTCCTGAGAAGGCTCTATCATTGGATCCATGAGCTTGGTTGTTGGTGAAGTATTCTAACTGTTTAATGTTTTCTCTTGTTTTCTCCTATTTTCATTATGTTCCATAATTTCTTACTACAGTAGGCTGAAAGTTTTAGGCTAAGAAATGACTATTGGAAGCACCTTAGACCTGTTCACCCTTCACTGTTTAATGTTTTCTGCTGCTGAAGTATTTTAGAGGCTTTAAACTTTCTCTTTAGTCTTTATGCTTGTTTATTTCTATAATAGCTCAAATAGTTGGTTTCAGCATGATCTATGGTTTTCCCTGCTTGTCTGCTATCACTTGAAAGCTGTTGTTGAAGTCTCCCTTTGAAGTACCATCGTTTTAAGTTAATCAAAGAGGTTGGTTTTGATCTTGCCCTTTGCCATTGCTTGAACAGTTTTTTTGAAGGTATTTATAGTTGTAAGCATAGATGTTATTTAGGTGTTCCCTCTTCTATGACTGCAATTATCAGTGAATCTTTCATGTTTTCTAAGTCTTTTGAAATAAAATCTTTGAGGAAATAGGGTGTTCCCCAAATCTTAGATTTCATTTTAAAAGTTGTCTTGAAGTCATTATTTGCTTAAAGAATGTTTGTAGAATTTATGGTTAGCCCTGTCTATCAAATATCTCTTTATTGTTAAGTTATGTTTTTAAGTTCCCTTTGTTGAGAATTAAACTTCTCTTTCCAAATCATTAATGTCCATCTCACTCCAAAAACAAAAGGATCCTGTGGCCAAGTTAGATTTTCCCTTTGATATCCCATATCCATTTATGAGTTTGTCATGACCTTATTTTGACTCCATTGCCCAATGAACCAGATATTTCCTCTTTCTGTCTATCTTTCCTAGACCTTTCATGTTTTGTTGTATCAACTCAACCCAACCAAACAAATATCCGCACTTAATAACTAGTCTAAAATCCATACTCAAAGCACACAAGATAAACCTTTGCAAACAAATATTTGAGAGATCCCTCTCTGAGAACAGGAGGAATAGATCCTGGAACTCTAAATATTGGTTCTGATGTTGCCTTGTCTTTTGATTTTCCAAACTATCAAAACACGGGACACCAACATAATGGCGATCACGGTGGGACCCTTCTGAGTTAGTGACAATCTAAGTACCCCTTAGGGCTCAGAAATCCCTTATTTTCAAGAATATCCAGTGATTATTATCCACCTCATCGCCACCAACATAATGGAAATCACGGTGGGACCCTTCTGAGTTAGCAAAAATTTAAGTACCCCTCAGGACTCCAAAAATCCCTTATTTTCAAGAATATCCAGTGATTATTAGCCACCTCATTGCCACCAACACAATGGCGATCACGGTGGGACCCTTCTGAGAATTAGAGGTTTCAAAACCTTTCTTTAAACTTTTTAGGTGCAGTATAACATAAGTAACCTTTTTTCATGTTGAAAATGCAACAAGATGATGGAGCTTAGTGAAATGAAGTCGCCTTCACTAAGTGGGCTCGCAGGCTATTTTTGGCGCAAAGTCTATTTTTAGACATATGGATCATGGTCTATGAGCTGGCAGATGCGTTTTAAGTGATGATTGGTCGACCGTGTAAAAATAGATGGACCTCTATTTTTAGACATCGCGCTTCTATTTTTAGACTGTCGAGCTAAAAATAGAACAGTCAAATATTATTAACCCTTAATAATATTTAGACTATAAACATTATCTTTTCCTCTTGGAGCACTTCAGTTTGAGCTACGGATGTGGCACATGCAGCTGGAATAAGGAAATACACTTTTCCTATGGGTTATTTGAGCTATTTCATGGTTGAATTCAGTCATAACTCAAGTTGCGGAGTTTGGTGGAGTTGATGAGACAGTTGGTGGAGTTGTGTTCGGTTTAACTTAGTTGAACTAGTTGTATTTAGTCTAACTGATAAATACACTAGTGATGAGCGGTTTGAATTAATTAATAATTAATTCACTAATTATTAACTCATAATTAAACTAATGAACACATCAGTTAACTGCAATGCATGGACAGTTCAGTGGAGACTAGTGTTAGAAGTGGATGAAAGGGTGAGTGTGACTATCAGTGTGACCATAACTGTGCATGAGATTTGCACACACATGGATTGAGATTTCCAATGAGGATTGCGCAGTTGAAGCCAGGTGGATTCGAACTTGGATCTCACCATTATTAATCTTGGATTGCGTAGTAGAGGTAGGTAGACTTGTGGAGGAGATTTGAACCTGAGACTTGTTCAACTTCCGTGCTAGTTTGTGTGTAGCATGTGAGATAGTGCTGAGAGCTGTGAGAGCTTTGTGCTATGTATTGTTACATGTTCTCTATAATTATATTATACATATAGTTGGGGGTTTTCAGCTATTTCTTTCCCCAGTACATACTGTGTTAAATGTGTGCTTGAATTATTGTGTTTATGTGCGCATGTGACTGTTTCTATTTCCGCATATTGATGATCAATTGTAGAAGAGGTTATGTATTATGCATGAAGCTTAAATAGTGTGTAATCAGGATAATATCGGAGAATAATTCAGCAAATTATTCAAATTTCTACATGGTATCAGAGCCAGGTTGATCATCGGATCTACGACAGTGATTACATTTTATTTCTTCAGGCAGAGTCTGTATACGGGCCAAGTAGCCTCCGGATCCATCCTTTCTTTGAAAGGTGATATATCCGGTAAATGCCCCTACAGTTGATCTCTGTATGAGAAATACTTTGTTCTCACATTAGATCAAAGCAGAAGCAGTTCAGTGTTGAGCTTGGAATTCGAATTTTGCAGCAGTTTGTTTTCTTGGTGCCGGAGTTGAAATGTCTTTCAACGGATTGCGACTGGAATATGCTCTTGAAGGCAGTTCAAATTATGTTGCATGGAAAGACCAGATGGAGGCGGTGTTAGATGATAACGAGCTGAAGGAGTTCATAAATGCTGAGGTCCCAAAGCTTACTGATGCTGCTCAAGTTGAGGCTTGGCAAAGGAAAATGGCGAAATGTCGAAGGATTCTGTTGGAGGGCGTAAAGGATCACATTGTATCTAGCCTACATGGAAAATCTTCTCCATACTTGATGTGGAAAGCGTTGACAGATCTATTCCAGAGCAAGAGTGACCAGAGGAAGTTGGCGCTCAAGGATAAACTCAGAAACATTAAGATGGAGAAAGGCGACAGTATCGCCAAATACCTCACGAAGTTCACTCAAATGCAGGGATAGGCACAGGAAGTGTGGGGGGGGGTATTTGTCGATGATGGAGACTTGGTGGACACCGGCTCTCCTCGGTCTTCGAAGGATTGGCATTCCTATCGGGACTACGGTAATGGTCGGGAGAAGTTGCGGGCGGGATGGAGAGCGACGCCAAGGTCGGTCTCGTAAGGGAGATTAGGTGGACTACCGGGGACGGATTGTTTCATCAAAGGTGTACGTTGAAGAAAATTTCTCTTTGGGCGCCAAAGAAAAGGAAGAACAAGAAGCTTCTCGATGCAGTGCGAAAGGGAAAAAAGCAAAGACATGTCCAAGGAGAAGTGTTTTCCACTTTGTCTTCTTTGTCACCAACACGGACATTATGCCACAAATTGTCCCGCGAGAAGAAGAAAAATAACGGGGCCAACGCGGATGTAGGCGGGGAAGGCATTATAGTTCCGGTTGAAGAGCTGGATTTTCGATCGCATGCTTGGTATCAAGTGTGATGGGTTCAGTTTGGTTCTTGGACAGTGGTGCGTCTTTTCACATAACAGGAGATCGAGTTTGTTTTCTGATCTGGATGAGAAAGATCTTGGAGTGCACATCGAGATGGGCGATGATGGTAGATACAGTGCGACCGGTATCGGTACCATTTCCTTTGAGAGGGAGTCTGGTAAACCCTTCGTATTGAAGGAAGTGTTGCATGTTCCAGGATTGATGAAGAATCTGATCTCTGTGGCGATGTTAGAAGACAAGGGGTACGATGTTGTCTTCAGCGAAGGAAAGGCTTTCCTGCACAGTAAGACAACTGGAGAAACCCGGAAGATAGGGGTTCGAGTCAAGAACCTTTATCAGTTGCAAGTAGATGGTTGCGCAGCAATGGCATGCAAGGCAGAAGGAGTGGTGAGCCGGGATGATGGCGAGCTGTGGCACCAGAGATTGGGCCACCTTCACCATGGAGCTTTGAAGATACTGCAGCAGATTTCTACTGGGCTTCCTAAGGGCACTCTTGTGCAGTTAGATCAGTGCAAGGGGTGTACCTTGGGAAAATTTGTGAAAGCCACCTTTCACGAGAAGGATAGTCGCGCCACGACGATCCTTGAGAGAATTCACACAGACGTGTGTGGAACTTTCTGAGTAGCTTCGACAACAAAGCACAAGTACTATGTGATATTTGTTGATGATTTCTCTCGGAAGTCTTGGATCTTCTTCATGCAGAAGAAGAGCGAGACATAATCAAAGTTATGTGAGTTCAAGGCACTGGTTGAGAAGGAATCGGGGAAGCATGTGAAGGCTCTTAGGAGCGACAATGGTGGTGAATTCATCTCTGCTGAATTCAAGGACTTTTGCAACGCAGAAGGGATTCGGAGAGAGCTCATCGCACCCCATAACCCGAACGGGGTTGCGGCGGAAGAACGAGAACAATCGTGGGTGCTGCACGGGCGATGTTGCATGATCAGGGCCTACCCCTTCACTTGTGGGCAGAGGCATGCAATACTGCAGTATATGTGCAGAACCGTTGTCCTCACAAGATACTTGGCATGAGTACACCGGAGGAGGCGTTTTCTGGCAAGAGGCCTGATATTTCCCATTTGAGGATTTTTGGCTCACCTATCTACATGCATGTGACGAAGGATGCCAGAAAGAAGATGGATCCGACCGCAGAGGTTGGAATATTTGTGGGGTACACTGATACGCCCCACAACTATCGTGTGTATTTTCCAGACAGTCGCAAGACTGTTGTGCGACGGGATATCAAATTTCAGGAGGAGAAAGCCATGAAGTGTTCGCTTGAGAGGGAGCTACACTTGCATGCAAAGGAGGAGCTATTAGTTCCTAAGGATGAGCTTCAAGATGTGGATCAGCCACAAGAGGAAGTTCATGGAGTGGAAGAGATCACTCATGCAGCACCAACCATCAGAGGGCGGAATCGCACTACAGAAGCTGAGCGACTGGCTCAAGATGCAGAGAAGATTGCAGGAGCACCTACATCACAGCGTAAACAGAGACAGTCACTGGACCGGTACACTGGATACATGGCTCTTGTGAGAAAATGTGTCGTGACAGAGCCATCCTCTTTCGAGGAAGCTGTGGAGGACCCCGCATGGGTAGATGCCATGGTGGAAAAGTATGATTCGATTGTCAGAAACAGTGCATGGGAGATTGTCCCGCAGCCGGAGGAAATACGGTGGTGGGTTCGTGATGGATCTACAAAGTGAAGCAGGCGGCTGATGGGAGTGTGGAGAAGTACAAGGCAAGATTTGTTGCCCGTGGCTTCTCACAGATCGAGGGGATCGATTATGAGGAGACTTTTGCACCTGTCGCAAGGTACTCTTTCATACGGACGATCCTAGCTCTCTCAGCGTAGATGGGGTGGCACATCCATCAGATGGATCTGAAGACTACGTTCCTCAATGGAGTCATTGAAGAGGAGGTGTACATAGAGCAGCCCGAAGGTTTCTAGATCTTCAGCAGTGAGTCGCATGTGTGCAGACTCAAGAGAGCACTGTACGGGTTGAAGCAAGCACCTCGTGCTTGGTACACACGGATAGACATTTATTTCACTGGACTTGGATTCTCCAAGAGTGAGGCGGATCCTAACCTATACCAGATTGTGGTGGAGGGTAAGTTGATGATCATTGTACTTTATGTATATGATTTGATTCTGACAGGTGATGAGCTATTGATACTTTCATGCAAGGAGGATCTTGATAGAGAGTTTGAGATGAAGGACTTGGGCCTCCTTCATTATTTCCTGGGATTGGAAATCTGGCAGCGCAATGGTGGACTGTTTGTTTCTCAGGGTAAGTATGCCCGAGAGATACTGGAGAAGTTCAACATGCATGACTGCAAGCCTGTTGATACTCCTCTTCCTGGAGGTTGGAGGAAGGAGAATGCTACTTCAGCGGAGGTAGTGGATGCCACTGTTTATCGACAGTTGGTGGGGTCACTTATGTATCTGGTCAATACACGACCCGATATATGCTATGTTGTTAACCAACTTTCGCAAGCTATGGTTAAGTTGACCAAGCTCTTGAGAAGGCAAGCATGTATTGTGTTATCTTAGAGGCACATCGGTATGTGGATTGTGGTACAGGGCAGGAGGATGGGGTGAAGGCTGTGTGGCTTCACGGATGTGAATTGAGCGAGGGAGCCCAACGGACCGAAAAAACATGAGGGGATCTTCGATGTCGGGTCGACAGTTTCTGGTACGGCGAGGAAGTAGAGATCCCGTGGCACTCGATTCACGGACGGGAGTACCATGGCAGCAAGTTTGGCTGCATGCGAGGCTATATGGATGAGGAAGATCTTGGTCGGGTTGTTTGGGTCACACTTGGAGCCTACGCGGTTATTGTAATGTGATTGCAAAACTCTCGGCTAATCAGGTATTTCATGATAGATCCAAACACATCGACATCGAATGCCATCATATCGGGAATTGTGTGCATTGAGAGAATATTCTTGTCATATATTCCACGGAGGGATCGGGATGCGACATCTTCGACGAGCGTGCGAGGAGAAAAATTCGAATACCACGGAGGTAGGATAGGGGGTTGCAGATAATCCATATCTTGTTGAGAGGGAGTGTTGAAAATGCAACAAGATGATGGAGCTTAATGAAAAGAAGTCGCCTTCACTAAGTGGGCCCGCAGGCTATTTTTGGCGCAAAGTCTATTTTTAGACTATGTCTATTTTTAGACATATGGATCATGGTCTATGAGTTGCAGGATGCTATTTATGGATGATTGGTCGAGTTGGTAAAAATATATGGACCTCTATTTTTAGACACTGGGCAGTTTCTATTTTTAGACTGCCGGGCTAAAAATAGAACAGTCAAATATTATTAACCCATAATAATATTTAGACTATAAACATTATCTTTTCCTCTTGGAGCACTTCAGTTTGATGCTTGGATGTGGCACATGCAGCTGACAGAAGGAAATATGCTTTTCCTATGGGTTATTTGAGCTATTGCATGGTTGACTTCAGTTAGAACTCATGTGGCAGAGTTTGGTGGAGTTGATGAGACAGTTGGTGGAGTTGTGTTCTGTTTAACTTAGTTGAACTAGTTGTATTTAGTATAACTGACAAATACACTAGTGATGAGTGGTGTGAATTAATTATTAATTAATTCACTAATTATTAACTCATAAATCAACTAATGAACACATCAGTTAACTGCAATGCATGGACAGTTCAGTGGAGACCAGTGTTAGAGGTGGGTGAAAGGGTGAGTGTGACTATCAGTGTGACCATAACTGTGCATGAGATTTGCACACACATGGATTGAGATTGCCAATGAGGATTGCGCAGTTGAAGCCAGGTGGATTCGAACTTGGATCTCACCATTATTCATCTTGGATTGCGCAGTAGAGGCAGGCAGACTTGTGGAGGAGATTTGAACCTGAGACTTGTTCAGCTTCCATGCTAGTTTGTGTGTAGCATGTGAGATAGTGCTGAGAGCTGTGAGAGCTTTGTGCTATGTATTGTTACATGTTCTCTATCATTATATTATACAGATAGTTGGGGGTTTTCAGCTATTGCTTTCCCCAGTACATACTGTGTTAAATGTGTGCTTGAATTATTGTGTTTATGTGCGCATGCGACTGTTTCTATTTTCGCATATAGATGATCAATTGTAGAAGAGGTTATGTATTATGCATGAAGCTTAAATAGTGTGTAATCAGGATAATCTCAGAGAATAATTCAGCAAATTATTCAAATTTCTACATTTCAAGCACTACCTAACAAATGGTAATTATGATAAGACTTAATTGAATCAGTGACAAACTAAGTAACCCTTAGGATTCTCGTAAAGCCTTACCAAACCTTGAAGGAACTAGTTACCAAGCCATAAGAGCAACTTTGTTTGTTTGAACACCTCAGCTAAGTGAAAAATCAGACTTAGAACACTCTCTTAACCTATAAAACCAAAATAACTCAGAAAAACCCAAAAAACATTTCAAGTTTGGCTTCATAATAAACATGGTAGTGGACCATAAAAACTTTTACCTCCTCAGGAGCTAAAAAATTCCACTTTGTAGTAAAACACTCATTCTTATATATCACTTACCTTTTGTTGTGTTTTACCTTATACTCTTAGAAAGAGTCTGGAAAGGGCCAGGTAGCCTCCGGATCTCATCCTCTTTTTGAGGTGAAATATCTGGTGAATGCCCTCCCAGTCAATCTCTGGTTAGATTTTGTTATGTTTCAGAATATCCTTGCAAAGGGATATTTCACAAACACTGTGGTGGACAGAGTACCTCTTAGAAAAAATTCTAAACTTCCCACCTAGCGACTCCACAATCCTGAACAGACCTTAAGACTCCACTGGGAAGAACCCTTATCATTATAATATCATTCAAATCCAGTTAGATGACTATAGGATTAAAATTTGTGTAAACAGATCAGTTAACCTCTCAATGATTGTCATACTTGGTTGAACTTTTCTTGTTATTTGGGTCTAAAAACATAGCATAGTGGCTCCTAGAAAGATCCACACTAGAGCCCATCCTGACCCTGATCCACCTGAGATAGTTGATAACCCAGAAAGAATCCTTAGGACGTCTCCTAAGATAGAATCTTCAACTATTTCAAATCACACTTAAGAGCCAATTCAGTCCCTGAAAATCTTTCAGCTCTATAACAATCACAAACTGACTTATTGATTCCTTTTAGAACTAGGTCATTTGGTGATTTAGATCAGCTAGACTCTGAGTCTTCACTTTCATCTCCTAATACAAGTGAACATCCTGGCAGTAGAGAAACAACACCTCCTGATTTACACTTCCTTCATAACCTAGGTGTCTCTCATCCAAGATCAGCTCAGCAATCTACTGCTGTTCCATCTGCTTCTATCCACCCTTCACTCACTGTTCAAGCCACTCCATTTCTACCCTTTTTCCCTCTTGCCAACCCACCTCTTGTTAATTCACCCCCACCACACATCATGGCAACATGGTATGCTCCCTTAGTCCTTCCTGCACCATTAGTCAACCTTCCACAGGACTGCCAGTCCAAAATTCCATTATATGATGCTAGCAATGCCGTAACTGCATCACAACATGTGGATAAGATGGATGACTACTTTGACAGAAATGAGATTGATGATGATTCTGTCAAGCTTAGACTATTTGCTCAAAGTATAGGGGGAGAGGTAAGAAAATGGTTTAAAGGTTTAGCCCCTCGTACTATTAATGATCTCCAAGGCTTCCATCAGACATTCTTGAAAAAATGGGAAGTAAAGAAGAATCCTCTCCAAGTCCTTGCTGATTACAACAATCTCCGTAGGAACCCTGGGGAAAGTGTACAAGCCTATTGTACCAGATTTAACAGTGTATATAATGTACTTTCCCCAGAACTAAAACCTCCACAAGGCTCAGCCTTAAACAAGTTTCCTGAAGGATTTGACTCTGACATGACTTATTCACTAAGAGAAAGAGATTTTACAACTCTCGAAGATATGCAAAGGGGTGCTCTTTCTATGGAAGTCAACTTAATAGAAAAGAGAGCAAGAATGAAAACTGAAAAGAGAGTATCTTTCAGAGAGGAATCCCCTCCTTCTACTTCAAGCTCAAAAATGGAGAGAATGTTGGAAGAAATGATGAAAGAGATGAGCATAATTAAGAAAGCACAAGCAAATCAAAACCAGACTGCACTTCAAAACAATCAAAATAGAAATAGAAATCAGAATTATAGAAGAGATAACAATCAAGATAAGCAAAAAGAAAGTGACCAACAAATTAGACCTCCCTTTCAACAGAACTATGTAGATCAATATGAGGAAGACAGGGAATTGGAAAGGTTGGAAGAATCACATGTAAACTTGATTGGATCAGACAGTGGGGATGATGTTTTCCTCACTAAGGAAGAACAAGGTTTCTTCTCTGATGATAAAAATACAAACACCTATGAAGATTTTGATGACTATAGATTGGGTTTTGAAAATGAAATCATGGAGGTACACAACAGTATGATATTAGGAGTAAGGGAAGTACAGAGAATTCAAAAGATAAGAATGCTAGCACTGCTGTCAAGAAAAATGCAGAAAACCAGCCCAAAAGGACAGCAAAAAAAACCAACATTTCAGCTAAAAAACCAGATTTAAACAAAGATAAGCAAAACCAGCCAAATGTTGAACAGAGTACCCCTAGCACTTTAGCTAGTGGTCCTAATAAAACTATTCCTATCACTAGTCCAAACAAGGTTCAGCAAATCAAAGCTGCTGAAAAGAATTCAATTGAAAAAACAGATGTAAATATTAACAAGTCAATTATTCCTTTCAGCCTTGAGGGAGAGATTGCTAAGATAAAAATTACCATCCCCCTAGCTCAGCTAGTAACCCAAGATATGTACAAAAACCAAGTTTTGAAAGCTTGGTACTTAGGAAGTGATACTGACACCTTAAACTTGACAGATGACAAACCTGAGCTGTTTTTTGGCCCAGAGGTTGAAGGAAAATATTAAGAAGGACCAGTCCCTCCCTTCTATGTTAGTTTGAACATACACGATAAAATTCTACACAATGCCATGTTAGATTCTGGAGCTTCACACAATCTAATGCCCAAGGTAGTAATGGAAAGCTTAGGCTTAGAAATTACTAAACCATACAAAGATTTTTATTCCTTTGACTCAAGCAGAGTCAAATGTTTGGGTTTAATCAAAGATTTATGTGTTAATTTAGCTCAAATCCCTGCTAAGAGTCTAGTAATGGATATAGTTGTAGCTGACATTCCCCCTAAGTATGGCATGCTCTTATCAAGATCATGGGGAGCCAAACTTCAGGGAAGCCTTCAAATGGACATGTCTTATGCCACCATCCCTGTTTTTAACCAAAACATAAGACTATACAGAGAATCCCACATGAAGTACATGGTGAGTAACATGGACAAACCAAACAACACTCCAATCTATTCTATTCAATCAATTTTAGACTCCTTTATCTTGTGTAACGAAGATGAAATTACTCAACAAGGTAAAGAAAACATGGACCCAATCAGTTCACTAGAATAATCAAATCTTACCTTGAATCAACTTCAAAACATTGACAAACAACAACAACAAGAAAATGAAAATGAGTCAAATATACTTTGGACAATAAATTTCGATGGATCCTGTAATAAAACCAGTGCAAGGGCAGGTGTCTAGATTCAAAACACAAATTAGAGTTTTTCATACAAGTTAGACTTCCCATGCACTAACAATATTGCTGAGTATGAAGCACTTCTCCTAGGCTTACAACTGCTTAAAGAATTAGAAGCCCAAAAGATATCTATTTTAGGGGATTATGAACTTATTATCAAACAAATCAAAGGAGAATACTCAGCCAAGAATCCAAGGCTTAGGGAATATCGAAATGCTGCCCTTGACCTATTAAAAACTTTCGAAAAATATGAACTCATTTTCATCCCTAGAGCACTGAATCATCTAGCAAATGAACTCGCCTTCAATGCCAGCAATTGCCAAGTACCTGAGATAAATGAAAAACTCAGTATAAAGGTGAAACACACACCTGCTATGCCTAATAATGAAGATCACTAGCAGGTGTTTGAATCTAACAGACACATAGATGATTTCTTGAAATCAGAAAATGATTTCAGCATACCAACACCAGAAACTAGCCATAAAGAAAACTGTTTATATATTGAACAAATCCCAGAGGCTGAAATAACATATCCTACTAATATAAATCATTGTGAGAATCCTTTTGAAGCAGAGATAATGAACAATGAATACCAAGAAGACTTGGAAGTCCTACAATGCAAAAATGATAAAATCCCAAGAGGTCTCACACCTTTAGAACACCTGTATGATCTCAATGATGTAGCCAAAGAACCAAGAATGGAGCCTGTGGAAACAAATGTAGAAGAGCATCACATAGGCAGTATAGCAGAACCCAAGATGATCAAGCTATCCAGCAACCTCCCAACTCACATAAAATTGCAATACATAAAGCTTTTCAAAGAATTTAAAGATGTGTTTGCTTGGGAATACAAAGACTTAAAATCATATGATACTAGCATCATCCAGCATAAAATCCCCTTGAAGGAAAATCAAAAGCCTTTTAAGCAAAAACTAAGGAGAATAAATCCCCTTTTACTACCTTTAGTTAAGGCAGAAATTGAGAAAATGTATAATGTTGGGATCATAGTACCCATTAGATTTTCAGAATGGCTATCAAACTTAGTTTCTTTTAGAAAGAAAACAGGGGAAATTAGGCTCTGTATTGACTTCAGAAATTTAAACAGAGCCTCTTTAAAAGACAACTACCCCTTACCCAAGATGGACCATATACTTCAAAGGGTATTTGGGTCAAGAAGAATATCCCTATTAGATGGGTTCTCGGGTTACAATCAGGTGTTAGTGTTCCCAAGTGATCAAATCAAAACTTCTTTTACCACACCTTGGGGCACCTTTATGTATGTCAAAATGCCTTTCGGATTAATGAACGCAGGGGCCACCTTCCAAAGGGCCATGGACATAGCTTTCTCTGAAGATATTGGCTATTTTATAATTATTTACCTTGATGACATAATTGTTTTCTCAAAAACTGATGAAGAGCATTTGATTCACCTAAGAAAGGTTTTTGAGAAATGTAGGAAATTTGGCTTATCACTGAATCCCAAGAAGACCCTCTTTGGTCTCCAAGAAGGGAAAATTCTTGGTCATATAATTTTAGAAGAGGGAATCAAAATAGACCCTACAAGGATAGATGGCATATTGCAAATTAGCCATCCTAGAAGCCTCAAAGAATTGCAATCTTTCATTGGAAAGATTAATTTTTTGAGAAGGTTTATTCCCAACCTTGCTGAGTTATTAAAAAACATTACAAACATGCTTAAGAAAAACGTGGGTGTAAAATGGACTTTACTGGCTAAACAATCATTCGAACTGGTCAAACAAGCTCTTACCCAAACACCAGTCCTGATTAGTCCTGATTTTACCAAAGAATTTTACATCTTTTCTTTTGCATCTGAACACACAATAGCTGCAGTTTTGCTTCAAAAGAATGATTTAGGGCAAGAAAAACCAATATCCTTCTTTAGTAGGGCCTTAAGAGATGCTCCTCTCAAATATAACATCATGGAGAAGCAAGCCTTAACATTAGTGAAAGCTTTAAAGGACTTTAGGGTCTACATTTTACACTCTCACATAATTGCTTTTGTTCCACATACTGTTGTCAAGGAAATTATAAGTCAAGACCCTGATGGTAAAAGGGGAAAATGGATTGCAACTATTCTTGAATATGACCTAGAAATCCGGCCCACCAAACTAGTAAAGGGGCAAGGATTAGCAAAAATTATGGATGAGTCTAACTTCCAAGCATTAGACATGAATATGGTAGATGTGTTGGAAGAAGTAGAAGAAGCTACTACTCCTTTCATTGAAGAAACATTTCTGAATTCTCCTTGGTATGCTGACATTATTTATGTGCTTTTATATCTAAATGCCTCTCCTTCTTTGTCTAAAACTAAAGCTAGATTTTTGAAACAGAAAGCTTTGAGTTTTTGCGTATTAGATGGGGTGTTATATTGGAAAAATGCTGTTGGAATTTTGCTTAAATGTTTGCTTGAAGATGATGCAGGAAAAATCATGCATGAATTGCATGATCGTGAATGTGGAGGACACCTCTACTGGAAGGCCACAACAAACAAAATTCTTAGATCAGGTTACTATTGGCCTACCCTTTTCCCAGACACTCAGAAGTTGGTCATGTCTTGCCATAAGTGTCAAATCTTTGATGGCAAGAGAAAACTCCTTCCCTTACCTTTACATCCTATCAGAGTTGAGGCACCTTTTCAACAATGGGGGCTAGACTTAATTGGGGAAATTCATCCATCCTCCTCAGCTCAACATAAGTGGATCCTCACAGCCACTGACTTCTTCACCAAATGGATAGAAGCTATACCTACCAGGAATGCTAATGACTCTGTCATTATCAAGTTTCTTGAAACCCATATCCTATCCAGATTTGGTTGTCCCAGAAAAATCATAACAGACAATGTTGTTGCTTTCAAATCCAAGAAGATGGTTGATTTCTGTCACAAATACCATATAACCTTGGGCCATTCCACTGCTTACTATCCCCAAGGAAATGGATTAGCTGAATCCTCCAACAAGAGTCTCATCAATATCATTAAAAAGTTGTTGGAACAGAATCAAAAATCATGGCACAGTAAGCTGGTTCATGCCTTATGGGCTGATAGATTAACTACAAAGAAATCAATAAATATGTCCCCCTATCAGTTAGTTTATGGCATGGATGCAATTTTTCCTACCTCATTTGGAGTTCCAGTCATGAAGCTCCTTCAAGAAGTGCAGGTTGAAGAAAATGATATGCAGAGGAGGATCAACCAAACAATCCATTTACAGCAGACCAAAGAAGAAGTTTATGAAAGAACACAGTTAGTCCAAGAAAAAATGAAGAAGCTATTTGATAAGAGGACTAAGGCAAACAATTTCCAGGTTGGAAGTGTTGTTCTTAAATGGGATTCAAGAAGAGAAGAGAAGGGGAAACATGGCAAGTTTGAGAACTTGTGGAAAGGGCCCTATATTATTCATGCTGAGAGGGGTCATAATAAATTTTTCTTGAAATAATTGAATGGAGAAGACCCATATGGAGGTCCTGTCAATGGCAGGATGCTCAAGCATTACTTCTGCCAAGAATCTTAAGTTACAAAGCATTTTTTTTTTACCATCGTAAATATCATAGTCTAACCATTGCATTCAAAGTTATGAAAAATCAAAAATACAAAAACAACGAAAAGAAAGAAAAGAGGGCAGAAATGAAAACAAGAAAGGCAAAGCCCCATGTCAAAAAAGAGAAATAAATCTGAAAGTGTGCAAGCTCAAATGCCACTCCTCAAAAACACACTTCTAGTTAGTCAAACTGTTTAATCTTGACTAAATAGCTTTAAATTTTTCTGCTGATAGGATAGTGAATTCGATTTGCCAAACTGTTCAATATTGGCTTATCAGTAGATAGATTAGGATAGAAATTGAAGGTTCAAACAAACTCAAAATCTGAACCAAAGTTTCCAAAAGGAGATGACTCAAAACTGTTTTATTTTCTGAGTCACAAAAGAGAAGATCTGGTTCTAATCAGCTTAAAACCTAAACCAGAAGAAAAGCAAAGACAGCTCAAAAACAAGTTTAAAACAGAGCTGTAAAATGAGAAGGAAACACTTTGAGTTTCAGATCTTAAGCCTTCTATTTTTTTATTTAAATTTTCTGCAAATAATAATCTATGTGCAGTTTTTTTTTATGCCATAGATCACAGCAAGTCAAACAGCTTAACCTTGACTTGACTATTTTTTAATTTATGTTATAGAATTTAGAGAATGAAAGTATGTTGGACAGTTTAATCCCAATAGACAGTAGATTAGGTAGAGAATCATACGGCTCCAACTGTTTAATCTGGATCCATGAAGAAATAAGAAGTAGAACTAGATTAGTTTTTTGTTTTCAAAAAGAATAAAATGTTGTAAGAGAGTTTTTCAATCCAAGTGCACTCTGATGAAGAAAAAATGTTAGATCAGTAGGATTGGGTAGGTAGAAAGTTTGTTGATGAAAGGTCCATTGTTTTTCAATGACTGCTAACTTATTTCCAGAGCAAAAGAAGATCATTCAAGTAGAAGAAAACAGCCCAATGGATAAGGCAACCGATCAGCCTCCTAGAGAATACAAGTCTGCAGTTCTTGATGCCTTCAAAAAAGGCACCATTTCCAAGTGGAGCCACTGTTAGCCACCCATAAAATTCTGTCATATCAGATGGTGGCTAAATGATGTTGGATAGCCTTCAAGGAACAATTTTCATTACTAAAAACTGTTGGCTCTTGAAAACTCCTGAAGTCCTCATGTCTCTGTCCAGATCCTACACTGTTGTTTACATCCTTAAAACCTCTGAAATCCTACTAGAAATCCAAAGCCAAATACTGCTGCAAACATCATTTTCCCCTTCCTTTCTTCCAAAATTAACCTCATCTTTCTATCCCCTTGTTTCCCACAAAAATCCCTCATTTTCACATTTTTGCTTTTTCCCCTCATCAAAATCCATTTTATAAGGTTTAAGACTCACTCTTAGCCTTATCAAAACCTTCATTTCCTTCAAAAAACCCTTCAAAAACCATGAAAAATACATATTTTTATGTATTGGACTTAAGCCCCTCGGGCTTAAGTTTTTTGGCCCTTTTCGTCCATACGCCCGGGCGCCAGGACCAGGCGCCAAGACACTCGGGCGCTTATCCATTTTAAAATTATATTTCCTCGCCAGAACATATAAAACCTTTGATTTTTATAAAACACGTCGTTTTATTATTTTTATTAAAACCCGCTCGTGTAAATTATGGAGCAATCTCCACCGTCGATCTGCTCCGCAGATCGGACGGTGCGGACTCTATCTTCTCCGTGGTCCCCACCGGTTCAAACTTAAATCGCCACCGTTGATTTTCTCCACAGATCGGACGGTGTGGAGCGTGCCTCCCTGTGGACCCCCCGCAACCGTGCGCTGTTTCTCCAAAACCGTGTGGTTTCCATCGCACCACCTTTGAGCGGAGGGTATTTAACCTGATGGCCAGCGATTCCATATAGCGGTTGACGCATGTCCTTTGTACGGTTTAAAAACCGTCGTGCAACAGTCGTCCATCGTGCGTTATATTTCGGACCAGGATGCCCGGCGAAATTGATCTCCGCCATCCGATCTAGGCCCACTCATCCAACGGTTGTCCATCGCTGAAGATGTCCAATGGTTAACCAAAGTGCCCGCGCGATAACCAAGCCATCATACAGTGGCAATCACATTTCCACCGTCGATCTAATCTGCAGATCGACGGTCCATATTCCATCGCCTGTTTCCGTCGCCCGGTCAACGATTCCCCCTGCTGACTTTCCATTTCCCACTCCCGACCGTCGATCTCTGCGCGATCGACGGTTCAAATTCATCCTTTTCTTTTAACCACCACGTTCAATCTCAACTGTCGATCTCTGCATGATCGACGGCCCAGATTTAATCCTTATTTCACTTATTCCACGATTTCTCCCGATAAATCCTAACCATTGGATGATGCCATCCAACGGCCACGCTTCCTCCGCTCCTTCCAATGCAGTAAAATCAATAAAAGTAGGATTTTATAACATTTTGTTTGTATTTTACAGGGTTTCGAAGTTTTTCACTATGAACGAAGAAAATTCAAAGGAAGAGGGTGACGAATCTCTTGCTCTCGATTTACCAAAGGAAATCGACCACCGAGTTTAGAACTTCACTTTTATCAATGTTTTATGAACCATTGATGCATTACAGACCCTGTACAACCCTGCGCAATAGCAATAAAACATGGATTAAGCACAAAAAAAAAGTATCAGTGCTGAAGACCAGGAAATTATCAGAGCAGAGGATTAATGGACTGTTTACAAGGATTATGGCCCAAAATGATCATTATAAACCTAATCCTCGGGTTAAAATAGAGTTCAAAACAGATCTAAAGGGTTTCACTGACAGGAAACCATCCACCGCCACGAATTGAGGCAAATTGATCCCTCTAGCTACCATGGCGCCACCTGTGCCTCAAAGTATTCAATCAGGAGCTGAATTTATTGATCAGGATCAGATATTTTGCCTCGACACAGCTGAAGAAGTTATGTTTGCCAGGAACTTCAATGCAAAGAATATTTGCAGAGTTACTTTGACGCCATGCAGTGCCTCAAAGGTCAACAAAAACTCCCACCAAGCTTGAAATCATTATGTAAATTATTTAATACAGAGGATATGTATGTAAGTCTCCTCATTGAGCCCCTCAAAGGTCAATGAGCCATTTAATTCTGTATTAATTGTAATTGAGATCTTTTATCAGATCTCACCTCCTCATCCTTCTATATATACTATAGCAGAAGATGAGTGAGTGTTGGTTTTTGTTTGATTACAAGTTGTAACATTGAAACTCTCTAAAATAAATATACAAGTCTATTGAAGTTGAAGAACAAATTGAAGTCTTGGAAGCCTTGATGATGTTGTTACATGCTTGTTCCTGAGAATGCTCTATCATTGGATCCATGAGCTTGGCTGTTGGTGAAGTATTCTAACTGTTTAATGTTTTCTCCTGTTTTCATTATGTTCCATAATTTCTTACTACAGTAGGCTGAAAGTTTTAGGCTAAGAAATGACTCTTGGAAGCACCTTAGACCTGTTCACCATTCACTGTTTAATGTTTTCTGTTGCTGAAGTATTTTAGAGGCTTTAAACTTTCTCTTTATTCTTCATGCTCGTTTATTTCTATAATAGCTCAAATAGTTGGTTTTAGCATGATTTATGGTTTTCCCTGCTTGTCTTCTATCACTTGAAAGCTGTTGTTGAAGTCTCCCTTTGAAGTACCATTGTTTTAAGTTAATCAAAGAGGTCGGTTTTGATCTTGCCCTTTGCCATTGCTTGAATAGTTGTTTTGAAGGTCTTTATAGTTGTAAGCATAGATGTTATTTAGGTGTTCCCTCTTATATGATTGCAATTATCAGTGAATATTTCATGTTTTCTAAGTCCTTCAAAATAAAATCTTTGAGGAAATAGGGTGTTCCCCGAATCTTAGATTTCATTTTAAAAGTTTTCTTGAAGTCATTATTTGCTTAAATAATGTTTGTAGAATTTATGGTTAGCCCTATCTATCAAATATCTCTTTATTGTTAAGTTATGTTTTTAAGTTCCCTTTGTTGAGAATTAAACTTCTCTTTCCAAATCATTAATGTCCATCTCACTCCAAAAACAAAAGGATCTTGTGGCCAAGTTAGATTTTCCCTTTGATATCCCATATCCATTGATGAGTTTGTCATGACCTTATTTTGACTCCATTGCCCAATGAACCAGATATTTCCTCTTTCTGTCTATCTTTCCTAGACCTTTCATGTTCTGTTGTATCAACTCAACCCAACCAAACAAGTATCTGCACTTAATAACTAGTCTAAAATCCATACTCAAAGCACACAAGATAAACCTTTGCAAACAAATATTTGAGAGATCCCTCTCTGAGAACAGGAGGAATAGATTCTGGAACTCTAAAGATTGGTTCTGATGTTTCCTTGTATTTTTATTTTCCAAAGTATCAAAACACGGGACACCAACAGTGGGCCGAGGTATTGTTTGAGTAGAAGAAACGGGAATTTCAGATTTAACAGTTACATTAGGGCAGGGTACCTGTAAATTAGGTTCTTTTTCTAGAATTTTTGAAGGCCCTACTGGTTCTTGTGTAACAGTAGGGCATTCCTCTTTGACTGCAGAGGACGTAGATGATCCCGGCATTGGGACTTGAATTACTCTATATCCCGCTTGATGATAAATATTCCCACATTGGCTGCACATGTATTCTTTATACTGATCATTTTCTTTGTTTTTCTCTGTTTAAAATGCAGC
The DNA here is from genome assembly GCA_034641835.2 of Pinus albicaulis. Taxonomy (NCBI): domain Eukaryota; kingdom Viridiplantae; phylum Streptophyta; class Pinopsida; order Pinales; family Pinaceae; genus Pinus; species Pinus albicaulis. Next base: position 1,755,160,181 of record CM076580.1, read on the forward strand.
AAGATGATGGAGCTTAGTGAAATGAAGTCGACTTCACTAAGTGGGCCTGCAGGCAAATTCTGGCGCAAAATCTATTTTTAGACTATGTCTATTTTTAGACATATGGAGCATAGTTCGGGGATTCCAGTTTGAGATTCTTGAAGTATGTGTCATGTTGGTAAAAATAGATGAGACTCTATTTTTGAGGTCAAAGAGGTAGAAGTCTATTTTTAGACTGCCTCTCCTTAAAACAGGGAAGTCAAATATTATTTACCCTTAATAATATTTAGACTATAAACAACAGTTTACTCTCTTGGAGCACTTCATTTCGAGCTACAGAAGTGGCTCATGCATCTGACAGAGGAATCACGTGGTTCCCAAGGGTTTGATGGCATCATGCATGGTTGACTTCAGTTAGGACTTCAGTGGCAGAAGTTTGGAGGAGTTAATGAGACAGATAGTGGAGTTGTGTTTTGTTTATTTTAGTTGAACTAGTTGAGATTAGTTTAACTAGCTAATCAATTAGTTATGAGTGGAGTGAATTAAATATTATTTAATCCATTAATTAGTAACTCATTATTCAACTCAAGAACACATCAGTTCACTACAGTGCATGATCAGTTCAGTGGAGACCAGTGAAAGAGGTAGATGAAAGGGTGGAGTTAGCTATCAGTTGTGACTATACTGTTGCTATTTGCAACACACAGATAGGTGGAGTAAGCCCATGAGGATTGCGCAGTTCATGCTGGTGGTTTATCTATATAAAGAGGCCATCCCATAGCATTGAAACACGCAATAGAGGCAAGGCAATTGGCGGTGAGTTTTGAACCAGTAACCTGTTCAAAACTGAGCTAGATTGTGAGTAACTATATGAGAAAGTACTGAGTACTTGTGAGGAGTATTGTACTGAGTGTGTTACTTGATTTCTCCATTATAATATACACAATAGCTGTGGGGTTTTCAGCTATAAGCTTTCCCCATACATACTGTGTTAATGTGTATGATTTTTTGATGTGTTATCGCTTGATTTTATTTCCGCATGTTTGATGATCTGAGTTGATCTGAGTGGAAGAGATTATGTGTTGTGTATGAAGTTCAAATAGTATGTGACCAGGATAGTCTCGGTGGATAATTAATCATTATTCAACAAATTTCTACATGGTATCAGAGCTATTGAAGCAGAGATTGATCATCACAGTGATTACAAACTTAGTTCGGTAGACAGAGTCTGCATGCGGGCCAGGTAGCCTCCGGATTCATCTTTCTTCGGAAAGTGAAAGGTCTGGTAAACGCCCCTTGCAGTCGATCTCTGTGCTAGAAATAATTTGTTCTCACGATCTAGAGCAGCTGAGCTTTGAGGTGGAATTCAAAATTTTGCAGCAGTTTTGTTTTCTTGGTGCCGGTGTTGAAAATGTCTTTCAACGGTTTGCGACTCGAATATGCTCTTGAAGGCAGTTCGAATTATGTTGCATGGAAGGATCGCATGGAGGCAGTATTAGAAGATAATGGACTGAAGGAGTTCGTGGATATGGATGTCCAAAAGCCCACCGATCCTGCTGAAGTCGAAGCATGGCAAAAGAAGATGGCGAAATGTCGAAGGATCCTGTTGGAGGGCGTCAAGGATCATATTGTATCCAGCCTGCATGGAAAGGCTACTCCATATTTAATGTGGAAAGCTTTGACGGATCTATTCCAGAGTAAGAGTGACCAAAGGAAGCTGGCGCTCAAAGATAAGCTCGGGAACATCAAGATGGAGAAGGGCGACAGTATCGCCAAATACCTCACGAAGTTCACTCAGTGCAGAGATGAACTGGGAAGTGTGGGGGTGACTGTCGATGAAGAGGACATGGTTGACCTGGCTCTCCTTGGTCTTCCGAAGGCTTGGCACTCATATCAAGATAGTGTCAATGGTCGGGAGAAGCTGCCGGGATGGGAGCGCCTTTGGGCGGATCTCATGCAGGAGGAGATAAGGAGGACAACTCGAGATGGATCTTCATCAAAGGGAGATGATGAAGAAAACTGCGCTTTGGTGGCCAAAGAAAAGAAGGGGAAGGGTAAGAAAACCTCTCATTCTGGTGCAAAGGGCAAGAAGCAGGATATGGCGAAAGTGAATTGTTTTCACTGCCATGATCACGGACATTATGCTACCAATTGTCCAAAGAAGAAGAAGAACAAGCAAGCGGGAAGATCTGCAGATGGAGAAGCTTTGGATTCACAGTTTGAGTTTGAATTTTCACTGATTTCATGCTTGGTTTCAAGTGTGTTGGGATCGGTATGGTTCTTGGACAGCGATGCGTCATTTCATATGACGGGAGATCGGGAGTTGTTCTCATATCTGGAGGACAAAGATTTGGGTGTGCACATCGAGATGGGCGATGATGGTAGATACAGTGCGACTGGTATCGGTACCATATCCTTTCAGAGGGAGTCTGGTAAACCCTTTGTCTTGAAGGATGTCATGCATGTACATGGATTGAAGAAGAACCTGATTTCTGTGGCGATGTTGGAGGATAAGGGGTATGATGTGATCTTCAGCGAAGGAAAAGCCTTCCTGCGCAGTAAGACTACTAGAGAGACCCGGAAGATAGGGGTTCGGACCAAGAACCTTTATTAGTTGCAGGTAGATGGCTGCGCAGCTATGGCATGCAAGGCGGGAGAAGTGGTGAGCTGGGATGATGAGGGCGAACTGTGGCACAAGAGATTGGGCCACCTTCACCATGGAGCCTTGAAGATTCTGCAGCAGATTTCTACTGGGCTTCCTAAGGGCACCCTTGCGTAGTCAGATCAGTGCAAGGGGTGTACTTTAGGGAAGTATGTGAAAGCCACCTTTCACGAGAAGGATAGTCGCGCCACGACGATCCTTGAGAGAGTTCACATAGACGTGTGTGGTCCTTTCTCAGTTGCTTCGACAGCAAAGCACAAGTATTATGTGATCTTTGTTGATGATTTCTCTTGAAAGTGCTGGATCTTCTTCATGCAGAAGAAGAGCGATACATTCGCGAAGTTCTATGAGTTTAAAGCACTGGTCGAGAAGGAGTCAGGGAAGAAGGTGATTGCTCTAAGGAGTGATAACGGTGGTGAATTCATCTCGGCTGAATTCAAGGAGTTCTGCAGTGCAGAAGGGATTCGGAGAGAGCTCATCGCACCCCATAACCCACAGCAGAACGAGGTGGCTGAGCGGAAGAACAGAACGATCGTGGGTGTTTCACGGGCGATGTTGCATGATCAAGGCCTACCCCTTCACTTGTGGGTTGAGGCATGCAATACAGAAGTGTATGTGCAGAACCGTTGTCCTCACAAGGTTCTTGGCATGAGTACACCGGAGGAGGCTTATTCTGGCAAGAGGCCTGATATTTCCCATTTGCGGATTTTGGTTCTCCTGTCTACATGCATGTGACGAAGGATGCGAGAAGGAAGCTGGATCCAACTGCTGAGGTTGGAATATTTGTGGGGTACACTGATACACCTCACAACTATCGGGTGTATTTGTCAGACAGTCGCAAGACTTTTGTGCGACGGGATATAAAATTTCAGGAGGAGAAAGCCATGCAGTGTTTGCTTGAGAGGGAGCTACACTTGCATGCAGATGAGGAGCTGTTAGTTCCTAAGGAGGAGCTTACGGATGTGGATCAGCCACAAGAGGAGGTTCAGGAGGTGGAAGAAACCACCCAGGCAGCGCCAACCATCAGAAGGCGCATGCGCACTACAGAAGCTGAGCGACTGGCTCGGGATGTAGAGAAGGTTGTAGGACCACCTATAGCACAGCGCAGATAGAGGCAGTCACCGGATCAGTACACTGGATACATGGCTCTTATGAGTCAATGTGTTGTGACGGAGCCATCCTCTTTTGAGGAAGCTGTGGAGGAACCCGCATGGGTTGATGCCATGATCGAAGAATATGATTCGATCGTCAGGAACAGTGCATGGGAGATTGTCCCAAGACCGGTGGGGAAATCAGTGGTGGGTTCATGATGGATCTACAAAGTGAAGCAGGCGGCTGACGGGAGTGTGGAGAAGTACAAGGCAAGATTTGTCGCCCGTGGCTTTTCACAGATCGAGGGGATTGACTATGAGGAGACTTTTGCACCTGTCGCAAGGTACTCTTCCATACGGGCGATCCTTGCTCTCTCAGCGCAGATGGGGTGGCACATTCATCAGATGGATGTGAAGACTGCGTTCCTCAATGGAGTTATTGAGGAAGAGGTGTACATAGAGCAGCCTGAAGGTTTTGAGATCTTCAGCGGTGAGTCGCATGTGTGCCGACTCAAGAGAGCACTGTATGGGCTGAAGCAAGCACCTCGTGCTTGGTACACTCGGATAGACAGCTACTTCACCGGGCTTGGATTCTCCAAGAGTGGGGCGGATCCAAACCTGTACCAGATTGTGGTGGAGGGGAAGCTGTTGATCATCGTACTGTATGTAGATGATCTGATTTTGACTGGCGACGAGCAGTTGATACTTTCATGCAAGGAGGATCTTGCACGAGAGTTTGAGATGAAGGACCTAGGCATCCTTCATTATTTCCTGGGATTGGAGATTTGGCAGCGCAGTGGAGGACTGTTTGTTTCTCGGGGCAAGTATGCCCGGGAGATTCTGGAGAGGTTCAACATGCAAGGCTGCAAGCCTGTTGACACTCCTCTTCCTGGTGGTTGGAGGAAGGAGGATGCCACTTCAGCAGAGGTAGTGGATGCCACTGTCTATCGACAGTTGGTGGGGTCGCTTATGTATCTGGTCAATACACGACCCGATATATGCTATGCTGTTAACCAGCTTTCGCAAGCTATGGTTAAGCCTACCAAACTCTTTTGGAAGGCAGGAAAGCATGTATTGCGCTATATTAGAGGCACATCGGGATATGGTCTATGGTACAGACAGGAGGATGGAGCGAAGCTTTCTGGCTTCACTGATGCAGATTGGGCAGGGAGCCCAACGGACCGGAAGAGCACATCCGGAGGAGTTTTCAGCATTGGGTCGACAGCAGTTTCCTGGTACAGCAGGAAGCAGAGATCCGTGGCACTCATTTCAGCAGAGGCCGAGTACATGGCAGCTAGTTTGGCTGCATGCGAGGCTATTTGGATGAGGAAGATCCTCGCGGGATTGTTCAGGTTGAATTTGGAGCCTACAGTGATTTACTGTGATAACCAGAGTTGCATTAAACTCTCGGCCAATCCAGTATTTCATGATAGGTCCAAACACATCGACATCAGGTACCATCATATCAGAGATTGTGTTCAGTGGAGAATCATGATGCTTTCATATGTTCCCACGGAGGATCGGGATGCCGACATCCTGACGAAGGCGCTCACCAGGAGCAAGTTCGAATTCCACAGAGGCAGGATAGGGGTTGCAGATAATCCATATCTTGCTGAGAGGGAGTGTTGAAAATGCGGCAAGATGATGGAGCTTAGTGAAATGAAGTCGCCTTCACTAAGTGGGCCCGCAGGCAAATTCTGGCGCAAAATCTATTTTTAGACTATGTCTATTTTTAGACATATGGAGCATGGTTCGGGGATTCTAGTTTGAGATTATTGAAGTATGTGTCATGTTGGTAAAAATAGATGAGACTCTATTTTTGAGGTCAAAGAGGTCAAAGTCTATTTTTAGACTGCCTCTCCTTAAAACAGGGAAGTCAAATATTATTTACCCTTAATAATATTTAGACTATAAACAGCAGTTTACTCTCTTGGAGCACTTCGGTTCGAGCTACAGAAGTGGCTCATGCATCTGACAGAGGAATCACGTGGTTCCCAAGGGTTTGATGGCATCATGCATGGTTGACTTCAGTTGGACTTCAGTGGCAGAAGTTTGGAGGAGTTAATGAGACGGATAGTGGAGTTGTGTTCTGTTTATTTTAGTTGAACTAGTTGAGATTAGTTTAACTAGCTAATCAATTAGTTATGAGTGGAGTGAATTAAATATTATTTAATTCATTAATTAGTAACTCATTATTCAACTCAAGAACACATCAGTTCACTACAGTGTAAGATCAGTTCAGTGGAGACTAGTGAAAGAGGTAGATGAAAGGGTGGAGTTAGCTATCAGTTGTGACTATACTGTTGCTATTTGCAACACACGGATAGGTGGAGTAAGCCCATGAGGATTGCGCAGTTCAGGCTGGTGGTTTATCTATATAAAGAGGCCATCCCATAGCATTGAAACAAGCAATAGAGGCAAGGCAATTGGCGGTGAGTTTTGAACCAGTAACCTGTTCAAAACTGAGCTAGATTGTGAGTAACTGTATGAGAAAGTACTGAGTACTTGTGAGGAGTATTGTACTGAGTGTGTTACTTGATTTCTCCATTATAATATACACAATAGCTGTGGGGTTTTCAGCTATAAGCTTTCCCCATACATACTGTGTTAATGTGTATGATGATTTTATGTGTTATCGCTTGATTTTAATTCCGCATGTTTGATGATCTGAGTTGAGTTGAGTGGAAGAGATTATGTGTTGTGTATGAAGTTCAAATAGTATGTGACCAGGATAGTCTCGGTGGATAATTATTTATTATTCAGCAAATTTCTACATTCTCTGCCATGGATGCTGCGTGAGCTAAGGTATAAAAATTAAGCTCCTTATCATAGGCTTCCCTTGCCATTACCAATTCTTGCTTGTAGGCTTCCAGTTCTGATTTTAAAAACTCATTTTCTTGTAAGAGGGAAGCCATGGTGACTGGGCCTTGTGTAATAGTCAGAGTCTCAGTAACTGGTTCTTGTGTAGTAGCTACTCAATGAGTAACTAGTTCTTGTGTAATAGCTACGTGATGTGTAGCATCTTGGGCATCTAGTTCCTGTATATCAGCAGCTGGTTCTTGTGTTTCAGCTGTAGCTGGTTCTTGTGTGGCAGCTATAGCTGGTTCTTGTGTGACAGCTACTGAATGAGTAGTTGATTCTTGTGTGACAGCTACTTGTTCTAAAGAAAATGATGTCACAGTACCTTGGGCATCTGGTTCTTGTGTTTTAGTGCCCCTGGGTGAGACAGGTAAAAATTCGGGGATTTGAGGTTGTGGTGGTGTATGGGATTTTAAAAGAATGGGTGGAGAGTGTAGGGTAATAAGGGTGATGGCAATGGTGGTGTGAGTTGTGCCTGTCGTCTTCTAGGTAAAAAATGAGTTGTAATGGTAAAGTTGCTTTCTTTTATGAGCATATTTTTCCTGAGGGGGAGGGTTATCAAAAGTAGTGGTTGCTTTTTTTGAGGCCCTCATTCGTCTTTTTGATAGAAAGGTGGTCGTGGTTTTCCTTTTCCTTTTGCGATTAGAAGAGGGGGGATTATTTTCTTGGGAATCATCACTAGGGATATGAACAGTAGGATCAGATGATTTGCTAAATTGTGGGATGGACTTGATATGGTAGGAGGGTTAATTGGATCAATTAGTTCTGCGGGTGGAATTTCTGGAGGATCAGGAGTGTTTTGTGGTTGTTGTTCTTGGGGATTTTCAACAATTTCCTGAGGAGTTTCAGCAGCTTGTTGAGGGTCTATGGGTAGATTGTTTAAGGGAGGGTTTTGTTGAGAAAAAACTTTTCAGAGTAACTGGACCAGATGGTGATGGGTGAGGGAAAGGAGAGGGAATTTTACCTGTCTACAATAATGCGACATGTTTCTAAGACATCCAAGTAAATAATAAGGAATGTTTAATAGTCTACCATGTCGTAAATTATTTAACAAGACAAAGTCATGTTGGTAAAATACCTGGTAGCGGCCTTCACATGTGAGATAATGTTTGAAAAACTCTACAACTTTCAGCCAAGGAGGTGACAACGAGTTGAGTTGGACACCCCGGCCTTTAGGCTCAACTTGTTCTCCTGGCAGGAGAAAATCCTACTATGCATTAAGAATGATATGTTGTTTACTGAACCATCGAATTCCAGTGACAGGAAGGCCTGAAACCTGTGCTATGTCATCCTCTGAGACTGGAATCTGAACTCCTTGAACAATAGAATGATCTTCCTTAAGATTCCATGCAAATTCAAGAACCTGTTGTGGATCAAATTCCTGAAGCCTCTAAAAGTAGTCTACCCAACCTGCCTGCTAAAAAATCTGATATGCCTCTGGGTATAATTTGAGCAGGACTATCGTAGCAGGTTCATGTCGAATAGTAGGTCCTCCCATAGCTAATTAGCTTTGGTAAAATGCACAGTCAAAGAGCCAAGTTACCGCACTCGAACATACTAAGTTTTGTGAATGAGAACATGGAATGATGGTGAAGAGACAAGGTAATGGGTAAGAAAAATGATGGTAATCGACTTGTTGTGAAATGATGGCGTAAATTTTCGATATTCCCCCCAACTACGGATGAAATGATGAATTTAAGTGTGTGGGGATTGTGGTAATGATAATAAATGAAATCTTCTCATTTAACCATAGTTTAATTGTACTTACATATAAAATTTACATACCTCATGTTTACCTTTAATTCATACTTCGAAAAATATAGTGCTTTCTCATAATAGATCGGCAATAGTTATGGAAGAAAATTTGGAAGCTTTTTGAAACATGAGGGAGATTATATGAGAGGTATGTTTAATCATAGGAGAAGGCAGTGAAAGGACAGGATTAGCATGAGAAATAAGAGAAGTGAGAATGAAAGAACTGAAGAAGATAATTTCATGACGGGAAATGCTGCATGGTCATGTCTTTGAAGAAAAATGGTTTTTCAGCAATGGGAAAAGTGGGTAAAGTGTTGTTGAAGAGTGGTGTTTCGGCAATGGGAAAAATGGGTAAAGTGTTGATGAAGAGTATTGTTTTAGCAATGGGAAAAGGGGAAAAATGACATGAAAATGGGAAAAGAAATGAGGGGGGATGAATGATGGAATGTTGAAAGAAAACTGGAAGATGGGGATTGAACTATGAATGGATTGAAGTAAGAGGAGCAATGCTTCACAAAATGAAGCTTGAATCTGCTTGTAGTGAAATTGTCCTTTCTTAGTAAGCCTTTCCTGAATCGAGAATCTGCAAAATAACCAATTGTAACATGCCAACCCTTGACAGGGATTATTAGTTAAGAAATCTAATTCTAATGCTAAAAATACAATTCAAAAAAATAAAATGAAATGAGGGGCAGGAGACTCCCCTAAAAAGAGATAATGTGAATCTGCCATGCAAGTAGCCTTAAAATATTCTTTGGAAATGGGGCACTGGTACAGACGGAGCCAATGACCATTTACTAATAACGGTGTTTTAGAGTCATCAATTGTTAAGAGCTTTATTGTTCCATTGGGGAAAACAGTATCTATTTCGTACGATCCTAGCCATCTTGTACGTAGCTTCCCTTGAAATTTTTCAAACCGAGAGTCATATAATAAAGCCCAATTACCTTTTTGGAATTTCTTATGCTTGATGATTTTATCATGCCATTTTTTTCTCTATTGTTGGATCATAGTTGTCTGATGAATGGCATCTAATCTTTTTTCATCCAATTCATGAAGCTGTTGCAACCTGGCTGTCTGTGCATCAGTCAAATCAAGGTTAACAACTAAAGTAATCCTTAAGGTTTTAATTTCAAATTCCACAAGAAAAACAACACTTTTACCATAAACCAATTCATAGGGGCGAAATCCTATAGTATTTGTCCAGGTAGTTCTATAAGCCCATAGCCCTTCAGGGAGCCTTTGAGACCAATCCTTGTGGTTTTCCTTCATTATTTTTGTTAGAATGGCTTCTATTACTTTGCTGTACTTTCCACCTGCCCATTGGCTTGGGGGTGGTATGGTGTAGTCATTCTATGATGAATATGATATTTCTGAAGGGTGGCTTTAAAGCCATGAGAAGTGAAAGGAGGTCCACCATCTGTAAATAGCTCTCTAGGCACTCCAAATCTAACAAATATCTCTTCAAATAGGAAAGCTAGGAAAGCTTCTTCATTAGCTCTAAGGAGTGCTTTAGCCTCCACCCATTTAGTCATATAATATGTGCAGACCAATATATAAACTCTTTGGTTGGATGGAGGGTTAATGGGTCCTACAAAGTCTAAGGCCCATCTTTCAAATGGTTCAAGTATTACCTTAGGGTTTAATGGAATTTCATCTCTATGATTAGGTTGACCCATTCTCTGACAGCTATCACAGGCCTGGACGTATTTCTTTGCATATTTAAAGAGTGAGGGCCAATAATAACCCATCCTAAGAATTTTATGTGTCATTCTCTTATCAGCAAAATTCCCTCAACAAGGGCCATCATGACAAGATTTTAGTACATCATAAGCCTCATCTTCTCTAATGCATCTTCAGATTTCATGATCAAGTCTTATGTAGAAAAGACACGCACTTATCCAGCTATACCGAGAACTTTGTTGAATGATTTTTATTTTCTCTTGATAGGATAGGTGTGATGGTAACTTCCCTGCAACCAGATAATTGGCAATGTCTGCATACCATGGTGAGTGAGAAGATACTGAAAATAAATATTCATCAGGAAAGGAATCATCTACTAGAGTATTATCATCAGCTTTTAACCGAGAAAGGAAATCAGCAACTACATTTTATTTTCTCGATCGATCTACAATTGTAATATCAAATTCTTGTAATAAAAATAACCATCTGGTGACTCAAGAATTTGTGACATATTTTTTCATTAAATAATTAATAGTCGAGTGGTCAGTATGGACAAAAGTAGAGTAACCAGTAATGTAATGTCGAAATTTATTAATAGCATAAATTACTGCTAAAAATTCCTTTTTGGTAACTGTGTAATTAAGCTCAGCAGGACTCATATTCTTACTAATGAAGTAGATAGCATAAGGAAGAGTGTTTTCCTCTTGTCCCAAGACAGCTCCAATTGCAGTATCCGAAGCATCAAAAGATATGTGAAAGGGAAGTGCCCAATCAGGTCCCCTTAAAATCAAAGCTGTAGATAACTGATGCTTGAGTTCAACAAATGCTTGCTGGAAAAGATTAGTCCACTTGAACTCAGCATTTTTCATAAGTAACACAAACAAAGGAGAAGCTATTTTGGAATTTTTTTTAATAAATCTCCTGTAATATCCTTCATGTCCTAAGAAACTTCTCACATTTGTTTGTGTTCTAGGAATAGGAAGGTTCTGAATGATTTGTATTTTGATGGATCTACCTGAATTCCTTGAGATGAAATAAAATGTCCAAGTACTACTCCTTCACTCATCATCATATGACATTTTTCAGTACTTAAGGAGAGGTGGGCTTGTACACATCGTTTAAGTACTTTCTCAAGATTCTGTAATGCATCCTCAAAAGACACACCATAAGGGGTAAAGTCATGCATAAATATTTACATAGAGTCGTTAAGCATATCATAAAAGATTCCTATAACTTCTCTTTGAAAGGTTTCTAGTGCATTACATAGTCCAAATGGGAGAACTCTATAAGAAAAAGTTCCCCAAGGACTAGTAAAAGTGGTCTTATCTTGGTCTTGGGGTGCAGTTTTGATCTAATTATACCCACTAAACTCATCTAAAAAGGAGAAGAATTTCTTCCCTGACAAACTATCTAATACCTTATCAATGAATAGTAAAGGAAAGTGATCTTTTTGAGTGGCTTTATTTAAGTCTCTATAATCTACACACACTCTCCATTTCCCATTTTGCTTAGGAACTATTACCAATAGGGAAACCCATTCACTCTCAAATATAGGATATATAAACCCTGCATTAAGCAATTTTTGAAGTTCCTCTTTAACAATTTCCCTTAAATTAGGGTTCATTCGTCGTTGAGGTTGACAGATTGGTCGACAACCTTCCTTGATATAGATACGATGAGTACATAATTCAGGAGAGATTCCCTTCATATCTGTATAGTCCCATGCGAATGCTTCCTTATTTTCAAGAAGTAACTTCATTAATTGTTGTGTTTCAGCAACTCTCAAGTTGGGGTTTATGTTCAGTGTTTTGCCAGGTTAAAATTCTACTGGTATACTTTTAGAAGAGATGGTGGTTGATGTTTGAGGAAGATCTTTAGGTTTAAGCTTTTCCTGGGTATCTGATTTCAGAAGTGCAGCCAGCTGATTATGTGTTTCTGGAATCACAGAGGAGGGTTCAGAAATAAAATTATTAATTACCTCATCCTCAGTGGTATCTTTAAGGCTTAAATCTTGTCTGATAGTCAAAATAGGTTGAGTAGCATGATCATCATATTCCATCCATACAGAATTATCATTATTAATCATGGGTGTAGCATGAGGGTAAAGAGTAAGCTGCTTAGTTTCATATCCATTGGAAATTGTCATTGAACCCGATCTAGAGCTGATAAAGGCATCGGCTGTGGCTAACCAGGGCCTTCCCAAAATTAGAGGATGTCACCCCAACGTTTTTTTAGTCGGTAACACCATAAAGTTGACTGGGTAATTCCAGGATTCAATTGAGATGATTAGGTCTTCAATAACTCCTTCCGATTTGATTGTAGAATGGTCAACGAACTCTAGAATGGTTGGTGTATCTCTGATTATGTTCTTCAGCTGTAACAATTGCGAATTTTCAAGGGTCATAATATTTATAGCAGCACCTAAATCTACCAGAACTCGAGGAATTATTGTTTTTCCAATTTTCACTGTGACAGTAGGATGGCCAGGATCACCATATTTAACTGGGGGAGCTTTACTGGACATTAATGCAGATAGATCACCCATAACATGAATTGTAAGGGGATCTTTAGCTTTCCTACTGGGTTTCTTAACACAAATATCTCTCATAGTTCTGGCATAAATTGGTACATCTCTCAGTGCTTGTAAGAGTGGAATTTTAACTTAAAGGTTATGTAATTCCCCTAGAAGATTGAAAGCAGGTGGCTCAGGCATTTTAGTTAAATCTAAACGCTCAGGGAATGGTGGTTCTGCTATTCCAGTACCTTTATTAGAGGGTGGTTTTACCTCTTCACGTCTTTCCATCTCTTCTTTATCAGAATCAGAAGAGGTAACATCATCAATAATGGGTTCAACTATTTTCCCAGATCGTAAATGAATATCATTACATTGTGCAGGGAAAACAAGATACGCTGGTTCCGAATATCAATAACTTGCAAAAATTTATTATTGGGGTTAGGGTTTGGTTGTACAGGTATTTTGGGTCTCATCATTTGATTATTTGGTGGAGCACCTGATGGTAGAGGGAGTGGTTGCTGAAATTGAGGGAATTTATTTGGAAACGGGAGTTGTTGACACCTCCAATTTGGATTCCATTGGTTAAAGTAAGATTGTTTTTGTGGAGGCCAAGGAGTCCACATTGCTGGGTCTACAAAGGGAGGGTTTTCATGGGTGGGTAATTCATTTGATTGAAGGGCGGGTATTGCATTTGATTAAAGGGAGGGTAATTTGCTTGACTAAAAGAAGGATAATTGTTCCAACGATTAGAAGATGTAAATGGCATATTAGAGTTCATACCTTGTCCTCGCGATTTCCATTGCCTTCTCTGTGTCAAGAGATAGACTGCTTCAGCTTCTTCTTCAGTTGGTTGCAATGCTGCTTTTATTCCTGGTAAAGAAGGGAATTGTTGCGTTTCATGATACTTCTCACAAAGGGTGCAAATTGGCACCTTGTCCAATGGGCATTCCCTTAGTGGGTGTTTATCTCTGCATTTGGGGCAAAAGACAGACAAAGCCACTTTTTCTTCGACTTGTTTATTCTCAACCTACAAGGTGTCAATCTGTGAAGAAAAAGAACTTAACATTTGAGTTTTCAATTCCTCAAGTAAATTACTTATTTCGGCTCTTGTTGCTCCTCCACTGGCTGATTTTTTAATTCTTGAATATGTGGTATCCCTGTTGTTTGACCTGTTCCTTGCAGCTCCTCTTGAACATCTTTTACATAAGTTAATAATTTCATCATATGATTCTTTATATATGTCCCCTTTACCAAGCATATTTAGCATATCTAGACAGTCATCCCTTACTCCTTTTAATAATATTGTTTTAAGAATATCTTTACTTACATCGGGATGATTGGATATCTACAAATTATATTGTAGTCTTTCCACAAAGTCCTCTAGATTTTCGTCCTCCTTCTGTACCATATTAAATAGTTCCTCTCTTTTTTCTCTCGTCTGGAAGTAGTCTTGATATTTGAGCAGACATTTCGGTTTCATCTGATCCCAAGTTTTGATTACATGGCCTCCAAGACTCATGAACCACCTTAGTGTGTTTCCTTTTAATGTTGATGGAAATAGCTTCAATTTTTGGGCATTGCTAATTTAATCATAACTTCTGCATAATATATCAAACTCGAAAAGAAATTCATCAGGATCTTCAGAAGATAAACCATGAAAGTTAGGTAAAGCTGAAAGTGGGATATTCTTCATGGGGGTTTCTCCTCTAGGGAGATCACCAATAGCGAACCCCAAGGTAGAGAGATAATTCTCATCTTTTCCCTCTCCTTCAGGATCTACTTCTCCTCCGCCGAAGAATCCTTCACTGTTCCCCTCCATTGCTTGGTCTCCTACTGCACTTGCTTGATCCTCAATGTTTTCTACTGGCTCTTCAACATTTTCTATTGGCTCTTCAATGTTTTCTACTGGCTCCTCAACGTTTTCTGCTGGCTCTTCAACGCTTTCTGCTGGCTTCTCAACTTTTTCAAGGCTCACAATTTCTTCTGTTTCATAGTTCGATTGAGGGGAATGTTGAAGCTTTGGCCTTCGAGAGCTTAGCCTCTGAGAAGATTCAGATTTTGATATGATCTCTTCAATAAAGGTCTTCCTTCCTCCCTTTCCTCTGCCTTGCCACCTGTAGGGTTAGTTTTCTTTTGGGCTCTACGTCCTTTCATACAATCTGCATATGTAAAATAAATACATCAATGCTTTTGAAACTTATAATTGCCTTCCCCGACAACGGCGCCAAAATTTTGGTCACTTTAATTGCTTATTAATCTAAACAATCAAGTGCTACATAAATTGTCAACCCAGGGAATTCTGTTTATTTCATAGGAAATCACACACAGTATATGCTCAATCTCAAAAGAAATGAAAATTTGTAGTAAAAGTTACACTAATCACACATTGCTTCAAACAAACTGAAGTTCTACTTTGAGTTACAACAAAATAAATCTTTTTATTGCAGACAATTATTAGAAGAATCTTGGATTACATTAAGAAAACAACAATCTTGGAAAAGAAACCAATCTACAAAAAAAAAGACCAATTATGCTATAATAGAGAAAAAAACCCTATTCCCCAAGTACAAATATTCAACACCTGTTTCTGACTACCACACTTTCATAAACTCATTCTGTAAAAAATATTACCAATTGAAATAATTAACAATTATCTAGGTGTTAGCCAACTATAAAATTTGTTATATAAAATGTTGGTTAAAACATTATTGGAGTCTTCAAGAAACAATTTTTATTGATAAAAGATGTTATCTCTTGAAGACTCTTGAAGGCTTCATTCCTCTGTCCAAATCTTCACTGCTGTTCCCATTATATACTCAGAAATTCCGCTGATTTCATGAGAAAAGACTGCTGCAAAATCATCATTTTTCCCCTTCCTCCACTCAAAACTAACCTTCATTTGCTCCCCTTTTTCTCCATAAAATTCCTCTATTTTTCATGATTCCCCTTCTTCCATTCACGAAAATCATTTTTTCATAAGTTTAAAACTCATTTTTAAACTATACCGAAACCCCCAAATCCATTGAAAAACCTGAAAAAATTCATAGAAAACACCTTTTTTGTATTGTAGACTTAAGCCCCCTTGGGCTAAGTCCTGAACCACTTCCCCTCCATACACCTTGGTGTTGGAACCAGGTGCTAAGTCCTTGTGGCGCTTATCGCATCGGAAAATTTTAATGGTTAGATTGAAAAGCCCAAGCCCGAAGCTCTGATTGCGATTGGCCCTTTATTGTATACGCCCCGGGCCTTTTATCATTCCATATAGACCAAGGACCCACAGTCGGGTGCCTATCCTTTTCATATATATAAACGCGCCCCGACGCATAAAAACCTTTGCTTTTCATTTAAAATTGGGTTTTCCTATGTTATAAAGGTTTTCTGCCGGTGCATAAGTTGAAACAATCCCGACCATTGATCTTAAGCCTATCAACGGCCCATGCATCATCGCATCGCAAGTTTCATCGGGCGCGTTTTATTTCTTCCCCCGATTGGTCATCCCTCGATAAATCGAGAGCCATTGATTTCCCCCCCGCCTTCCATGATCCAACGGTCCTCATTCACCCTGATCACAAGTCTTACCTCCACTTCAAAATCCTCCAATTCATTCCCGACCGTTGATATATAATCGATCGACGGTCAGCGCTTAATCGCATCGCAACTTTTCAACGCTATGCAATTTCTTTCCCCACCAATTGAATGCCTCTGATTGCATCTGGACCGTCCACGTGTCCAAATCAGACGGTCCAGATCGTGTTTCTCGCCTTTGGTTATATTTATGCAGCCCTGCTCATAATGTTTTTCGACCAATTACTGTCGTTGATCTCTGCAGATTCACGGTCCTCTTTCATCCTTCCTCCGCCTGTATATTTTTTCATGTTAGCCCCAGATTTAATCTCAGCCATTCAGATCTTAGATCCTACGACCCATAATGAATCCACCTATCCTTTTTCTGCCTGTGCATCTATCACTTATCGTGCTCATTCTCCTCTGTTGGATCTAAGGTCACAGATCTAACGGTCTGCACTCCAAGTCGTGTAATTTTAAGCACCGAAGTTAATCTCTCAAAGGTCACGCGATATAAGTGGTTTTTTAAGGCCACGTATCGGGCGGGGACGTGTATCGCGTTCCAAAGGGAAAAAATGCCTACCCACCTTTCCTCCGTGCAAAAACAGTGGTTTTCACCCCCGAAACCGTTTTCCCTCTTTCATTTATATTTCCGCCTTTTCCATATAAAGTGACCCCTTTGCTTTATTTCCCCCAGATTCAATCCCGACCGTCGATCTCTTTGCAATCGACGGATCTGACTCATTTTCTCCCTCTACTCTCCTTTCTGACCTCCTCTAACGAATCTACACCGTTGGATGGTGCCATCCAACGGCCACTCTCTCTCCCCACACCCTCTGCAGCAGTTAAACCCACAAACGCAGGATTTCTGAATTCTTTTCGTATTTTGCAGGTTTGAATGGTTTGTTCCATCATATTAAACAGAAAGCTGCAGGCCAGGAATGATGATTCCCACGCCTTTGATTTATCAAAGGGAACCATTCATGGGGCTCTACTCCATGTCTCGTCATTGCTTCATGGGCATTGATGCCTCACGAGTCCTGCGCAGCACTGCACATCAACAAGACACAGTGAATAAAATCACAATCAAAGAGTATCAGTGTCAAAGAAAAAACATACCAGAACAGAAGATTGAAGACAATTTGGGGGATTACGGCTAAGATTGATTATCAAAAGCCTAATCCTCCAAATTAAAAAACAGTTAAAGAAAATCATAAGTGTTAACAGACAGAAAGGCCTCCACTGCCTCAACAGAGGCGAATTGATTCCTCTCAGCTACCACAGTGCCACCTGTAGCCACAAGCATTCAAACAGAGGCCGAAGTTATTGATCAAAATCAGATATTTGCCTCAGCGCAACCAAACAGTTAATTCTGCTAAAAGGGATTTAATGACAAAATATCAGCAGAGTTATTACAACATGACACAGAGCCTCAAAAGTCAACAAAAGCTCCCACCGAGCTTAATCTTTAATGTAAATCAATTAATACAGTGAGAATATCTGTACACTTCTCCATTAAGCCCCTCAAAGGCTTAGAATTCATTAAACTGTATTAATTATCTTGGGAGATCTTTTATCCTCTCCCACCTCCTCATCCTTCTATAAGTATTTCTGTAGAAGATGAGAAAAGGGTTGGTTGCAGAAATTTGAAATATACTTGAGATTTGAGACTTCTGCTTGTAAATAGTGTTCATAGGCTCTTAAAGCTCTGCTTGTGATTATATAAGTTAGGCTGGGAAGTGTAGATGATTGCTAAACTAAAGCATTGGACTTAAAGCTGTAACTGGTTTGGAGCATCAATACAAGCTGATTTATGGGATCCTGGTCTATGTCGATGGTGATGTTATTTCTTATTGTGAATTGTTATTTTACTTATGTTTTCACTTTGTTCATATTCTCTTATAAAGAACAACATGCATAGAGTTAGGACCTACTGTATATCAGTACCCTTCTCTGACTGAAAATATTTATCTAAATGTTTTCTTCACATTTCTGTTATTTAGGAATGATTTAATTCAGTTTAAGCAGTAGGAATGTTGGCGTTCCCTCGTCCTCCTGTCTTAGCTAAATATTGTTCCTGAATGTTATTTTCAGTTCATGTTAAGTAGAGATGAACTCAAGAAGATATGGTGTGCCCTGGTCCTAGTTTTATCCCAAAAGACTGTCTGAAAGTTTCCCTTGGAATGTGTTAAAAGCTGGCTAGTTTCAAAGTACTCACCAGATCTTAGGCCATTCTTTTTTATCTTTGTGTTTGTCTTTAAAGTTACCAAGTAAAGCAGATCTAGGAGAGGATTTGTGGTGAGCCCGGCCCGCTAGTTTCTACTCCAACAGTTGCCTTCAAGTGCCCTTTTGTTTTGAAGTGTTTTCTATTGAAAGTATATCAAAGGCTGGCTAGTTTCGAAGTACTTACTAGATCCTATATTGCTTTTATGTTTTTCTTAAGTGTTTTTCAAAGGCTGGCTAGTTTCAAGGTACTTACCAGATCCTGGGCTGCTCTTTGTTATTCATCTGTTTAATTCCCCTTCTTTATGTATCATTTCATTCCATAAATCAAATTTAAAGAGATCCTTAGACATAGATGACTTGCCCCATGGACCACTCTTGCCTCTTGTTTTTTCAATTAAACCCTATTATGACTCCATAGCCCAATGGACTAAAACCTGCAATTATCTATCTTCTTGACCAAAGCTTACTCTGATTGCTTGCAACTTCTCACCTTTCAAAATTTTTGAATTTAGGAATTTCCACCTCAAACAATAATCATGCTCAACCATCCAAAAACAAAAAAAAACCTCGGCCTTCATAACTAGCCTAATATCATTACCCAAAACTGCAAATACAAATCCATATTTGCAACTTATTGGAGAGATCCCTCTCTAGATTCAGGAGGGCTAGATCCTATATTCCCAAAGTGGTTGAAATAATGTTGTTTCTGTGATTGGAATTTTCCAATCTTGCTAATTACAGATTCCTAACATTTCTGGCGACTCTGCTGGGGAACGAACCCAAAATCTCTAGTTCCTCTTAAATTTTCATAGAAACATTGTGAGTTAAAAACAACCTTTTCAAGCACTACCAAGTAGTGGTAATCATGATAAAACTTTTTTGAATCAGTCACAAACTAGGCAAACCATAGGATTCTCATAAGAGTTTATCTAACCTTGAAATATCAACTGGGTTAGCCATAAGAGTAGACTGTCTTTGTCTCATAACCGTAGCTAAGTTGTGAAACAGATCTGAGACACTCTCAGAAACCACACAACTGAAAAATAACTCAGAAAACCAAAAAATATTTCAGATTGGAATTCAATAAACAAGGTGGTGGACCATAAAACCTTTTACCTCTGAAAAGAGCTAAACACTTCCACTTGGTGACTCCACAATCCTTAATAGACCTTAACACTCCACTGGGAAGAACCCTTATCATTGTAATATCATTCAAACTCAGTGAGAGAACTGTAGGATTTAAATTTTTGAAACAAACTAGTTAACCTCTCAAGGTATCTAGTTGAACTTTTTGTTGGTGATTAAAACACATTGCAAGTGGCTCTAGAAAGATTCATCTAGAGCCTACCTAACCCAAACCCACACAGAGATAGTTGATAACCGGAAAGTATCCTTAGGAAGTGCTCTCACAATTAAATTAACAAGCATTTATCGATCACCTTGAGGGTAATTGGTTCACGAAAATCTTCGGCTCTGACAAACAAGTTGAGGTATAAATCCTTTTGAGACTAGGTCGTTGAGTATTATATTGACTAGATTAAGTCTCACTGCTACTCTGTTTCAGTGAACATCCTGGTAGTAGAGAAACAACACCACCTGATTTACATTTCCTTTACAATTTAGGTGTCTCTCATCCAAGATTAGCTCATCAATCTACTATTGTTCCATTCACATCTGCTCACCAATCATCCACTGTCCAAACCACTCCACTTCAACCCACTTTCCCTCTTGTTAATCCACCTCTTGTAAATCCACCTCCACTGTGTATCATGGCAGCATGGTATGCTCCCTTAGTACTTCATGTTCCCTTAGTCAATCCTCCACAGGACTATCAGTCCAAAATTCCATTAGATGATGCTAGTAATGCTACAACGACATCTCAACATGTGGATAAGATGAATGACTACTTTGACAGAAATGAAATTGATGATGATTCTATCAAGATTAGATTATTTGCTCAGAGTCTGGGGGGAGAAGTAAGAAAATGGTTTAAAGGCTTAATCCCCCATAGTATCAATGATCTCCAAGCCTTCAATCAGACATTCTTAAACAAATGGGAAGTAAAGAAGAATCCTATCCAAGTCCTTTCTAATTACAAGAACCTCCATAGAAACACTGGGGGAATTGTACAAGCTTATTGTATCAGATTTAACAGTGTATATAATGCACTTTCCCCAGATCTAAAACCTCCACAAGGCTCAGCTCTAAATAAGTTTCCTGAAGGGTTTGACCCTGAGATGGCCTATCAGCTAAGAGAAAGAGACCCTGCAACTCTTAAAGATATGAAAAAATGAGCTCTTGCCGTGGAAATTAACTTGATGGAGAAGAGAGAAAGAATGAAAAATGAGAAGAGAGTGTCCTTTAGAGAGGAATATACCCCTTCTACTTCCATCTCGAAGATGGAAAAATTGATGGAGATGATGAAGAAAATGAGCATCCTTGAGAGAGCACAAGCAAGTCAAAACCAAACTGCTCCTCAAAATAGAAACCAGAACCAGAATCAGAATTTTAGAAGGAACCAACCTCCAAACAGGCCTAGGGAAGATGATCAATTGATCACTCCTCCCTTTCACCAAAATTATGTGAGTGAGGTTGAGGAAACAAGTGAGAAAGTAGAGGATGATGATATCAATATGAATATGCTGGGAGTAGATAATGATCACTTTGAGGTTCATTATGATAGAAAAAAAGGTCTGTACACACCTTATGATGACAAAAGAGATGATGATGAAAGTTATTATCAAGACATGGAAAATGTTATCATAGAGCCTCAAAAGGAGTATGACCTTAGAAGCAAGAAAAATCTAGAAAATCCCAACACCAAAACCACTGAAAAATCTTCACAAAACAACACTGCAACCAAGCCTAAAGTTGTGAAAAAAAATGACAAAACAGTAGCTGTAAATTCTGATAAAGGTAGAGAGAAAGGCACTCAAAACGTTACAAAACAGAGTGCAGACCTTAGCAGTACTAACACTTCAGCTAGTACTCCTATGGAAATTTTTTTGTCAAATGTAAATAGAACAAATCAGCAAGCTGATGTTGCTAATAGAATGGCAGCTAATAAGGCTGAGACAGGTTCTTCAAAGAGTCAAATTCCTTTCAGCCTAGAGCAGGAAATTTCAAAGATTAAAATCTCTGTTCCCTTGACTGAGTTAGCTGCCCAAAATGTATATAGGACCCAAATTTTGAAGGCTTTAAACATTGAAGATAATAATGACACAGTCAATCTTAATGATGACCAGGCAGAGCTTATTTTCGGTCCAAAGATTGAAGGTAGATATCAAGAGGGACCTGTTGCTCCCTTTTATGTAAGTTTAAAAGTTCATGACAAGGTTTTTCACAACGCTATGCACGATTCCGGGGCTTCTCATAATTTAATGCCTAAAGCTGTGATGGAGAGCCTTGGTCTAGAAATCACTAGACCTTATAAAGACCTTTACTCCTTTGACTTAAGTAGAGTAAAATGTTTAGGATTAATCAAAGACCTCTGCGTTAACTTACCCAGATTCCAACCAAATGCCTGTCATGGATATTGTTGTGGCTGATGTCCCCCCCAAGTATGGAATGTTATTATAAATATCTTGGGGGGCTAAGTTACAAGGCACTATGTAGATGGACATGACCTATGCGACTATCCCTGTTTTCAATCAGACTAGAAGACTTTTCAGGGAGTCCCATATGCAATACATGGTTACTAGTCAAGGCAGACCGCAAAAATCTCCCCTATATTCTGTAAACACGGACCTTGACTCATTTATCCTTTTTAATGATGAAGTATTGGATGAAAAAGTAACTTTAACAGAGTTAATGGCAGATAGAGAGGAGGAGAATGACACAGAACTGCTAAAACAGTTTGTTGAACCTCTAAACTATAGCGAACCAAACATAGGTCTTGAGCTACAATTCATGCGTCCATCGCTTTTTAACCTTGACGGTCAAGAAAACATTCCTCAGCTTAACGAGAAACTAGAGGAATTAAAACAAATTCAACTAAGCGCTGATGTTCAAAAACAAACCGAAAGCACGCTTGTTGAGGAGGATAGTGTCCCAACTATCGAACCCGAAACTAGTCCTCTGTCGAGTATGTATTTTGACGGGTCATGCACTAGAACTAATGCTAGTGCAGGGGTCTGGATTTGCAACACTGAAAACAACCACACAGAAAGCATTTCCTGCAAACTAAACTTTCAGTGTTCTAATAACATAGTGGAATATGAATCTCTTCTTTTAGGCTTACATCTATTGAAAAATTTAGGAGCCAAGAGAATCAAAGTGTATGGGGATTCTGAATTAATCATTAGGCAAGTCAACGGGGAATACAGCACGAATCACCCAAGACTTAGGGCCTACCGAAATGATGTCATGGACCTTTTAAAAACTTTTGAGGAGCACCAGATAATTTTTTTCCCAAGAAAAAGAAATATCGCGGCCCACAATTTAGCATTTGCAGCTAGAACATGCTTAACGCCATATGAAACCAAAGATTTCACAACTGAGATAAAATTTAGACCAGTCGTTCCTGATAACAAAAAATACTGGCAAGTGTTCGATGGGGACAAAAAAATAGAAGACTTCATGCAATTGAGAAATGAATTCGAACTACATTGTTCAGACTCAGATTATGATACAGACTGCAGTGAAGAAAATTTCCTTGGTGAAGAAGAACCGTCTCCTGAACTTGTTAATATTAATCTACTGACTGGAAAACTTGAAAACAAAACATAACTGACTGCAGAATTAGAAACAGAAGAGTTAGAAACCCTGCAGTCCAAAGATGAAAGTTTGCCTAAGGTTCTGGCCCCTTTAGAAGAGTTGTTTGATTTTAACGATGTGGCCAAGAAGCCGAAACTGGAACCTATAGAGACTAAATTTGAGGAGTACAATATAGGCAGTAAACTTAAACCAATGATGATCAAACTATCTAAGACTTTACCATCTCACATTAAACTCAAATACATAGAGCTATTTAAAGAATTTTCTGATGTTTTTGCGTGGATTTGCGAAGATCTTAAATCCTATGACACTGAAATAATACAGTACAAAATCCCTCTCAAGGAAAACCAAAAGCGCTTCAAACAGAAACTGCGCAGAATAAACCCTATTCAGTTGCCTTTAGTTGAGAAGGAGATTAAAAATATGTATGAAGCTGGTATTATTGTCCCTAATAGACATTCTGAGTGGGTGTCTAATCTGGTGTCAGTTAGGAAGAAAACTGGAGAGATTAGACTTTGTATAGACTTTAGAGACTTAAACAAAGCTTCACTGAAAGAAAACTACCCTTTACCTAAGATGGATCACATTTTACAAAGGGTGGTAGGGTCTAAAAGAATTTCTTTGCTTGACGGCTATTTAGGGTACAATCAAATTTTAGTCCACCCTAATGATCAATTAAAGACAGTGTTTACTACACCTTGGGGCACTTTCATGTATGTGAAAATGCCCTTTGGTCTAATGAATGCTGGAGCAACTTTTCAGCTAGCGATGGACATAGAATTTTCAGAAGAACTGGGCAAATTCATCATTATATACCTCAATGATTTTACTGTGTTTTCAAAGAAAGATGAAGAGCACTTAGAACATTTAAGAAAAGTTTTCGAGAAATGCAGAAAGTTTGGAATATCTTTAAACCCTAGGAAGACACTATTCGGTCTCCAAGAAGGTAAACTTCTTGGGCACATTATTTCTGAGGAGGGCATAAAGATAGATCCAAAGAGGATTGAGGCCATATTGCAAATCTCTCATCCTCGAAACATCAAAGATTTGCAGTCTTTCATTGGAAAGATTAAATTTTTGAGAATGTTCATACCCAACTTGGCTGAGCTCCTTAGGAATATAACAAACATGTTGAAGAAGGAGCAAGGGGTAAAATGGACCTTGGAAGCAAAGAATTCCTTTGAGCTAGTGAAACAAGCGTTAACTAAAACACCGGTTCTAATCAGTCCTGATTTTTCAAAGGATTTTTATATTTTTTCATTTGCATCAGAACATACAATAGCTTTTGTCCTTTTGCAAAAAAATACACAAGGACAAGAGCAGCCTATTGCATTCTTCAACAAGGCTTTGAGAGATTCCCCTTTGAATTATAACATTATGGAAAAGCAAGCCTTTGCTTTGGTTAAGGCTTTGAAAGACTTCAGAGTATACATCCTTCATTCCCACATCATTGCCTTTGTCCCAAATTCAGTTGTGAAAGACATTCTAACACAAGACCCAGATGGTAAGAGAGGTAAGTGGATTGCTGTTATTCTTGAATATGATTTGGAGATAAAGCCCACTAAGCTCATCAAAGGCCAAGGTCTAGCTAGGTTGATGGCTGAATCCAATTTTGAATTTCTTGATATTAATATGATTAATGCTTTAGATGATCAAGAGGAAATTTCAACTCCCATTGTTGAAAATCATTTTATGAATTCCTCTTGGTATGCTGATATTCTTTATGTTTTGCTTAATTTGAATACACCTCCTGGTTTGACAAAAACAAAGGCAAGGTTCCTAAAGTTAAAAGTTGTAAGCTATTGCATTATAGATAGATGTCTTTATTGGAAAAATGCAAGTGGTATATTGCTTAAATGTTTTCCTGAGTTTGATGCAGATAAGGTTAAGCACGAGTTCCATGAAGGGGAGTGTGGAGGCCACCTATACTGGAAAACAACAGCCAACAAAATCTTGAGGGCTGGTTACTATTGGCCTACTCTTTTTCATGATGTACACAAAATGATCATTGCTTTCCATAAATGTCAACTTTTTGAAGGCAAAAGGAAGCTGCTACCCTTGCCTCTGCATCCAATCACTGTTGAAGCCCCTTTTCAATAGTGGGGACTTGACTTCATAGGGGGAATCCATCCATCATCCTCTACCCAGCACAGATGGATTCCCACTGCCACAGACTACTTCACTAAATGGATAGAAGCCATTCCTTGTAGGCAGGACAATGATTCTGTTACCATAAAATTCATAGAGAATAATATTCTCTCTAGGTTTGGTTGTCCTACCAAGATCATCACTGATAATGCAGCAGAATTTGGATCAAAGAAGATTGTTGAGTTCTGTCACAAGTATCAAATAACATTGGGGCATTCCACAGCCTATTACCCTCAAGGTAATGGACTTACAGAATCCTCAAACAAGAGTTTAGTGAACATAATCAAGAAACTGTTGGAGGACAACAAGAAGTCTTGGCACACAAAGCTTGTGCATGCACTTTGGGCTGACAGATTAACATTGAAGAAATCTATTGGAATGTCACCCTACCAACTTGTGTATGGCACTGATGCAATTTTTCCAACGAGCCTTGGTGTGCCAGTTATGAATTTAATTCAAGAGTTGCAAACTAAAGATAATGACATGATCATAAGGATCCATCAAACAGTTCATCTTCAGCAAACCAGGGAGGAGGTATATAACAAAGCATTACAAAAGAAGAACAACATCAAAAGGCTTTTTGATAGAAGAACAAAAGCTAGCAATTTCAAAGTTGGCGACAAAGTTTTAAAGTGGGACTCAAGGAGAGAAGACAAGGGCAAGCACGGAAAATTTGACAACTTATGGCTTGGCACTTATCTCATTCATTCAGTTGTTGGTAATAATGCCTTTTTCTTACAAGAGTTGAATGGAGCGGAATTTTTTGGGGGTCCTGTCAATGGTAGGATGCTTAAACATTACTTCTCTTGATCCATGTCATGTTCTGAAAGCCTTTTTATCTTTTTTCTCATTATAAATATCTCATCCACCATTGCATTCAAATTTAGGAAAATC
Organism: Pinus albicaulis; assembly: GCA_034641835.2. NCBI lineage: Eukaryota > Viridiplantae > Streptophyta > Pinopsida > Pinales > Pinaceae > Pinus > Pinus albicaulis. The sequence continues at coordinate 1,755,186,273 of CM076580.1, forward strand.
AAAAATACAAAAAGAGTGAAAGAAAGAAAAGAGGGTAGGTTGTAAAAATAAGAAAGGTACAACCCCATACCAAAAAGAGAAACAAAGTCTCAAAGTGTGCAAGCTTAAATGCCACTCCTAAAAACACACTTCTAGTAATTCAAACAGCCTAATATTGACTAATTAGCTTTTAAATTTTCTGCTGATAGGATAGTGAATTCGATTTGCCAAACTGTTTAATATTGGATTATCAATAGATAGATTAGGGTAGAAATTAAAGGTTCAAACATGCTCAAAATCTGAACCTAAGTTTCCAAAGAGAATGACTCAAATCTGTTTTATTTTCTGATTCAAAACAGATGTAAATCTGGTTCTAACAGCTTAAAATCTGAACCATAGAAACAAGGAAAACAACTCACACAGTAGTAAAAACAGAGCTGTAAAAAGATGAAGGAAGTACTTTGAATTTTCAGATCTTATGCCTTCCATTTTGATTTGATTTATTGCAAAATAAATGTCTATGTGCATCTTTTTTTTATGCCATAGATCACAGCAATTCAAACAACTTAATCTTGACTTGACTGTTTTTAAATTTCTGTTTTAGAAATTAGAGAATAAAAAATCTGTTAGACTTTTTAATCCTAACAGATTAGTAGCTTAGGTAGAGAAACATATGGACTCAACTGTTTAATCTGAGTCCATGAAGAAATAAGGAGTAGAAATAGATTAGATTTCCTACTTTCAAAAGAATAAAATGTTGTAAAAGAGTTTTCCAATCCAAGTGCACTCTAATGAAGAAAAAATGTTAGATCAGTAGGATTGGGTAGGTAGAAAGCTTGTTGATGAAAGATCCATTGTTTTTTGGCTGCTAATATGTTTTTAGAGAAAGATCATCCCAACAAAGGAAGGGCAGCCCAATGGATAAGGCACAAATCAACCTCCCATAGAATGCAAGTCTGAAGTTCTTGATGCCTTCAAGAAGGCACCATCCCCAAGTGGAACCACTATTAGCCAGCTATAAAATTTGTTATATCAAATGCTGGCTAAAACATTTTTGGAGTCTTCAAGAAACAAGTTTTATTGATAAAAGATGTTATCTCTTGAAGACACTTGAAGGCTTCATGGCTCTGTCCAAATCTTCACTGTTGTTCCCATTCTATACTCCGAAATTCCGCTGATTTCATGAGAAAAGATTACTGCAAAATCATCATTTTTCCCCTTCCTCCACTCAAAACTAACCTTCATTTTCTCCCCTTTTTCTCCATAAAATTCCTCTATTTTTCATGATTCCGCTTCTTCCATTCATGAAAATCATTTTTTCATAAGTTTAAAACTCATTTTTAAACTATACCGAAACCCCCAAATCCATTGAAAAACTTGAAAAAATTCATAAAAAACACCTTCTTTGTATTGTAGACTTAAGCCCCCTTGGGCTAAGTCCTAAACCACTTCCCCTCCATATGCCTTGGTGTTGGAACCAGGCACTAAGTCCTTCTGGTGGTTATCACATCGGAAAATTGTAATGGTTAGATTGAAAATCCAAATCCTGAAGCTCCGATTGTGATTGGCCCTTTATTGTATACGCTCGGGGCCTATTATCATTCCATATAGACCAAGGCCCCACAGTCGGGCGCCTATCCTTTTCGTATATATAAACCTGCCCTGACGCATAAAAACCTTTGCTTTTAATTTAAAATTGGGTTTTCCTATGTTTTAAAGGTTTTCCACCGATGCATAAGTTGAAACAATCCCGACCGTTGATCTTAAGCCTATCAATGGCCCTCACATCATCGCATCATAAGTTTCATCAGGCGCGTTTTATTTCTTCCCCCGATTGGTCATCCCCCGATCAATCGAGAGCCATTGATTTTCCCCCCGCCTTCCGTGATCCAGTGGTCCTCATTCACTCCTATCACAAGTCTTACCTCTGCCTCAAAATCCTCCAATTCATTCCCGACCATTGATCTATAACCGATCGACGGTCAACGCTTAATTGCACAGCAAGTTTTTAGCGCTGTGAAATTTCTTTCCCCGCCGATTCAATACCTCCAATTGCATCTGGACCGTCCATGTGTCTAGATCGGACGGTCCAGATCGCGTTTCCCGCCTTTGGTTAAATTTATGCGGCCCCACTCATAATTTTTTTCGACCAATTACACCCGTTGATCTCTGTAGATTAATGGTCCTCTTTCATCCTTCCTCCGCCTGTATATTTTTTCATGTTAGCCCCAGATTTAATCTCAGCCATTCAGATCTTAGATGTTACGGCCCATAATGAATCCACCTATCCTTTTTCCACCCGTGCATCTATCACTTATCGCGCTCATTCTCCTTTGTTGGATCTAAGTTCACAGATCTAACAGTCTGCACTCCAAGTCACGTAATTTTAAGCACAAAAGTTAATCTCTCAAAGGTCACGCGATATAAGTGGTTTTCTGAGGCTACGTGTCAGGCGGGGATGCATATCGCGTTCCAAAGGGAAAAACTTCCTACCCACCTTTCCTCCATGCGAAAACAATGGTTTTCACCCCCGAAACCATTTTCCCTCTTTACTTTATATTTCCGCCTTTTCCATATAAAGTGACACCTTCGATTTATTTCCCCTAGATTCAATCCCGACCGTCGATCTCTATGCGATCGATAGCTCTGACTCATTTTCTCCCTCTACTCTCCTTTCTGACCTCCTCTAATGAATCTACACGTTGGATGATGCCATCCAACGGCCACGCTCTCTCCCCACACCCTCAACAGCAGTTAAACCCACAAATGCAGGATTTCTTATTTCTTTTCGTATTTTTCAGGTTTGAATGGTTTGTTCCATCATATTAAATAGAAAGCCGAAGGCCGGGAATGACGATTCCCATGCCTTTGATTTATCAAAAGGAACCATTCACGAGGCTCTACTCCATGTCTCGTCATTGCTTCAAGGGCATTGATGCCTCATGAGTCCTACGCAGAACTGCACATCAACAAGACACAGTGAATAAAATCACAATCAAAGAGTATCAGTGTCGAAGACAAAACATACCAGAACAGAAGATTGAAGACAATTTGGGGGATTACCAGATTGAACACAGTTAAAGAAAATCATAAGTGTTAATAGACAGAAAGGCCTCCACCACCTCAACAGAGGCGAATTGATTCCTCTCAGCTACCACAGTGCCACCTGTAGCCACAAGCATTCAAACAGAGGCCGAAGTTATTGATCAAAATTAGATATTTTCCTTAGTGCAGCCAAACAGTTAATTCTGATAAAAGGGATTTAATGACAAAATATCAGCAGAGTTATTACATAATGACACAAAGCCTCAAAAGTCAACAAAAGCTCCCACCGAGCTTAATATTTAATGTAAATCAATTAATACAGTGAGAATATCTGTACACTTCTCCATTAAGCCCCTCAAAGGCTGAGAAGTCATTAAAATGTATTAATTATCTTGGGATATATTTTATCCTCTCCCACCTCCTCATCCTTCTATAAATACTGCTGTAGTAGGGGAATTTTGGTCTAAAATGGGCCTCCTAAGGAAATTATAAAATAATAGTGGAAAAAATCTAATAAGATTTGATGACATCATCAAATTTTAGAGGGAAAAATGAAAAAACTACTTTTTCAATTCATATTTTCAACTTATCTCCCAAATTTTTACTCAAATTTCGAGCAGGAGTACTCGTTGTATGCGGAATTTAATTCCCCATCCAAGGAGTACCCATGTTGCATACTTTTGATGGGTCCTACTACACGAAAAATGAGAAATACATAAAAAAACGTGATTACAATCACGTTTTTTATGTATTTCTCATTTTTCGTGTAGTAGAGTTCATCGAAAGTATGCAACATGGGTATTCTTTGGATGAGGAATTAAATTTTGCATCCAACGAGTACTCCCACTCGAAATTTGAGTAAACATTTTTGGAGATAAGTTGAAAATACGAGTTGAAAAAGTAGTTTTATTATTTTACTATTTTTTAATATTTTTACCCTTTTATTTAAAAAATGGTAAATCATCCCCCATGGTTGACATCATCATCTTGAATCCTATTGGTTGTTATAAAGTTTATTTTTGTTGTACATTTTTCTTAGGAGGCCCATTTTAGACCTCAAAATTCCCCTAATGTATTGTTGTAGAATATGAGAAAAGGGTTGGTTTCAGAACTTTGAAATATACTTGAGCTTTGAGACTTCTACTTGTAAATAGTGTTCACGGGCTCTTGAAGCTCTACTTGTGATAAGATAAGTTAGGCTGGGAAGTGTAGATGATTGCTAAACTAAAGCATTGGACTTAAAGTTGTAACTGGTTTGGAGCATCAACACAAGCTGATTTATGCAATCCTGTTCTATGTCAACGGTCATGCTATTTCTTATTGTGAATTGTTATTTTACTTCTGTTTTCACTTTGTTCATCTTCTCTTACAAAGAACAACATGCATAGAGTTAGGACCTATTGTATATCAGTACCCTTCTCTAACTGAAAAATCTTTATCTAAATGTTTTCTTCCCATTTGTGTTATTTAGGAAAGATTTAATTCAGTTTAAGCAGTAGGAATGTTGGTGTTCCCTCATGCTCCTGTCTTAGCTAAATATTGTTCCTGAATGTTATTTTCAGTTCATGTTAAGTAGAGATGAACTCAGGAAGATATGGTGTGCCCTGGTCCTAGTTTTATCCCAAAATACTGTCTGAAAGTTTCCCTTGGAATGTGTTAAAATCTGGCTAGTTTCAAAGTACTTACCAGATCTTAGGCCATTCTTTTTTATCTTTGTGTTTTTATTTAAAGTTACCAAGTAAAGCAGAGCTAGGAGAGGATTTGTGGTGAGCCCAACCCTCTAGTTTCTACTCCAACAGTTGCCTTCAAGTTCCCTTCTGTTTTTAAGTGTTTTCTATTGAAAGTATATCAAAGGATGGTTAGTTTCAAAGTTCTTACCAGATCCTGGATTGCTTTTATGTTTTTCTTAAGTGTTTGTCAAAGGCTGGCTAGTTTTAAAGTACTTACCAGATCCTGGGATGCTCTTTGTTCTTCATCTGTTTAATTCAACTTCTTTATGTATCATTTCATTCCATAAATCAAATTTAAAGATATCCTTAGACATATATGACTTGCCCCATGGACCACTCTTGCCTCTTGTTGTTTCAATTAAACCCTATTATGACTCCATAGCCCAATGGACTAAAACTTGCAATTATCTATCTTCTTGGCCAAAGCTTACTCTGATTGCTTGCAACTTCTCACCTTTGAAACTCTTTGCATTTAGGACTTTCCACCTCAAACAATAATCATGCTCAACCATCCAAAAACAAACAAAACCCTCAGCCTTCATAACTCGCCTAATATCATTACCCAAAACTTCAAAGACAAATCCATCTTTGCAACTTATTGGAGAGAAACCTCTCCGGATTCAGGAGGGCTACATCTTATAATCCCAAAGTGGTTGAAATAATGTTGTTTCTATGATTGGATTTTGCTAATATTGCTAATTAAAGATTCCTAACATTTCTGGTGACTTCGCTGGGGACCGAACCCAAAATCTCTGGTTCCTCTTAAAATTTCATACAAACATCATGAGTTAAAAGCAGCCTTTTCAAGCACTACCAAGCAGTGTAATCATGATAAAACTTGTTTGAATCAGTGGAAAACTAGGCAAACCATAGGATTCTCATAAGATTTTATCTAACCTTGAAATATTAGTTGGCTTAGCCATAAGAGTAGATTGTCTTTGTCTCATAACCATAGCTAAGTTGTGAAACAGATCTAGGAAACTCTTAGAAGCTACACAAGTGAAAAATAACTTAGAAAACCAAAAAATATTTCAGATTGGAATTCAATAAACATGGTGGTGGACCATAAAACCTTTTACCTATGAAAAGAGCTAAAAACTTCCACTTGGTGACTCCACGATCCTTAACAGACCTTAACACTCCACTAGGAAGAACCCTTATCATTGTAATATCATTCAAACTCAGTTAGAGGACTGTAGGATTTAAATTTGTGAAACAGACTAGTTAACCTCTCAAATATTGTCATATCTGCTTGAACATTTTTTTTTAATTGGGTCTAAAAACACAGCATAGTGGCTCCTAGAAAGATTCATACTAGAGCCTACCCTGACCCAAACCCACCTAAGATAGTTGATAACCCAGAAAGTATCCTTAGGAATTCTCCTAAGATTAAATTATCAACTGTTTCCATATCACCATTGAGAGATAATTCAATTCTTGAAAATATTTCAGCTCTACAACAAGCACAAGTTGACTTAGTAAATCCCTTTAGAACTAGGTCATTTGATGATATAATTCAACTAGATTTTGAGTCTCCACTTTCTTCTCCTGAAACAAGTGAACGTCCTGGTAGTAGAGAAACAACACCACCTGATTTACATTTCCTTTACAATATAGGTGTCTCTCATCCAAGATCAGCTCAGCAATCTACTGTTGTTCCATCCACATCTGCTCACCAATCATCCACTGTCCAAATCACTCCACTTCAACCCACTTTCCCTCTTGTTAATCCACCTCTTGTAAATCCACCTCCACTGCGTATCATGGCAGCATGGTATGTTCCCTTAGTCCTTCCTGTTCCCTTAGTCAATCTTCCACAGGACTATTAGTCCACAATTCCATTATATGATGCTATTAATGCTACAACGGAATCTCAACATGTGGATAAGATTAATGACTACTTTGAAAGAAATGAAATTGATGATGATTCTGTCAAGCTTAGATTATTTGCTCAGAGTCTGGGGGGAGAAGTAAGAAAATGGTTTAAAGGCTTAACCCCCCATATTATCAATGATCTCCAATCCTTCCATTAGACATTCTTAAACAAATGGGAAGTAAAGAAGAATCCTCTCCAAGTCCTTTTTGATTACAATAACCTCCATAGAAACACTGGGGAAAGTGTACAAGATTATTGTACCAGATTTAACAGTGTATATAATGCACTTTCCCCAGATCTAAAACCTCCACAAGGCTCAGCTCTAAACAAGTTTCCTGAAGGGTTTGACCCTGAGATGGCCTATCAGCTAAGAGAAAGAGACCCTGCAACTCTTGAAGATATGCAAAAAGGAGCTCTTTCCGTGGAACTTAACTTGATGGAGAAGAGAGCAAGAATGAAAAATGAGAAGAGAGTTTCCTTTAGAGAGGAATATACCCCTTCTACTTCCAGCTCGAAGATGGAAAAAATGATGGAGGAGATTATGAAGAAAATGAAAATCCTTGAGAGAGCACAAGAAAGTCAAAACCAAACTGCTCCTCAAAACAGAAACCAGAACCAGAATCTGAATTTTAGAAGGAACGAACCTCCAAACAGACCTAGGGAAGATGATCAATAGATCACTCCTCGCTTTCACCAAAATTATGTGAGTGATGTTGAGGAAACAGATGAGCAATTAGAGGATGATGATATCAATATGAATATGCTGGGAGTATACAATGATCACTTTGAGGTTCATTATGATATAAAACAAGGTCTGTACACACCTTATGATGAAAAAAGAGATGATGATGAAAGTTATTATCAAGACATGGAAAATTTTATCATAGAGCCTCAAAAGGAGTATGACCTTAGAAGCAAGAAAAATCTAGAAACTCCCAACACCAAAACCTCTGAAAAATCTTCACAAAACAACACTGCAACCAAGCCTAAAGTTGTGAAACAAAAGGACAAAACAGTAGCTGTAAATTCTGATAAAGGTAGAGAGAAAGGCACTCAAAACGTTACAAAATAGAGTGTGTACCTTAGTAGTACTAACACTTCAGCTAGTACTCCTGTGAAAACAATTTTGTCAAATGTAAATATAACAAATCAACAAGTTGATGTTGCTGATAGACTGGCAACTAATAAGGCTGAGACAAGTTCTTCAAAGAGTCAAATTCCTTTCAGCCTAGAGTAGGAAATTTCAAAGATTAAAATCTTTGTCCCTTGACTGAGTTAGCTGCCCAAAATGTATATAGGACCCAAATTTTGAAGGCTTTAAACATTGAAGAGAATAATGACACAGTCAATCTTAATGATGAACAGCCAGAGCTTATTTTGGGTCCAAAGATTGAAGGTAGATATCAAGAGGGACCTATTCCTCCCTTTTATGTAAGTTTAAACGTTCATGACAAGATTTTGCACAACGCTATGCATGATTCTGGGGCTTCTCATAATTTAATGCCTAAAGCTGTGATGGAGAGCCTTGGTCTAGAAATCACCAGACCTTACAAAGACCTTTACTCCTTTGACTCAAGCAGAGTAAAATTTTTAGGATTAATCAAAGACCTCTGTGCTAACTTAGCCCAGATTCCAACCAAATTCCTGGTCATGGATATTGTTGTGGCTGATGTCCCCCCTAATTATGGAATGTTATTATCAAGATCTTGGGGGGCTAAGTTACAAGGCACTATGCAAATGGAAATGACCTCTGCGACTATCCCTATTTTCAATCAGACTAGAAGACTTTTCAGGGAGTCCCATATGCAGTACATAGTCAAGACAGACCGCAAAACTCTCCCCTATATTCTGTAAACACAGACCTTGACTCATTTATCCTTTTTAATAATGAAATATTGGATGAACAAGTAACTTTAACAGAGTTAATGGCAGATAGAGAGGAGGAGAATGACACAGAACTGCCAAAACAGTTTGCTGAACCTCTAAACTATAGTGAACCAAACATAGGTCTTGAGCTACAAATCATGCGTCCATCACTTTTTAACCTTGAAGGTCAAGAAAACATTCCTCAGCTTAACGAGAAACCAGAGGAATTAAAACAAATTCAACTAAGCGCTGATGTTCAAAAACAAACCGAAAGCACGCTTGTTGAGGAGGATAGTGACCTAACTGTCGAACCCGAAACTTTTCCTCTGTGGAGTATGTATTTTGACGGGTCATGCACTAGAACTAACGCTGGTGCAGGGGTCTAGATTTACAACACTAAAAAAAACCACACAGAAATAATTTCCTGCAAACTAAACTTTCATTGTTCTAATAACATAGCGGAATATGAATCCCTGATTTTAGGCTTACATCTATTGAAAAAGTTAGGAACCAAGAGAATCAAAGAGTATGGGTATTCTGAATTAATCATTAGGCAAGTTAATAGGGAATACAACGTGAATCACACAAGACTTAGGGCCTACCGAAATGATGTCATGGACCTTTTAAAAACTTTTGAGGAGCACCAGATAATTTTTGTCCCAAGAAAAAGAAATATCACGGCCCACAATTTAGCCTTTGTAGCTAGAACATGCTTAACACCATATGAAACCAAAGATTGCACAACTGAGATAAAATTCAAACCAGCTGTTCCTGATAACAAAAAATACTGGCAAGTGTTCGATGGGGACAAACAAATAGAAGACTTCATGCAATTCAGAAATGAATTCGAACTACATTGTTCAGACTCAGATTATGATACAGACTGCAGTGAAGAAAATTTCCTTGGTGAAGAAGACCATCTCCTAAACTTGTTAACATTAATCTACTGACTATCGGGTGGGGACGCGTATCACATTCCAAAAGAAAAAACTGCCTACCCACCTTTCCTCCGTGAGAAAACAATGGTTTTCACCGCCAAAACCATTTTCCCTCTTTCCTTTATATTTCTGCCTTTTCCATATGAAGTGACCCCTTCGCTTTATTTCCCGCAGATACTGCTGGGTCTGTTACTAGCGAAACCACCTCGGGAACTACCTCAACTGTCCCTTTACTCCCTTATATGGCTGGTCTCAGTCTCCCCGATTTCAATTAGATGATCAACGATCCTATCCGCCACGATGTTAGTTAGCCTGCTATGCCAACCAAGCTCCCCTCCAAAATTCCCAAGTTTGAAGGCCTTGCTAGTGAAGATCCCTCCAACCATATCCGATCTTTCCACATGTGGTGTTCCTCCAACTCCATTACTGATGATTCCATCTGTCTTAGATTGTTCCAACACACGCTTACCGATGAAGCTTCTAAATGGTATGTTGATCAGACCGCCTCTTCCCATACCACCTTTGCGACCATTGCCCAAGCCTTCTTATCTTATTTCCAGCTCCCTCTTCAATATGACACCGGTACCGAGCTCTTGAATTCTTTCCATCAATAATCTTCGACCCGGATTTCTGCTCATGTCTAGGAATGGCGGAGAAGAAGGAGCTTATGTTGAGCTCCCACCTTTGAAGATCAGGTCTATATGGAATGGTTCCTTCGCTCTCTCTTACCTGCCATCGGCAAAGATGTTGCATCCCAATTCCCTCAAACCGAAGAAGCTGCCCTCCAAATAGCCTTGAAATATGACCTCATCTATGCTCAATCTGGTTATGTTTATACCGTCCTTCCTGACCTGCCCAAACCTAGTGGCACTAACGCCCTGGGGGCATCTAACTCTGTTGACGGTATCGTTGGAGCTCTTTCACATACCTACGCTCAACCTCCTATGGGCTATGGTTTCCCTCCGGGAGTTGCCAACACCTCCAGCACTTTCCCCCCTCCAGGTAGCATGTATCCAGGATACGGCATGCCTCCTCCTTTTGCCCACCCTCCTGCTTAACTCAATGTTTCCCATCCTAACCCTTATCCTTACCCACAGCCTGGTGTCCCAGATCCTCCAGCATTTGGACCTCCAACTCCCTTGCCTTCTCAACCCCCGCAACAACAATTACTACCCCCTTCAGGGCAAGTATTTGCACAGCGGGGCACGACTAATCCTCCTTCTTCTCAAAGAAAGAAGAAAGGTAATCAAAATCAATCTGCCCCTAGTAATCGTGGATCCAATCCTCCAAGTATTGATTCCAACACTGCTAACCAGCCACAAGGCTCTCATCCCAAGCCAGGCAGGCCTCTTCGCACCAATAAGCCTTGTTTGTGTTGCGGTGTTTATAGTCATTACACTCACGATTGTCCCCTATTACAACAGATGCGGTAGATGTGAGAGTCTCAGGCTACATTGCAGGGACAACATACCTCCCCTACTGTTCCCCCCAATGAGGCTACTTCTCAACCAGTCGTGTTTACCGATCCTTTTCCTCAACAAATATTTGTGGCTACTCAACCACCTCATGCCCCAGTAACCACTCAACCTTCCCCTTCTGTTTCCTTCGATTACCAGATTCTCATGATGACTTCTGACCAACCTCTCATCGTCAACCTTAACCTTCAAACTCAGTCTCGTTAGTACCCCATGCCTCCCGCTCCGTCTGTCCCCGAGTCACCTTCTTCAGGTCCTACAGAGCCTCTTTCGACACCAAATGGTCCTTTGCAAATCCCTTAACCCAAATTTGAGGTCCCTATCAAGGTTCCTAAAGGCCCATTATGCCGAAATGTTGCTTCTGGTTGAGCTGCTCATTCATATAATATAGTAGATGATTTGGCACAGTCTCCTGCTGCCATTTAAACACTGGAACTCCTCCAGTTGTGTCCTTCTCAAAAGAAGGCTCTACTATCTGCCATGGGCACTGTAGACCCTGTTGATGACCAATTGATTGTTTTCGACGCCTACCAATCAGATCATCCTCCTCTTCCTGCTTCCGTTTCTTTCCAAATCCCAGTCAAAATCTGGAACGCTAACGTAGCTCGGTGTATTATTGACGAGGGGGCATCTACATGTGTGATGTCTGCTTCGGTTTGGAAACAACTTGGATCTCCTGAGCTAGCCCCTTCCACCATCACCCTTCATGCATGGGATGGCCATGCCTACCAGCCCATTGGCCTCTTCCGTAATTTCCCTATCACTCTTGCAGGCAAGACGGTTTGCGTTTACGTTGAATTCATCGACACCCCTCTTGATTATAACATTCTTTTGGGGCATAGCTACACCTATGCCATGTCTGTTGTCCCATCCGTGGTTCATCGTAAGATTTGTTTCCCTCGCAATGGAAAGATAGTCACCATCGACCAGTTGACATATCATGAACCAAAATCTCAGATCTCCCCTGAGTCCACCATCTCTTCTGTAGCCAATAAGAAAACCGTCGATTGCTTGACCATTGTATCCCTCAGTGTCTAAAAAGACTCCTCGTTGCTTGGAACCTTCCCTTACCTTCATCCTCCTCCTGTCTCTGATCTCAACTTGGTGAATGTTTGCATGATGCAATCATCTCGGGCCTACCTTACACAACCCGCTTTGGCTATTCAGCAACCTCAACCTCACCCACCACAACCAGCTCCTAGCCCTTCACCCCCGCTATCCAAACTTATTCCTTCTGAATCTTCTTCTACAGTTAATCCCCATGCGCCTCTCTACCCTCCTAGGTCGGTTCCACCCGATTTCAACCACCTTGGCACCATTCCTCCTGGCCATTACCCCGCTAGTCAGATACCTTTCCTTGCTCCCCCTCCCGGATTTTATTCGATCCCCATCTTGGCCACCCTATCCCTCCCCAACTTGACCTTGGGTATACCCATTTGGTACCTTAACTCTTCAACCACTACCCCACCTAGTCACCCCAAACCTTACCTTGCTTTGACACCGATTCAACTGCTCCCCTTAACTTCTTCCGTTGCTACAGTGCCCCCATCACCTCACCAGAACCCTTCTCCTATTGTGACAGCTCTAGAAAAGAAAGGTAAGCCTCGCAAGGAGGCATCCAATGACAAGGCTACCCCGTCACACCCTGCCCCTCCTCAGCCACCAAAGCACGCTATCCAGTGTGCCTTGTGCGATGTTTTCGGTCATGCCACCCATACATGTCCTGAGTTACCGCATCTCAAGACCATGGTCAATGAAACGTTTCCATAATCTGATATCCATGAGGTCTATGTCAGTATACCTGATTCACTCCAGAAACTTAAAAACTTGCGCACTAATCACCCTTGTTCTTTGTACAATTTCCATGGCCATTATACTCACCTCTGCCCCCGCCTTAACGAGTATCGTTCCTCTTTAGCCGCATACCGCCAATTCAAATCCACACATGACCATATACCTTCTTCGCTAGCACCAGATGACCTGTCTACCTCAATTAACATTCCCCCTCCTGATATTGAAATGACCGAGTCTTCAGCCACCATTTCTTACCTCTCATCATCATTACGATCCTCGGCGGTCGGCCCCTCAGTGCCTCCCCCCGATGATTCACCTGACCACCCATCCGCTTACTCTTCTGTCATCCCCCATGATTTCGTGCATGTGAGCCTTTCCCCCCACAATCAGGTGTCTCATATTTCTACTTCATCAGGTGATCCTCTTCCCCCCACTCTTCCCATCTTCCAGTCAGATGAAGACATTATGGAAGCCATGACCAAACCTGATTTCCTGTGGGATGATATGCACCATTGTGCATATTTCCTTCCACATCAATCCCATGACCAATATGTTGTCGAATCTAAAGACTTCATTCCTGATAAAGTCGATTGGTTTAAAAACCCCATCCCTGCACCTGACGCTTTCGAAGAAGGTAATATGGCCAATATCTCTCCTACCATCAAAATTGACATTTCTGTCAAACCAGGAATCGAATAACATATCACCTTGGGCTCCCAATGCACTCCAGAAGAAATTGAAGCTTACACCAAACTCTTCAAAGAATTCCGCGATATTTTCACCTGGTCCTACTCAAAAATGCCTGGGCTCGATCCAGCCATTGTCGAACACCATATCGAAACATGGCCTGATGCCAATCCAGTCTGTCAAAAGTTGAGACCTATTCACCCTTCCAGGCGTGAAGCCATCAAAGTCAAAATCGATAAGCTCAAGTAGGTTGCTTTCATTTATCCCATAGAATACACCACTTGGGTGTCCAACCTAGTTCCCGTCCTTAAAAAACAAGGCACCATCCGTGTCTGCACTGACTTTCATGATCTGAACAAAGCTTCTCCCAAAGACAAATTCCCCACACCATTTATTGACCAAATCATTGATGAGTGTGCGGGGCACGAGGTTATATCATTTATGGATGGATTCTCCGGATACAACCAATCGTTATCCATCGTGCTGATCAACTTAAAACCGCATTCATTAGTCCGTGGGGCGCTTTCGCATACCGAGTCATGCCATTTGGCCTTAAAAATGCCGGCGCCACTTTTCAACGAGCCATGTCTTATTGTTTCCATGACTTAGCTCATATTATCCTTGCCTATTTAGACAACCTTACTGAGCGTTTTAAACATCAGGCGCAACACCTCCATGATCTGCGTACCATTTTCCTCCGATGTCGCAAGTATAATATCTACCTTAACCCATTGAAATGTGTCTTCTGCGTTCCCGCCGGCCGTCTCCTAGGCTTCATAGTGTCTAAAGACCGTATAACTCTTGACCCTTTGAAAGTTCAAGCCCTTCTTGAATTTCCTATTCCTCGTACCTTACACGAGCTACAAAGTCTCCAAGGTAAATCTAATTTTCTTCGCCGATTTGTTCCTGACTATGCCACTACCACACATGGGTTCCTTCGACTTCTTCGATATAACACCCCATTTGTCTAGGATACCTATGCTCAAGAGTCTTTTGATGCCCTCAAACATGCTCTCACATTCACTCCCTTGATTCATCCTCCTGACTTTGATCGGGACTTCATCCTGTACATCTCCGCTTCTTCCTATTCGGTAGCTGGTGTCCTTATCCAGGAAGATGATAACGGTATCGAACATGTGATTTATTATGTCAGTAAGAACCTTGTTGGTCCGCCTGTACCCTACTCTCATGAAGAAAAATTAGCGATAGCTGTCGTGTTCTCGGTCCAAAAACTGCGTCATTACATCCTCATGCGTTCCACCAAGGTTGCGACTAATTCCAAACCCATGGCTTTCCTATTGCGTCGACGCATCCTCAGTGGGAAGTACGCTCGTTGGGTCATTATACTTCAAGAATTAGACCTCGAATTTGTCACCCCAAAAAGTAAGAAAGGTTTAGTCCTCGCTGAACTCATTTCTGAATTACCTACCGGTACGCAGGATCCTCCAATTAATGATGTTCTCCCTGATGACCACTTATTTTCCATCACCACCAACGACCCTTGGTACGGTGACATCCTTACCTACTTACGAACCCAAAATTTTTCCCTTCACCTTGATCGTGATGCTCGAAAACATATCCGACACCAAGCCCCTCGCTACCTTCTGATCGGTGACGACCTTTATAGTCGCGGAATAGATACTGTCCTTCATTGTTGCCTCACACACGCTGAAGCCGAACAAGTCCTCAATTCCTGTCATAGCGGTGCTTGTGGCAGCCACCTCTCTAGTCTTGCTACCGCCCAAAAAATCATGAGCGCTAGGTATTTTTGGCCTTCTCTCTTCAGTGATTGCATTGAAGTAGTCAAACACTGTTCCAATTGCCAACATTTCGCCCCTAAGGCACGAGCTCCTCCTGCTCCCCTCCATCCCATCGTCACAACAGGTCCTTTCTGTAAATGGGCAATAGACTTTATGGAGTGTCAACCCCCATCTGTTGGTAACCACAAATATATCATTGTGGTGGTTGAATATTTCACAAAATGGGCCGAGGCTATGCCAACATTCAACAATACGACAGCCACCGCAGCCCTCTTTTTATTTAACCACGTCATTGCTCGATTCGAGGTTCCAAAACAATTGGTTTCTAACCATGGCCGACATTTTGAAGATGAGATATGGCACGAGCTATCCTCACTATTGGGTTTTGAGCACCAATATTCATCATCCTATTACCCCCAAGGTAATGGCCAAGTTGAAGCGGTCAACAAAATTCTTAAGACCATGCTTCAACGAACGGTGAATAAGCACAAAACAAATTGGCATCTTATGCTCTTCCCTACTTTGTGGGCTTATAGAACTTCTGTTAAAACCACCACCGGTTTCACTTCTTTCCACCTTGTTTTCGGTGAGGAGGCAGTCTTACCGATCAAGTGTGAAATTCCCTCCCTTCACTTGGCCGTCGAACTTCTCCCGGATACCCAACCTCTAGAACAACGACTCATCATGCTTGAGCGCACCTCTGAAGACCGTCGTGTTGCATTGCAAACTCTTGAAGCGGCCAAAAAGTGCACCAAAGCTCAGTATGACCAAAAAGTCCACCCTCGCACCTTTCATGAAGGTGACCTTGTTCTAGTATATGACCAGGCCTATGATGCCCTCGGTCATGGGAAGTTTGACTCATTATGGCTAGGTCCTTACATCATTAGTAAAGATCTTGGTAAGGGGGCATACCTTTTAGAGGACTTTGAAGGCCACCCCCTTCCTAATCCTCGCAATGCACTCTATCTTAAGAAATATTACCTTTAGCATTTCCCTCTCGAAATGCATGTTTTATTTTCTTTTAGATAGCCAACATCTGTTTGTTTTTCGTTATTCCCTACTTCACCAGGACACATGTTGTCCACAAAGGACCACTTCACCTCTCATCAAAATTGGATTTCCTCACTTACAATACTTTTCCTTGGGGCATCACTTTGCCTCCATACGTATTCTTGTTCTTGTCAATCTCTGTCATGAGATACCATCTCGTACTCATGCTTTTATGGTCCCCTTTGGATCTCCCCCCATTTCATCGTCATCATCACAAGTGTTAGTCTGTCAGTCACTCTACTATTTTCTCTCGTGCCTTAGTTGAGGATCCCTTATTGCCTCACCTACGACAGATCTCCTTCTGTTGACATCCGCTCATTCCCTCCAGAAGACAGGTCTAGAGGGCAGTGTACCTTGGTTCCAGCTTCTACACTTGTTCGATGCCTCAGATCAGGCAAAGGGATTTCTCATTACCCTGTGACTTGATTGTTTCTCCACTCCAGCTCCTTTCAGCATGATCAAGATCCGTATACTTGATGGTCCAGTGATGCAGCAGCCACTATTGGTGATTCCCGGACGTGTGTGAGATGTATCAACCCTCATGAGGGGGTGGCCCTACAGGTAGCCCCCCACATGCCTAGATGACTTCTTCATTGCAGCCTTCGATGAAACTCCATATATTTTATGATGATGGCCTTAGCCGTTTGTAGCACCTTTTTGATTTGCATGTATCAGTCAGATTTTGCGAGCAATTCCCCATTTATAGGGGGAATTTGGGTTTTATTTTTATCTCATGTACTCAGATATTATTGTATAAGTCCTGGTTGTTATCCCAGGAATAGCATGTATGTGGGATTCATCATTCTATCTTTTCTTTGGCTCGTGTTTATGCCAGCATGTACTTTATAGTTCGGTTCCTTGTTTACTGAACGCACTATTCTTTTGTACTTTGTCTCGGCGGGCATAGGTATGCCTCCCCCACCGCCTTTAGCACAGGTACCATCTCATAAAAAGAGACTTGTTGCACCTGTAAGTCTCGTCTCCTCAGGGTCTAGTCCTTTAGCACATTGGACTACCTTAGATTTCTCTCTCTAACTTCCCTCTTGATGTCTGGTGATTGAGTTCTTACAACGTACTTCGGTCATACAATTTGCTCCTAACACTCGTATGCTAGGGGGAAATCTGTTACACCATTTTTTGGTCATCTAACCTATTCTCATTAGATGGACCCAAGTACACCATGTAAGACCAATTTTACCCCAAGTAAAATTTCTTTCACTATGTGAAATAACTTAGTAAAATACCTTTATTAAGTTGTTTATGGTCTAAACAGGAAACCCCAAAAGGAAATAATAAACAAATCTATATTTGCTTATATTTCCTCAATGAATAATTAGTTAAACATCAATTCAATTATTATTCCTCGTCATATTTAACCCAAAACAATGAAATCAATTAAATAAATCCTTATTTATTTGATTATTTCCT
Organism: Pinus albicaulis; assembly: GCA_034641835.2. Classification (NCBI taxonomy): domain Eukaryota; kingdom Viridiplantae; phylum Streptophyta; class Pinopsida; order Pinales; family Pinaceae; genus Pinus; species Pinus albicaulis. Next base: position 1,755,203,901 of record CM076580.1, read on the forward strand.
AGGAATAAGTTATTTAATTCTTATTTAAATAATATTCCTAGTTAAATTTGACTAAATCATTTATAAATAATTAAATAAATCATTATTTATTTAATTATATTTCCACCATTTCCTTAAAATAATAAATAAATTATTTATTTATTTATTATTTATAAATAAAGGATTTGACCCAAGTCAAAAACCCTTTTCCCTCCAATAAATATAATAAAATATTCCTAAAAGGTGGTTCTAGAATTTGGTTAATAATATTTTATTCATACACTAAGTTCTAGAATACCCTAATATTTTGTTATAAATAGAAGGGGTTTCCCATTCATTTGACACCTTTCATTTGCATTAGATCACTTTAGATCTATACTCTTGGTCTGACTTTGAGCCATTATCATTCTCACATTCTCCATCATTTTCTTTGTGAGCTCCCTTTGAGTTCTATGTTTGTTTGGGTTTTCTACACCAACAAGAGAGAGAAATATTAGATCTGAAATGCTGAGGACTTTCAAGAACCCATCCCATTGAGGAGAATTGGAAACACCTTTCTTGTTTTCCTCTCAGGTGCCCCTTTTATATAAAAATTCTTTCAAAAATATTGTTCTTGTTTTGTCTATTGGATGCATGGAGCAAAATTTCATTTTTACTGCTTAATGTCTTTTTATGCATAGATTTGGATTTGTGCAGCTTTATTTGGATCAACTAACTGCAGATTTGAATATATTGGCAGCCATAATTGATGTTAGGGCTATTTTTTATGCGTAGCTAAAGTGGTATTTTATCGACAAAAGATTCATACTAACAGTCCAGACTCTCCATT